>JANRMT010049829.1:7490446-7620878 GCA_026402145.1 Polypterus bichir lapradei
TATATATATATATATATATATATATATATATATATATATATATATATATATATCCCACTGTAAACCTGCTCGCGTTAATGCTTACGGAGTGTCTTGCTGCCCCCTGACCGTTTACACTGCGCTGCATTGCCGTTCTGAGTGAGGCTACAATGCCATACATCTTTTTCCGGCTGGTCCCGTTAGGGGTCGCCACAGCGGATCATCTTTTTCCATGAACGGTATATTTTACACAGTGGGCATTAAAAGTATTCACCCCTCTGTAAGTTTTTGCATTTATTTTAAGCCAACATTGAATCACATTGGGATTTAATTTGGCTTTCTTGACATTGACGAACAGAAAAAGAAATGAGAAAAACATATCTGCAAAGTGGCCTAAATTAATTACAAAGATTAAACACAAATTATACATTAATTCATCCCCTTTGATGACTCACCTAAATCATCACTGGTGCAGCCCATCAGTTTCAGAAGTCCCAGAAGAGGTTCATTTAAAAAAAATATATCACCTGTGTGGCGTTTACAGGTTGGCAAAGTGTATTTACAGACTGATTGGTACCAATGTGTTTAGAAGGATTACCTGCATTAACATTGAATACTGGAAATATGTCAGTAATATTTGTCCCAAAAAAAAAAAAAAAAAAAAAAAAAAATTATATATATTTGATGAATGTAATTTACTTCACAGTACATGAATTACTCTCTCTCTCTCTCTACTGTGTACACACATATATATATATATATATATATATATATATATATACACACATACATACATACATACATATACATACACATACACACACACACACATATATATATACATACACACAGTATAGAGAGAGAGGAGTAATTCATGTACTGTGAAGTAAATTACATCCATTAACCTTTTCCATCTCCAAACTGAGCCCATGAAGATATGTGGTATGAACACTGGCAACTGCACCACCAAATCACACAGTTTCAATTTATATATAGCAAACAACAGAGTTAAAACTTTTAATACATACTTTTAAAATAGGTTTCTTCTACTGGGTTGCATGCAATACTCTCTTTTTTGATTGCTGTGCAGTTGTGCCCTGCAAAAGACCAGCCTACTGTCCAACACAATTGCTTGTTGCCTTACTCCCAGTGCTGCTGTGATAATCACTGGCTCCTTTTGTCGCTAAACTGGGCAGATTAAATTAACCCCTCAGCACATGCACGACTAAATGTATTGTTATTACAGTTGTTCAATTCTTGTTACTTGGCTGCCCTCCTTATTAGCTGTCATTACACAACCAGAAAATGCACATGCATAATGTACCGACAGCAGCAAATATCTTTATGAAGTCATTTTTTTTATTGTCTAAATATCATAAAGACGCTATTACATATCACTGTACTTGCACTATATGCTTATTAAAATGTGTGTAATCCTAGAATTTTTTAGGATGCTGCCAGAGCTCTTCATAGCGAGTCCAGAATTCTCCTGTACACTACCCTTACTGTGGAATAGGATGAACCCAATATCTACATGCCCAACAGAAACGCAATCCTGTAAAAATGGAAAGAACCACTTCATGGATCTTTAGTGGGGCATATTCACCTACACCACTCATTCTTACATGGGTAACAGGCCCAAGTAGAATGATGCCAAGACACCTTGTATACCAACATGTAGCTGTTTAACAAAACCGTGTAAGGCAAGGTAGTTGCAAGGTTATCTCAGTCACAGTGACTCTCGCCCATCTCCTGCTGTAGGTACTGCACAGGATGAAGACGTCGTCCATCTCACCAACCTTCCACTGGTGTCCATTGAGACATGTCAAGAGCTACTCCATCTTCCCTCCATCAGCGTGAGTCCGTGGTCACTCCTACGCTCCTCTGTCCAACAGGACCAATCAAGTCATCCCCTGAAGCTCCTCTTACTTTGCCGGTCACCCCCTCATTTTTTGTTCTCCTCCACACGATCCTCCTCGGCTCTTTATAATATGTGGGTGCAGATGCTTTGCCCAGCAACCCGTGGAGTGTCAACAAGGATCAGCTGGGCTGATTGCACATTCCCGTTAAGTATTTGCCCATTAAACACTGTGCGGCTGCATAGTTTTGCATTACTCGCTTCACCATCAGAGGAGATCCATTTTAAAAACTGGCAAAATGGAGAGTAAGGCTAAAAAATAAAAAATGATTGTCTTATCATATTCTGTTGTCTAATGTTACGGGCCAGAAACAGCAGCATGGTAGCGACTTTCTTGCACCCACTCTCTCCGCGTCAAGAAGGTTTATAGCTGTAATGCTAATGACTGATATCTTTTTTTGTTATTTATTTCGCCTTATTTCTTGTATTAGAAATTTGTTAGTTTTCGCATACCCCTTGGGGTCAGAGCACAGGGTCAGCCATTGTACAGCGCCCCTGGAGCAGGATCTCTTTTGGCAGTGATGGGGATTCGAACCGGCAACCTTCTGGATACCAGCACAGATCCTTATCCTCAGAGCCACCACTGCGCCCCTAAAGCAATGGAAAATAATGATAAATCGGCAGCACATCTGGAACAAAAGCCCTAACACGATGAGACTGAAGTCGCTAAAAGAGGCCAATGAGGTAGCGACCATCAGCAAAACACTTCGACTGTAAGAGTAGTCAGTTCGACATGTGATAGAAAGTGGCGAGAACGGACAGCTCTATCTAAAGAGGAAAAAGTCTGCCGTGTGGGAAAGGAATGGGGTGCAGGCCAAATGGACAATCAATGTATCCAAAAAAAATCAAAAGGTCTATGTTTATTACTCAGATTTCAAACCATCTTAAACTAGTTGCACAGCTAATAGAAATAACACCTTAGTCAAAACGAAAAGATTACAAAAAGGGCAGTTACATGATTCAGAAAACTGAACCCGTTTTAAAGTCTGCTTAAATTATAGAAGAGCACCAGGTGTCAGTAATGAAGCAAAAACGGAAATCAAGTTTGAAAAGGCTCATTCACTGTAGTCGTACACAGCGTGAAGTTGTAGAAATAGAAAACCTTAAGCAAAGTGCACCGATTAGAAGTAGGGAGGGCAGTTAAATGGTTGGGTTCTTTAAACACAAATGCATATTTATGGTACAGGAGTTGCTTTATCAGATTTGAAAGACATTTAAGGCTGCAACAGGGCTTAAGGAGTCACGAATACAAAGACAAAATGGGTTGACGTTTCTTCCTGCGTTCATCTCAGTTTTCTTTAATAGCCCAAACATTATTTTAGATGAACTGTAAAATCTTAATTTGCTCAGATAATTTGGGCATGTCATATCTTTTAATGAACCTGGTTAAGCTCTCGCCCCTTCAACCCAGGTTCAGGAAATGGACGGATAAATGAGTAAATGCCCCAGGTGGGCTATACTTAGGCTCAAGAGAAAAAATATGAAGGTGGTCAATGAAAGAAGCAGTACAACGATGAATAAAACAGGAGTGAGGGAAGGCAGCTATGAGTCCAGTAGGGTCAGAAAAACAGATGGAGATGAAGAAGAGGAATAGTTAATGCCTTTTTTCCTTAAAGAAGTAGTGCAGTGGCGATTAAGTAGTAATGATGTGCCATTTTGCAAGGTAGCAAATTATCTTATTATTCCAGTGTAAGAAAACAGAATTGGGACGGCCTAATTTAAGGTAAAATAGTGTTCATTTTACAAGTTGAAATATTGGTTTTCATATTACAAATCAAGCAATTCACCAAGCCTATAGTGACAATGATGCACACTTCAAATTGTAGATTTTGACTAAAAAAGGTAGCTACATTCAAGAGCACCAAGATGGCAACACAGAGAAGTCATTAGACTGTAAACCATGGGGCTGCTGCTTCGCCTTCCGCCACTGACTCCCTGTGACGATTCACAACAGTCAATAGGAGGAGGCAGCTTGATGAACAAGTTCTCCAGGACTCTGAACAAATCCAAATCTTATTATGCGATACCAGTAATGGCGCACTGCATGATAACGTGCAGTGAATACACTTGACTTGAGCATTCCTAGTTTTCATCCTCTTTCTCTGTACTTTTATCATTCGTCTGCTCAGAGTTTGATGGGCTTGCTACTTCCTGAGCAGCTCTCCTCTTCTCCACCCTAGCGGCCCGCTTCTTCTCTTCTTTCATTAGGCATGTTTTCGCTTTAAAACTGATTAAGTCAATGTTTGTGTTGCAATTACTTAGCACATTTTCTTTAATTTTTCACTTAAGCTGGCACTTAAGTCTTCAATCTGCCTCAAGAATGATTTAAGATATGAAGAGGTAGTGGAAGTGACGGTGATGGTGGTAGGGATGAGAACGGCGCCTGTACACATGCGGCGCATGGCCGCCCTGCTGGCCGCTGCCGAGAGTCGATTCTACAATAAAATAAAAATATAAATAAAGAGTAACCACCTTGGAGGTCAATCATCACCCCAAAAGCGGACAGTAGAGGTCACGTAGTATATATGTACCAAATTTCAGGTCAAACGGTTTACGAGCCACAGCTGATTTAAAATCCTGGACAGACAGACAGCCACCGTAGCGTATTATATAGACAAATAGATAAACTACCGTTGAATTCTGCTCTGTCCTTGTAATATTTCTATTGCACTATTATATTATATTGTGGATTACTTGTGTTCTGTGTATTGTATTGACCCGCAATTTTTGACATAAACTGCATGCACAACCTACCTGGAAAGGGGTCTCTTTTTTTAACTGCCTTTCCCAAGGTTTCTTCCATTTTTTTTTTACCCTACAATAGTTTTTTGGGGGGAATTTTTCCTTATCTTCTTTGAGACTCAAGGCTGGGGAGGGGGGGCTGTCAAAAGGCAGGGCCTGTTGAAGGCCATTGCGGCACTCCTTGTGTGATTTCGGACATTACACAAAATAAAATTGTATCATATTGTATTTGCACGATGACTCTACTGACATCCCGTCTCTTGGAATGGTAGACTTGTACTGAGGCACAACTGTGCAGGAGTAACCTTGAGACCCGTCACAACACCCCCAGACTTGCTTCAACAGGCGTGCTACTTTCCTTCATACTCGGTTAGATAAATTATTGAACACCCCTCGTAAAATATTTACACGTGGATTTGGAACTTAACAATTGGCTCCACATTAACGTAGCTAAGCAGAGTGAAATGCAAGTCCGAATGAAATAACATTAGCAAATTTCACGTATGGTACACATTAAAAACCTTAACAGTTGCTTTTAAACAATCGCCGGCGTGGCTTTGTCTTAGCATCTACGGGGAACGCACATGCAGCGGGTCTTCATGTAACCGAATTGACCTTAAATATATAATGCAACACCAATACTACTCCCAACATATGAGAAACTGAAGTTAAATAATAAAAATAAAAACTTACTTTATATTTATACACACACATTGCAAGGACATAAACGCTAAACACATGAGACTCCAGCGAACTGTATTACGAATCGGCATGCCGGCTTGTATCCTCGTAAGCGGGAGAAAAAAAAATACAGAATGACTTCCGGTATGGGGCGTGGGATGCAGCGCGCCTTTTTTTTAACGAATCGGAACGCCCGCCTCGGACCGACAGAATGAAACCTGCTGGAACTCACCGAAGGATGTTGGCGCAGTGCCGTAGTGAAAAGTGTCGGAAATCAGAGCGGCAAGCAGAAATTCGGTGTGTCGTATATCCAGTCAGAAAAAGCCAAAGTGAAATCACAACTTACCGCTAAACAGTCTTTACAGAGAAAATAAATAAAACCTCGTTAGCCTTGGGTAAGTAGCTTCCAAACTTTGAGATACCAGCAGCAGTTTAAAAATGTGAACATCATGATCCAGGTTTAGCAGTTTACTCACCTGTAACTGAAGCCCTTTACATGTGCATCTCAATAAATTAGAATATCATCGAAAAGTTCATTTATTTCAGTATTTCGATTCAAAAAGTGACACTCCTATATTACTGTATATAGATTCACTAGCCATTCCCCGTGGCTTCACCTGCGTATTAGTGAAACTGGACACTGAGTAGGGCCTCGCCCAACTCCTGACGTCACTCTTCCCCGTCCCCTCGGCCCGCAGCCTCTGTCTCGGATTAGCACGAATATATCGTTCCTGCAGGCGAACTACGATTATTAGCGCAATGAAAGAAGTCGTCATTTCAACCGGAATGTTCAAGCAAATTGCAGAAAACAAAAAGATCAGAATCCGTTAAGTTGTTCTCTTGTTCACTAAATAAGCGGAGTTAAGGTTACGACTCGTGAATGAGGAGAGCCCCGCCGAACGGTACCACAAGCAAACTATGATACTTAGCGTGATGAGAGAAGTCGCAAAATCAACGGGATGTTCACACAAATTATATATATATATATTAAAAAAAAACGATCTAAATCTGTTACGTAGTTCTCTCGTGAAAAGCGGACAGACATGCACAGGACTCTATAAAACTATAAGAAATTTCGTGCTTGGACCAAGCAGTTTTTTAAACCGTTTCTTAGCGAGCACCTATGGGCTAAGGGTAAGCTACATTCCAAATTTGAATTCCCAAATCCTCAGGGTTTGGGAGATTTCGTGATGAGTGAGTCAGTGGTATTTGGCTTTTATAAATATACATTACACACAGAGTGATACATTTCAAGTGAATCTTTCTATTCATTTTGCTGATTATGGCTTATAGCTAATGACAACCCAAAATTCAGTATCTCAGAAAATTAGAAGATTGTGAAAAAGTTCAATATTATAGACCAGGGGTGCCAGTCCTGGAGAGCTACTGTGGCTGCAGGTTTTCATTCTAACCCTTTTCTTAATTAGTGGCCAGATTGTGCTGCTAATTAACTGTTTGCCTTTATTTTAATTGATACACAACTTAAGACTCAGGCCCTTTAATTACTTCTTTTTTCCTTAATTAGCAACCAAACAATATTATGACACAAAATGAACCAACACATAAACAACAACCTGCGTCCATCACGCAATAACAGAAAATAAAGAAAGGTGAAGGCCTCAGTAATTAATGTTGCTCTGCTCAGGTCCACAAAACATTTTGACAGCCAGCGCTCTTAAAAAGGCACATCAACAGTTTTGGAAATGTCTGCCATGGCAGAATGAGCACCATGAAATTAAATAACAGGTTTAATTAGCAACGCAAATTGGCTTCAAATTAAGAAACTTATTGAAGTGAAGTTGGTTGGAGTTTGAGGCCCCAACTTAGTTGGTCATCTGTTGGCTCACTTCACATCAAATTTATGTTTAGGTGCCGATTAAGGAAAAAAGAATCAGTTCAGCGGTCAGAGTCTCAAGAAACGTCAATTAAAATAAAGGGAAATAGTTAATTAGCAGCAACAAGTGGTCACTAATTAAGAAAAGAGTTAGAATGAAAATCTGCAGCCACAGCAGCTCTCCAGGACTTGAATTGGAGACCCCTATTGTAGACTCCTGGTGTTGCACTCCACTCAGCTAATTAACCCAAAACACCTGCAAAGTGGTGCTGAGCCTTTAAATGGTCTCTCAGTCTGGTTCAGTAGGCCACATCATCATGGGGAAGACTGCGGACTTGACCGTTGTTCAGAAGACAGTCATTGAGACCCTCTCTCCACAAGGAGGGTAAACCACAAAAGGTCATTGCTAAAGAAGCTGGCTGTTCACAGAGTGTTGTATCCAAACAGATTAATGGAAAGTTGAGTGGAAGGAAAAAATGTGATGGCAGAAAAAGGTGCACAAGCAACAGGGATAACGGCAGCCTTGAGAGGATTGTGAAGCACAGCCCATTCAAGCATTTGGGGGAGATTCACAAGGACCGAACAGCGGCTGGAGTCAGTGTTTCAAGAGCCACCACACACAGACATGTGTATCCGGGATGTCCGGTACAACTGTCACAGCATTCCTTGTGTCAAGCCGCTCCTGAACCAGAGACAACGTCAGAAGTGTCTTACCTGGGCTAAGGAGAAAACAGACTGGACTCTTAACAGCTCGGTGGTCCAAAGTCCTCTTTTCTGATGAAAGTAAATTTTGCATTTCATTTGGAAATCAAGGTCCCTGTCTCTGGAGGAAGAGTAGAGAGGCACAGAATCCAAGTTGCTTGAGGTCCAGTGTGAAGTTTCCACAGTCAGTGATGATTTGGGGAGCCATGTCATCTTCTGGTGCTGGTCCACTGTGTTTTATCAAGTGCAAAGTCAGCACAGCCAGACATCTACCAGGAAATATTAGAGCACTTCATGCTTCCCTCTGCTGACAAGCTTTATGGAGATGCTGATTTCATTTTCCAGCAGAACTTGACACCTGCCCACACTGTCCAAAGTACCAGTACCTGGTTTAGTGACCGTGGTATCACTGTGCTCGATTGGCCAGCAAACTTGCCTGACCTAAACCCCATATAGGATCTATCAAGAGGAAGATGAGAGACACCAGAGCCAACAATGCAGACGAGCTGAAGGCCGCGATCAAAGCATCCTGGGCTTCCAGGACACCTCAGCAGTGGCACAGGCTGATCACCTCCACGTCACACCACATTGATGCAGTAATTCACCAAGTATTGAGTGTGTACATGGATGTACGTTTCAGTAGGCCAACATTTTCTGTATTAAGTCATTTTTTTTATTGGTTTTATGTAATATTCTAATTTTCCGAGACTGAATTTTGAGTTTATTACATGTAGGCCATAATCAGCAAAATGAAAAGAAAGAAATAAAATGCTTGAAATATCACTGTGTGTAATGAATCTATATAATATAGGAGTTTCACTGTTTGAATTGAATTACTGAACTAAATCCACTGTTTGATGATATCCTAATTTATTGAGATGCACGTGTATATCCATAAATGTATAACTTGACCCCTGGAGATACTCGCGTCCCGATTCTATTTTATAGATCGGTCTGCAGTGTTACCTTCCTGGAAGCAGAACCTAGCAGACCTGTGAGTTTTCAACCCAAGTTCGCTTATCCCTCCCAAGCAGAGCAGCTTCAACTTGCTGAAATCAGATTCCAGTCGTGTCCCAATTACATTTTGAAAAGGTCTGCACCATCACTTTCTTGAAACTGGATACCATGATATGCCTGGGGCTTCAAAAAAAAAGAAATCTGGTTACTGGACTGCTTGATGCACCATGTCAGCATCTTTGTGTCCAGTTATTTATTTTTTTAAGTTATGGCTTTAACACTGCAGCTGACACATGCACTCACCGAACATATTAGCAGTTGGGTGGACAGAAATCCCTTACTGACGAGAGAGGTCAGAGGAGAATGGCCAGACTCCTGTAACACCGATTACCACTCTGTACAACTGCGGGGAGCAGAAAAGCATTTCAGATTACACAGCATGGCCAACCTTGAAGCAGATGGGCACACCGCGTTCTCCTCCAGTCAGCCAAGAACAGGAAACTGAAGCTGCAAGTGGGCGTAAGCTCACCAAAACTGGCCAGTTGAAAAATGGAAAAGTGTTGTCTGGTCTCCTAAATCTCAATTTCTGCGAAGGCATACAGACGGTAGAGGGTCGGATTTTTAGCTCCAACAGCTCACAACCTGCCTTGTACCACCATTCCTGGCTGGAGGTGGTGGTGGTGTAATGGGTCTGTTAATACAAACCACCCACAGCCTATGCGGGTACTGTTGCTGACCGTGTGCAGTCCTTTATGGCCGCAAGTTACCCATCTTCTATCACCTACTTCATCCAACCACCTATATCCTAACTACAGGGTCAGTTATTGGAGCCAATCCCAGCCTACACAGGGTGCAAGGCAGGACACACACCAGGGACAATTTAGGATTAACCTAACCCGCATGTCTTTGGACTGTGGGAGGAAACCCACGCAGACACGGGGAGAACATGCAAACTCCAGCCAGGGAGGACCTGGGAAGCGAACCCGAGTCTCCTAACTGCAAGGCAGCAGCGCTACCCACTGCACCACCGTGACCCCCCTTCACCTACTTTAGCATGACAATATTAGTATAATGGTCTTAACAATTTGCACATTGTGTTTATGTAAAATGCTAGAACATTAAGTCCTCCAGTGATGATCTGCCATCATAACCTTCTCAAAATACCAGCAGCTACCATTGGTGCTGTAAAGGTTGAAAGACCCTGCTATAACAACTGCAGCTTTAAATCTTCCAAGCCACAATTAATCCAGTAAATAATATCGAGCAACTTTAGCACAGTGGGCTGGGGAGGCTGCTCATCTGGCTGTCTCGCTCCCCAGAGCCTCCCAGTATCCACCTCACCTGGAGTTGTGTTTTTCGCTCCTCCATGGCCACACAAGTTATCAAATTTGAGATGAACTTTTTTTTATCATTTGACCATTAATGATACATTTATATACCACCTTTCCCTTGCTGAAGGTACTTAGTTTAGTTGGCAACTTTTTAAAATTTACCTTCATTAAAGATTCTTCTGTTTCTATAGCTTTTGTATCCTATTTTTAATTTAAAAAAAAAAAAAAAAGGTGAAGCTTTCAGATCCACACTTCTCTATGACAATCCAGCTTATTAAAGAAATCAAGTGTCTGGTTTCTATGCGGCGGTCATTCCAACAGATGGTGCACTACAAACACCAACGCTGCTTATAAGACATCCCACATTAAATGGCATACAAGAGACTGCAGATTGATACTCACATCATAATTCATTATTACAAATGTTTGTGAGGCAGCCTTCTTCTGTTATGCACCTAAAACCTGGAATATTACCAATCTTACCAATAGAAATTTGTCAGGCTAATATGGTGGAGCACTTAAAAAAAAAAAAAAAACTGCTAAAAGCCATTTTAAAGTAAAGAGTTTTCTCATAGCCACATTTTAGTGTAACCCTGCTATTCTGGATATACATTTAATTATCATTCCTGGTGGCTCCATAATCCATACAAACCCCTACTTTCTCCGTTCTTTTTCCGGTTTTCTATGCTGGTTGATCTGCACCACCACCTGATCAAAGCACCATGATGTCCCAACATTGATGGATTAAAGGCCAGAATCCACATGACCGTCATCATCAGTTTCTTCCATGAGAACTGATCATTTATGTTAGGTGGAATGCCTAGAGGGCGCTGGGTGGTCTTGTGGCCTTGGACCCCCAGCAGATATTATTTTTTTCTCCAGCTGTCTGGTGTGTTTTTTTTTTTTTTGTCCTCCCTGGCCATCAGACCTTACTTTTATTCTATGTTAGTGTTCCTGAATTCTATTTTCTTATTTGTCTTTTTTCTCTTTCTTCATCCTGTAAAGCACTTTGAGCTACATCACTTGTATGAAAATGTGCACTAGAAATAAATGTTGTTGATGCACCATTTGTTGGAATGAGAAATGCAACGCATTCTATTACTACACGCATTACAAGAGACGTTCCACCAGATGACGAGAGGTCTGCATACCTAAGATTTCAACCCGTCTTAGACTCGTAGCACAACAGTAGTGTTGGGTCAGCGCAAAAAACACCGACCTCAGTATCGATACCAGCTTTTAGACCCCCATATATCAAAATGCAGAAGAAAATAACAGGCAAATGACACGTTCCCTGCCAGCCCTCATTCATGTGCCACACTCCTCAAACCACCACAAGCAGGTGGTGTTGGGTTATTCACCCTGGAGTATCCATTGTGTTTATGTAAATTCATATGTGCAACACTGGGGACGATTTGAGCTAAAAAAACAGCAATAAATGACAAAGTGGAAGGTCCTTTAAGGTTATCATCATTACCAGTACTTAAACTGGTTAAATACCATATGGTTCCATACCATAAAAAAAAAAAAAATGTTTTTGGTACTTTTTCAGTACCGTTATGAATCACGCACACCCCTACTTACCTGACCACACCCCAAGATGAAGCCATCAAGTAGCTTCTGTATTTCATGAAGTGTGGTCTCTAAAAGTCCCCAAGTAACATAAGTGCACTTCAAAGAGCCGTCACCCACTCGAGATGATAAAGGACACCACACACCCGCTTTTATTCTCATGCTTTTTTCTTTTTTAATACAAACTTAAAAAAAGGCGTAAAGACAAATAGGAACTACACAGTTGGGCCAATGCGCAGTGGACCAAATGCTCCATCACTTTCCATTAGGTTAGCTCTATACACTGCATAATAGCACAAATGAGATTTTATTTCTTTAAAATAAAAAGTTTGAAATCCTCAGTAGAAAATAATCTGCTTCCTGCATTGAAAACAAAACAATAAAGGCAAACTAAAAAACTAAAGCTTTTCCCCATTTATACCACTTTGCAATTTTTCATATACATGTATACTATATAGAGAGTGAGAGAGTGCGCAAGCGCAAAAAGGGTAATTATTTGAAAGTCAAGAGCAGAACAAAAAAAAAAATTCAAATAATAAAGTTTGCCTCCAACAGAGCGAGACCAAGACATGTGACTATTTCCAAGAAGCTGACCACCACTACCTTACTGAGTCGTCATGTTGTGTGCCAACCACTGCCCAGACTAGTCACAAAGGCAGGGGGGCAGACACAAGCAATAAAGAACACAGTTATGAATCACAGGCCTGTACACAATCACTTCATCAGCACTGGGGGGGATTACAACCTTACCGAAAAAGACACAATCTTCAATGAAGACTTGTACATTCTTCGCAATTTTAAAAGTATGCTGCAGGGCTCGGTCAAATTTTATCTGACCCTGTAGGCCACATTGTCAGGAATGGGGAGATACACGTATTCTTCAAAAGAGTAAGCCACTGAATCCCATTAGGCAGGAAGGAATGAAGAAAAAAAAAAAAAAAAGTCATGTTCTGGGTTCTTTTGAGCCCAGTGACGCACCAAGAATCGGACCAGCGATATCCAGGTTTGGCCAATCTGCATTCTATTTTTGCAAGTTAACGGTTCAAGATTTGCTCATTTTTGTATCTACAGTTCCAAATTAAAAATGCAGGGTTAACATCAACAATCAAAAGTGTAAATGTTTAACTAAGGTGGATGGAGACTACTTAACCCTTAGGTAGATTTGAAATACTTCACCGTGTATGCAAATGGCTGAAATCTGTACAAATACCAAACGCCCCATCCATGTGTATGTACAGCGTGTGTGTGGGTGCCAACATATAAAGAGTAACTGTGACTAACGGCCAGCCTCACTCCGCCACCGTGGAATGTGCGGTGACTCTTGTTACTGCAGTACCTGGCCCGTCTCCTTTACAGCTTCAAGACTGGTACAGAAATTTAGAGTGCGAGACCAGCTGGGACAGCTACAGGGGGAGTTTCAAGAAATCGGTGGCGCCGGCTCCAAGAGGAATAAATACATCAGGCAGGGATCCGTTTTTGTGCGTCGTGCATAAATAACAGCTTAGTGACTTATCTATTTAGAATTCTTTATTGTACATTCACTTGACGTAGCAGGCTGTGGGGTCAGTGCACATTCAAGTCTTCCAGATGGACAGTATTAGTGTTTAAGCAACCCCTGACTTTCAAATAAACCCTTTATATAGAAACTGGCTTTATTATTATTATTATTATTTTAACTCTGTTAAATCTGTACAAGATCATACACTTTCACATTTTTCATCCTACTTATTTTCATATCATTTATATATATATATTCTTCTCTGAAAAAATAATTTTGCTGTGTAATAAAAATGAATTGTGAAAAGAAAGTTTCTTAATCATAATAATGCAAGTTAGAAATATATATACCTCTCACATTTACAAATGTAGCAAATGATTCTTACAAACATAAGTCTGAACTAAAAACTCAAAAAGGGGGTCGAGGGAACATAAAGTACACAGTTGGGTGGGGGGTGGGGTGGTTGGAGTTTTTAGTCACTTTTGTGAAGAATTCATGCGCAGAAAAGTGCAGATTTCAAGGAATGGCAAAAAAAGCAGCTTCTGAATAGAACTGGGAGTTATAAGGGGAGGGCATGGGGACAACTGGTCGAGGCCAAGGATCAAAAGATAGACCCTTACGCCATTTCGAATGGCAGTCTTCTGAACAACCGTGAAGACCGTGCAAACTATGGCAGAGACTTTGAGAGTCCTGGCTATGCACTGCTAGCAAGATCTGCATATTAGGAAAAAAACGTTCAGAGGGAAACCAAAATGTAAAGCACTGTGGCAGAAAGGGCTCAGTTAATCTGCACTGCCCACGGGCGTGGGTAGAACAAGGTGTTCACAACAATGCAGTCACCACCTAGTGTAGCAGACACACAAGTCAACAGCAGGTAGGTCAGGACCACTCAGGCACTGTAAACATGAACACAGGACCAATGGAGGGGAGGTGGCTTGGCGTGAGAACAGGTGAAGCAGTGGGCTTAGGTGTGCCAGGCCAGGTTTGTGTACCATGTGCAAATGAAGGAAAAAAGCAGAGAGAGAGATAATAGTGTGCAGGGTAGGACTCTGTAATTTAAGATGGATGGAGATACAGAGCAACAAAAAGCACTCAGATAAGAGAGAACAAGGCTGGGTGGGCACAGCGCAACACTAAGCAGGTTTTGCTAGCATGGGGTTAAAGGGTGGTGTGCCCCTTGATGAACTGGCAGCCACTGAAGGTCAGATGAACTGAACCGAAAGCTACTTTCCAGTGAAAACACACACAGTCCAATCCCCAAATACTAACTATGAACAACTGGCCGAGCAGTCCTGGGTACACAAGAAGCTGCTCTCAGCCCCATTAGCAGCTCTACCTATGAGCCAGTGTTTCCCACACTTTACTAAATCAAACGGGACTGAACCCTCAGGACAAACTAAGACACTAGCGGTGAATTTCTCTTTGCTCTGGCCTGAGAATTCCTGACTAGCAGGGCCCATTGCCGAGACCCTCAACTCTCTTATGCTTCAAATGTCACAAGCTCAACATTTCTCAATGTGCTCACACAGCCTTTTGCTGCAGATAGGATGAAAGGCAGATTTCCCCATAAGAAAGTGTCAACTACAAAGGATCTTTCACAAGAAAACAAAAGTGCCAAGATGAAAGTAACCCAGAAAAAAAAAAAAAGAAAAAAAAAAGGAAGGAGCCGCAATACAAAATGTGGCTTTAATAGAAGGTGTGGGCCGATAGGAAACCATATTTAATTCTCATTAGCAGTAGTTCCATAAACTGGCAAAACACAGACTGTAGTAGTAGCGGCCTTAACCTGCAATTTCTACTGCACAGCAGCAAGGCTGACTTTAGCCGTTCCGTCTGGATGCCTGTAGCCAGGCTGTGATAGAACAAAGGAAAACTAAAAGAGAGAGAAAATTCACGAAGCAGCTGCCAATTCTGTAACACTATGTAAAGCTTTGTGGGGCGCTTTGATTTCATTTGGGCCAGTCAATTCAGATCGTAACTCTCTGGTTCGCCACTGGGTGGATGTTGTTTGCCCACAGCACTCCTCCCTGGGTCCTTTTCAGATACTCGGAAGGGACACCCAAACAACGTCATCACCAGACAGCACTGCTTGCCATCACTTAAATAG
This sequence comes from Polypterus bichir lapradei, assembly GCA_026402145.1. Taxonomy (NCBI): domain Eukaryota; kingdom Metazoa; phylum Chordata; class Cladistia; order Polypteriformes; family Polypteridae; genus Polypterus; species Polypterus bichir. The sequence goes on from JANRMT010049829.1 coordinate 7,505,768, forward strand.
GCAACATAATTAACATGCAGGAAAGCGAGTTGGTGTCAGAAAAGGAAACGGGGTGGGGGGGGGGGGGCGGGGGAGTCAGTGTTGGTATAATACGGCAGTAACGCCCAACATGGGCAGCCTGACGGTCAAATTGCCGAGGTGCAGTGTAATTAAGGCGGGTTTTCAAAAACTTTGAAAATTAAACAAGGAGAACGATTTGTTTTGGGGTGAACAAACCAACATGGCTTTGCAATGTATTTCTTGAAAAAAGAGAGAACATCTTCCAACTGTGATCAAAAAGCTCTTGTATTAGAAAAAAAAAAATCTGAATGACTCGTCTAGTAATACTTGGTAGGTGTAACAAACACGTACGTGGTCAGTTAGTTAGCCAGAACAACTGGCTGGAAAGCTTGGCTTGGATACTGCATGGTGTTGAGGTTGTAGCCCAGCCTATCCACGAAGGGAGTTTTATCCAAATACAGGCTGTTAGCCAGGCCTCCGCTCCCATTAGTGGTGCTGCCAAATGGATCAAAAGAGGACGAAGCTGCAAACTGGCTGCTGTGTGCTTCCCCGTCAAAGTAAAGTGTAGATGTAGCAGGGCCGGGTGCACTTGATGCAGGGGATCCTGGATACACAAACTCCTTTGCGTTGGGCGACAGCTGGCTGCTGCTGCTACTGCTGCTTGTCCCCAAGCCACCCAGGGAGTGGAGAGAAAGGGACAGAGACTTGTGTTTGGACAACCCGGCGCCAACTGTTGCTGCATTGGTGGGTGAGCGAACCACCCTCTGCTGGCCACCTCCCTTCTTCATTTTGGTGGAGCCAAACTTGGTTGCGGCAAAACTGGCGGTGGTAAAAGTGATAGGCTGGGGAGGCACCCGGACTGGAGTGCTGAGGAAGGAGGTGGGACTGGGAGAGTGACCAAATACAGAGCCTGCCATGTTTGGAGGAGAAGGAGAGCTAGACAGCGAGTGGGCACCACCCATTGGTCCACCTCCATCGACTCCGCCACCAATCGGGACAAAGACTTGTGCGTCGGGGTTGAAACTGGTGCTTTTGTTTTCTTTATCCATATCGGACTCGACCAGAGTGCAGCATTGTTCAGCGGGTCCAGTGCTAGCAGCGGCGGCGGCGGCAGCTTGAGTGTCTTCCAAATAAAGAACCTTAACTGCCCCCTTTTCACCAATTTGGTATGAAACTTCAAAAGGGTCTATCCAAACACTCAACTCCTGTGGCACATTGGACCGCACCTCCTCAGTGTCCAGTCCACTCCGACGGGCTGCCAACTCCACCACAGGGTCCACCATTTCCCCAATGTGCAAACAGCGAAAACCAGATCCTTTGAGTGGCCGCTCAGGATACCAGTGTCCCTCATAGCGCTCAGTGAGCAAGCGCTCCAGCTCCTCCCCGAAAAGATCTGCTCTTCTTCTGGGAAGCTTGTTGTAGAGGTATGAAATGATAAAGTTTAAAGCCACCTTGATTTCCAGGTGCATGGCGCAGTGTCTTGCTTGCGTTCTTTCTGTTGCTGGGGCAAGATGGATGGTCAGGCCTCCAGTGTGAACTAGTGACAACTTAGGATTGCTTCCTAAAGATTCCAGTTAAAAAAGTGTGAACGTCTTCAGCCCTGTTGAAACAAACAAACACACACAAAGAGTCAAGTTGAGTCAGCACTGCACAAGCCCTTAAGATAACCAAATGACCAAGCTAAAACATTAATGCACACGTCACCCTTACACACATGTGGCCGATGTGAATTCATTTTAAAATAGTAGCATCAGGAGACTTTTTTCTTAAAAGAAAATACTATTTAAACAATAAGACATCACAGCTTGTTCATCTCAAGTTAACTTCAAACCAACAGACTAGGAATGTCTACTGGTTATAAATTGAAGGAGGACTAATAATAATAAACAGCAAATGACAAATTGACCTTTTCAACTGATCTGTGTATATCAGTTGAAATCATAGGGCCCTACGATTTCTGAAACAGCGACAGAATCACGGAATTAACGCTTAAAAATGGATTTTAGATTTAAAAATGGAAATGTGCGGAATTTAGAGACTGAAGGGGTGACTGTTATAAAACTTCTCTTTAAACGATTGAAGAATCTGTAGTTCTGTCATTCAGATACTATTTCCTAGTTTGTTGTTTATGAAGCGAACGCAATTCTTTGTAGAAATCCAGTCGTGTGCGTGTTTCCTAAATGTTTTCTCGTTAAAGGCACGCGAATTAGCCAGCTGCACGAGACAGAAATGTGGAAGTGAGCAGGATCAGATACCCTAACTACTTTGAAAAAACGAAGAAACACAAGCTTAACTGCAAAACTGAAGGCACAGGAATATCCCGCCGACTTCTACGAATCTGGACAACTTTTCAGCAAGTTTTGCCAGCATACCATTGACTGGACACCAAAAGATACTTGCAATGACCGTGTCAAATCCAAAACAAGGAGAAGTTAAGATCAAAAAGTGCTCCCATTCAGGTAACAACAGAGGAAACAAAATGGTCAGAGGCAAGATGCCAGTTTGTGTCTGTGTGAGTCAGACATACTGCTCAAAAAAATTACGAAAATGCATCCTTTCTTGACTAAGCATTGTAAACAAGGAGGCGCGCTGCCAGAACATGACAGCAGTCTTCGTCAAACACATTTGCCCCGTGTCTTTGAACAACATATGGACGCCGTTCTTCGAAAGATTCCTGGCAAGAATATATATGTTGTGGTTGATGAAACCACTGACAGCCGAGACCACATAATTCTCATCATAGTGATAGGTGAGTAAACATTTGGCTGTGTGGTAATTCTTTTATGTATGCAGTTCTAATTGTATGTGATGTGATGTATGTACTGTGAATCATCTAAATGATGAAACGATACAGGTATTAAACTGGTATTAACTTCCTGTAGAAAAATGTTTTTAGTGAATGGCACAGGTTGTTAACAGGTTCCATTTTAAATATTAACAATGTTGTTTCGGGATTTCATAAATATTCTGCCTCGCCATGACAAGGCACGCCAGGGTTCACATTTGACTCCTACAAACTTGGGCAGAAGAGCAGGCGTCACCTCAGATGTCAGGCGTCTCCTTAGATGCAACAGGCCCTTCAAGCGGATCTCTCTCTCTTTTTTTTTTTTTATATAAAGTGAGGTTAACCTTCAAACTAGTAACAGCTCTTATAATTCTGGAGGGCACTCCCTGTCCTACTGCAATCTCAGCATACAGCGTCATGGAGGATCTGACCTCCTATCTGATAAACAGATATGCAAAATAAGGTTCAGCTGTGCTAGTGTGCTGTTTCATTAAAAGGAATGTAAAGTGCCATTTCATTATTGCTCGTTTTGTTGTAGCTGTTATTACTTTCTTACAGTAAAAGAAAAAAAAAAGTAAAATCCCAAAAATCCAAACCAAGGAAAAATAAAATGGCGAAAAACGAAAAAAATAAATAAAATGGAATTTGTAAAACAATAAAACGAATTCCATAGGGTCCCAGGACTGCCATCTTGTCTAGGGCAGTTTCTGGCCTTGCACCCATGGCTGCTGGCATTAGCTCCAGCCCTCACCCAAAAAGTTGGACTGATTTAAAAAAAAAAAAACAAAAAAAAAAAAAACGCAACAGACTCAAAAACATCCTGAATGAAGCATATACCATAGCACACCCTTTTACAAACCTCTGATTATGTGGCTTTGAATGCCACAGTGCCAACAACATAACCCCTGAATTACCCTGTGCCCTTGCTTTCCTTCCTCCACGTCGTTTTCCTTTACATGGACTGACATTTGAGATTCTGGGAGCAGTGGAATCAATGGATGGAAAGAGTCTGTGGTCGCATTAGACAGCCCTTCTACTGAATACCACCCAGGAGGGGGTGGGTGGCCAGTTGGCCAAGGACTCTAGGATTGTCACTGTTATAAATGACCATGGACCCTCCACCAGGAACCCTGATGACTTTAGTTTGTTTTCCACTCCTCCTCTGTTTAATAATTCATTAATTAACTGATAGGTACTGTAAGGCTCCATTTATGTTAATGTTTCAAACCATTTTGCTTTTCCATCTGTTTAAACACATCTTTATGTATAATCATTATGGAATATTTGAAACTACATTTACCTGTGAACTTGTTACAGCGTTCTGAGCCTGAACTTAGTGAAAAGCACTAAACAAAACTCAACTGAGCTGAACAGTCACATGTATACAGTAGAGTACAATAAATGAGAACGCGTTAATCACCATGCAACACACTGCCAAGAAAAACGAGCGTGTATTAATGACAGACCTCCATTTCATTCAACAGACAATTATAGGAGGAGTACCCGACTCCGATTCAAATATGCACCGCCCTACAAAACCAGGAAATGTCTCAAGGAGAGTTTCCTTATTTTTCTGGATTTTGTATTAAAACGTTAATACTAGCATACAGCAGATACACTTTAAAACTGTTTAGTCTATATAGGTGGTACTTCACAACCAGGCGAGAGGTCTGCTACCTTCACACAAATGCACAGTTCGCTGCTCTAACTTGCCAAACAAGGCTCATCGAAATGAAAACCTCTTTCTCACCGTGTTGTTCTCCTGTAAACATCAGAAATGTCCAAACCTGAAACACCACTAACAATACAATTACACTTTTAACACATACAAACAACTGTGACCTTTTTAGGGAATTCACTTATTGGCTGGGTTGACTGCCTGAAGAGAAGTCCAATGTCATGATCTTTCTTCTTGTGATATTAATGGGGGATGAACAAAATCATTAGGGGAGCACCAACAGATAGTACTCAATCCACAGAAGAACATGGCAGACTTTCAGTTTTGTATAAAACGGCTGTTACATATATTACTTTTTAAAAGTAATCTGGCATTGTGGAAAGCAGAGTTTAGTGTATAATATTTTCTAGTCAACGCCGTATATTGTGCGTACGTTTCTCTTGAGGATCCTTTGTGATGTGTAGTAGAAGTGCCCTGCTGGCAGAATATCATTCAATAGTGCAACCCCTAACGCCTGCTTATTCTTCATTTCCAGTCATACTGCATGACAGAAAGGTTAAAAATACATATACATACATACTGTACATACATACATACTTAGATTTTCTGAATGTAGTACCCATGGAACATTTCACCTTGTATTCTTACGTGACATAGAGTGGATATTAAAAAGAATCCCCCCCCCCCTTCAAAATATTCTTTTTTTTGCTTTACAGCCTTAAATGAAAACACACACAAAAAATATTTCTTCCCAGCTTTATTTACTCAATGCAACCTCTAACATTGAAGTGAAAGACATCACAGCTACAGTTCAGAAAAATTATAACTCAAAAACAAGACCTACTGAGATTAATAAAGGATCCCCCTCATGTCATTTTGTTGACCCACCTTTTGTTTTCATGACAGCCTTGAGTCTGTTGATACGTCTCTATCAACTATGCACACCTAGATTGAGTAATACTTGCCCCCCCACTCTTCTTTACAGTTCAACTGTTCAAGTTCGGTCACATTGGATGGTGAGTGTCGGTGGTCTGCTATCTTCAAATCTTTCCACAGATATTCAGTGTGATTTAGGTCTGGGCTCTGAGTGGCCACACGAGGAAATATTCACTTTTTTCACCTTCAGCCACTGTGTGGTCAGTTATGCTGTGTGCTTCGGGTCGTTGTCGTGTTGAAAGGTGAACATTCTGCCCATCTTCAACTTTCTGGCAGAGGGTAGCAGGTTTTCCTCAAGAATGACAGTATTTTTCCCCCATCCATTTTTCCTTCTACCCTAACAAAGAGCCCCAGGCCCTGCAGCAGAGAAACACACCCATGACAGGATGCTTCCACCTCCATGCTTTACTGTAGGTATGGTGTGTTGTAGACGGTGGAGCTGCACTGGATTTCCCAAGATCAAATAGTTTGATTTTGGTCTCATCTGACAATAAGGCCTTTTTCCACTTGGCATCACAATCTTCAACGTGCATTCTGGCAAAACTCAAACGAGCCTTAATGTGGCCTTTCTTGAGAAGTGAAACGCTCCCAAACGAGCCACAATTGTGAAGCGCTTGTGAAATTGTTGTCACATGCACACAATGACCACTCTTTGCCATAAAATCCTATAACTCCTTCAAAGTGGCCATTGGCCTCTTGGTAGCCTCTCTTCCCAGTTTCCTCCTTGCTCTTCCATCCAGTTTGGAGGGACGGCCACTCGGAACCAGGGAGGGTCCTAGTAGTACCAAACACTTCTTTATGATGGACTTTACTGTGCTCCTTTGCGATTTTTTGTCTCCAACTCCTGCCTCATGTCTGTCCACAACTCTATCCCTGAGATCTTCTGAAAGTGGCTTGCCACCCACAGTCAGTGTCACTACCAAGCAAGGGAATGAATGCTCCAGGAACAGCTTTACTAATCACACTGATTATAATTGGTCACAGGTGGAAGGAAGCCAGTAACCACAATGGGAATGGTGGGCACTGACACCTGACTGAGTTTAGGGGGGGTGATCCTTTATTAATGTCAGTATTTCTTGTTTTTGAATTTGTATAATTTTTCTGAACTGTAGCTGTGATATCTTTCACTTTGATGTTACAGATTGCATTGAGTAAGTAAAGCTGGAAAAAATATTGGTTTGTGTGTTTTCATTTAAGGCTGTAAAGCAAAAAACTGGGAATATTTTGAAGGGGGATTCTTTTCAATACCCACTGTATATAGGTTTTTGCAAAACCAAAAAAAAAAAGACAAAATGTTGGGGACTAGATGGTACAAAAAATTTTGATACCTCAAGTTGCACAGAGTATTTCTTCCCCGAGTCAATATGCAGTATAACACACTTAATCACGATTCCCTTTGATATACCAACTTGCATTTAAACTATTAAATTAAATCCTCCAGTTTTGTCAACCACAGAAGTACGCCAAAACAAATGATGCAAAACACACAATATGTGCTATTCACTTCCCTCAAAAAGATGCAGCCAACATTCATATTCCATTTTTCATCATCTACAGCTGAGGAATCATTCAGCTACAGGCTAGAAAGGAACATTTTAGCCAAACATTTATGTCTTAAAAGCTTGGATGAGAAAGAAGAAAAAGAAAAAACAGTAGTAGGTTCTTGTTATTAAATTCATTTCCGGCAGATTATATTTAGAACTGGAACAGCAAGGAACCCAATAGCAAATGTCCAATAAATTATTCAAGTTTTGGGGGTGGGGAGAACAGTAAAAGTTATGCGCAAGTAATAAATGACACTGAAAACCAATTTGGAACTGGAGGCCGACATCCAGAATGCACAAAATTGCTTATATAACCTGAAGTGAGGGAGAAAGACAATAATAGCTAGAAGTAGAAGTAATGGTAATGGTCCAGGACGGGGTCAACTTCAAGGTAACACCTGCTTGCTGGGTGACAGAAGTGCTTATGTTTCTTGGCATGGCACCATTAAGGTGACAAATAGCGTCCTCTGGCTCATTTACGCAGACACTACATACCCACTCCACCAAACCCAGTCTGTCTTCGTGTACAAATCCAGCAGACAGCTGCTCTAAAGAAATGCAAAATACATAGCTATCGATAACCCAATGCCACCCAGACTCTTAAAGCATGACAACCAGCCGAAAAACAGTCAGTAATGGTGAGCTGCCAATGGCCGATACAAAAATAGACACTCTGCACATCATCAGTCTATTATTTCAAGACCTTACCTGGTGATGAATAGAAGGCAATATATCATGACAGATGGTGGAAAAAGTATTTATGGAAGACACTGTGGCATCAGGTCACACGATTCGCTAGTCATCTCAATGTCATTAAGTCAACAAATGCACTTGATGGGCCACACACACCCTGTCACTATCAAACTAGCCGAGTAGCTGATGAATACAAAATCGTTGCGGGTGTGTTATAGTCCGCACAACCCAAAATTACTAGCGACAGTAAATTTGGCAAAGTGTGAAATGTAAGGTACTCTTCTGGTAGTTGGGAGCATAACAACCAACCACATCTCAACAGTCATCTCGCATGCGGATTTTCGTGGAAACCAAGCCAGGAATTTTGGCTGCAATTATTATTTTGTCACAAAGTATAATTAAGGTCACAGTAGGTGGACTGAGAGATACCAGATTCCTTTGGCAGGCATTTTTGGCATAAACAGAAATCTTATAATGTTGACATCCTTGCATAATGTTTAGAAATGCTTCATCCAGAGCCCCACATAATGATTAAAAAAAAGCACATACAAAGACCGAGAGAGTTACTTGCCTAAGATTTCTGTTTTACAGAACCATTAAGTACAAGAAGGTCACAAGATGAAACATAAAATGAAATGTTAGCAATTCATAGTGAGAAAGATGGACAGCCATTAACAAATTTTAAGCATCTTACCAAGCAACCAGAGGCTTAAGTAGGAGTTCAGGGTGAGAGTTAAATTTGCATTTTGATTTGATTTCACTCAGGATGCACGTGCATAGAATGCTCATTACCAGAAAACATACTGTCATCCACCAGTCCCTTTAAATGCTGTCCTGCAGCTACTATCAAAATTGTTAAAGATGCGTATGTTATAGGAAAAAGACATATCAGCACTGCAACCCTACAACACACACACACAAAAGACAGCTTGTGTGTAACATGAGAACAAAGGAGAACTAGGAAGTTACCAGTAAGTTTGATGACAGATAGTGCAGCTTCAAGAATTGTGATTTGTTACTTCAGCACATTAAACTGCATCAACTGGTTGTACTGGAATTTAAATCTTTGTAACACTGAGCAATCAAAGCATTTCTGCCCACCCTCAGCTTTTCTATAGGTTAACTACAAACGCACGAGCATTTTCAGCAATGGCTTTAAACACAAATTACAAACCCCAAAATTACAGCAACACAGAAGCAAGTCACAATGTAACAAAATAACCTGAATACACCAATCTGAAATAATAAGTGCAAGATTTCAGCTGACCTACCAACAAAGTAAAAATATTCTTTTTTCTTTATTATTATATTCTTACCCAACACCCATGCAATCATCTGTTTGGTACCAGATGGTGGACAAGAATTAAGAGTAAATCTGCTGTTCTCTGTTACACAGAAGACGTGACTGCTGCATCTATAAAGTGCATTAGGGCTGCTTGCCAATGGTGTGCTACATTATCGGAAATGATGCAACTCGTTTTTTTTTCTTACACGTTGTTCACTAAACTTCAAGCTTCTCTTCCCATTTCTCGGTGTGCTCCAAATTCTACAAAGCTAGAAGGCAACACATTTATCAAGTTTCAAAAACCAAATGCTGTTGATTCAAGGGCTCTCAAACTGTTCTAAAAGACACACACAAAAATCATGACAGTGTAATAACAACTACAGCACTGTGCTCAAGTGGTTACCACAGGGCGTAGAATCCTGGGTTCAAATCCCAGCCTGGGCTATGACTGTGTGGAGTCTCTGCATGTTCTCCATAATCCGAGAATGTGCTGGTTGAGTGAATGGAGGATTCTAAACTGGCCGGTGATGTGCTACATCACTGCCGGTTCCCACATTGTTGCTGGGCAGGATACTTGTGTATTTTTACTTTCTCGTATATGAAGTACAGGCAAAGTATTGTAATCGTTCTAAAAATTCGAAGTCGAGATTTTGATGAATCTCAACGTTTTAGACCTCCCCAACTTTCTCATATACAAAGTATAGGGATAGTATTGTAATCGCCCAAAGATTTGATGTCGAGATTTTGATGAATCTCAACGTTTTAGATCTCCCCGACTTTCTCGTATACAAAGTATAGAAAGAGTATTCTCCTAAAGATTTGATGTCGAGATTTAGATGAATCTCAATGTTTTAGACCTCCCCGACTTTCTCGTATACAAAGTATAGGGTGGTCCAGATCTAATTATGCAATTTTCATTAAGCTATAACTTAAGTTTATTACATAGAAAATCACCCAAAAAATCCTAGACCATCGAGAAGTGTGCGAACTGACGACATGAAGAATCGTCCTCGCATAAATCAAAGTCTTGCAGGTGTTCTGGATCTGCATAATTAGATCTGGACCACCCTGTATAGGGAGAGTATTGGAATTATCCAAAAATTTAATTTCGAGATTTTGATTAATCTCAACATTTTAGACCTCTCCGACTTTCTCGTATACAAAGTATAGGGAGAGTATTGGAATCCTCCAAAAATTTAATTGCGAGAATTTGATGAATTTCCATGTTTCAGACCTCCCCGAGTCCAAAAATAACCTTTTTTGGATTTTATGTCTGTGTATGTAAAAATGATAACTTGAGTACGCTTTCACTTAGGTCAAACAAATTTTGCACTAAAGTATTAGGTACAAAACTGATTTCTACCAACTTTTGGGCTATTTCCATTAACTGGAAGAGGTACTTTACCTTTTATTTGATATTGGTATCAATACTTTAAACACACGAAAGAGTCATTTAAAAGAGGGTACATTATTTTCTAAGTATTTGGATCAAGAGTCACTTGCACCAATTATACCACAGACTGAAAAACTGATGAGGAGAAATCTTTCACACCCCTATGATGATCAGTTGCAACAGACCTAGAGGTGAAAATGGACAGTCAAGAACACATTTAAAGACTAACTGTTCTGAGGCTTAGAGATACTCGCAGCAGTAATATGGGAAGCACTCCGTACTACTCCCTGAAAATCGACGTCTATGTTTTCAGAGAGTGTAACATGCTACTACCGCTTTTGGAGGACACAACTGCCTTACCCCACATCATTACCATCTAAGATGATGAGCTTCCATTCATCAAGCATGTAGGTCTGCAGACATTTATTCTCTTTTCCAAAAATAAACTCAAATGAAATAATAAAAGAAGGAAGGACCACATGTACAATGTTCATTTGAGTAACGAGAGATCACTGAAAACACGGAGTATGAATCTGAAAGGGCTGTTCTATACTATTGATTTTACATGATACAAATGATTGGTCCTCCTTACGGGGAGTTTGCATGTTCTCCCCGTGTCTGCATGGGTTTCCTCCCACAATCCAAAGACATGCAGGTTAGGTGCACTGGTGATTCTAAATTGTCCCTAGTGTGTGCTTGGTGTGTGTGCGAGCGCGCGCCCTGCCCGGGGTTTGTTTCCTGCCTTGCGCCCGATGTTGGCTGGCTAGCTCCAGCAGCCCCCATGACCCTGTAGTTAGGATATAGCGGGATGGATACAAAATACACACAAGAATTTTTAGTTTATAGCATACATTTCTTGGTGTAGAACCTTGACACCATGGATGGGAAAAACTGCAAAATCAAGTGTCATGGTATTATTAAATTCTTTTGTCCCTTTTCTACGCCATAGTCCAAAGATAGCCTACAAAAACAGGATGTCACTCCCTGACAACTCGAGGTTTGGCCGGTTTTTAGCACTGGCAAATGAAAAAAAAGACCTTACAATCATTGAGCTAATTGTAGTGAAGAACTGAAGAGTGACGATGTGTGACCCAGCAGACGTTATATGAATTTGTTGAGTCAGTTGAATCCAATCTTCATAAAAAACAATTAAACATGAGCAAAAGCAGAGCTCACTGGGAGCCCAGAATGCTGACTCCTCAAATGAAGCACTGCTGTATCCAATGTTCACCACACAATCTTGAGCTAATGAATTTGGAAAGGTAGAAACTTAAGCAGGGGATGAAATTGTGCTGGCGAGATCACATGCACAATTTATGACGTTGAGTGACGAAGTTCATACAGTATTGATTAAATGCCTCAAAAGGTCACCATAACCAGTCAGTATATTGCTGATTTGCTTTGGTGTTCGCAGAGATCACTCAAAAATTAGTCAATCATTCCACTTCTGCTTTATGAAACTCCTGTTTACACAAGGATTGCCCTGTAAAAGTGTGGATCTGAAGCAAAGCCAGACTCCATTTCTCCACAACTGGCCTCACTGGATTTTCATCGGTTTTCCCCAATCTGAAGGACTATCTCCATGGGAAACTTTAGGCCAAAGACAGAGATGTCAAGTCAGCTACGGAAGAGTCAAGGACAAAACATTTTGAGTGGCACAGAAAGCATTTGTGAATGAAATAAAACACGCCTGATTTTACAGGGGTTTATCATAATAGGACGAGCTCAAAAGTTTTGATTTACCCCTCACAAACCTGTTTATCAATTTGGCTTAGCTGCAGCTTGATTATGTGGTTAGTTCCGTCTTGCACCATCGTCTTAATGAAGCACAACTTTCGGTGGTTTCACAATGCATATTCTGAAATTGTCTTTCGCTTTCAAACCTCAGTACCGAAGCAAATTGCAGATATCTACCCTCAAACCTCCAGCCCAAAATATCTCACTCAAGATATTTTGTCTAGCCACAAAATTTCACGCCTCTCTGCCTTGGGGCACGCTGTATCTATTCCCCGTCGATTATTCATCACTTTGAAGTAAGGGTGTTTTGATAGAGTCAGTTTGGCTAGGGACCCTTGTGGATTCTTCAGTACGTTGAAGAGCGAGGTTATAGTATGGGTCAGGGTGGTTTAGTCCATGTGGAGTCTACAGCACATCAGAGAACAGAAAGAAGAATGAACATCTAAGCACAAGGTTTTTTAGCACTGTTTATTTCTGATACCATAACTTTATTTCGGTACAGCAAAACCCTTTTGGGGTACCAACATTACCTCCACGTGGTACTAAACACAGATTTAATTAAATGATTGGAATTAATGAAAATACTATTAGAATAGCACACAAGAAATTTTATTTTGTTTTCAAACCAATGACGTGTATTCATACCCCATTTTACGAGCCTTTTTATAAAGTACGCTTGTAGCTGCTATTCACAATGCTCTAGAATCAATAGCTCCTCTACATCCATTAAGTGCACTGTTGCTTTATATAAAACTGCACCTACACTAGTTGCGTGATATTTGTTTAGAAAAATTCAAAATTCTGTGATCATTATTTTAACTTTGTTACTCTCAAACACACCTCAGAAATAAAGAATGCATGTTTTGTGAAATCTGTAAATCCTGCTGCTCCAAAGTGGGCATATTAGAATTGTTTTAACACTTCTATGCTTGAATTAGTGTGCTGTACCAGTCACAACTAAACAACAAAGACTTTTTTGTGGAGTTATAAAATCAGTAAATACAGCAAATAAGGTTATTTTTTTCCACAATCCTCAACTTCAAAAAATAAAAAATGGCTCTTTAATAGTCAAAAAATGAAAAGCAAATCCAGTTCAAGGTTATTAAAAACAATTAAAAGCTGACATCCAAGAATAGAGAAGACTAATGCCAAGCTTAACTACAGAATTACAGGATCTCAGTGTAAATGCTTGTGTTCTGGCAGCATTACAAGTAAATCCATCTCTCTATGGTAAACCTTCTAAATGGTGCCCCATGTTTTCCCAATCTTCTCTATTTATATATAAACACACTTTGTCTCAATGAGACATTTACTGAAAATGTGTGGATAGTAAAGTGTGTTTAGTAACTTTTTAAAATTTGTATAAATCAATAACATCAGTAATTGAAGAATACTGAAATATTATTCTACCAGTAACGACGCCCTGCACGTTATGTCTTGAGGATTCCTACTTTTCATTCTCTTTCTCTGTACATTTTCCTTTCGTTTGCTCAGAGGTTGATGCGCTTGCTGCTCCCTGAGCAGTTCTTCTTTGTGTTGCAATTACTTGGTACATTTTCTTATATTTTTCACTTAAGCTCTTCAATCTGCTTCAAAAATGATTTAAGATATGAAGAGGTAGAGGAAGTGATGGCGAAGGTGGGAGGGAATGAGAACGGCACCCCGTATGCATGCACCACATGGCCGCCCTGCAGGCTGCTGCAGAGAGTTGATTCTAAAATAAAATAAAAATAAAAAGAGGAATAACCTTGGAGGTCAATCATCATCCCGAAAGCGGACAGTAGATGCCATGTAGTATGTGTACCAAATTTCAGGTCAATTGATCAAACAGTTTGAGAGCTACAGGGGATTTAAAATCCTGGACAGACAAACGGACTGAAATGTTACCGTATTACATAAGAAGATCCGAGCTAGCCTCTGCATTCTGTAAGCTTTTTAAAAGTAAGCATCTGATTTTGAAAACACTACATCTAAAATAAAAAAATAAACAGCAGAATGAAAAACCTGACAGTATTGAGCTCTGCAAGTTGGAGTTGGGCTTGACTAAGATAACAGTTCAAGTAGGACTGACCAACAACATGTACGCCTACCCATCACTACCTAGGGTGGATGCAGCCAAGATTACAATGTAAATTCTTATATCTGCATTTAGTAATGTAAATTCTTATATATCAGCATTTAACTTAATGGCCTTTTATCCGGATCTAAGACAGCAAGTGATAAATTAAGACTACTGATTGATATCACTGGAAAAGGAACCTTCTTGCCTCTTGAACTTCTGTTGCAAACTCAAAGGCGGCTAGCATCACACCGACACCAACACTAGAACACACCGTCTACACTCCACATGGAAATAATTTAAACATGACTGAGGAATTGTAGAGTGAAACAATAAATGTAGCAGTGCCAGTACCGTCATGTGGATAACAACATTTTTCCTTGCATGCACAAATCAATATGCAACACTCAGTAACTCTCTGGCACCAAAATAAAAGAGAATGGATTAAAATACGCATCTCCATTTCAAGGACCAAAAAGCCCAAACTAGCTTACCTAATGTATGTGCTTCCCCACGACACGTTGGTCTTCTTAATAAACACTATATATCGCATATGTTTAATATAAATGTTACAACATCCAGCTTGTGTGTCAGATGTTTAGCTTGTATGTAAAACTGCCAACAAAACATATTAAGGCCGCTCATATTTATCTCATACTAGTGGCAGTCTTCTTGTCCTTGGTACAACAAAATGACAAAATAAAAAAAAAGAGAAAAAGATGCTATTAGAGAAATAAAGCTTAACATTTCCCACAGATGCAGAAAATGGCAGGATAGGAGCAAAACGCACAAATTGGTTTTCTTTGCCTTCTTATAAGTGCTTCAGACTTCACTATTATTTGTAGTTATAGCAATAGAGTTATGGATATCGTTTGCTTTCCTAGCGTGTTACCACAGCTCCTTAAGGACTACACAATATATTGTTCTTTATATGTTTATAATAAACAATGTTTGAACAGCACTAGTACATGAAAAGACAATGTAATAACCGTGTTTCTGGATAACCAAGAGCGTTCATTTTTGATATCTGATACAAAAAAAAAGCACCAAATACGGATGGATTGCATTGTAGTGATACAGCTTCTCCGAAGTCTATGAGCTCATACGGAACTAAAAAAAGACAAATCTTGCACAATAAAAAAAAAGGTTCTTCCATGAAACTGATTTGCACGATATTAAGACAAAAAAGGACATTGAAACATTCTCCAACAAAAGCATGCAGTACCAACACCCACAAGACTTAAAAGGACAACTCGCCAACAACCTCTCTGGCAATTTTCCCCATCAAACAAGAGAAGATGGCAATAACAGACGGACACTCGCAGAGCAAAACTGCTGTGCAAGGTGAATAGACCCTGGCTTGCTGCCATCATTGTACTGCATTTTAGTAACTAGCATATTGGAAAGCCAAAAAAAAAAAAAAAAAGTGGAAATGCTCAGTGACTTCTTAAAAGTTGTTAATAGTCACAGAGTAAGCAAAATGTGGAGTATTAAACAAAACATTTATAAACTCTTCTTTCTACTAAAATGAAAACAAATCAAAAGCTTTTTGGAAAAAAACAAACATAGGGCAGCATGGTGGCGCAGTGGTAAGGAGACCTGGGTTCACTTCCCACGTTCTCCCCGTGTCTGCCTGGGTTTCCTCCCACAGTCCAAAGACATGCAGCTTAGGTGATCCTAAATTGTCCCTGGTGTGTGCCCTGCAGTGGGCTGGCGCCTTCCCAAGGTTTGCTCCTGCCTTGCGCCCTGTGTTGGCTGGGATTGGCTCCAGCAGATTGACACCCCGTGACTCTGCGTTAGGATATAGTGGGATGGATAATGACTGACTCACAAACATAGGGATGTGCAGCACAGCAAACCAGAATCTGTGTATTATCTCACCATGGCATTCTGCACATTAAGAGTACGTCAGTTCCAGACCAGCATCCTTTACGATACAATTATTATACCTGCACGTGGAAGAACTTCATTATTTGCTTGAACTTTAAAAATAAAATAAAACAAAACATGGGGTCCCTCACACCAGATTCAGAACCATCCACATTAGTACTTTAACTAGCTCTACTTCATATGATTACTTCAACAGCAGTTACCATCTTAATGCTCTTCACAAGTACAAAATTACAGTAGTTTATGTAATACATTTTTTTCCCACCATTTGAGCACTGAGGTGATGTAAATGACTCATATGAATACTTAATCAGTAGCGAGGACCACATTTTTGTCCTTGCAGAAAGTAGCTCAGTGCCTCAACGGTTAGGTGAGCCTGTTATGCAGAAGAGACATAAATCTGTTAGGAAAACCTTCCCAATGACAAAAATAGCACAGCAAAATTACTAAGGACCATCTGAAAGGCTTTATCATGAAATATACCATAAAAATGTAGGAAGCACGACTACAATTAATACAAGAGAAAAAAAAATACTAGCAAACCAGTGGCTATGAAGTGAAAGCAGCGTGTCCTACTCTTCTATACACACCGAGGTGTGCGAATGCTTATGTTCACGCACAGATATATTCACTCGATAATCATTGCACATTTCCACAGGTCTGCTACTGCTAAAGGGGCCTGGCACCCTCCCAATCTGGACCCCCCCTGCCTTGCGTGTGAGGCTGTCAGGATCGGCTCTAGCTCCATGATCCTACATCGGATTAAGAGAAGAAAATCAAATTCTCACTTAGAGGATCTGCACAAAACTTTTTCAAAAACTGGCAGGAGCTAATCAATAACATTTTAGAAAAAGCGGAGGCTTCTCTCCCCTCTTTTACTCCTTTATCTTTATTCATTTATTAATTTATCTATTTACTTATTTTTACTAGCTTTTAAGTTGTACTCTGCTGGCCTAATTCGCTTTCTCCAGGGGTGGGAGTTGACTTGTTTTGAACCATTTTTATGTATTTGTATGGAATGTTATTTGATTTTAATTAAATCATTCATCCATCCACCCTGCTATATCCTAACACAGGGTCACGGGGGTCTGCTGGAGCCAATCCCAGCCAACACAGGGCGCAAGGCAGGAAAGAAACCCCAGGCAGGGGGCACACACACCAAGGACAATTTAGGATCGCCGATGCACCTAACCTGCATGTCTTTGGACTGTGGGAGGAAACCCACGCTGACACGGGGAGAACATGAATTTCCCCTTGGGATTAATAAAGTATCTATCTATCTAACATGCAAACTCCATGCAGGGGGAGCGAACCCACGTCTCCTTACTGCGAGGCAGCAGCGCCAGCAATGCACCACCCTAATAAAATCAATATAAAAAAGGAGAAGTTTGACAATGGATGGCGCATTTACTTAAACATTACCTTGCATAACTTCAATATATAATACAATTTCAACTGAAAAACTGTTTGACTTGTGAACAGACTGGGAAGCTGCCCAGGTTTGCTTACTGCCTTGAGCCCAGTGTCGCCTGGATACTCTCCAGCTCCTCTCCTTGCTGCCCTCCCAAATGACATTTAAATGTACAAAAGTACTGAAAACATACACAAGGAGCAAGTAGTTATAATGTATAATAAGCAAAGCCACACTGGCAGAACAGTAGCAGGAGATGAGAGGTAATGACCGACTCGCCACAAAGAATGATTACAAGACAGAAAATGACAGTCGTCTCAAAAGAGCTCAGAATATCAACTGCTCAGTCAGTCTCAAAACCAAGGACCAGTTCTTATATTCACTGGGAAATGTCCCAAAGCCACTCACCATGGAGAAAGATTACAAGAGAGAGGAAATGACAGGTCTTATCAGCTCCTTAGTCTAATGAGCAAGGACCAATACTCGCATTCCCTGGGAAATGTCCCAAAGCCAGGGAGGGGGCAGAGTGTTGAATTCATTTTGAATTTGTTGGCCTGCTTGTGTGAAAACAAACAGGGGTGGCAGCATCTGCTTTGCCCTCTAGTTTTGCAAGCTCATAAAAACTTGGGGGGGGGGGGGGGGGGTTATTTAAACCATATTATGCACAACCTATTTGCGTGCACGAGGAACACGGAAGCGAACACTTCTATGTAAAAAAAGTTAAAGAAAATGAAACAAGCGAAAACATTTCCATTTTGGGTGTGTCAAGAAAAACCTGAAGAATCACTCATAGTTAAATCAGCTCTCTTATGGTTCCCTTTGTCAGGCTCCATTCAACATTAACTTTAAAATTAAAATGATCTCGATGGAGATGCACAGATTGACCCTCAAAATCCCCCCCCCATATTTAGTACAACTGTATGCTGAAGGTGCACTAAAGTACCAGCACAGCCGATTCGGTTCTAGACTGATGTATGCTTAGTAGGAGGACACCGCTGCAAATCCTTCAATTCTTGTTCTGTCACATACTACTTGTGGTTGCCATGCATGTCACACATCCTCAACTCGACATTTACTGGGTGTTTACACGGGCCTACAGGGCCTGGCGATTCAAAAAAATAAATAAAAAATAACAAAACCTTCACTGTACCACCTTATTTTTTTGAATACATTTTTTTTTTAAATGAATACGAACTTCTTTCATAAGTAACTGCATGGAGCATTTAATATGAACAGCTTTAATACTGGTTTTTCAACAGAACCTGTGAATGCCCAGAATTCTGCGTACATCCATTTATGCATACATTAACTTACATTGATTCGAATTAGTACCTCTAGCTTTACTCCATACGCTGGCTAAAAGCCTTTTCCTCAATTTTTAATTTGCCGATATTGTGGAGAATACTAATAAAAGTTCTTTAAGCCCTTGCAAATTACAGACCCTCTATCAAATCCACGAGTTACGCAGTTTTCTGGGGAATGGTCACAAGTACATCTGGACCCATCATCTTCATCATCACCACCACCACCGTTTTATTTTGTAAAGGATCCATTCCCTCCGTACATTCACCATTCCTGTCCGAATATCCATTTTTTGCGTTGCACAGAAGGGGTTATGACGAGTATTCTCGCAGGGATCAGCTGTTGTAAACCACCATTTTACAACACAGCCCTTTAAAAGCCCCAAGTCAAAACGGTGTGTCCAGCAACAATACAACTCGAAGGGGGAAAAAAGGGACATCGCTGACAATCAATACAACTCAAATATGCTGGCGCTGGTTTCCGTATAGTAAATTAAAAACGAGAACCAACACAATCTGCAATACAGCACCATTAAAACGACTCGCAAGATGTCTGCAAATTGGCAGCCGACATTAAAAATGCACTGCCCGAAAAAGTGTTGGTTATGCTACAAAACGCAGTTATTATTGACAACATTTAAAAATATTCGTCACATAAACAAACAGATATTTACCTCACGCACCGACTGGGTGTCATTTGTCTCGTCGTTCATTTCTTTTGAAAATACGACAAAACGCAGTACGACGGAGTCTTCCTAAAACATATTTACAGAAACGCCGAGAACCATTTTACAAACGCTTTCTTCTAAAATGGTCGCCATTCCCCTCGTAATAAGCTTTATTGCTTTTACTGTCTTCCCAAGTTGGCCACTTGCTCCCCACCCCTCCCCGGATGAAAGGAGTCAGCTAGCGGGTGGGAGTGTGCTCTCACGACGGAGAAGCTGGTGAGGAAACCTCGCCGGCCGGAAGGCCGCATACTTACTCGTCCTGTTCAAGGTGGGCGTCCGGTGTGAACTCAGTCAGGCAGCTCCAGATTTTTCCAGGGACGGAGAGTAAGTGGGTTCTACGGGCTGCTTATTTGGAACCTTTAAATGAACGGTGACATCTACTGTTTTGGTAACGATCGTCTTTCTTTTCTTTTTTTTTTTTTTTATTTATTAACCCTTTTCACTCACAGAGTGCAATTCACTCACAGTCCTCCGCCCGCCGCTGTCATGGACTGAAAAACGAAACGAAACTTTCGTGCTTAGCAACCCTGCGGAGGAACTCGGGCACCACCCCTATCCATGACGCACACAATGCCCGAACTACTTCCACTGAGTTCGTTCGTCTCATCTCTTCTACAAGAAGAACATTTGGATTAAATAAAATAGGTCTGTAATTACGGCGACTCTGTATTGAACTATGTAGGTTCAGAAAAGCACATATATATGAAATATTGCCGTTTGAAACAGAAGTAATGTTCCTATTCAATGTTTAAGGAAAACATTTAGGCATCGTATTCAACATTACACTGAAGAATAAAAAGGAACTTGTTATTAATGCATCGTAAATGCATGCAAGCTGTCTACTGAATCAATAGTTATATTGTTTCGTTAACTGTATCACTATGATTTTAATAAACAATCTGTAGCTCGGTTACAAGAAGGATTATGAAATAACGAATATTTAAAACTGGCACCCAATGTGTTACTTCAGTCATGCTGTTAAACTCGGTAAGGTTTATCTTTTTTGTTGAACTGCGTGTAGCTGTATTGTTTTTACAATCGACTCATGTATTCGCTCGCTCATCACTCTATCTACTACTGTTATTAACCAGGATAAAATACAGTTTATGAGACAAAATGCTTTCTAAATTTATATTGTCCAAGAGTGGGTGCTCTCCGATATTTCCCAGTCACGTTTAGTAATAGAAATAACCTTAATTCATTCCTTAAACGGCTTTTGAAACGCATCAGTACACAACACTGACACACTTTCTCAAACATGATACAATCATTTCAATATTAATTCACATTTTTAATGTCATTAAAATGTTTACTAAAATAAACGTGTTCGATTCTTTTCTTCTTAGCGAGGAGACACAATTTAAACCCGTCCGCACAAGGACATGAGTGACCCGCGCGTATTGATACACGACTACATGGGCAATGGGAAGTCCTGCGTCATTCGACGCGGCACCGCCTCAGCGCTTATGACGTCAGATGGACTGTACCATGTGATCGTATGGAGTGTTAATTAAGCATTCTTTCTGATACATTGACCTAAATTAAAAAAAAAATGTTATCAACTTAGTTTATATTATATTCACAATTCTCAAATTCCACTCAAAATTCTGATTGGACTGCCGAAGGGCGATTCCTTTCACGCAGTGGTCGCCGCCACTTTCGCAGCAACAGAAACAAGTGGACGACGTCCGCTGGAAATGCTAAAGGGTTTCGTCGAATTGTAGAATTTATGGTTAATATCAAATTACGCATGTACATGTTCAAATCTGTCACATACAGAACCGAACAGAATATATAGTCGTGTATAAAACGCACGCAATGTGTGTATTATTCAGTGAAGGTCACCTTAATGGACCACTTGAGGGGCGTCTCCTTTTTATGACCGCGTTTCAAATGTTACCTTATCAGTTTAAATATAGAGCTTATCATGGTGTGCTCGAGAACAAAACCAGCTAATCTACAATGTAAAACCAGGCGTGGCAAGCACATAATAGTTAGCGGTAAGTATATACTGTTTAACTACCCAAACTTGCCCATAACAGAAACTTATGGCGTACACGTAACGGAGAAACAAGTAATCCATTGTGAGAATAAAAACACGACTGGTGTTCTTGGCCACTTTTTGTTGATGACATTGTGATCTATAGTGAGAGTAGGGGGTTAGGTTCCTGAGACCCTGGAGAGGTGGAGATCTGCTCTAGAGAGGAGAGGAGAGGAATGAAGGTCAGTAGGACCACCAAGACAGAATACGTGTGTGTAAATGAGAGGGAGGTCAGTGGAATGAATGGTGAGGATGAAGGGAGTAGAGTTGGCGAAGGTGGATGAGTTTAAATACTTGGGATCAACAGTACAGAGTAATGGGGATTGTGGAAGAGAGGTGAAAAAGAGAGCGCTGGCAGGGTGAAATGGGTGGAGAAGAGTGTCAGGAGTGATCTGTGACAGACGGGTATCAGCAAGAGTGAAAGGGAAGGTTTATAGAACAATAGTGAGACCAGCTGTGTTATATGGGCAGGAGACAGTGGCACTGACCAGAAAGCAGTAGACAGAGCTGGAGGTGGCAGAGATAAAGATGTTAAGATTTGCATTGAGTGTGACGAGGATGGACAGGATTACAAATGAGGACATTAGAGGGTCAGCTCAGGTTGGATGGTTTGGAGACAAAGTCAACAGAGGCGAGATTGTGTTGGTTTGGACATGTGCACAGGAGAGATGCTGGGTGTATTGGGAAAAGGATGTTAAAGATAGAGCTGCCGGGAAAGAGGAAAAGAGGAAGGCCTAAGAAAAGATATATTGATGTGGTGAGAGAGGACATTTAGGTGATAGGTGTAACAGAACAAGATTATGAGGACAGGAAGATAAGGAAGAAGATGATCCGCTGTGGCAATCCCTAACAGGAGCAGCCGAAAGAAGAAGGTGTTCTTGGCCATTTAGCAAACTTGGGGTCGAGGTGTGACAGTGCACATACTCGGAGAGAGAAAACTATCGATTTAATAAAAAGGGACACAGTCATTTACAGATTATGTCAGAAAACTATGAAATCAACTTTCAGCTTACCTTAGGCCCAATGAAGAAAGATAACACATGCAATTGTATTGTCACCTCTTAGTTTTGATTTAAACCTCACTACTGTATTTTAAACTAAGTAATAAAACCGTAATAAGAACATCTGAAAATACAATGGATACTGCCGCCATTATATTCATTCACCCCTCCAGTATCAGTACCTGGTGGCACCAGCAGGTGGCATAGGCAGGGCAGCCCAGTCACACACACCTCGTCACTCACGGCTTCTTTGGAGTTCCAATTACCTAACATGGAAGGAGGCAGAAAAATCCAAGCAGACTCTGGAATGGTAATGAGCACATTCCACAGAGACAAGGCCCCGGCGGAGATTCAAACCCCAGACTCTCATGCTGTGAGGCAGCAGGACTTACCAATACTTCAATGTGCTGCCCCATTCCATCTGTAGAAAAAAAGAAATTATCCATTATCCTATCCGTCCATCATCCAGTAATTTGTCTTCTTAGTACAGACCTACACAGATGAATGAACTAGCTGTTCTACCACTTCCACATGAAAGAGCCACCTTCATTTTTTTCTATATTCCAAAGATGGAAAGAATATACAGTGGTGTGAAAAACTATTTGCCCCCTTCCTGATTTCTTATTCTTTTGCATGTTTGTCACACAAAATGTTTCTGATCATCAAACACATTTAACTATTAGTCAAATATAACACAAGTAAACACAAAATGCAGTTTTTAAATGATGGTTTTTATTATTTAGGGAGAAAAAAAAATCCAAACCTACATGGCCCTGTGTGAAAAAGTAATTGCCCCCTGAACCTAATAACTGGTTGGGCCACCCTTAGCAGCAATAACTGCAATCAAGCGTTTGCGATAACTTGCAATGAGTCTTTTACAGCGCTCTGGAGGAATTTTGGCCCACTCATCTTTGCAGAATTGTTGTAATTCAGCTTTATTTGAGGGTTTTCTAGCATGAACCGCCTTTTTAAGGTCATGCCATAGCATCTCAATTGGATTCAGGTCAGGACTTTGACTAGGCCACTCCAAAGTCTTCATTTTGTTTTTCTTCAGCCATTCAGAGGTGGATTTGCTGGTGTGTTTTGGGTCATTGTCCTGTTGCAGCACCCAAGATTGCTTCAGCTTGAGTTGACGAACAGATGGCCGGACATTCTCCTTCAGGATTTTTTGGTAGACAGTAGAATTCATGGTTCCATCTATCACAGCAAGCCTTCCAGGTCCTGAAGCAGCAAAACAACCCCAGACCATCACACTACCACCACCATATTTTACTGTTGGTATGATGTTCTTTTTCTGAAATGCTGTGTTCCTTTTACGCCAGATGTAACGGGACATTTGCCTTCCAAAAAGTTCAACTTTTGTCTCATCAGTCCACAAGGTATTTTCCCAAAAGTCTTGGCAATCATTGAGATGTTTCTTAGCAAAATTGAGACGAGCCCTAATGTTCTTTTTGCTTAACAGTGGTTTGCGTCTTGGAAATCTGCCATGCAGGCCGTTTTTGCCCAGTCTCTTTCTTATGGTGGAGTCATGAACACTGACCTTAATTGAGGCAAGTGAGGCCTGCAGTTCTTTAGACGTTGTCCTGGGGTCTTTTGTGACCTCTCGGATGAGTCGTCTCTGCGCTCTTGGGGTAATTTTGGTCGGCCGGCCACTCCTGGGAAGGTTCACCACTGTTCCATGTTTTTGCCATTTGTGGATAATGGCTCTCACTGTGGTTCGCTGGAGTCCCAAAGCTTTAGAAATGGCTTTATAACCTTTACCAGACTGATAGATCTCAATTACTTCTGTTCTCATTTGTTCCTGAATTTCTTTGGATCTTGGCATGATGTCTAGCTTTTGAGGTGCTTTTGGTCTACTTCTCTGTGTCAGGCAGCTCCTATTTAAGTGATTTCTTGATTGAAACAGGTGTGGCAGTAATCAGGCCTGGGGGTGGCTACGGAAATTGAACTCAGGTGTGATACACCACAGTTAGGTTATTTTTTAACAAGGGGGCAATTACTTTTTCATACAGGGCCATGTAGGTTTGGATTTTTTTTCCCTAAATAATAAAAACCATCATTTAAAAACTGCATTTTGTGTTTACTTGTGTTATATCTGACTAATGGTTACATGTGTTTGATGATCAGAAACATTTTGTGTGACAAACATGCAAAAGAATAAGAAATCAGGAAGGGGGCAAATAGTTTTTCACACCACTGTATTGAGTAAATGTGATGTTTAAACATTTGGTTTCCATTATAAACCATGCGTACATATAGCATGTGTTTAGTCAATCTAAAATGAAGCCACTGGAGTTAAGATTTATCCACATCATATTGATCTCTGAAGGATAGTTTTCAAGAGCGGCATTTGGGATTGGCAATTGGGGTGACCACACCAGGCCCTGTGCCTAAGGGGGCCCCACATGTCCCATTTGAGTGGATTTGTCAAGTTATATTCTCCAGTATGTGTGTGTGCGTGTGTGTGTATATATATATTTATTTGAGAAGCTTTTAAGAGGAACCCTTTTAAAATCCCTCTTCAACGTCAAATTCCATACATGTACGTCTTTGAAAACATTCCATAGTCCACCTTCATCCCCTGAAAAGGGTTGTCTGTATAATCCCTTCCTAAAATAGGTATAGCCCATTAGTTGCTGGGTTGGTTTCTCCTATCTATAGACAAAGACATTTCATCCAGATTAGACAACGAAGATGTCATCAACGATGTTTCCAACTGAAAGGCAAGAAAAGTGGATTTTCTTCTCTGAACCCGGAAGTCGGTAAGAGATTTCTTGATACCGCTACGTTAATTTCACACTTCCTATCGAAACACTGAAACTCACATTTTATTTGTAGGCCATAAATATGTCCGAATATTAATACACTAAAACATAACTGGGTGACATGACATCAATGTGAGTTATGACTAGGACAGCCTGCATATCGAGACTCAGAGTAGACTTGCAATTTAGGTACTTTTTCTAGAAGAGGCCCTGCTAATTTCCACATGGCACCGCATCACGTTTTGCACTGTTGTGGTATTGTCATGAATTATGAATTACACTTTTTAAATAGATTATATCATATTTTGATAAAGTCCCTGTGTTATCTTGAAAAAATGTAGCTGAATATGGTAATGAGAAAATCCAGTGTATGTTAACATTAGGGGTGGCACGGTGGCGCAGTGGGTAGCACTGCTGCCTCGCAGTTAGGAGATCCGGGTCCTCCCTACGTAGAGTTTGCATGTTCTCCCCGTGTCTGTGTGGGTTTCCTGCCACAGTATAAAGACATGCAGGTTAGGTGCATTGGCGATTCTAAAATTGTCCCTAGTGTGTGTGTGTGTGCCCTGTGATGGGCTGGCGCCCTGCCCGGGGTTTGTTTCCTGCCTTGTGCCCTGTGTTGGCTGGAATTGGCTCTAGCCGACCCCCATGACCCTGTGGTTGGGATATAGCAGGTTGGATATGGATGGGGGCAGCACGGTAGCGCTGCTGCCTCGCAGTTAGGAGACCCGGGTTCGCTTCCCGGGTCCTCCCTGCGTGGAGTTTGCATGTTCTCCCCGTGTCTGTGTGGGTTTCCTCCGGGCACTCCAGTTTCCTCCTACAGTCCAACGACATGCAGGTTAGGTGGATTGGCGATTCTAAGTTGGCCCTAGTGTATGCTTGGTGTGTTTGTGTGTGTTCTGCGGTGGGTTGGCACCCTGCCCGGAATTGGATTCCTGCCTTGTGCCCTGTGTTGGCTGGGATTGGCTCCAGCAGACCACCGTGACCCTGTGTTCGGATTCAGCATGTTGGAAAATGGATGGATGGATATGGATGGATGGACGGATGTTAACATTATTTTTATTAAGTTTATACAGTCCACACATACCGGTAACAGCGTTTTACGTAACTGGCCCTGCGTGGGGTTGTTCAGCCCGAGGACTCGCACACCCCTAAGGCCACCTCTGATATTATTCCTCAGGTTTGTGGTCAAGTCATTTTCATTTTCATTCATGTATGATTTCAAATTACTAATGTAGTGAGAAGTCGAGCAATACTAATAAAGTACTAATACTTGTCTTAACTATTATCATACGTAGATAATTTGTCTTATCTATATCTATTTATTACATATTTATTGACTATATTTATGTATCTAGATTGCAAACACCATACATTGCATCAATGTTTATATTGCTTACTACACGTCAATATTGCTGCTACTTCTTTGTCATGTCTTTGCACAATGTCTTGTCTTGTTTGTGTTTCAATTTTAAATTTTAATTCTATTTTTAGTTTATTATTTGCACTTCATGTTGTTACACTGTGAACCCTGAGCTTCGCAATTTCGTCTATCTGTATACTTGTATATGGTTGAGATGCCAAAGTTTGCTTTGACTTTACTAATAAAGCACTACTAATAAATGGTTATTCTACTTTATTTGTAAATACAGCTGGATCATTAGCAGTTTATTTTTTTTAACACTAGGTTTCCAAATACCAATTCCTAACTAAATTACATAAAGAGAAAATTCAAAAACGTAGGGTGACCAGATTTTAAGGGTAGTCATATTAAATCCAGAATTTCCGAAAATAAAACCAGAAATAGCAACAACTGATCATAACTGTGTATGTTGTTTTCACCACTATTAGCTAATTGCCTTTCTAGCGAGAACACACCACTAACTCCCCCACCCATGTTCCACACTGATGTTCTCCATTACTAGTTTGTGGAGAATTGAGCGGATCAGAGCCACTTACACAGTGCAGGACCCACCCATACTTTCAGCCAAGTGCGCTCACACCAGGCACAGTTTAGTTATGAATCAACCTAATGGCATGTCTTTCAACTGGGTGAGAAAAGCCAGACTCAAATACAGGAAGCGCATGTGGACATTACAGGAATGTGTAATCTTCATGCTGAAAGAGCTCCAGCGTTTAAACGCAGTGAGGCACCAATGCCCAAGAAGCACCACTTTGCCACACGATGTAGGAATGGCACATTTAACGAGTTAAGCATCCATTCGTTATTCAAACTTTTTCCTGATTAGGTGCCCATGGTTCAAGATTTTATTCTGTGCACAATGGGCTCAAATCAGCACTGGAAGATGTAGGGCATCTTCAAGATTTAAAAGGGGACCATTTAAAGTGCTCTCCTGCAATATTAAACACTTAATCTTGGAAGGACTCAGATTTTGATTAACTTCTCAAGACACGGAGAAATAAAACAATACGTTTTGATTTGAACAAGCTTTTAGAGGGACAAGGTAAAATGTCTGACTTGTACACGGGGAGCTTGATGCATATGTGGGGGAGCACTTTTGTTTTCTAATATAATCCCTGTGGTTTATTCACAGAAAATCAAGAAACTTTTCCTCAGTGTGGGTAAAAATGTGATCCTAAAGTGGTGGTAAAATTTCTTCATTAATTTCCCAAACTCAATAAAAAAACATTTCAGGTTATTGCTGATTCAGTGATTTAAATTACTAACCCACTTTCAAATTGCTTAACTTTATTCATGCAACAACAGTAATAAAAAAAGATGCAGAGCTTGCACTGTAATAGAAGCATGACAAGGAATAAGTAAAGGCCACGCTGTAAAAATAACTCTGCATTCCAATTTGAATGTTTGATATAAAGATAACTGTAACCGTAAACTGTTAAGTTTCATTTGTTACACGTTCAATAAAATGAGGAATGCACAGTATGGCTCTACTTTACATTGCATACATTGGGCGGAGGGATACAGGACAGCCCATAGCTAGGAGAGTGAAAAGGGATGGGGGTGGATGGTTATTACCTCTGCTAAAAATATAAAGTGCCTGCTAGCAACAGACATCCTATTGGTAGGAGGAAGGTAGAACTTAATCGTGATTGGGTGAAAAGCAGAGCCAGCAAGATTTAAGGGGTGGGTCTGTAACTGGACTGTTCAGTGACATAAACTAGCTGGAAATTGGGAGATGAAGTTCTCTTTTTTCTCTATGACGGATTGAGAACATTTAAAGTAAAAAAAAAAAAAAAAAAATATTACACAGAATTCTGACCTATCGGTCTACTTAAAGAGATACACAAGACCATATTTAACAACAGTAGTACTGCATTGCCTCTCTTCACATTAATCATTTCACTTCAATCCCTAATCATATAATGAAACAGCCTGCTTCACCCAATAACTTAGAGGTGTCCTAAAGAATAAACTGTCAGCAGAATATGTGAGACCCCACTTTAGGTTTTTTATTTAAATCTCCATTTATTCTTCTTTATAGTTTTAAATGCTACATCTGAATAAATTAAAATGAATCACAAAATTGTTGCCTTTTACAACAGCTACTTACCCATCAATTTTCAAGCCTACACATTTTCATCTTCCCACACCACCACCCCACAAACAACTTGGGAGTTTGAGGGGAAAAAAAGAATATTTATTGAAAAATATATAAAAGCATAGAAGACAGGTTTTGCAATTTTATTTCCGTAGTCAAAAAATACCAAATTATGTCAGTCACAAGGTGGTATGCGATCACCTTTTTTTAAATCCATACTTCTTTCTCTCGTAGAAAAGATCTGTTTTGGAACTTCCTAGGTTAACAATCTTAGGGCAGCCATCCCTCTGCAAGAAAAAGATTCAAGTGTGAGAGTTAACTTTTTGGTTACGACATCAAGAAGACTGTATTACAATCCAGCACAAAAATATTAATATAAACTATGTGCTACTCTAACTTCAATCACAGTTGCAAAGAAGGTCTTTATCCAAATAATGATCTACCAACACTGACACAAGAAGCAGGACAGGGGGAACTAACAACATACATCAAAATCTTGTTGCCTTCCTGGAGCTAACTAAATAGGCATTGAACTCCAGTTTGAAAGGTGGAATCACTTATCCACTTGCCTGTGCCGTAAGTGTTAAAAACTACCCAACGCTTACCTCCTGGTCTGGTCTGGTCTGGTCTCCCTCTCCTTATTCTGTTCACTCTACTTGTCTTCTCCTAACTACAAGCTCACTGGGCCAATGGTGTTTTGGTGGCACTATATCTGGGGCGATACTAGGAACCTTTCGGAGGACACAAATGTCTCTTGAAAGTCCGACGGCTTTCTCTCTAGAACTCCCTCTTCTCACCCTGATCTCTCTGCACTGCTGGGCTAAAATGCAAGCTTAAAGGGGTGGGCAGTCTTGCCTACAGAGTACAGAAATACCTTGGTTAATGTGTTAAGGGGATGTGTTTTAGAATTTTAGTTTGTTATAAGTTGTGAAAAGTCAAGCAAAATGACACCTTTTATTGGCTAACTAAAAAGATTACAATGTGCAAGCATTTGAGGCAACTCAGACCCCTCAATTGTTTCTTTTTCCTTAATTATCAGCCAAACAATAATGAGATACAAAATGAGCCAACACAGGACCAGTAAACTGTGACCATCATGCAATATCTGAAAGTAAAGAAAGGTGAAGGTCTCAGCAATGCTGATCTGCTCTTAGAAAAGAAAAAAATCCACAATTTCGGAAATGTCTGATATTGCACCACAAGAGCAGCAACAAGCCATGGAATTAAAGAACGAGTTTAATTAACGACAAGACTCGGCACCTCATTAAGCAACTGGTTGGAGTGAAATTGGTTGGAGTTTGAGGTCCTCACTTAGATGGTCTTCTGTTGGCTCACTCACTTCACATTTTACTTCTGTTTGGGTGCCATTTAAGGAAAGAAATGAAGCAATTCAGAGGAACGATGAAGAAATTCAGGGAAACATTTCTTAAAAATCAAGTCAATTAAAATTAATTCAAAAGAAGTTAAATTAGCAGCAAAAAGAGATCACTAATTAAGAAAAGGGTTAGAATGAAAACCTGCAGGCACTGCGACACTCCAGGACTGGAGTTCTAGAGGCTACTGGACCAAAGTTCTGCACTTGGTGGCTCCTCTTACTTTAGATCAAGGAGGCAGATATTCCTCAAATGAACAGACCATGTTTTGTTAACTCTCAGTCTTCAGTCCTTAAAGACGTGGCCACACCAGGCTAGACTGGTACCCTGTTACACTAGGACTAGGTAATGAAATTCACCAATTTGCTATTTTGCACCTTATTTTTTAAAAAAAGGGCTTCTCATGTTAAGAGCAGGTTGTAACAGTTTTGTAAAACTATTAAAACAAATGGCCGTAATGAACTACTGTCTAAACACCCACATCTTTTTCCTGGATGGTACACTCCTTGCAGTAGTAGGCATCAGAGACTCCTGGACCTCCACAGATCACGCAGCGACCCTGATAGGAGCCGTAGTTGCATTCATCACAGATTCGCACCAGTGTGCAGGGGCGCACATAGGAATCACAGATCACACATTTGCCATCACCTAAAGAAAAAGGGACTGTTTAGTTTGGAGCAGTGGCAAGCAATACCAGTGCAGCTGTACAAGTTATCAAAGTTGACCTTAAAGAAGTCAAGAATTCCTTAACTGCTGGCAACAGGTTTTTAAAATTCTCCTGTAGTAAACCCATACAGAATAGCCCGATATGCTCTCTCCATTTAGCATAATACAATTTTTGCCTGCTGTCCTGTTAAGGAGACGCACATTTCTCTTTTGCCAGTTCATTATAAGGGAGCTGGGTACTCAAATGATTCATTAACCAAGATATTAGTGTAATTTATTCAACAAATAAATTGATCGGTATTTATTGGTAGTTAATAACTGGTGGAGTATCCTATGACACGTGTGCTAAACATCAACACCGTGTACAGCATGGTAGCTATGCTGGTGCACTCTTGCCATATGTTATATAAGATAATGTGCAAATATTGTGTAAGCACACAGTGAACATTTTGGATTTGATGGCGTTCTATTTGTATTCCAGCACAGTACATAAATTAAGCAAAGGCAGCAGCATACATTTAACAATGTGCCACCATCTAAATACTTCTTGAGTTTGCCATATGTTATTACATTTAATGATTTTACATAGGGGCAGCACGGTGGCGCAGTGTGTAGCACTGCTGCCTCACAGTTAGGAGACCCAGGTTCACATCCCGGGTCCTCCCTGCGTGGAGTTTGCATGTTCTCCCCGTGTCTGCGTGGGTTTCCTCCCACAGTCCAAAGTGACATGCAGGTTAGGTGCACTGGCGATCCTAAATTGTCCCTAGTGTGTGCTTAGATTGTGGGTGGGGGTGTGTGCGCCCTGCGGTGGGCTGGGATTGGCTCCAGCAGACCCCCCATGACCCTGTCGTTAGGATATGGCGGGATGGATAATGCATGGACTGATTTTACATATCTATAAAAGTGAAGTAGAAGGTTGTGTTTTACATTAATATTGTTAATCTTAAATTACTCTAATTTAAGATTGTATATCTGTTTTACAAACATATGCAAATTTTGTTTTCTTAATGCAGCAGAACCCCAATTAAACAGTTGGAAAAGTGTGAAAATGTGTATCATGATAACCCCATGATTGATGAATCTTTTATCATTTTCCGCCACAGATGAGCAGCTCATTACAGATGATGGTAAGCAGTCCTTCACGTAGAGAGAGTCAATAAAAATGTCTGATCAAGGGAAGTGTCTTTGCATACATAAAATAGTTCAAGTTTGGTGCTTAGATAAGCTTAAGGTTACAAAAAAGCACACACACGACAGACATGTATTATCCGAGGGGATGTTCCATTCCTTTTCTTCCTTAGCGTTAGAAACATGCACTACTTGGGCTATGAAAACCGTGCTAAAAGCATTACTCCTGAGTATCACTCGGGCAACTGTACAGATGCGTCCTGCATAAGCGTAACAACCAAGAATCACTCGGGCTGTAAAAGTGCGGTCAGCGCAAGTCCAGGGCATCACTCAGGCAACGTTATAGGTGGGTCTTGTGTAAGTGTTACATCGGAATACCACATGGGCAAAGGTGTTGGTGCATCTCCTCCTCTCACCTGTCAGTGTGATCAGTAACCCCCTCCGTAATAACAGCATCTTGTAGGAAACGTTTTTCAGCAGCCCAGGTGCTGCACCCTCTTGCTAGTGATGTTGAGGAACTTCTCATAAGCAGTGATGAGGAAGTGAATATGTCTTCAGGTAGTGAAGATGAAAACAGACAGTGATGAATCCAAAAGTGACCCTCACGTCTGGCTGTCTATTGACCCTCCTTCAAATAAACCAGCGCCACCTCATTTTGATTTGGTGGGGCAGCCACCAAAGCCAAGATCCACTCACTTATGTGAAGTTAGTCCTAGGTGATAACGTGATTGACAGAATTCTTGTCAAGACAAATCATTATGCTAAACAGTGTCGGGCAAATAACCGTACACCTAAGCAGTTTTTCCTTTCAAAAAGATGGGAACCAGTAACTGCTGATGATATCTGGGTCTTTCTGGGCTTACTGATATTGCATGGGCTTGTAGTAAAACCTGAGCAGCGATGGTACTAGTCCAAGGACAACATTTTGGTAACACCATTCTTTGGAGAAATTATGTCCGAGTGTAAGTTTTCACCAATTATGAAATACCAGTAACAGCGTACTGCACGATAACGTGCACTGAATATGCTTGACTTAAGCATTCCTAGTTTTCATCCTTTTTCTCTGTACATTCAGCATTCGTTTGCTCAAAGGTTGATGTGTTTGCCGTTTCCTGAGCAGCTCTTCTTTTCTCCACGCTAGCGGCCCGCTTCTTCTCATCTTTCGTCGGCATCTTTTTGCATTAAAACTGTCAGTGCTTGTGTTGCAATTGCTTAGTACATTTTCTTTAAATTTTCACTTAAGCTGACACTTAAGTCTTCAATCTGCCTCAAGAATGATTTAAGATATGAAGAGTTAGCGGAAGTGACAGTGAAGGTGGGAGGAAATGAGAACGGCGCCCATACACATGTGCTGCCCTGCTGGCCACTGCCAAGAGTTGACTCTACAATAAAATAAAATAAAAATAAAAAGAGGAATAACCTTGGAGGTCAATCATCACTCTGAATGTGGATAGCAGACATCATGTAGTATATGTGTACCAAATTTCAGGTCAATCGGTCAAATGGTTTGCGAGCTACTGGTGATTTAAAATCCTGGACAGACAAATGAACAGCCATGGTAGCGTATTATAGAAGAAGATCTGCACTCTAGTGTGCTTGGTGTGTGGGTGTATGTGTGGCCTGTGGTGGGTTGGCGCCCTGTCCGGGGTTTGTTTTCTGCCTTGCACCCTGTGTTGGCTGGGATTGGCTCCAGCAGACCCCCCGTTACCCTGTAGTTAGGATATAGCGGGTTGGATAATGGATGGAGGGATGGATCTGCACTCTACCAACAATGAAGACTTTGATGAGAATACCCATCCAGCACCCAAACCAAAGAAAATTTGGGTGATATACCAGGCCATTGTAGCAAAATTTCAGAGCGTTTATATTCCGGAGTGATAAAAATCTCATGGCTTATAAGGGCAGACTGTCATGGATACAGTATATCACGTCAAAAAGAGCAAGATTCGGCATAAAGTTTTATGAGCTTTGTGAATCTAAAACGGAATACATTTGGAATTCGGTTCTGTACACAGGGAAAGGGACAATTTTTGATCCGAAATACAATCAGTACGGCGTTGCTACGTCATTGGTGCCGACTTTGATAGATGCTCTGCTGAATCAAGGTTACTGTGCCGCCATGAACAATTTTTATACTTAGCCAGAGCTATTAATAGTATTATTACTGTTATTTTTGTTATTATTGTTCATTTCATATTATTTTTATTAATCATTACTATTTTTTATTCATCATTACTATTATAATACTTTTGAGATTTAAAAAAAATGTAATTTTTCATGCAAAAAAATGCAACACTTTTTACCTGTTTTTTCAGAATAAAATGTAACCCGAAGGAGGTTAAGGGAAACCTGTCCTAAACAATTTGACACCTACAGCTTCCCAGTTAACACCGAATGCTATACTGCCTTTCACACATGCAGGCTATGGCACAGGTTTAAGTAGGATGCCAGTTGAAAGTCTCATATGCAGACTGTTAGTTTGAACATGTCAGTTAGGATCTTCCAAAATCAAAACCTAATGTCTTAACAGCACCACCAAAGACACAGCAAGTGTAAGAGACCAGAGTAATGACGTAAATCCGTTTCTGATTAGCTTGAGAGGTTTCACCAACAAATGCAGAAATATGAGATTTTTGAAAGTAAGCTAGATGAATATGTAGACTTTAAATGGACGCAGCATGGGATGTTGACAACACAGATACTAAGTACCCAAATGGAAAAAAGCCAAACAAACTCCACTCATCCATTGTTTAACTTGTTATAAAGCATCTTACCAACAGGTTAAGAGTCACGGTGTATATTTAATTACTATGCTGTGCACTTAGTCACTATTAGCTGTAATACTTGTGATTCTCAACATTTCTGGTGTCACAGCCCACTTTTCCCCATGCGAGTCTCTTTCTTGAACCGACTCGCATGATCGTCAGAGCAGGGGTGTGAGGGACAGAACTTGTGCCTGACCCAGTACAGTTATAAACAATAGCAACCCGTGACGCACCGGAAGTAGACAGTAACCCAAAAGTGAGTTGGGGCTCAGGGGTTGAGAGAACACGGGTCTAAGAGATTGCAACCTGAGAAACACCCTGCTAACAATCAGGCCCTTGAGTTGACCGAGCATAAAAGCAATAGATAAAAATGAGCACAATGACCAATGTGCTTTGAGATTCATCCTTTGGGGGCTTCCAGCGTATGCCTACAGTATTTCGGTCTACCAGTGCTGACAAAAAGATGAAAGAAAATACTGCAGATTCTTGCTGCCAGCCTTGCCTGATGTCTGTTAGAGTTTGTAACAGCAAACTACCATGTCCCATTTGGTTGTGAATTTTTAGAAAGGGAGCTTCCAATTACTCCTTAAATCATTACAAAAATTCTGTGGGAGATCATCTTTGAGCATATGGCTCTGCTGCAAAATAAAGTGGCCAATCTGAGTATTTAAATTAAACCCACACACACTCATGTAAAGCTAAGTGTGCAATGAACACTCAAAAACACAAAAAACACGCCCTGTTTAGCACAGCATTATACCAAGGCAACACATTTAAAGGAAGGGCACAGCTGGAACTGTCAGCTTGTAGAAAGCAATTTCAAGAATGTTGTGCCTTTGGTTTCCATACCTAAACAGACTGAATACACAAAAAATAAAAAGAGAAAAGATTTTTGTACTTACACTTTTCACACAGTCTTCCAATGG
Organism: Polypterus bichir lapradei; assembly: GCA_026402145.1. NCBI lineage: Eukaryota > Metazoa > Chordata > Cladistia > Polypteriformes > Polypteridae > Polypterus > Polypterus bichir. Next base: position 7,541,391 of record JANRMT010049829.1, read on the forward strand.
CTGTAAAAAACAAAATAAAAAGTACAGTTAATGTCCAATAGGCAACTGTCAGAAAGTATAAAGTACTAAACAACATATTTGTTATCTACAATCAGGACTTGCTGCCAAACAATCTGCTTATTTTTATTAAATCTGCACTCTTTACTAGGCGTAAGGCGATAGATACACTTAGTTCACAATACAATTCAAAATGCACTTCAGGCTTTTCAGTACAATATATAAACTTTTTATTTAAGAAATGTACTGTTTAATGTTCTTTACATTATGAGACATTCATAAATCAAATCACTGCAAAATAAATTCCAATCTGTACACAAACAGACAAGGTTTAACGTGGGTTTTTCTTTTTAACTTTTAATTTTTTATTAAAATAATCATATATTTTCTTATATAATACTACCATGGCTGTTCGTTTGTCTGTCCAGGATTTTAAATCACCTGTAGCTTGCAAACCGTTTGACCTATTGACCTGAACTTTGGTGCACATATACTATGTGACGTCTACTATCTGCTTCAGGATGACTGACCTCCAAGGTTATTCCTCTTTTTATTTTATTTTATTGTAAAATCAACTCTTGGCAGTAGGGCAGTCGTGCGGTGCATGTGTATGGGCGCCGTTCTCATCCCTACCACCTTCGCCGTCACTTCCCCTACCTCTTCATTAAGTCATTCTTGAGGCAGATTGAAGAGTTAAGTGCCAGCTTAAGTGAACAAATAAATAAAGGAAACACACTTAGCAATTGCAACACAAACTCTGACTTCATCAGTTTTAACACGAAAAGATGCCAACAAAAGAAGAGAAGAAGCGGGTCGCTAGGGTAGAGACAAGAAGAGCTGCTCAGGAAGGAACAAGCACATCAACCTCTGAGCAAACGAATGCTAAACATACAGAGAAAGAGGAGGAAAACTAGAAGTCAAGTGTATTCACTGCATGTTATCGTACACTGCGTCATTACTGGTGTTAATATATTTGCACTGCAATAATATAAAGCTACTGCACTGCAAAACCAGCCAAATTGAAATTGATGTTTTGGCTTTCTGAGTTAACATCAAAACATTTCTTCAACAATGGCTGCCCTTTTATTTTTTGCTTGACCTGTTTAGCTGTGGGTCCTGACTGGATCTAAATAAACAACTTGTAATGTTATATTTCCTTTTAAAAAAATGAGAATGACATTATGAAACAGAGGCCTCTCCAATGTGACTACACCTCCTGAAGTTGAAATACTCACATAATAAGAGACTGACGTACAAGTAGATGAGAAACGCAAGCCCTGAGAATTTGGCTGCTTTCTCTCCTTGCCACGTTACAGGAATGCTGTTGAGGGAAATGCAAGATCCACTGCTGTATAATTCCTTCTTGCTATAATCTAACCCTATTTCTGAATTAGGATCATTCAAAGGTGTAGCAGTGTCTTAAGCGCACAATCTCCCACTTGTGGCTCGTGACAGCTGCTCCCAGGATTATCTGGATATATCATGAAAACTCTTACAATATAACAAGCGTGTGCTTTGCAGGAATCAATGGTGTTCAATTTGGAAGCAAGAATGGATGATATGGGAGCTTCTATGAAGCAATGCTGCGATTTGCCGTATGCTTCCAAGGTTGTGGCTCGCTAAATTAAGAGAGTGTGTGTGTGTGTGTGTTCCAAGCCCACGTTCACATGCATTGATGCCTATGTTGTGCACTGACAACTTTCATCTTCACGTCATTATACCGAGGGACCGGTGCAGTCTGTCATGTTATATCTTAGCTGTAGCTTTTCAATCAGATTTTTAAATCCCCTGCTTCTGACGTTAATGTTATAAAATATCTTATTCAAAGCCACACTTCATATCGGCAACATTCTGCATTGCAAATTTGATACATAGAGGGTTTGTCTCATGCCACGTACTTATTACAAATTCATCCAGTCATAATTTAGCTTATGAGTAGACTGAACTAGAAAGAATTTCTAATAATAATATTGCGCCCTGTGCTGGCTGGGATTGGCTCCAGCGGTCCCCTGTGAACCTGTATTAGGATATAGCGGGTTGGAGAATGACTGACTAATAATATATACAAACACACACACACACACACGAGTATACTAAAATGACTGAACCTTGTCTTTAAACAGAAGCGTGGTATTATTCAGTAACAATGCCAGAGACGAAAACAATATTTCAACAGGGGTTATTGAAAAGGGAGGCAGAACTTAAGAATGGCTGCGTCTTGTATATTTGTTCTTGGTAATAGGAAAGGGTTATCTTTTTTCTTAAAGAAATATCATCAAGTCCTGTTGTCTCTTGCCAGTTTCCTATATTAAAATTGTAACTTCTTTTTCTCTTTGCAAGCCCACATATATTCCAGTCAAATATGAGACAGCAAAACTGACTTGTCAATGGAGAAAGAATGTAACCCTTTATTTCCATTCCAACCATTTACATAGGCTATATCGTGTAATATTATGAGAGATGTATGGTTCTAGATGTCCCCAGCTAGACCATTCATAACACCACCATATTGAGGTCCAAATAATAAAGATGATACAAATTCAGATGTCCATCCATCCATTATCCAACCCGCTGAATCCGAACACAGGGTCACGGGGGGTCTGCTGGAGCCAATCCCAGCCAACACAGGGCACAAGGCAGGAACCAATCCCGGGCAGGGTGCCAACCCACCGCAGGACACACACAAACACGCACCAAGCACACACTAGGGCCAATTTAGAATCGCCAATCCACCTAACCTGCATGTCTTTGGACTGTGGGAGGAAACCGGAGCGCCCAGAGGAAACCCACGCAGACAAGGGGAGAACATGCAAACTCCACGCAGGGAGGACCCGGGAAGCGAACCCGGGTCTCCTAACTGCGAGGCAGCAGTGCTACCACTGTGCCGCCCCAAATTCAGATGTGATAGAGCAAAAACAGAAGGCTGACATGATTTTACAGTGACCATGTCTTCTAGTTAATTCTCTTTTATGGTGACTGAATGAAGAAATGTCCTCAGGGACCAGGAATTGTAAAGCAGCAGAGCAAAACAGCATGGCATACCAATCAACCCACATTTTCTCTCTATTATAAAAAAAAATCTTGGGAGGGAGACTAGGGAGGTGAGACGTGATCTTCTCGGAAGACAATTTGACGTCCCGTGAGAGACACTTTAACGTCACGCGAGACAAGGCAGTGAGACAACATTTAAAACAAGTTCACGGACATCTAACCTAGCAGTTGTTGAAATGCATTTGGCAGACACACTTCCTGTGCTCCTAGCTCTTAAAACAACGACGAGCAGAACACACAGCTCGCCAGCAGCAGCAAGCCAACAGATGATCCGAGCGCATCTCCTTAGCGTGTGTTCACCAACCCCCACCCCCTTCACAAAGTGAGTGGCAGAGACGCGAAGTGGCAAAAGGACAGCTGCTGCAGCTGCTGTACAGGCTTTGAAATGACTGACGCGCAGTGCGACAAAGAGAACACGCAGCTCGCCAGCAGCAGGAAGACAGCAGTGTGGTATAACGGGCCCACTGCTCATGTCAAAAGCCACTTTTTAAATAAATAATCGCCGCACTCGCGGCTTATTGAGGTGGTGTGTGGCTGAAGCGGTTCCTGGGGAATTCGTGATGCGGCCGTTTCACCGTCTGCATCCGTAATTGTTCCTGGGAGCTGCTGATTGCCACAGCTGCCACATCTCCATTATAAATAGAAGCGCGAGGTGGCTAGCGGTGAGGAAGAAAAAAAAAAAAGGAGAAAGAAAAGGAAAGAACAGGAGGTTGCAGGAGAAGAAGGCGGCAGGAAGTAGCGAGGAGAAAGCTGGTGCGTGAGTGAGAGCGAGAGAGAGCGAGCGAAGGCTCGCGTGCAGCTGGACTGTGAGCCCTAGTGGGGTGTTTGGCTGACACCTAGGTAGTTGGTAGTGGTCGCTCCCACTGAGCATTTTATGGAGAAGCGGGAGTGACCGGAAGGACGACAGCTGGCCACGTATGGCCTAGAAGGCAGCGGGAGTCGGGAGGCTTGGGTGATGGATTCCCCAACATGAGCATCCTGGACGTTGGGGTAAGCCAAGTCTCGGTCTGGAGGGAGCGGAACCGAAGCTAGGGAGCGGGAAGCCTCCAAACCAGTCGAGTGGAGAGAAGGTCAGCTGCAGGAAGGGTGACTCCCCTGTTGAGAAGCCCAATGGGAGAAGCAGGGGATCCGCCAGGTAAATAAAGGCACCAGGCTTTGTTTTTAAAGAGACTGCTTCCAGTCGTTGTTTTAACCTCGTTGCTTTTTTTCTATTGGATTTTAACCTCCACTTCACAACTGTTTTATAAATATATTTAAGGAATTAATGCACTGCACTATTTCTTTGAACACTGTTTTTTTGTTTGTTGACTTTAAATAAAAGCACTTTTGCACTTTTTGCACCATCCCCTTGCTTCATTGTTTGTGCCTCACTGCCTAGCTCATCGGTGACATTACCGACAGTGTCGGGTTTGAGGACTCCTAGAAGCCAGATGGGAGCGTGAAGCGAACCCACATCGTCACATTAGCAGCTGAACGAACGCCACCTCCTTAGCGTGAGTTCAGCCACCCCCCATTCACAACACGAGCAGTGTTATATGTCCTGCGAGAAAGTGATTTAACCACGCCAGGGGCCGGAAATAAAGGACAAGTATTGTTTTTACAAAAGTGTTAAAGTAAAAGTGAAAATAATGCATATGTAAAAATTCCCATTAAATAACAATCTTTTTAAATTGTATATCCAGTAAACCAAACACGGGGGTGGGCGAGCTGGGGGCGGAGCCCCCTAGTCTTAAATATAACTGAACGATTTTCTGAAAGAAAAATATACAACTAATTTGAAGTTGCTGCATAACTCAAAGGCACTGAAGTATCCAAAATGTTAACTGTGGTTCAACATGTGCAGTAAGTGGAAGAGAGCAGGAAAAAATGTCCAGCACATTTTAAATCAACTATTGGACTGTTCCTTTAAAAGTCAAATGAGACATACCTCCCACACACACACTTTATGTTTTAATATATGGATGATGATTAGTCATATTTTAAGAAAAAAAAAAAAAAAGATGTACCAGCTGTGTAGTGTAAACTATCACAATAGATTGTTCTTTAAGTACCGTATATACTCACGTTTAAGTTCTCCCGTGGGACTTGATTTTACTGTATAATTTCTGTAGAGAAGAGCCAAGCAAAATGACACCTTTTATTGGCTAACTAAAAAGATTACAATATGCAAGCTTTCGAGGCAACTCAGGCCCCTTCTTCAGGCAAATCGCCTTGTAATCTTTTTAGTTAGCCAATAAAAGGTGTCAGTTTGCTTGGCTCTTCTCTACATTCATAATGGCTAACATGGTACAACACCCTAGTACTACTGTATAATTTCTGGTATTTTATAATGTAAAACTCACACTATTGGTTCAAGAGATTATGATCTGCTAACGCCCAAACTAAGAGAGTAACCACAAAGCACACGGCCTTTTTTTCCATGTATGGTGCCTACGTGACCACACGGTAATACCCAAACTATTCTGAAGTGATGTTTGCATTGATTTGTGTTTTTTGTATCTCACACCCTCATACACCTTTATCGTTAGAGCAACCCTTATCTACAATGGAGCGTTTGATCAGAAGAAGATATGAAGCTGGTTTTAAATTAAGAGTCGTTGAAGTGGCGACAGAAATTGGTAACTGCGCTGCTGCAACAAAATTAGCTGTTTCTAAAAAAACTGGTACGAGATTGAAGGAGGCAAGAAGATAAAAAAAAAAAAAATTAAGTGTCGGGCGTATAAGTCGGGGTCTGATTTTATGGTCGACTTTTCTGGTTTCAAGACCCAACTTATACGCGAGTATATACAGTAATAATGATGTCACATTCTGAAATGCACTTAATCTGTATCATAGTTGTGTCAGAGGCAGTAGGGAATCCAAGACCCATCTCTGCAGCATGAAATTTAAGGCCCTGAACAAAACAGCTCTTGACATGGTACAAGGCCTCAAAGCACATACACATTCACCCTGGACTGTTTCGCAATCGCCAATTAAACCTAACTAGTACGTCTCTCTGAGGTGGGGAAAATGTGTAAATTCCACACAGACAACAATCAGGTACATGATTTGAAACTGGGACACAGTTGGTAGCAGCACTAGCATGAAAAGTGTACAGCTCATGCCAAAGGTTCAAGACAGATGGACTGTGGAGGAAAGACCATTTCTGGATAATCACTTGGCCTTGTTAAACCCATATGATGTTTTTTTTTTTTAAATTACTAGAGCTCCTGACACTATACAAGCAACACACTATGTCCAGAAAACTCAACTGTGTTTTCGTTTCAACCATAACAAGACTTAATCTCTAACCCCCATTCCAATAACTTAAATACAGTCCACTCCAACCAATGCAGACTCTGCTTAAATATATCAAAAATGCTTTAGCTATGTCAAGAAGCCTTATAAAATTCAATCTGGGAATACTGCTGCGGCACAATGCCACAATCTGCATGCCACAATGCTTAAATGAAGCTGTGACATTGACCAACAAAGAGTATTTTTATTATAAAAGACTGATGGGAGTCATTTCAGAAATGGAGCCGTCTTGCGCAGTATTTGCCTCTTGGAAGTTCTCATATTTTGTTGTCATACAACATTGAGTCATAAGGGATTTCATTTGGACTTTTTGACATTGCTCATGGTGAACACTGTTTATAGGTACTGCAAATAAATGCATGGAATACAACTGCTTTTGGTTTGAACACTACGTGTTACAAGGTTTGTTGAACATGGAAAGTCTGAACGGCGCCATAATTTTACAAAGACAAGCCTACATCTCAACGCTGATGAAAAATGGCACATGATAAGTTAAATTTCACCAAGGTGTTCATGGAGATGAACAGATCTGGGCAAAAACTGCTTTTATTCAGTGAAATTCAAGTTTATATTGTACCTTACCATGTTACATACCGTTATTATAATCAGTACAACGGACGCCCTGTGCAAGACTTGAATCAGCAATTAGAGGCTGCATAGAACATTCTTTAAATTTGCACTTTACAAAGATAAAAACTGAGCCTAATTAAAGATGTTTTTCACACTAAATACGAATGTAAAAACTTTAGAATGGATTTACAACTAAATAGCTGCAAATCATCAGGAGTCTAGGACAATGTCATGTCAGTCTTTAAATTTTGTTAAACTATGCTTTGCCCCCTACTCGCTTTGCTTGTCAACCCCCTGGCCTGCACTACACGCTAGCCTCTTTGTGGTTCTGCCGCTTGTGTATGGGGATGTGGACGTACAAATTAAACAATTTTTTTATTTTCATGGGAATTGTTACACATGCATCAATGCAACGTATAACATCCTGTGATTGAATTTTGTTTCTTTCTCTCTGTTAAATAAAATGACTTTTTCGAATGTTTGGCTGCAAGATTTGTTAATTGTCTTTGCAAAAGCTATTCAAGCGGGAAACTGTTAACATTTTAATATGAACGGCATATCAAGATCTCATTGGGTGTCTAATGTTATTCCCAGAAGATGTATCCAAGAAAGGTAATGTAGTACATTCTTCTTTCTACAGTTATTCATGCGGTGGAAGATCAGACAGTGTTAACGGTTGTACATATTCTTCAGGAGATTGTAAGTTGATGTTTTCATCTTCTGCACCATCACCAACAACTAGTTCAGCATAGTCTATTGATACGCATTTAACCAATTTGCCATGTAACCGATCGTCATTTTTGCCGTTAATTCGTTTTACTTCATCGTTTCTCTGTGCTCTCTGTGTACTCATTTCTTCTGTTGATAACCCTCTGTGATGAAATTCTTCAATAAGATTTTGACGTAATAAGTCTTCATTAATTGAGAACTTAAAGTGAGAAAAACGTTAAAATTTATAACAGCTGAGAGAGCGCATGAAGTGTGTCTAACAAAAGCATTCACAAGACTGAGATTTGAAAAGGCCGTGGTCTAGTTTGGAAATGTTTGAGAGGAGGGTGTGACTTGAAAAAACCTCATGGCCAAAGTCTCGTCTCGCAGGACTTGAAAAAAATCTCTCTTCCAAAAAAAGTCTTATCGAAGGATTTTTTTTATATAATAGCGAGATGTCAGTTGTAAAAGTTCTGCAATTGCTGTGTTATATTTAAGTGATATAATGTATAGCATACAGTGCTACATTGTTGTATGAAAATGTATAATAAAAACAAATGTGGCTGTAATTGTGTAATAAGGACTTGCTCTAAACAGTGATTCCTAGTAGTATTTGAGGCCAGATTATAACCCCTACAGGCCCCATGGGTGACTGAGTTCTTTAAGAGAGGGTTAATCATACATTTATCAATGCAGTGAATGGACACCGGGTTGTGTAATGCAACTCAGTACTTACTTTGCTTTGGGAGATGGTGGATTCTCCTTGGCTTTTCTGACCCACACATACTGGATTGTTTCTCTCATCAAGTGGTGTCCCTCTTAGTGACGGTGCACAGCTACTCTTATCGTTTCATCAAGCTTATTGAGGTAAAGTCTCCTTGGCACACACCCAAAACATCTGTTGGTAGATTCCTAGTACAGTAAGATGAATTCTCGATCCTGATTTGGCCCTAGTGTGTGGTTGGTGGGTGTGTACCCTTTAATGGCCTGCGTTTGTCCCTGCCTTGCACCCTAAGCTAGCTGGCATTGGCTCCAGCAAACCCCCACGACCCTGTTCAGGACTAAGCAGGTTAGAAAATGACTGACGGACATTAAGAGGTTATGCATGCAGTTATACTCAACTGTACCAAACATGCTTCAAATGTACTACACAGTGCAACACTGCATCATGGAGCTGGAGGCACAAAAAGAAGTTGATCTTAACGGTGATTTTCTAGTGGGCATCAACTATTTCCAGTATTAAAAAGTGTTTTTTTGTAACGGTACATTAGGAGCACATTCAGTTCAAGGGGCTTCGAATACACTAGCAGTGCTATGTCCTTAAATGTGCGCAACAAGGATGAATTTTACGTTATACTACATTTACATTCTACACAGGGTGACGCGAGACCACAAGTCAAATTCATTTGCAACCTGGCACGGCACGGAGGAACATCAACGGTGGAGGCGCGTCTTAAAGTGCTAAAATGCGAGCGGGAATCCGGTATGAAAATTACGGTTTGTTTGTAAAATTCGCTGACAAAACTGTCTTATTCTACGGAATTTTGGTAGCGTCTTAGTCGGACACATTTACCACCTGCTACAACTGAACGTATCCTTAACGTTCTCTTTCATTCATTCACTCACTCACTCACTCAGGCTTCATTTTAAAGTACGACTTTAACAGTAAGACTCAAATCAGATCTGCTTATCAGATTCAAACACACTAACTCAAGAAATAGGAAGGCAAAAAAAATCGAAAAGAAGTAACTCTCATACCGACTCCTGCTTGTTTTCGGCAAAAAATCAGATCCGGATGATGCTTGGCCATGTTTCTTTTTTACGGCGACTCGCGAAGCAGGCGGTCGACGAACTCTGAACTCTGACCTATAACCAACTGGGGGGAACTTATTTTATTTAAGAACATGTCTTTTATTGTTGTTTCAATACCCCAAACAGATCACATAAACTTGCACATACATATTATTTTCTTTTCATACCGTTCGGTCTTAAGCACAATACTAAGAATAACCGACCTTTTAGAAAATATTTAAAATGATCTAATACAAAAGATGACGCTACTTGTCTTAACAGATTTGTACAAATTAAAATGTGTAATGTCTACGTTTATATATCTTTGGTGTCACGTACCTGATATAAGAATGTTGTCCTTAAAAATATTGTAAAATTTTTATTTAAAACATTGCAAAGTACTTTGGACATGAAAAATGTCCACGTTTATTTTTAAGTTCGACAGGACCTGGCCACATATGCCGCATAAAGGAGCGTGACGTCAGAATAGCGCGACACATCTTTGTCAGTGAACAAAATGGCGTCTTACTGTCTCACTGTCAGCCGGCTTCAGGTACGTGGGATGGTTATATTCAAAATTTTATTATATTTTCTTTTTGTATGTACGTAGCTACAATGCTAAACATCTATATGTCAATTGAAACCTAAACATTTATCAGAGTTGAACTGTTAGTGTGTGTTATTGCAGCAAGATGTGTTTCTTGAAGTGTGCCTCTTCACGCTTTTCTGTTCTGCTGGGTCAGAGCGTCCTGAAGAGGCATTGCCATGGCAATTTGCTTCTGTGGGCGGCTGGGTGAAACTTTTCTGGCCATACCTACTATTTTAAATTGACAGAAGGAGTATATAGTTGTACTGTTACAGAAAAAAAAACTGTTACGTAACGCATGGGTCGAACCGCAAGGTGATAGCAAGGTTATACGACGTCGGCCGGACTTCTACGCCCTGATCGCCCACTTAGAGCCAGGTGACAGTAGGATCAGTGCAAGGGCACCAAGAGAGCACACAGATGTGATTTCCAATTAATTATTTTTGCAACACAAAAGTTAGTTATGAGCTGTTAAGACGTCGTTTTTGGCACATTGCCATAAGCCTTAACAGGAATCTTTATTGCATGTAAACTCGATCGGTGCATTTCTTTTTCGATCTTTAAATAAACTAGCGTACTGTATGTATGTATTTTCGTGTACTGGATGCTGCAATACTGTGTGTGGATGGTTTGAGAGTACAGTAAAGCCAATTGATTTGAAAACCCATCCGTCTAAACTTACAGAACCAGGATCAAAAAGTACAGGGAATGTATTGTAATCGTCCAAAGATTCGCTATCGAGAGTTTGACAAATCTTGACGTTTTAGACCTCCCTGACTTTCTCGTGTGCGAAGTAGAGGGAAAGTATTGGAACCGTCTAAGCATTCCATTCCGAAATTTTGATGAATCTCGACGATTTACTGCTCCTCGAGTCCGAAAATACCATTTTTGGAATTATGTCTGTGTGCCTTTGTGTAAACACGATAACTTGAGTACGCTTTCACTTAGGTCAACCAAATTTTGCATGCAAGTATTAGGTACAAAACGTGGATTTCTAGGAACATTTCGGCTATTTCCGTTATCCGGAAGTGGTATTTTATATATGTACTTTATGGAAATGTTCTAGGTCATATGCAGTGGTGTGGAGCATTCATTTTAAAAGTAATTGTTTTACATTGCTTTTTAAAAAAAAAAAAAAAAAAAGTAACGTTATGTAATTACTATAAATTGTAATGCGTTACAAACACTGCATTTTCTCCTTTTGTATGAAAAAGTGCACGTTTCACCGGCCAACATATGTTATTAAATCCTAAACGTATATATGTACCTTTATGAATCTGTCCGGAACAGCTGCAAAATTTGATCAAATAATTTGTTATCTTCTAAGGCGCTAAATTCAGATCGGGGTGGGTTGGTCAGTCAGCACGTACATATTTTCCATTCAGAGTATTTAAACTCATGACTGCAGGAAAAAACAATTTAGGAGAGGTGGTCAGTGCTTTCTAATCTCTCCCCACTTTTAGGGCTCTGGTGCTAAATTCAACATTTAGACTGAAAACGATTTGCTCTCTTTGCCTCTGCTATTTTTTTTTTCCTGTCCTTTGAAGGACTAGGCAGGGCTGAGGCTGTTAGGTTAAAAAAAAAAAAAAAAGATCCAAGGTAATAACTTTGTTGGGGAGGTCAGTGCTGTCACCTTACCGCTGCAAAGACTGTGGTTTGAATCTTGACCTAGTCCGTGTTAGTGCAGAATGTGCACCTTAATGGCAGTAGGCCAGACGTCCTCATCTCCTGTCTTGGAGGGCGGTTTTCATTCTAACCCTTTTCTCAATTAGTGACCTGTGTTTGCTGCTAATTAAATTCTTTTGAATTAATCTTATTTGACGTGATCTTGAAGACTCCATCCCTCAATTGTTTCTTTTTCCTTAATTAGCAGTCAAACAATAATGAGATACAAAATGAACCAAAACGTGACCAGCAAACTGTGACCATCATACAATATCTGAAAATAAAGAAAGACGAAGGTCTCAGGAATGCTGATCTGCTCAGATCCTCAAAACATTTTAACGGTACTCTTAGAAAAGATCGACAATTTTGGAAATGCCTGCTATTGTACAATGAAAGCAGCAACACACCATGGAATTAAAGAACAGGTTTAAATAACAAGAGTCTGCACCTAATTTAGCAACTGGTTGGAGTTTGAGGCTCTGACTTAGTTGGTCTTCTGTTGGCTCACTCGCTTCATGTTTCATTTCTGTTTGGGTGCCATTTAAGGAAAGAAATGAAGCAAATCCGAGGAACAATGAAGAAATTCAGGGGAGCAAATCTTTAAAAAAGAAAAAAACAAGTCAATTAAAATGAAAGGAAAAGGAGTTAATTAGCAGCAAAAACAGGTCAACAATTAAGAAAAGGGTTAGAATGAAAACCAGCGGCCACTGCAGCCCTCCAGGATGGAGTTAGAGACCACTGCAGGGGGAGGAGGAGTACTGCCCCATCTGAAAGACATGCATGAGTGATAATTTTAACTGGTGGCTCTAAATTGCCTGAGCATTCTCGGCCATTGCCCAATGTCACAGCTAGGTCATGTTTGTCAATCAGATCTGGCAGAGTTAACACCAGCTCCCTGCAATCTATTAGTGTAATAAGAAGGTTAATAAATTAATGGGTAACAAGTTAAGGTGCCAAGACAGTTCATGTTGGTGGCAGCCTGGCACAGACTTCCATTTAAAGTACATAGATACTTTACTCATCCCAAGGGGAAATTCACAAAAGTAAAAAGCCATTTATTCAGTAAATAAGACACAGTTGAAGTGCATTGCAGAAAAAAAGTAACGTTTGAGGTTTTGGGCCAACCTTAATGCATCCATAGCATTGATGTATGTGAAAAGCCCAGCACGGCTGCGGTTCTGAAGACATGCACACCATTTTTAAAGTCACTTAATAGCTTTGTAGACATTTGTGGCAAATAAGCAGAAAGTCTTTCCCTAAATACCCCCCAAGTCCATCTTTGTCTCCGATTTTAAAGAAAGGGAACAAACCACGTCTACAATATAGGGCCCATTCTCACCTAAGCATCTTTGTAGTGCCAGACAGGATGTTCCTAAACTACTTATAACGTTATTTGCCATTATTTTCAATGACATTATTCACACGTAACCGTTTTAGCAGCAAGTGATTTGGCAGACTCTCCTGCATCCAGCAGTTTTCAAGTTGTCCCATTGAAATTAATGGTAATGCTCATAAAATTCCGGTTGAAAAAGGCAGCTCATCAAAACTAGGTTGGAAGCTGCCAGTATCATTGTGCACCGTGGTGCGTTGGTTGCCTGGTAACCGGTATTTATATTTGATTTTTGATGTACTTATTGTTGGAAGTGGTTAAGTACACAAATAGGCAACAAGAACTGAACAAAATGTTACAGGTATGCATTTAGTTTTAAATCAAGTTTAAATAAGATTAGCACAGATGTGTTGATAAAGGCAGAGTGGTAGTGTATGTTCTGAACTGATTGGCATAGCGAGTATGCTTCACTGCAGATGACTACCTGTTTTAACACCAAATATTAGAAATGGCTCAGTAAATACTTTTCAATGAAGAAAATACATTGAGTCCTTCATGTGCTGTAAAGTAACACCTCCCTCCCCCCATTTTCCATTTCCAACCCGAGTCCCCAAGTGTGAACGTTAAGCACTGTGCCACCAGATCACACTGTTTCAAATATCTACTTCAAATAACAGAATAAGTGAATTAAAACTAAACAAGATACTTTGTCAGTTTCTGTCACTGAATTGCTCACAGCACACTCTCTTCTGATTGGCTGTGCGATTGTACCCTGCAAAGAACCAGCTTACCATCCACCATGTTGGTTTCTTCCAGTGTTGCTGTGATAATCACTAGCTGCCTGCGACCTTAAATCCGGAGTATTAAATTTACTGCTCCATATGTGCATTATCAAATGTGTACACGTAATGTCGGTTCATTTCTTTTCACTTAATTACACGGTATGCACGTGCCTAACCACCTCCACACTAGCTGTCACTGGACAACCATATCGTGTGTGTGCACCGACAGCAGCAGACATTTGTGAAATAAGTCAATGATTTTTTTGAGTGGTGGGAATCATTTTCTGTAATTATGAGCACACTATTGCATATCACTGTACTTACATGCTTATTGACACCTGTAAGTAATCCTGGAATTTTTCAGATGCTGCCCGAGTTCTTCATAGAGAATCCAGAATTATCCTCTTGACTCCTTTTGCAGCAGAATCGAGTGAACCCAAGTATCTGCGCACATCTGTGGGCTCGGCAACGACTCAAAAACAAAAGACCAGATTTTCTGGAGATCTTCATGACATTATAAGCAACTAAAAAAAAAAAAAAAAAAGATTTTAAAATTATATGGTTATTTTTAGCTAATCAGTTTTTAATATCCTAATCACTCATAATGTGGTAATTTTTCATTTTGGGGAAAGTATTGTTTTAACACAAAATGTAGAGTTGGAAAAGCTTTAAAGCAATATGAGAACCATTTCTGTGCAACTTGTATTTAGGGAGATATAGCCAGTCAAATTCATAACTCCAACATAAGTTTAAACTTTGTTCGTTTAACTCTCCCTTTAATATTGACCCAAGGCACATGCCATTTGAGTTTCATGGGTTACTCGTATGGTTGTATGACCAAATCAGCATGCCAAGTTTCATTTAAATCTGTGACGAGGAGGTCCAGACGTGTGATGGTTTGACATGGAATTACCCAGAAATCAAATAAAAGGTGCATAACTGCGATTATATCCTATTATAATTGTTGCTATTTAAAACCTGGTGTACTCAAGTCATAGATTTAAGAATGATTGTTTTATATTTTTGGGTGTTTTTATTGAATGGCTTAACTTTTTCAAATAACTGCTGAGCCGACAAATGTGCAACAGCCTATAATGCAGATGATTTATGCTTCCCCATTTAGTTTTGAAGCAGTGTCCATTTAGATTACTACATAGACTTATTTTGGTTTTTTATATATATGCCATGCAAAAAAGTTTGCTTTCTTGTGGCTGACATTTTGGTGAGAAATAACTAGTGCACTGACATTATGCTCATCAAATTGTAGAGTATACAGTCTTCATTCTGTGGCTTTCTAACTATTAGGTCTTCATATCCTTGTTGTCCTTGACATTAAGGTGATAAGTTGTTTTTTTGTCTTTTAACAATCATTATCGGCTAATAGAACGTCATGTTTATTGTGCTTCCTTCGGTATTACCAGTGCATATTCTAGATCACTTTAGACAAATAAACTATTTGCTTGCTTCTTTTTTACCATAAAGGAGTGTGTGGGGTTTTGGTGGACAGTTGCTATGACTCCCTCAATAAATGAACACTAATGTACTTCTTGCACTTGAGCACCAACACTTAACATGGGCTATTCCAATCGTAGGCCAAGAGACATGGCCGCCAACTACACTAAACACAAGGCAAGTGAGGATTGCTGTACAATAATTTTTTTCTTGGCACATACACTCCACAGCATTTAAGCCGCTCCTAGCGTGTCTCGCTGTTTGCAGTTTGTGGAAGGGCTTCTGACATTTAGCCAAATAAGGACAAAGAGTCACTTTGGCAATGTGCTCTAATGCTTTTAGCATGCAGCAAGACTTGTGCCAGTCTGTCGGCACAACAAGCCGAAACACACAAAACCTGTAATAAAGTGTGCCAATTAAAGCAGTTCAGTGTCTGGAACAATGTGGCAACCCTCTACCTTTAGTAATGTATTGTGTTTTCCTATTGTAAGTACTTTTACATTATTTAGCATGCCCTTCTATCCAAAGTGACTTCCAAATTACAAAGATTTTTTTTTTTAAATAACTGGAGTGGTGGCAGGGGAATTGTCTCACTTTAGGTCAAGCTGTACTGAGGTTAGGACACACTACTTTGCTGTTTATAGACCACTGCCTTGACCACTCTCCTTACAGTATTTTATACTAATTTGAACTGACAATCTATAAGACAAATCTGGATGTGATATTGGGCCAGCTTAGCTGTTAGCTAAACAAACAGGCCTGATGAACTGAATGGTCTCGTTTGTCAACTTATGTTCATTATGGCGGAGTGGCGACTCTGAGGCTAGGGATCTGTCCAGCAATCAGAAGGTTGCAGGTTCGAATCCCGTAAATGCCAGAAGTGATTCCACTCTATTGGGCCCTTGAGCACCCAGCTCTGAAAGCAGAGGAAAAACCTTGGGGGGTTGGTGGCAGGATTAACACTCCAGCCACCGTGTGTGTTTGCTTTTTTAAAAAAAAAAAAACTCTTCCAGTCCAGGTGGTTCGTTGTGTGGCGGGTTTAGCAACACACTATCAGCATATGTTTCCAACCTTCTTCTCCTTATGTTCATTATTTGTTGTATAACTTTTAAATTCCATCCTGTCATTTGCTATTTTATTCATCTTCCTCTTAGTAAAAAGTACATTGCCTAAACATGGGTGTCATTTAATTCTGTTGCTCTCTCTAATATGTATTGCACTATTTAATTGTTCTTCTCTTTACCTTTCCCATATACAGAGCCTTTTCAACCCCGTCTCCCACTAATTTGATGCCTTTACATTCTGTGTCTCTCCGTATATAAAGCACCTCTGTCACATAACCTTGCTTTGCCATTTTGTTTGCATTTCTCATACAGCATGCCAGTAATTCTTTCACTGTACTCAATGATGACCTTATAGACCAATATTTTGAGTATACCTGTCTCCTGTACAGCACCTTTTGCCTTCTCCTTCTGTGTTTCTGTATGTTTTCACCTACAGCTCCTATCCATTTTGTCATTTGTTTTGCTTTTCATTTCGCTCTGTATAATGAATTCAGAACGTTTTCAGAACCCTTCAGTATTTGACGTTCTGTTGCAGCCTTTTGCTAAAATAATTTTTTTTCCCTTCATCAAGCTAAATTTTAATATCCCAGCATGACCAACAAGAACCAGAATTTTAAAAATGTTTGCAAATTTAGTAAACACTAGGGTGCTTCGTGCCCTGCTCGCCAACCCCCTGTCTGCGTCTCTGCCACTCGCAAACAACAAAACTTTTAATTCTTGCGGATAGGCCTCTTCATTGAGAAGAAACACCACTTGTCCCTGATGGAGACTTGTAGATCGTCTAATTCGTGTTACCAAGTTTTAAAACTGAACAATATCTACATACTTCTGTCATATCGCCTATGTCCATATATTCGATCTCTTTTCACTTTTACGTTTTCGTCAATATCGCATTGAATTTTGATTCCGTGTTTGGAATTACATCGTGACAACGCAACGTATAACTAACCGTGAGTGAATATTGTTTCTTTCTTTCTTTCTACACAAACTATCTGACAATAGCATTCACACAAATGAGAAATGATTGAACCATGTGTGTGGTTGTAAATGATTTAGATGTGGGCGGGACTTTTCCAAATCTCTTTACATAAAGTCTTGTCTCGCAGGGCTTGAAATTTTCTCTCACAGGATTTCACTTTCACCAAACAACAAATCCTTTTAATTCTTGCAGATAGGCCTCTTCATTAGGGAGAAACACTACTTTTGTCTGATGGCAACATGAATTAGACGATCTACAAGTCTCCGACTTGCAAAGTTTAAATCCAAACTATATACAGTATTCAGTCTCTTTTCGCTATTCCGTTATTTCACTGAGGAGTAATTTCCGTTTGCGCTAATGCGTATCATTTTTTTGAGACTTTCGAATTTTTGTACTTCCATTATCTCCAATCTTTTCTGCATGTGTATCGCGCCAACGTTTTTGAGTTCTTTACGATGGTTCTACTTTGTCATTTACTCTTTGTCTTTTATTTCCGGCCCCAGGCGTGTTTACATCTCTTGGCACAAAGACTCGTATCATGGGACATGAAAGTGCCTCTCTTCAAAAGATCACATCTCGTCACAAGATTAAAAAGTCTCGTCTTCCAAGATTTTATTTTTTATATATATACAGGTAGTCCCCAGGTTACGGACATCCGACCTACGACATACGAACGGGGCTGCAGCTGCGACGCATGCGCCTCAGTAACTGCCACTCCGTCATCTTCTGCCGGGGGGCGATTTCGCTGCTGGCGCAGTGTAGCGTTACCTCGGGCGGCACGCGGTTTCACTGCCCACCCACCACACACAGCTGCCTGTTCATTCTAGGTAGGCGGCTGGTAATGCTGCAAGCGGTGACCCAGCTGATACAGTAAAGAAGAGAAAAACCATCACCATGGAAAATAAAGTAGAAGTAATAAAAAGGTCAGAGAGAGGTGAAACTCATTCATTCATTGGCAGAACACTTGGTTACAGTTAGTCAACAATAGCATTTATTAAAATAATGTACCTGTTATATATAAAAAAAAATGGAGAGAGAGAACCTGAAATTTCACACTGACACAAGTACTCAGACCATTTGCTATGACATTTGAACCCAGCATTCTACATCAAACCAGAAAGTACTTGAGAGGACCCGAAGAAAAGAATGTCAGAAATCCTCCAAATGCAGGTTTGCAAAGCTTGTGCCAACTTACCCAGGAAGACTGCAGGCCATAATCCCTGCCCAAGGTACTTAAACTAAGTAGAGTCTGAGTCCTTGTGTCAGTGTATATATTTTTTTAAATGTATTTAATAAGTTTTGAAAAAAAATTCTAAAATTGTCTTTTGAGTTTCATTCTGAGGAATTAAATGTTGCTTGATAAGTATAAATGCTTTTAACATATGGCTGCAATACAGTAAGTTAAAGAGATCTGAATATTAATTGAATTGACTGTACAGTGGTGCTTGAAAGTTGGTGAACCCTTTAGAATTTTCTATATTTCTGCATAAATATGACCTAAAACATCATCAGATTTTCACTCAAGTCCTAAAAGTAGATAAAGAGAAACCAGTTAAACAAATGAGACAGAATTATACTTGGTCATATATTTATTAAGGAAAATGATCGAATATTACATATTTGTGAGTGGCAAAAGTATGTGAACCTTTACTTTCAGTATCCCCTTTCCAGCAATAAGTGCAACTAAATGTTTCCGGTAACTTTTGGTCATTCCTGCACACCGGCTTGGAGCAATTTTAGCCCATTCCTCCGTACAGAACAGCTTCAACTCTGGGATGTTGGTGGGTTTCCTCACATGAACTGCTCGCTTCAGGTCCTTCCACAACATTTTCGATTGGATTAAGGTCAGGACTTTGACTTGGCCATTCCAAAACATTCACTTTATTCTTCTTTAACCATTCTTTGGTAAAACGACTTGTGTGCTTGGGGTCGTTGTCTTGCTGCATGACCCACCTTCTCTTGAGATTCAGTTGATGGACAGATGTCCTGACATTTTCCTTTAGAATTCTCTGATATAATTCAGAATTCATTGTTCCATCAATGAAGGCAAGCCATCCTGGCCCAGATGCTGCAAAACAGGCCCAAACCGTGATACCACCACCACCATGTTTCACAGATGGGATGA
The DNA here is from genome assembly GCA_026402145.1 of Polypterus bichir lapradei. Lineage (NCBI taxonomy): Eukaryota > Metazoa > Chordata > Cladistia > Polypteriformes > Polypteridae > Polypterus > Polypterus bichir. The sequence goes on from JANRMT010049829.1 coordinate 7,560,788, forward strand.
GGTTCTTATACTGGAATGCAGTTTTTTTTTCCTTTCTCCAAATATAACGCTTTTCATTTAAACCAAAAAGTTCTATTTTGGTCTCATCCATCCACAAAACATTCTTCCAATAGCCTTCTGGTTTGTCCTCGTGATCTTTAGCAAACTGCAGATGAGCAGCAATGTTTTTTTGGAGAGCAGTGGCTTTCTCCTTGCAACCCTGCCATGCACACCATTGTTGTTCAGTGTTCTCCTGATGGTGGACTCATGAACATGAACATTAGCCAATGTGAGAGAGGCCTTCAGTTGCTTAGAAGTTACCCCGGGGTCCTTTGTGACCTCGCCGACTATTACACGCCTTGCTCTTAGAGTGATCATTGTTGGTCGACCACTCCTGGGGAGGGTAACAATGGTCTTGAATTTCCTCCATTTGTACACAATCTGTCTGACTGTGGATTGGTGGAGTCCAAACTCTTTAGAGATGTTTTTCTAACCTTTTCCAGCCTGATGAGCATCAACAACTCTTTTTCTGAGGTCCTCAGAAATCTCCTTTGTTCGTGCCATGATACACTTCCACAAACATGGGTTGTGAAGAGCAGACTTTGATAGATCCCTGTTCTTTAAATAACACAGGGTGCCCACTCACACCTGATTGGCATCCCATTGATTGAATACACCTGAGTTGAATTTCACCTTCAAACTAACTGATCATCCTAGAGGTTCACATAGTTTTGCCATTCACAAATATGTAATATTCAATCATTTTCCTCAATAAATAAATGACCAAGTATAATTCTGTCTCATTTGTTTAACTGGTTTCTCTTTATCTACTTTTAGGACTTGAGTGAAAATCTGATGTTTTAGGTCATATTTATGCAGAAATATAGAAAATTCTAAAGGGTTCACAAACTTTCAAGCACAACTGTATATATCACCTTTCCTATCTGTCTCTCTTTCTGACGTAGAGGATTTTCCTTCTACTCCACTCTCTGTCACATGTACCTCTATTAAATTCAGTCTCTATTTATCTCTCTCTCAATATTTTGGCACTTTGTTCTTGTTCTTTCACATATACAGTGCTTTACCTGCCTGTCGGGTTTTCAAAGCCCTATTGTTCCCTTGTTTGTTTTTATGATTTTATCTTGTTCATTATATGTAGCCCACCAATTATACAATTGTCTTTTCTTTTTGTTTTTCTCATAGCATGCCTTGGGCCTGGGTGTGCGGCGGTTGCACATCACAACCAGGCTTAGTGCTCATGGCAAAGTGGCGATGAGCCGTTTTGAGCCCAATAACTTCCTCAACTATGAGAAGCTCCAGAAAAACATAGAAATTGTCCGTAAAAGGTATAATTTAAAATTAACTACAAACAGTAGTGAGTTAGTAGCATTGATAAAATTCTTAAATTGTGCCTTAACTCCTTAAGGGAAAGGGATACCTAATCCATTATCATTTTGTGTTTACTGAAAATAATGAGCTTTTGTCACATATTTTGAGAGTGGTTGTCTGTTTTCTTGATGTATCCAGTAATTTTTATTCCCCTTGAAGCTGCTTATGTTCTGTTTTTGTGCAGGATAGGTTTTCCATGGTGGCATTACTTTAAGTGATGAGAGTCAAAGTATCAACAACTCTAGAAAATGTGAGGAGAGGATTATAAAATACCATTATGGTCTACAGCCTGCTTAATCCAATTTTGGACTGAAAGTGGAATTTTAGCTTGGTAGAAATTTGTCAATGTAGATAATGATGAAATCAGTAAACTGTAACTCTCCATAAATAATTCTAACCCCATATGTTGTGAAATCTGCTAAACACATCAGGGGGTTCCATTTGGGAAATTAATAGTGTCAGTGGTGAAATGATTTAATGTGGGTTTGTGTATTGGGAGAGTATGAATCACATAACTATATATTTTCAGACTGAACCGGCCCTTAACTTTGTCCGAGAAGATTGTATATGGCCACCTTGATGACCCCGTTGGACAGGAGATTGTCCGTGGCCGTACCTACCTTCGTTTACATCCAGACCGTGTGGCCATGCAGGATGCTACTGCTCAGATGGCGATGCTGCAGTTTATTAGCAGTGGACTACCTCGTGTGGCAGTTCCAAGTACCATCCACTGCGATCACTTGATTGAGGCCCAGGTTGGTGGTGCGAAGGACTTGGAGAGAGCCAAGGTAAACTGGACCTTAAAGAGTTGATGATAGTTATAACATGATGAATTTAAAGTTGCAGAAATGTATGTACTTTTTTTTTGGTTGCTCTTGCAGGAGATGCATCAAGAAGTGTACAGCTTTATAGCAAGTGCTGGGGCTAAATATGGTGTGGGATTTTGGAAACCAGGGTCTGGAATCATCCACCAGGTTAGACTGATTATTGAAATGGACAGAATTTCTGTACCGTTTAATTTACTTTAATTTAGATGTTTTAGATGTCAATACAAGTTACTTGTGGCTTCTTTTTGTTTTTAGCATTAGTGGTGAAGGCTCTGGATTTTAAACCACAAAATTTGTCAGTTCCTGCTTCTTCATCGCATTGCGATTTAATTTCCCTTGGGCAATAAATATGTTAAGAGTTGTATCCTGATCTCATAAGTCTCCTAGGATAAAGACATTAGCCAAATTTTGAATAATAGTAACCATCAAAATTAAAAGCTAGATGTTTGTTCATTCCCAGAATTATAAGAGAGAATTTAATAAATGGAAACCAAAAATAATCTCGGGCAGGTTGTTTTTGAGATTTTTCCTGTTGAGCACATTTTCCCATTGGTCAGTACTAGGTTATCTCCACAGTTTTATGGGCTTCCGTGCCATCTGAAGTCTTCCTCCTCCTCCTCCTTAAGTGTTTTCTAGGATGAATTTGTGAATCTTTATCCAATAGTGAAATCATTTCTATAAATATTATCAAATACTGTTAACTATCTATCAAATACATGGCTTAATTATTTTGTTGATATTTGCTGTTCAACCTGTTGCACAATACATGTTTATCCTCCTTAGATCATCCTTGAAAACTATGCATATCCAGGATTGCTACTGATTGGGACAGACTCTCACTCCCCTAATGGAGGAGGTCTTGGAAGTATTTGCATTGGTGTAGGTGGAGCAGATGCTGTTGACGTCATGGCAGGTATTCCCTGGGAGCTGAAGTGCCCAAAGGTGAGTGAGAGAGCATGGGGTCTTGAGTATTCAATTCTGATGCAAGTAAACTGACATACGACACAGCTGGATATGAACACTGGGGGTGCCCCCCCACCAAGTAACATGTCGGGTTTGGTAGTGACTTCCTTTTGAGCTTTTTCAGTCAAACAAATCTCCCTGTGTACTATAATTCACAGTCCCTTCACTGTTTCTGTAATTACCGTGTATACTCGCAGGTAAGTCAGGGCTTGATTTTTACCTCATTTATGGTATTTTATAATGTTGGTCGTATAAGTCGAATGCGGAAAACTCGCGTTATTGGTCCAAGAGATTATGATATGCTAACGCCCACCTGAGAGAGTAACCACGGAGCGCACTGCCTTTTCTTTCCCTCCTGTATTGTGCCTATGTGACCACACGGTAGATGATGCCTGAACCATTCCAAAGCAGTGTTTGCACTGAAGTGTGGCATTTTTTTAATCGCAGGTCTAGATTAATGTTAATTCGGAAAGACTGGTGTTCTAATTTTATTTATTTATATTTTTTAATGCCTTTCTCATGTTAGAACTCTTGTTGTCATGGTTATTAATAACAGTATATATCTTCAAGCTGTGCCAATGTTTAGTTCTTTTTAAGATTTAGGGTAGTTTTACCATCCAGCATAGAAAAAGTATACTCCTACAATTGTTTTGTGTATTTTTTGGAACATCTGTTCAGTGATCTTTGAAAGCATGACTTGGGGCAGGGCAAGATTTTATGCAATAACACATTTTTTGAATATTAAGACAAATGTCAAGACAGATGTTTAGCATAAAATGGATGTATTCGGAAATAAATGAAAATTCATAAGTACCCAGGCCTAAAGGATTTGATAATTCAAGATATTTGTATAATTCAGCCTGTTGTGCAGAAGATATCCAGCTTTCAAGATCTGTGTGCCATCTTCCATAATTAGGTGTTTGCGATCCTGACAGCTTAACAAAAATTAGTTCTTAATTTCATTCTTTGTTATCCAAAGTGCAATACAATTGTCTTTATGTTCCTAATCCTATGGCCCAGATGTTTTAGGGCTGGGCGATATGGCAAAAAAATCTTACCACGATAATGTTTTTCATTATCTGTCGATATCAATATATCACAATATAAATCAAATCACTATATCTGTCACTTAAATGTATGTGCCATTATTTTTTGTGGTGTGTGTGTGTGTGGAATGAGCAGCAATTATTAACATAGATTGTACTTTATTTCAATATAGAATAGCTACTGGTTGCCTACTTGCAAAGCTTTAGCAAGATGTGTTGCTTACACTGCTCTTTTTTTTTTTTACCCTTTCTGTGAAAAAGACATGCAAACTTGTGCTCAGAAATTTTTTAAGTCCCATTGGAAGATCTGTATTAAATACTAATGAAGCAGAGTCATTGCAAAAAAAGTAAAAAGGACAAGTGAGCCAAAGAGGGGACACCTTCAGCCACTTCCTTGTTATAAGAGCATGTCAAACAGGCTTATCAACCTTTTTCCTTAATGGAAGCAATTTGTTTCTGCACAAGGTAGTGGGACAAAAACCCTTAGGGTGCATGACAAATGAGGCCAAGTTTATGTGAAAGTGTGTGGGCACAGGATGGAGTACTGCAGGAGCGGGTTTAAAAAAATCTGTCCACCTTAGACCTCGATTCCAAGTCTCAAAAAAATGCCCAAGAAATCAGTCTTGCATTTAGTATGCTCTAAAGCAGGAGTTCTCAACCCCTGGTCCGCGGCCCACTACCAGGCCGCGAGACTCGCTCAGTGAAGGGCTACAGCAAAAAGGCTGCCCCCTTCACTGAGGACACATTTCAGAACGTTAGGCGGGCGGGCTTTGCATCGGCGCAGAGAGGGGAAAGAGACCAAGGTGAGAGAGTATTACAACTAAGTATTTTTATGTTTCTGACAGTTTCCCCATATGACACAAGTCTATAGAAATCTCGTTACTACGAAGTACATTCAGCAGATACTTTCATTACAATGAAGTGCCCTTGAAATGCTTGAATGAATCGTCTACAGATCAGTTACTTCTGTGGTTGCAGCTCAGTTGTGCACATTTGCACAACGATCCCCAAACAAAAAACACTGTAAAAAAAAAATGCTCTTTCTTTAAATTTTCCTTATACTTTTTTTTTTTTTTTTTTTTTGCCGTTTGTTTTTTGAATTTAGGTTAGTGCATGGGTTGGTGTAGAATTGGGACTTCATGTGATGCTGTGGTATGTTGGTGGAGGCTTGTAACTATGGTGCTTGCATGTCTAAAATAAAATATTCTTGAAAGCTAAGTTTCTGTTCAGTAATACTGATTTTTCAAATACTGTACAGGTGATCGGAGTTAAGCTGACCGGTTCTCTTTCTGGCTGGACTTCCCCTAAAGATATCATTCTGAAAGTAGCTGGCATTCTGACTGTGAAGGGGGGTACAGGAGCCATTGTTGAGTACCATGGCCCTGGCGTAGACTCCATCTCCTGCACGGGTGCGTCCTACAAACTAATCCTTGGTTAATTTCCACTGTAATTACTGACACTTTGTGACGGTTTACCTAATGAGTTTAGGCTGTGGTTGACCTGACTGATTTTTGGAGCAAGCTGAAGCTTCTCTTAATTGTTTTAGGTATGGCAACAATCTGTAACATGGGAGCAGAGATAGGTGCAACTACATCTGTTTTCCCATATAACCATCGTATGAAGACCTATCTAAATAAAACTGGACGATCTGGTGAGTGCACTTTTTATGGAGTGTAAATTACATGCATGATAGAATAACTGTGTAATTTGTAATTTAACAGATCATGTATTTATGTTGATAAAACATGCAGGCTGCATTCTACTTACTATTTCTGTGAGATGTTTTAATTAAAGTGTTGTACAGGACAGACTGACATTTTTGCTATGGTTATAACGCCAGTCTTTGCTTAATAAGTTGCTGCTAACATAAACGTCTGTTTCCACGGTGGACAGCTTGCAAAAATGCAACATTTGCTCCTTATTCGATAAGATGATCGATTCCAGACCATGTAACATTGCAGTGATATCTTTCAGAGTCACATGCTGGGCATTGAAGTTCAAACAAAAGACCAAAACTCAATGGTCATCCAAAAGGGTGAGCTTATATGTACCCAACAAATCAGTGGCAAGCCTCTGTTCCCACCTTCAAAGACCCTTGTGTGGCCCTAGATCATTGCTTTTCCTTTATCAGCTCACTGCTGAACCTGTCTGCTCGGCTGTATAGCAGAGACCCCAGTGCTTGTTGGGTGTGACTGCAGCAAAGTTGTAGCTAACCCTTCTACTCCAAAGGATAACCAGGACTGGACTGGAAAAATGGAAGACTCTCCATAAAAGGAGTTGGATGAGGGGTCCAGGTAGTTCAAGCCATGCTAAGATAGCAAGTGCCCAAGTAGAGGAAGACTGTATACAGCAAAGCCATGTTGTTTACCTTGCTGACAGCAGTGGCTGACTGATCACCAGCCAACTCTGCAGGTGAAACTTTGCTAGAAACCGAAACTATAAAACCGCTTGCATCCTGAAGGTGTGACCAAGGCAAAGAAGGAAATGAGCATCTGAACAAAAGAAGAAAATATGCTAAAGGTTCTTCTATGTGCCTGGAGAAATTGGACCAGGAAAGGAACAAAGCATTGCTTTCACCGAACCATAAGGACACCTACTTTGATTCTAAAAACTATTAATTGTAATTTAATAGATTGGACAAAGACAGTTAATGTTTTATGGTAGTGGTGTCATTGTAACTGGAAAGTAATAACTGTGATAAATACTTTCTAGTTGTGAGTTTCTCATCCTTAATCTAGTAAAAGTGCAGAGTAGCATCTTGCATATACTAACGGACATATTCACACATGAAACTCCCCATGCAGACTAGCATGGGCAAGTGAAAGCCATAGTGCAGGTACAAGAAGCTTAATTAGCTGTAGAACTTACCCATCTTGAACACGTGAATTGATTGATCAGAATTCATAAATTATGTGCCTTTTTCAATAGCAGAGAAAAGGTTCACCTAAGCTTCCTTAATTTTGGGTTCTGTATTATACAAATAATCCACACACACATACACAAACAAGTCCATGGCTATGTCAAAATAGAACAGAGAAATTAAAATGTTTAAAGCAGATTTTCACTGATTTATGAACCTTATTCATAAATTGAACAGAACAGATCTTGTCATGTTCCTGGCATCCCGGCTGGGAAGTGATACAGAGGTCCCTCACTCGACTTATATTTAGCTTGGGGAGTCCCTTGGGGTTGTCTTTTTATTAATTACCAGCATTACCAAAGTTTAAATGCGTAATTGAGTGACCACACACCCCTTACTACACCGCTTAGTGATATTTTAAAATGCATGTTTAACATCTTTTGTAAAAGACCTTTAATGCTAATTGCAAAATCTAAAATGTTTATTTTCAAAGTAGAATAAAACAGTAATGCAGAGAGCAAAATGGAAGACTCATAAAACAAAAAAATACTAATAGCAGATGGTCTCTTATTTTTATAGAGTTAACATTTTGAAACATGCAGTTATACAAGGGTAGGGTTGTCAAGAGTTGAAGCAAATCCCAGCAGCACTGGGTACAAGGAAGGAACCAACCCAGTCAGGGCTCAAGCCAATCAATGGGCTCACTCATCCATAATAATGCAGGAGCAACTTAAAATCATGGATTTCTTGAGTGGAAAATCATAATACTTCCCAGATGCTAACCCCCAAATCAGGGTGCACTTTTGTGAATGGCAGAAGCAAAAGAGGTTACTAAAATACACAGACAATGTAAACACAAGGTAAGCTTTATAATCCAGTGAGTGTCAATCGTGCTTCCTCACCAGGACAATGTGTCGTATTCTCTTCTATTCAATCAAGCTGTGGCTGTATGCAGCCAGTGCTCTAATATCCCTTTTACTATGCAGATGTCCGTATCTGGTGGTGAATCTGCTAGCTATAGCCAGTCGGGCAAAAGTTTTCCATCTGTAAACTGCTGAAGCCTTAGTGAGAATTACCACTGTAACTTTCTTCTGTGTTGAGTTGACCACTGTGCAACACAGCCCCTGCAGTCAGTATACACCTCGTCGACTGACGAGAGGGAATATGAGAGATCATGCTGATGTCATAGCTGCAGCTGCTGTCCCTGGCACTGTAATTGTACACCAGTGGAAATACAGACTGGTAGTGTTTCATTGTGATATGACCGTTTTATTAGTCCTAAGCAGTCAGTATTAATAAAGTCAGAAAATGTTTGGATTTTGTATTTCTGGAATTACTCTCTCTGAAACCACTCTGTTCTTGTTAATGTTTTTAAGTTGAGGTATTGCAGGTTAATTGTTGTGAAAGTACAATCACTCAGCTAGCCTGACATTCATCCCTGCCTACCTTTAGAGCTAACAATGCTTTTCTCTCCCTGCTTGCAGAAATTGCTGCATTAGCTGACGAATTCAAGGACAATCTGGTTCCAGATAGTGGCTGTGAATATGATGAGGTCATTGAAATCAACCTCAGTGAGGTGCGCTGCTCAAGTTTGTGATTGGGGGAGTGGCTCGGTTACATTTAGGTCACAGATGGCTAATTTGGTTCTTTTTTTGGAAATTAGATAAATGAAAAAGAGCTAGTGGGCATAAATGTACACCCAACAATGTCATTACACAGTTATTTGATGATTATTGCATCAATGCTGATTTGGACAACTGAAATGATTGTCATTTTTACTAAAAACCTAATTTCTGCATAGCTATTGTCTTTCCCACTTCTCTGTATTATTGGTTGGTCCTGAGCAGTACTGTGACAGTAGTAGAAAACACACTCAAAGCAAAACTTGATTGGCAGAAATTATACAATATAGTGTCTAAAGCTTGGGGAACACTTGGCATCATTCTTATACTTTGGCCAAGTAGACATGGTCATTGCTGCCTTTACTGTGATAATATATTACCTTTGACATGTTGAACAGACTGTAATCTGGGAAGCTCTGTTCAGTTACAGTATGTAGCTGAAGAGAATGCATAGCAGTTTTCTAGGAGATGATTACCGGATGTTGGGGCAACATTTTGTCAAATTGGAGTAGATGTTTTTTTGTATAACTTGCTGGTAACATTTTACAAGCTCTCCATCTTAGACCTTTTTTCTTTATTTTTCTGTTTTCCAGTTGAAGCCTCATATTAATGGGCCCTTCACTCCTGATCTGGCCCACCCAGTTGCTGAAATTGGAGCTGTGGCTGAAAAGAGTGGTTGGCCCCTGGAAGTGAAAGTCGGTGAGTTCCATGTTGAATGGTGTTCATCAATGAAGAGTTTACTACTAGTTTTAAAATGGGAGTTTCTAAACTGTGTCCACAGTAAAATAAATCAAATATTGGTTCTTTTACACTGTATTTCATTTTAGTTAATGAGGATCTCTGCATGTCTTCCAGATATTTGCAAACCTACTTGTCAAAGGGCTTTTCAAACTACATTTCAGTACACCCGTTCTCAGTTACTGAATAATAATTTAAAATGCTTTACTGGTTTAGGAAAGGCTTTTGATGTTGGGGTTTTTTCTTTTTTTGCCTCCAGGGCTAATCGGCAGCTGTACTAACTCCAGCTATGAAGACATGGGCCGTGCTGCAGCTGTTGCCAAGCAGGCCCTGGACAAGGGAATTAAATGTAAGGGCCAGTTCACTGTGAGTCCTGGCTCCGAGCAAATCCGGGCCACTATCGAGAGAGACGGTTATGTGAGTACCTTCATTCTAGGGATTGGACAGCAGCAGACAGCAATACATTTTTTGCCCGTGGTAGAAATACTTAGGAGAGGTTGAAGCAATTAAGTAGCCAAGATTAGATATTAATAGTGAAATGACTGTATAATTCATTTAGTTGTGTGGAATCCTGCTTCTTCAAAGATGTACATTTATAAAACGACAGATCCTGTGGTTGAAGTGGAAATACAGAAATTTAATATCTTTCCCCCAGGGGCTTAGCTGCAGTACATATTATAGCTGTCCAGTTTACTCCTAACTTGTATTTTAAGGTTTGTTTTTGGTTTTTTTTTCTCTTTTTCCCCATCAGGCCAAGATTTTAAGAGATGTTGGTGGAATTGTATTGGCCAATGCCTGTGGTCCTTGTATTGGGCAATGGGACAGGTATTTTAAATTAATTTATAATTATGGAACTGCATGCCACTGAAGATGGTTTAGTAAGAAAAATGTGCCCTTCTTCTTCTTTCAGCTGCTGTTAGGGGACGCCACCATGGATCATCTTGCTCCATATCTTCCTATCCTCTCCATCTTGCTCTGTCACACCCATCACCTGCATGTCCTCTTTCACCACATCCATAAGCCTCCTCTTAGGCCTTCCTCTTTATCTCCTGCCTGGCAGCTCTATCCTTAGTACCCTTCTCCCAACATACCCAGCATCCCTCCTATGTACATGTCCAGACCAATGCAATCTGGCCTTGCTGACTTTGTCTCCAAGCTGTACAACCTGAGCTGGCACTCTAATGTACTTGATCTTAATCCTATCGTGTGCCCTTTTTTATTTAAAAAAAAAAAAAAAAAAAACTGTCCAACTACTTGCATCTTAACTACCCTTTTAATGACGAGCTAGGTAGATGGATAGGGTTCTAAATCGTACTCTAGTGTTTGTATAAGGCACATGCTTAGGATCAGCCATAAATAACTGGGCATTTAAGTCTGTCTCCTCTGTGTTCCCTGCATACTTTGGCAGCCAACACATCTTGTCTTATGCTGTCTGGCTAATGCAATTTTTATCAGTTTGGAAAATCCTCTTGAGAAATGCTAGGTGTCTGTATAGTAACTGTGCACAGCACAACCCTTCATTTTAAGGGTTGTTAATCTGTGAATCTTGGGGTAGAAGAGTTCTTGGTCTTGTACTTTCTCACATTTGTTTGTATATTATAGGAAGATTTAAAAACCCCATTAACAATGGTAGATAATCCCAAAGCAAAATAGATAATCCCATGTGCTGGTAACTATATGTCTGAGTTATGTGTATTATGCGTGTGTGTTTATATGTGTATAATATGATTGTGTGTGTGTGTGTGTGTGTGTGTGTGTGTACTGTGTGAACTGGGACCCGGACACAGACAGACGGACATCATATTCTCACCACACACCATTTATTTACAAGAATATTTACAAGTTTGTGCTCACGTGCACCCCCAGTGCCTCCAGCACCGTTCCCCCAAATGTCCAGGCCTCACAGTCTCTGTGCCTTTCTCTTGGCCGCCTCCCGTCCTCTCTCCAGCTCTGTCCTCTTCCACCCGACATCCACTAATGACTGGAGGGAGGTGGCCCCTCTTATGGGAACCCGGATGGGCTCCAGCTGCTCCCCGGCAATTAATGTTAGCCACACCCCTGTGTGGCAGAAGTGCCGGCTGCCCATCCGGAAGCCGTCCGTGTAGCCCCTGTCGTCTTCCCCCCGGCACTTCCTGGTGTGGCGGAAGTGCCGGGCTCCCGGGATAAATGGGCACTGGGGCGCCGCCTGGCGGTGGTCACGGGTCCCTACAGGGCTGGGCTTCTAAGACCCCTACCCGAGGCCTCCTGCATAACCAGGACGGACGCCCCCGCTCGGTCTGGAGGAGGCACACGCCCTCCTCTGGTTCTCCTAGGCGTCCCGGCCGGGGACCACACGGGATAAACCGGCATCAGGGCGCCGCCTGGCGGTGGCCACGGGTCCCTACAGGGCTGGGCTTCCAAGCCCTTCACCCGCGGCCCCCAACAGAACCAGGACGGACGCCCCCTCGCGGTCTGGAGGGGGCACAATCCCTCCTCACGTCCTCCTGGGCGTCCCGGCCGGGCTCCAGCCCCAGCCGGGGACCACAACTGTATATATAATATAAAAAAATCCTGCAATGACACTTTTTGGAAGGAGGACCCGTGAGCCGGAGACTTTTGCCATGAGATTCTTTCAAGTCATGCCCTATTTACAACTATTTTCAAACAAGACCACGGTCATCCGGTGCATTCCGTCACTTAACCTGGACAGACACCAATCCATTAAAGGGCTTACTTATGAACACACACTTACAAAAATCCAGTTTAGAATCGCCCATTCATCTAAATATGGCAGCGAGAAAACGAAGTCAAACAAATTAACATGAAAATTGTTGATCGGTTACACGGCAGATTGATTATATATGTATCAATAGACTATGCTGAAACAGTTGGTGGTGATTGTGCGGAAGAGGAAAACATCAACTTACAAGCGTTAACACCGTCTGGTCTTCCACTGGCCAAATTACTGTTGAAAGAAGGATGTATCATAATGTTGTTGCGTAATTTATGTCTGAGTGATGGGCTATGAATTTGGACAAGATTAGTTGTATTCAAAATTGGTCGAACAATTCTGACATGTAAAATTTTAACTTCCAACAAGAAAGGTAATGTACATATTCCGCGAATAACATTAGACACAAAAAGGAGATCTTGATATGCCATTCGTATTAAAACGTTTAGAGTTTCCCATTAGAATAGCTTTTGCTATGAGAAGGAACAAATCACAGGGACAAGCATTCGAAAAAGTCATTTTTTTATGAGATAGAAACGATATTCACTCGCAGGCAGTTATACGTTGCATTGTCACGATGTAATCAAAATTCAATGCGATCTTGAAGAAAAGTTAATTCCAAATATTGTTTTAACTTTATTAAAGTAAAAGTGAAAATAATGCATATGTAATAATTCCCATGAAAATAATAATCTCTCTAAATTGTATATCCAGTTAACCAAACCTGGGGGTTGGCGAGTGACACGAGCAGGGTGCGGAGACCCCGTGTGTGTTTGTGTGTGCATTTATTAAATTGTATATATAAAATATTAGTGGCTGAGTCTCAGAATAACAAGGGTTGAGACACCTAGCAGGTTGTCCCGTTTAACTGTACAGTCCAAAATAAAATAAATTCCTGTATGACTTCAAAACGCAGCCCATCAGCATGTCTTTTCGGGGAACTCAGACTGGCGGTCTGCTCTCTACAAAAAGACACTTCCTTCCAGGCAGACCAGCTTCTTGTATCACGCTGACTGGAAGGGGCAGGCATAAATGCTCAAACTGGGCAGTTTGTCTGTGCTGCGAGGAAAGAGGGAGAAATACATGTTAGCGACAGCACCCCCTCTTGTTCCACTGCGTTATTGCATACCTCGAATGAGCCCTTGAGGAGATCCTCGGGTGCACATGTGTGACTATAAATTTTTTTTTTTTTTTTTTTTTTGTGTAGACGTGATGTGAAGAAAGGGGAGAAGAATACTATTGTGACCTCATTCAACAGGAACTTTACTGCCCGCAATGATGCCAACCCAGCAACACATGCATTTGTCACCTCCCCAGAGGTGAGAGTTTTTTTCCCTAGCCTCCAAGCAATATGCAGTACTCCTCTTCAGTGGCTGTAGTTTTTATTGTGCCACTTTTATTTTCCATTTGCAGATTGTGACAGCCCTGGCCATTGCAGGCACTTTGAAATTCGACCCTGAAAAAGACTTTCTAACAGCAGCTAATGGAGAGAAGTTTAAGCTGCAGCCACCAAATGCAGATGAACTACCTGTACGGGATTTTGACCCCGGACAGGACACCTACCAGCACCCACCCTCTGATCCTGGCAACCTGCGTGTTGACATTAGTACTCAGAGCCAGAGACTACAGCTTCTGGAGCCCTTTGAAAAGTGGGATGGCAAAGATCTGGAGGACATGCAGGTCCTCATTAAGGTATGGCCTTTCAAATGATTGGACAAGAGAGCTTATTTCTATATTATCCTTAAACACCTTGAAAGATCTCATAGATTAACTAGAATTAGTTCTTGACCTCTAAATAAGAGCTAAAATCAATTACTCATTGGTGCAGTCCTATTAAGCAGTTTTAAAAGATTTCACAATTAGGAAAAGTGAGAGAGAAATCTGTGAAGACATGTCAGTGTGGATGAGATGAGGGCCTAGCGTTTTGAGAGGAGAGAAATGATTTTGAGCATGACCTATTGGAAAGAAAAAAAAAACACAGTAAAACCATACAAGTTTTATTTCTCACTATACACCCTGTGGTCATAGCTGACTTTTTAAATTTTCATATGGCTTTTTTTTTTGTGCTGCTTAAAGGATTTTGTCTTCCTAAGCTGACTTAGCCTTTATCATTGGTATTGTGTGCCCAGGGGAACAGGTCTGGAGCAGAGGGTGTGGGTTCGACGTCTCTTTGAGTCCACACTTTTACTGAGCACCCTTGATGACCTTTGTAATGTGGAGTATTTCAAAAGTATGCTTTGCTTATCTATACTAATAAAAGGCAAAGCCCTCACTGACTCACTCACTGACTGACACACTCCTCACTAATTCTCCAACTTCCCGTGTAGGTAGAAGGCTGAAATTTGGCAGGCTCATTCCTTACAGCTTACTTACAAAAGTTAAGCAGGTTTCATTTCGACGTGTAACGGTCATAACGGTCGACAACGTCCGCCATGTTGAACTTTCTTATTTATGGCCTCATCTTCACGAAATTTGGTAGGCGGCTTCCCTGCGTTAACCGAAACCGATGTACGTATTTATTTCGGTGGTATGATGCCACTGTCGGCCGCCATATTGAACTTTCCAACGGTCTTTGTTACTTATGTGCCCATCTTTAAGAAATTTGGTACACGGGTTCCCAACACTAACTGAATCCTACTTATGTACATATATATGTCCATAGCCTGCAGCTTGGTTGTCGTGTGAGGCAGCATTGGGTCCCCCATCGCAACGCCTCCCACGTTGTTGGCTGCCTGCCTATATAAGGCCGTCCATCGCTCCGGTCTCCTCATTCCCTTCCTTGCTTCGCCACAGGATTCACATCTCCCTGCTGATAACTGCAGCCTTTAATTTAATCCACGGCTTCTCCACTGTTTTTTTGTTCATTTATTCCGATTATAGTTATTGTATAGGTATTTTAGACTTAGTTTACATTTTTCAGGTACCCATTTCCTTTATCATTTCAACCGTACCCCCATTAACATGTCTATTGAGGTGATCACCATCGATCTAAGAACTGTCACTTACTGAGTGGTTTCCATGCCCGGAGATGACACCTGCCTTTTCCATTCTCTTTGTTACATATTGCACGGCCATATCAGGCTCACTCTTGCTATCCGGAGGAACACTGTGTCTTATGTATTGAATGACTGGGACAGGTTCAAGGTGTCGACTGATGACGGTACAGGAGATAATTATACTACACAGGAGCACTAGAAGAGTGAAATGCTTAAGCCCTTCACCTATGGTTCTGCATGTGAGTTGATGGCTGCCGCTGAATTGTTCGGTTGTCGCTTTCAAGTGTACCGAAATGGCCAAATATTTTACACCTTTGGACAACCGCCAATGCCTCTTAAACATCTTGGATTCACAGGTGACGATTTCAGTAGTGGACACTTTGATGTTTATGAATGTTTAAACTCTCAAAAGCTGGATGCGAAGTTATCGATGAAACCGGTTGTATGCTTACGATTCACAGATGCCGAATGTCACTTCAACACAACAAGTCCTGCAAATACTGTCGTAATTGAAACAAACCATGAAACTCAAACCGATTATGACAGCAGCAATCCAAGCTGTGAGATTTGAGGCAAGATTGCTGTTCACATGGCCAACTGTACGTTGCATGCTCAAGAGTAAGCTCAGCGCACAGCTTGGTCATATTACAACCGAACTGACAACGTGGTATACAAAGAGATCCTTAACAAATTATTATTGGTATATTTTCCCTCAGTTTAAAAAGGTTTGCTTTTCTTCTTAATAAAAATTTTAAGGCAGTACTTCGCCGCTCCGAAGCGCGGGTATTTTGCTAGACTACCATAAACAGCAAAGAAAATCAGTGTGATACTGATGGCTATTTGTGCCCTCTCAGGCATGTAATTACTGTGTACTACACACTTCTGTTCTTTGTTGGTGGAGAATCTCCAAAACTGTTCAGCTCCTTTTAATATTTCTGTATAGCTTACACGTTTCAGCCTTGTTGACTATCCCTATAGTATTTACTATCTCACTTTTCTATTTCCTATTACGATCTGATCCATAATCGCAATGTTGTCCTCTGCTGTTGATTTTGAAGGACAGCCAGACCTTTTGAGGGCAGCAAAGCCAATGGTGGAATTGTGTGGCTCATCTCTTAACTGTGGCATGTGATGGTCCAGTCCTGGCACACAGTGACTTGACTACACAATGAATATCTTGAAGCATATTGTACTTGATTTTGTGGCTTTTTAGTGTCTCCGCATTGATTTGATTCTGAAACAAGAAATGCGCGGTCTAAATCGCCAGTAAACCCATGATTCTGTAAAGAATCGCAAATCCAAGAATGGCAGTCACTTTCTGTTCCCTCCGATCTTTGGAGGGTGGGAAACGAACTATTCTACTCTTTCTTTTTGGAGCCGTGCCTCTTTTGCGTCTGGTGTTTCAGAAGCGCGTTGTAGGCGCCTTCGTTTTATTGTTTTTATCCATGCGGTCTCGTTTTTGTTTTTCTGTGGTTGTGTTGTTAGCTAGAAGTCGTTTGCTGTTAGGAATCATAATTGAACGTTTTACCACTGAAATACCCTAATGTGATTCAAATATGCCACACTGACTGCTGGCACACTGGATTAGAGCACACTGCTGCCACTGTAGAGTGGAGTGGAATATTGCTGGCACTGTGTAGTGGAGTAGCTGCTGGCACTGTGGAGTGGAGTACTGCTGGCACTGTTGAGGCACACTAACTGCTGGCAGTGCACACTTTACCTGAAGTTTATTTCACAGGTTGTGTTGTGTTGTGTTGTTTGGGCGCCACCTACTGACTCTGGGAAGCCGCTGGGTTTGACTGTAGGGCGCTGAGGCGTTGTGCGCGTGCGGTTTTGGCGCCATCTAGTTCCCTGATGATGACGGCAGCGCATTCGCGTGCTGAAGTAACCATGGCAGCAGATCCCAGCTTGGAGATCTACATTACTAAACGAAGGTTGTATATGCGGTGGTGTGTGCGTTCACGTTCACGTTCAGGCGGTGGTCGTATTGTGACCTGAAGTTTAGTTTACAGGTTGTGTTGTGTTGTTTGGGTGCCACCTACTGACTCTGGGAAACCGCTGGGTTTGACTCTGGGGCGATGAGGCGCTGTGCGTGTGCGCTTTAGGTGCGTCTGGCCTCCGTGCATATATACAACCTTCATTTAGTAATATAGATAAAGGCAGGAAACTTGTAATTCACATATTTTAATATTGTGGTGGGCTGCCCGGGGTTTGTTTCCTGCCTTGCGCCCTGTGTTGGTTGGGATTGGCTCCAGCAGACCCCTGTGACCCTGTAGTTTGGATAATGGATGGATATTTTAATATGGAGGAAATTTGTGTTTTGCCCCTTACAAAATTTGCATTGCAGAATGTGTCTCGGGTTAAGGCTCAAGAATTTTTTTATCATCCCTCGTGAATATTTCTAATGTGATCAATGCCTGAGCAAGCTGCTTTGGGGAGATTTCCAAACTCATTTTTGAAAAAGTCCCAACTTCAATAAACGACCAATTATGCTGTAAAATACCTAATTTTGTGTTTATTCATTCGCTTGGTTTTAATGTTCAGTCCTGGTGGCTCCCTGTGGCTGCAAGTCCTCATCCCTTTATTAATTATGCAAGCTGTTACTGTGTTTGTTTGATTGAAAAATAACAAACTGTTTATGGTAAATTTTTATCAAAGATGCAAGAAATTAGACGTACAAGAATTCTTTTGTTTTTTAGTATTTTCTTTTTTATTTTCTATTTATTTATGACATGAACTAATAAGGACACAAGTGAGTAACACTAAAATGGCTGCCAGTGTTGCTCGCCCTGATGTTTGTAGTGCTTGTCCTTATGTGTTCAGATACAATTAAGAGCGCAAACTGCATGGAAAAGGAATAATAAAAAGAAAATGGCTACATCGAGAATGTAAAGAAGGTGACAAAACAAATTATATCTATCCATATCTTCTTATATAATATGCTACCGTGGCTGTTTTGTTTTTCTGTCCAGGATTTTAAATCACCTGTAGCTCACAAACCATTTGACCTATTGACCTCATATTTGGTACACATATACTACGTGACGTCTACTATCCGCTTTTGGGGTGATGATTGACCTCCAAGGTTATTCCTCTTTTTTATTTTATTGTAGAATCAACTCTCGGTGGCCGTGTGGCATGTGCGTATGGGCGCCATTCTCATTCCCTCCCACCTTCGCCGTCACTTCCTCCATCTCTTCATACTTGAAGCAGATTGAAGACTGAAGTGCCAGCTTAAGTAAAAAAATTAAAGAAAACGTACTAAGTAATTGCAACACAAACATTGACTTAATCAGTTTTAACGCGAAAAGATGCCAATGAAAGAAGAGAAGAAGCAGGCCGCTAGGGTGGAGAAAAGACGAGCTGCTCAGGAAACCGCAAACGCATCAGCCTCTGAGTAAACGAATGCTGAACGTACAGAGAAAGAGAATAAAAACTATAAGTCAAGTGTATTCACTGCATGTTATAGTGCAGTGTGCTGTTACGAGAGAGAGATAATATACAGAGATACAGGTATTGATTTCACATAATGAAAACTTAGAAAAAATGCATTTTTTTGCTGAGTGCAAAATGAGAGGAGGAATAATAAAATGATCAGTTAGATCACTTAAAGGTAACAATGACTTGCTATTTGTGAAACTGCTTAAGTCAAAAACCTGCAGCCAGAAGAGGCCACCAGGGTGGAACTTGAGATCCCCTTTTTGTCATATGGATGAGCGAACAAAGGCAGTCTGTTTTTCCTGGAAGAAGCATCTACTCCTGGCTGGTGGCGATTAATTGGGAATGAAGCGGATGAGAAACTGGCTGGACTGCTTTTAACATCCTCCGTTTTAACTGCATGCGGTACGGTCCCATAGTATGGCGTACATTCACATCAAGGTGGAAATGTTCATATAGTTGATGCCTCACACAGTTCTTGAATCTCCAAAGACGCTTTCTTTACTGGTTCTGCATGTTCTTGAAACTCAAAACTGGTGCTCTTGTCTCACTTTGTACTTCCATGATATGCCGTCAGGTACGCTAACTGCAATAAATTACTATTAATATGAGTACATGTACCAGATTTGAACTGATGGCCACAATCGGTTGGTTATGTCTTTCCTTGGATTAATTCAGAAAATGGGAGTTGACCAGTGTAACTGATAGAGCTGATGGGTAGCTGGATTTATGGACGAAGTTCAGACTGCCTCAAATTTTGCTTTTCTGTGACCTTTTTGAGACAATCTGTTCCTGCAATTGTAACCTAATTCACACTTCTCCAATTTTTACTCACCACAGGTGAAAGGAAAATGCACTACAGATCATATCTCTGCTGCTGGACCCTGGCTGAAATTTAGAGGTCACCTGGACAACATCTCTAACAACATGCTTATTGGTGCAATCAACATTGAAAACAACAAGGCAAACAACGTGAAGAACCAGCTTACAGGAGAATTTGGAGCCGTGCCAGACACTGCACGATACTATAAGGTCAGCCAGGACGCACATGTCCGCCTTGGTGCCGTTTAGTTCTTGGTATTTATTAATAATTACTTCCTCATTTAATTGTTGAACTAGTAGAGATGGGATAAAGTATTTAATCTAATGCTCACAAGCTCATTTGAGCTTATAAGTCCTGGGTAATGACAACCGAATGCACTATTGCTGTCTTTTTCACTTTCCATTTCCCATCTCTCTTGACTTGTAGAAAGCCGGAGTGCAGTGGGTAGTGGTTGGAGATGAGAACTACGGGGAGGGTTCAAGTAGAGAACATGCAGCCCTGGAGCCACGACATCTTGGAGGAAGAGCCATCATCACCAGGAGTTTTGCAAGGATCCATGGTGAGTATACTTTGTGATCATGCAGTTGCAACGGGGCTTCCATCTTGATATTCTGAATGAGATTTAGGTGACCTATTGGTCACACCCCAAAGCCCAGTATGAAGCAATGAGGTAACCGCGAACTGTCCACCTTGGAGTACATTCATGACCTAGCAGCCTTGGTTTATACATAAAAAGGAGGATGGAGTTGTATGGAACCAATTGTATAACGCATGATACATGTGAGATGATGTGGACAATGATAGGGGAAGTGAGAGCACTGATGTGGTTTGTGTTTGGGTCAAAGCACAAGAAGTGTCATATTGCAATGAAAAGTAATTTTTTTCTGTGTCTTATGATCAAAGAGGCCTTAAAAGCACATAATTCCAGATGGGATAAGCAAGCATTACTGGGGGTTTTAGGATAAGCTTCACCTAGTGTATGGTCCAAGCCCCCTAGTGTCTTTTTTTTTTTTTTTTTCTTTTCTATTAAGCATCATGCCAGAACTCTTTAATAGTGTAGTAGAATTGTTTCATATTTGTATAGTTGGAATTTTGTGTGTAAATTTAAAGTAGTGTCAGTCTCCACAGCTATCTTTGTACTGAAAGATGCACTTTGAAAGTTTTATACTGTCATTCCACTTTCCATAAAAGCCCATTCCTATCAGAATATCAAAACCCAAAACTATTACCTTGTACATGCACCCTTCTGTAATGGTCCGAGTGTGCCCCAGACAGATGAAACAGGCTTGAGAATGGAATGATGTCATAAACTGCTTCGGTGATTTATAGTTTCTTTAGTTTACATTTTTGAAATTTTAACATAAACACTGACTTGTGGGAGCTGGAATATTTGTGTGTGAATTCAAATTTGAACACAAGCTATTTATTTAGTAAACTACAACTATTTTTGATCATTTACTCTGTAGCATTCAGAGTATTTTCAGTTATGAACGCAAATTGTCTAAGATGTGCTACTTTGTTTCTCCTCTGGTGAAAATGAAAAGAAAATTAGCGTTTTCAAGCATGTGTGTGCCATTCCACATCCACATCACGCTAAGGAGGTTACACTGGCCCAATATGACTGATTTGAAATGTGTGCATTAGTGTGACAAAACAATGGATTGGCACTCGGCAGCAAGTTCAGGCTTGGCCCGTAATTGAATGGGAGCCCATCTAGGAAAAGCTTGGGTTGCTGCTGGAAGAAGTGCGAGACCGGCCGGGGGGGGGCGGCGCTTACCCTGTGGTCTGTGTGTGGGTCCCAGGGCAGTAACATGGACACTGTACTGTATAAAAATTGGCACTCTGTTTCAGATGAGCTATAAAATCAAGGTCCTTGCGCTCTGTGGTCAGCTTTCATATACAGTGCATCCGGAAAGTATTCACAGCGCATCACTTTTTCCACATTTTGTTATGTTACAGCCTTATTCCAAAATGGATTAAATTCATTTTTTTCCTCAGAATTCTACACACAACACCCCATAATGACAACGTGAAAAACGTTTACTTGAGGTTTATGCAAATTTATTAAAAATAAAAAAAACTGAGAAATCACGTGTACATAAGTATTCACAGCCTTTGCTCAATACTTTGACAATGCACCTTTGGCAGCTATTACAGCCTCAAGTCTTTTTGGATATGATGCCACAAGCTTGGCACACCTATCCTTGGCCAGTTTCACCCATTCCTCTTTGCAGCACCTCTCAAGCTCCATCAGGTTGGATGGGAAGCGTCGGTGCACAGCCATTTTAAGATCACTCCAGAGATGTTCAATCGGATTCAAGTCTGGGCTCTGGCTGGGCCACTCAAGGACATTCACAGAGTTGTCCTGAAGCCACTCCTTTGATATCTTGGCTGTGTGCTTAGGGTCGTCGTCCTGCTGAAAGATGAACTGTCGCCTCAGTCTGAGGTCAAGAGCGCTCTGGAGCAGGTTTTCATCCAGGATGTCTCTGTACATTGCTGCAGTCATCTTTCCCTTTATTCTGACTAGTCTCCGAGTTCCTGCTGCTGAAAAACATCTCCACAGCATGATGCTGCCACCACCATGCTTCACTGTAGGGATGGTATTGGCCTGGTGATGAGCAGTGCCTGGTTTCCTCCAAACGTGACGCCTGGCATTCACACCAAAGAGTTCAATCTTTGTCTTGTCAGACTAGAGAATTTTGTTTCTCATGGTCTGAGAGTCCTTCAGGTGCCTTTTGGCAAACTCCAGGCGGGCTGCCATGTGCCTTTTTACTAAGGAGTGGCTTCCATCTGGCCACTCAACCATACAGGCCTGATTGGTGGATTGCTGCAGAGATGGTTGTCCTTCTGGAAGGTTCTCCTCTCTCCACAGAGGACCTCTGGAGGTCTGACAGAGTGACCATCGGGTTCTTGGTCACCTCCCTGACTAAGGCCCTTCTCCCCCGATCACTCAGTTTAGATGGCTGGCCAGCTCTAGGAAGAGTCCTGGTGGTTTCCAACTTCTGCCACTTATGGATGATGGAGGCCACTGTGCTCATTGGGACCTTCAAAGCAGCAGAAATTTTTCTATAACCTTCCCCAGATTTGTGCCTCGAGACAATCCTGTCTCAGAGGTCTACAGACAATTCCTTTGACTTCATGCTTAGTTTGTGTTCTGACATGAACTGTCAACTGTGGGACCTTATATAGACAGGTGTGTGCCTTTCCAAATCATGTCCAATCAACTGAATTTACCACAGGTGGACTCCAATTAAGCTGCAGAAACATCTCAAGGCTGATCAGGGGAAACAGGATGCACCTGAGCTCAATTTTGAGCTTCATGGCAAAAGCTGTGCATGTGATTTCTCAGTTTTTTTACTTTTAATAAATTTGCAAAAACCTCAAGTAAACTTTTCACATTGTCATTATGGGGTGTTGTGTTTTGAATTCTGAGGAAAAAAATGAATTTAATCCATTTTGGAATAAGGCTGTAACATAACAAAATGTGGAAAAAGTGATGCGCTGTGAATACTTTCCGGATACACTGGAAGAGTTGAGTGCATCTCAATGTCCAGGCTACATTGCCCACCATGACCTAATCATCCCCTGTCTCTCATTGGCTTTCTCACTCTCACACGTTCACCACCTAACAGCAAATGTATGCTGAGTGCATTGGTACAAAAATGGCTGCCGTTGCATCATCCAGGTGGGTGCTTTACACATTAGTGGTGGTTGAAGTGGCTCCCCACTCACTGAAGCGCTTTGAGTAGTGAGAAAAGCACTATGTAAATGTGAAGAATTATTATTATCTCTCTTAAGATACTGATTTTAAATTGATCTAGGCCAAAAAATAATGAGGAGCTGCACCAAGGCCACATCTTATTTTGGCTGTGGGTGAGTGGTAATTTTAATGCCAGGGGGGTGAGTGTGTTGTTTTTTCTTTATTTTTTTTTTAATAAAGTTGCTTTTTTTTTCTGGGCTTAGTTAGTTCAGTAGGCACAGGGGGACCTGATGCAACTGGTAAAAATCTGAGAGTTGCATTCCTTTTTCTTGCTGTAATGTAATTTAAGAATAAGATGCCTCCCCGCAGGACCTTTAGGATTATTTTTAAAAGTTGAGGTGAGGGGAGTCTATTAGTATATGTGCATTTAGCTCTCATGTTGTCTAATTTTCTTTGTGTATTTTTCCCCCTTTTCTTCCCCTCCCCTTACTCGATATATACTGGAATCTTTCCTTGTTGGTCCTTTTTGCAGGCGTGCAGTTCTGACAATCCCAGGAGTGATGGAGTTTGCCGAAGTTGATATTGGAGTACAGTTAGGAGCACACGGGGCAGTTTCTTCCATGTTCCCCTGTGATTTTTGTGAGGGCATTTTAAATCTGTGCTGAATTAATTACTCAATTTACAAAGTCTGCATGTGTAATCAATCCCCCAAACTGTTATTAGCCAAGAAACGCTACAAGTTATTAGCTGCCCTGTGTAATGGTCCTAATTCTGCTCATTCCAGTGTCAACTTTGTGCCGACCCCGATTTTTCTCTGAACATGGATAACATTCATGGTTGCTGAGCAAACAGAGGTAAAATGGGGCGAGCATCTGCCGTGGTCCTCGCCCCCAAACCATAATCTCCAATCCCACCTTGTCCACCTCTTCATTAACCCCTCGCTTTGCTGACTCAGAGGTCAGACTACTTTTCTGCAGCAAATAGTGGAAAGATGTTCTCTTTCCTTCTGGAATTGATCATCAATTCCAAGTCCTTGCATGTCCGCTCCTACAAGATGTGCTTTCTACCTGCTAGCACTTGTCCTATCCGCGAAGTCCTATGGCAGCTTGTTTTTACAGCGAGCCTGATGGCAGGAGACTCGGAGAGAGGAGGACTCTGGGTTTCTTCCCTAATCCTGTTTGTTCTATGAACCTTTGCTTCCATTATCTGCATTATCTGATAGTGTGTTTTTGTTTTTTTGTTTTTTTTTTTTTTTTGTAGAGACAAACTTGAAGAAGCAGGGCCTTCTGCCTCTCACTTTTGCAGACCCAGCTGACTACGACAAGATTCGTCCTGATGACAAAATCTCAATACAAGGCCTGAAGAAGTTTGCTCCAGGGAAGGTAATGCATAACAAGCCATAAGCTTATCCATCCTTCCATCCATTTTCTAAACTGGTTTTATCCTTAGCAGGGTAGTGGAGAAGCTGGAGCCTATCCCATCAAACATATGGTGCAGGGTAGGAACAGGGTGAAGACACTCACTAGGGCCAATTTAAAATCAGCAGTCCATTTAACCTACATGTCTTTGGACTGTTGGGAGGTTAACTGGAGGAGACACAAGACACAAGAACATGTGAAGAGCACCTGGGGCGTGACCTTCAGCCTCCCTGTTGAGAGGTAGCAGTGCCACTACTGCACTACATGCCTCCCACCATAAGCTTCTCTCTCAAGGGGAAGTAAAAGTTGAATAAATGCATATAACTCGGCTAAGCATTGGGAAGATCTGTGTGGAGCCATTTGGGGAACTTCAGGGAGTCTTGTTTAATTAATCAAGTATGGTGCTGAAACAAATTATGTCAAGCATGATGGATAAACTCTCTCCGTTTATAAATCAGTAAGATTTCATCAAGAAGGCCAATCGTGGCAAGTTTTCTGCTTAGAATATGTCGTCTTATTTCTATTTGTGACTGATTGAGTGCGAAACTGCAACATGTGTGTTTGGGAGAAAGGTACGAGGAGGCTGTCGGTGTCAGTCTTGTGATTACTCGCCTAGTTTGGAAATACATGAAAATTCCTTCCACTGACCACTCAGAACAGTAGGAACTGTTTGAATTCCCTCTAGCATTCCCAGCCAGGTTGTTACTGTGTGAAAATTACCCCCCTGGGTTGAGTCAACACATCAGAGGTCGGTAACCGTGTAAAGGTTAGTGAAATTTATGAGGACGAGGTCATTGTCTACACCGGGCAGCTCAGCACACACATTTTAACTTCTTTATCCAAAAGGAAATTAAGATTCATGATGTAGTTTCATTTCTAGACTGCTAAATGGCAATTACTGAAATGCATGAAGTGAGGACCTTTTGTTCAGAACTCCTAATACGGTTTACTTGTGAAGGGGTCTTCTGTGTACAAATTGCTGATACTTTCATCTGTAATTGTCTGTCCCACTCTTATAAATTGAGTCAACCTGCTTTCAAAACACAAAATGTTGTGTATCATGAAACTTCAGTCTGTGTTCTGTGCTGCTGTTGGGGTTGGAATACTACTAGGTAAGTAACAAGTCAATTGTTAATGGGCTAGGCCAGGGGTGGGCAATGTCGGTCCTGGAGAGCCGCAGTGGCTACAGGTTTTCATTCCAACCCAATTGCCAATCTCATACCTTATTTAATTTTATGGCTTGTTAGTCTGCAATGGTAAGGTTCTTGTATCGTAGATTTGAAGCCTAAAGCGGATAATTTTCAGTCTGTCACATTTTCTATTAATTGTTTTATTAAATCCAACAGTGCATGATGAACACACAGATGTAAATGGAAACAAGCTAGATGGAGAACGTCTGACTGCTTTGTCATTTACATCTTATTGCTAATAAGGAGCCATTGAAACAGTGAATGCAGCTGTTTAAGATTGTAATAAGCAATTAAGGGTGGGGAACCTTAGCAAGTGAGACCACTAAAATAAGCATCAACATGTCACTTAAGCAATAAGTGCTTCTTCAGCAGTAATTGACTTCTCATTAAGAAACTGGGCTGGAACAAAAACCTGCAGCCTCTCCAGGACCGACATTGCCCACCCCAGGGTTAGGCAAATAAAGTTGGAAAAGGCCTGACCTTGCGTGTTGTTGACTTGAGCCGTTATCTCATTTATACAGCTTCTAGTCCGAGGGCATGTCAAACTTGGTGACTTCTGTTGCTGACTTTGGTGCCTGAGTGTGCCAGTTTATATGACTAGAAATCGCCTGGTATGTGTCAAGGTAGTACCCAGCTGCATAATGACTTTCCAGCACAGTGAGGATTGCAAGCTTACCCATTTTTCTGGGACTTTACGAAGGGTTTACAGGTACGACAAGTTGCAGACCCAGTCCTTGATTTAGCTTTTTTCCCCTCCGTTCTGTCATAATGCATAAAACGCGAGACATCAGACTGACGAGCCTCTCTTGTGTTTGCCTGCTTTCTTTAGTTGTCGTTGCTGCATTTATCTGCAGTGTACTTTACTGGTGGGCATTCATTTGTTGTCAGCTCTTAGGCATACAAGAGCCCACCGCTATGAATTTAAGACAAAATCAAACCGGTTTAATTTTGTTGGAGTTAGTTGCAGACTGGTTGGACTGAGTTTGTGGTTATGTCGGACCATGTGACTAGCGGTCACTGAAGCACATCATGACTGCCCCCAAAGCTTAGGGAAATGAAGTCTTTGACCGTAAAACATACGAAAAGTTGTGATTTCTGACATGGAATGTAAATTTTATGTAAAATTTTTTTTTTTTTTTTAACCTCATGTAGTTTGTAGTGGTGACCAAAAAAACGTTTAATCTTTTAGTTTGTAATATCTCCATGAAAACATAAGATTCAAACTCCACAGAACCCAGTGGTGACCAGTTCTGGATAACGACAAACGATGTGAAAAAATGTCCATGGCGGACGACAAAAAAAAAAAAAAAAAATTCCCATAACTTAAACTACATAAACCACATCTCCGTTATCCATTCGTGTGGTCAAAATGTGCGTTTTTGGTAAAATATTAAATTACTTCCTGAAAACTGTGCATTGAAGGTCAACAGGAAAGACCTCATTCCCACAATGCTGTGCATTTGAATTGAAGACCACATTCTTGACTAGTGAATGAAGGAAAAGAGACAGATCTTTGAGATTGAAAGGACTGTGGGAATGGTGTCTTTTATTGTTGGCCTTCAATGCAGTGTTTTCAGGAAGTCTGTTAATATTTTACCAAACAAATGCACACATTTTGACTACATGGATAGATAAGACACGTGGTTTATGCAGCACGAGTTACGGCACAATATTTCTCTTCTTCTCTGTGGACATTTTTTTCACATTGTTTGCCATGGTCTAGATCTTCTCACCACAGCTTTGTGGAGTTTGAACCTTCAGTATGTAATTTCTCCATGACATGAGATTAGAAAGTTTTCATGGCCTCCACTACAGCCTACATCTGAGGTAAAGAATGTGTCATAATATATAATTTCTGGATGGAGTATTCATTTGATGCTTTGGAAGTGTGAAACTGTGCTGTAAAGTCATCAAGGAGTCATCTAATTGGCCACGTCTAGCGATTTTCTACTCTTGTAATTCACCATGAGATCAGGCAGTTGTTGAGTCGGACATCCCCTCTGACCACAAGTTGTGTGATGTGACTTCAACATCTTTCTTCTCCCTCTCCACAGCCACTGAAGGCGGTCATCAAGCATAAAGACGGCAGCCAAGACACGATCCAGTTGAACCACACCTTCAATGAGACTCAGATTGAATGGTTCCAGGCTGGCAGTGCCCTCAACAGGATGAAGGAGCTGCAGAAACAGTGAGAATAAGAAGACAGGCTGGAAGCGGGGTGGGGGGGGGGGAACCTGCAGCTTATGAGGAGGATGTGTGGGTGGTGGTACAATATACCCTTCCTCGGATAAACAGGACAGAAGAATTGGCAAAGTACATTGAGTCCTTACTCTCGTCTCTTGCTGTCTCCCCAAAAGCAGTACACATCTGTGTGCCTCATGGAGTTTTGAATGTGTAAACCTCAGCTGTCAAAAGTGCTTGGGCTCTGGAGTTTGTCTTGTTGGAACATCTAAACCTTATCATTAAAACAATGAAAATTGCCAGTTTGTTTTGATTTGTAAGCTTATCCGCACCAAACTGCACCAGCGTCAAGATCCATTTATAAAAATATGAAAGTAATTGGCTTGTCGCTTGTGTTGTGCACTTCATTTTATGGCTGTGTATTACTGTAAATTGTATTTAATCTCCTACTAACGCACAATGATCAGTCGCTTTCCATCCCATGCTCCACTGGTTATTTTAATCTGTTTGTCTGTGGCCATACAGTTCTGTCTTTTCTCAAACACCCCTGCTGCTGTAAAATGAAGTTGCTCTTGTAACATGAAATGAAAGTGTGAATAAAAGTACTTTTTTGTGGGAGCTCATGTCCGACTCGTGCTTAGCTGTGTCTTGGGGACAACTGGAAATGTTAACAAGTTCTGCCGAGAAAGGGGTCTGAACTTTTTTTTCCCCAAGTGAGACATTTACATTTTTGTCAAATAATAGATAATTGTGACTTAATATCTGAAGGAAATTCACATTTCATTTTGTGCCCTGAAGTGCTACTTTCCGTAAGAGATCCAGTGAAATGTCCCCATGAGTTTGCATACGATTGGACTTGGAGCAGAAGACTCTGTGTAAGTCATCCTGTATCCATAGGGGCAAGAAAAAGTATGGAAATCCTTTTCTGCATTTATTGGTCATAAAATGGGATCTGATCTTCATTGAAGTCCACGAGTACATACAAACAATGTCCTTACACTAATAACACACACACAACTTCTAATCCGTCACACTCATCAGACATTCACAGTAACCTTGAGATCTAATAGCTGGTTGAGCCTCTAAGGCACCTCCTGAGAAATGCTTCTAACGTTCAGAAGGAATTTTGGACCAGACCTGCTTCAGCTCCACCATATTTTTTTTTTTAGGATGTGTGATGTGAAGAGCTCACTACAGGCCATTCCTGAGCATCTCTACTGGGCTAAGGACTGAGCCACCCCAAAAAGTGGATTTTCAATTTGTGAAGCCAGTCTGTTGCAGGTTTACTTTGACATTTAGGAGCACTGGCCTGCTGCATTATCTAACATTTAGTGAGTTTCAGCTGGCTGTCTGATACCCTGATAAAGTTAGGAATTCATTTTTCTCTTTGATGATGGTACAATATACAGGCTCAGAGACAGCAACACAGCCCTACATCTTGATGTTCTCTCCACCTCACTTCATCTAGGGGTTGAGGTTTTCATGTTACGTGGCACCCTCTTTTTTTGCCAGGTGTACTGATGCATATTCCTCATTGGGGGGGGGGGGGGGAGCCGTCCACAACCTGTTTCTTCAGTTTAAGGCTGGGGGTGTCAAGGTGGTCTTTGGTAAACTTCAACCATGGAGTCCAGTATTTTTTGGAGAGCAGTGGTTTCTTGTGTGGTGTTCTACCATGGACACCACACCTGTTCAATGTTTTCTGTATAGTCGACTCCACAAGTGAGATGTTCACCAATGACTCCTTTAGTCGTTACTCTGGGGTTCTTTTTTGACGTCCTTGCGCATTCTGTGTTATCTTTTGAATCATCGTGACTGGATACCCACTTCTAAGGAGAGCAAATACTGTAGTAAACCTCCATTAAATCACAATTTGTCTAACTGTGGCCTGACAAATATCTAAACACTTTGAAATGACTAGGAGATCTCCTGAGATCCTTTTTTTTTTGGGGGGGGTGAGGTATACTTCATGGCAGTAGATGCTTCTTTTGAATAGCAAACCCAAAGTGTCTTGTGTCTTTTTTTGTAATTGGTCAAATGAGTAGTAAACCACACCTCCAATCTCGTGTCATTGGGTGGACTCCAGTAAGCTTTTATGGAAGTCATCAGCTTAGAGGTTCACAGACTTTGGCAGCCTATGTGCTGTGAATGTTTGAATGATCTTTTCAATATCTACAGGAACAACACAATAACTTGTTTGTTCATTAGTGTAGCTTAGATGAAGATCAGACTATACATCATGCCAAATCTATAACTAAATGTGGTCACATTCTTTTTCTTGACCCTATTTAATGTTGTTTAGAACACTGAACTACTGCCACACCTAAAAGAATAATCCTATGGGGAAGCTGGTCTTCCCTACAAAGATCTTCTTGAATATCTTGTTCAACTTTGCAGTACTTCAAACTAATCCTGCCACCTCCAGACTGACCTTCTCTAAATGAAGTACTTGAACTTGCTGGTACTTCCATTTCTCACAAAGAGGCTGGGAATGCCCCTGCTTATACATTGTGCTGCAGAACTTCTTGTTTCGGTGTGTATTTATATATTTTTTATGATCACTTGATATCTCACATAATTAGCTAATCGTGTGACTCTGTAGGATATCAAAAACAGGAAGACTATTTGCAATAGTTCCACAACACATAAGCAACACGGCTTGGGGTGGGGGTTTCCAAAACGTCTTTCCATTATCTCTGTATGAAAATTTTATATTTAACAACTTTAATTCTAGGCAAAAGGTTGGCGTGATTTTAGAGATCTGCACTCGAATGCCAGCCTGGCCACTGTCTGTTGTTGTGCGGGTTTCTCCTTACATGTTCCTAAGGTGTAGTGTATGTTTGTGAGGTTAACTGGCAACTCTAAGTTGGCACAACATGGGTGACGGGGTGTAATGCATAAGTGTGCCCATTAGATGAACTAATGCCCGGTTTAGAGTTGATTCCTGTGTTATATGAAATGTAGCTGCAATAACAACCTCCCCAAAAGGAAGGTGTGAAAATGAGTAATGTCTAAACATTACGTTACCTATCCAAAAGTAAGTTTGGACATGTATTTGCCACTCAGAATAAAACATCATAGTTATATAGTTAATATAAAATCATCTTATGCCCTAAAACCAACATGAACTTGAACATCCTTACTGCTCAGTTAATATTTGGAACTAGCCATAGGTAACTAACATTGCCTGGGTACACGGGGTCCTCGGGTTACAACGTCTTGACATACAACGTTTCCAGTTTACAACGCTCACTCCCATAAAAACTTTTAAAAAATCCAGATGTGAGAAGGAATAAAGGTAAGGATTTTTTTTTACACTCATTTTTTCTGTTACTACAGTACAGTATATTTATGTCCTTTTCCTTTTTCTGTGGCTTAGTTGTGTTTTTATGATCTAAATTATGATTTTGCAAATGTGTTAGGATAGGTAAGTGACTTAGGCTAGGGTGTTACATCACTGTTGTAGGAACGGAACTGTGTCGTAACCCGAGGACCCCCTGTATAAATAAACAGGAAAAAAACGATTTTTGGAAACTCAATATGGCTAAATAAACCCACGATAAGAGAAAAAGACCTACAGTCTTACACAAAATATATAATCCTGCGAGAGAATGGCAGATTAATTGAGATTAACATACCTTCCGCCGTGGCCGCTACAAAACTTTATCCATGCTGATGACGATATCCTCATCTCCGTCCACTTGTGCTGCCTGATGGGAATTGTAGTCCCCACGACAATACTGGTTTTTCCTGTTATCACTCCTTTTCCTTACATACAGCCTATTTTTTTTTTAAGCTGGACCTATGGCAAAGGTACATGCAAAATTTAGTGAAAATTGTTTCAGACATTTTTTCTGATTAGCGAAAAAAAAAAACAACATCCAAAGAGAAATGACTTACGGTTTTATTTATATAGATGTGATAACAATGCTAGTCAGCTAGCTAGAAAAATGGACTGTAGCCAGCTTACATGGTTTGCTTGCAAACAGAAAAGAATAAAATGGCACACAGTTTTCTGACTGTAGGTATGTTGTGTTTGTATACATGTCAGCGGAAAGCTACACAGACACTTGACCCAGATATGTAAGCCTTTTTTGATATGTGTTACAATTTCCTCTTCATTTTTGTTTAATTATTTTTGCTTTGCGCTTTCCCTCACCATAACCTATCATCTACGGGGGAGGAGTGAAAGCTTTATATCTCAACGATGGGTGTGTGTGTGTGTGTCAGTTTCTTGAGGACGGTCTAGAGCTAAAACAGCAGGACGCAAAAATACCAATCTCGATACTTACGCCTGTTATGAGATGACAATGTGCTGAATGGTTTTTGAGCCAAATCGTGCAAGAGAAAGAGGCACTCTAGAGGAACCCTCAAATCCTGTAATTCACAAATTAATTATGAATTGTTCTCATCAGTTGCAATC
Organism: Polypterus bichir lapradei; assembly: GCA_026402145.1. Classification (NCBI taxonomy): domain Eukaryota; kingdom Metazoa; phylum Chordata; class Cladistia; order Polypteriformes; family Polypteridae; genus Polypterus; species Polypterus bichir. Next base: position 7,593,088 of record JANRMT010049829.1, read on the forward strand.
GTAATGACCTATTTTATGATCCGAAAGACCAGCATCAGAGCGTTAAATAATTACTGAAATGTTATAGAATAGTTCGGATAACTTGTTTCTTTGGGTGAAAGCCTACTGACGTTCACGTCTGAATTTTTTGTATATGCGTCACACTCACTGCTTGAACCTTACTATGAAGCTGAGGGTGCGGAATTTTGCAAACCCTGGACAAGCCCGACTACAAGTGAATTTCAGAAAGAAATATTTACTAACCACGAGAATCGTTAATGGGAAAAGAACCAAGAGAGCTCTCTGAACTTTGCATTCACATACGTGGTCAATTCTGTCTCAGTTTTTAGAGGAAATAAATATGTGCACTGCTTTACTCTGGGGTTCTCCAGAATTCGGTCGGTCCAGTCACTGAAATCTACTTGGAAGAAACCCACTCAATTTCTGAACGCACTTCTTTCAAGACGACCGCAGAGGCACTGGCCACAAGATGGGATGCAACCCTAAATGGTGTGCCAATCCATATACTGGTGTACTCGCGCCACGTCAGTTTGTAGTTGCTAACTAATCCAAGAGGCACATCTTTGGGATGTGGCAAAAAAACCCACACAGATGCAATCAACCCCACAGATGGTGACTTAGAGGCTGCAAGGCAGCGTTAACCACAGTGATCATAACATAAAAATGACCTAATCCTTAACACGGTGCCCTGACCTCCCTGGGCGGAAGTGCCACATCTCAAAGAAATGTAAGAGCTGCACTTGTTTTTAGATTTTTTGAACATCACAGCCTTGTGAGGAAGTGGTTTTAAGCTCAGTACCGTTTTTGCATATTTTAGATGCTTGACAGTAAACTGACCACAAGTCCCGCTTTTTAGATATGTGTAAGAATAAAACTAATTTTATTTGTACAATTAAGATTGTTTTTCCCCTCAACATCAACATCTTTAACTCTTTACTTACTGTAAAGAGGATTTGTTCTTGTCTCTAAATTTCTATTGGAGGAATTCAGTGGATTGGCCTGGCGAGCGGTGATGGTCCAGGGTTGGCTGCACACTCCCTTTTCTTTTGCTGCAGACAGAGATAAGCCGGGCAAATGAAGACACATACTATACATGCAGCAAGGGCTTGGTGCAATAAGTCTCAGTGCTTTTATTCAAATTAATCCAGAACAAAGTGAAAACAGTGCAGTGAATCAAACCAATAAATAAATCCATAAAACAAGTGCTGAAGTAGACGTTAAAGAGTCCAATAAGCAAGCCATAAAACTGAGGTTAAAAATCACAGGCAAAGAGACTCTTCTTTAAAAGCACCAACTCCTTCTTCAACACGACGTCTTCCCCACTTACCCCACACAGGATCCTGCAGCCAGAGGAGACATCCTTCCGAGAGGTGCAGTCAACCCTAAATATCTGACTCGGGTCCCCATTACCGGCCCTTCAGGATCCCTAGGGTGCCATGCTGAGCACAACACGTCTTCCATCACCAGTCCTTTGGCAACTGTGGGAGACACCACATAACAGACCACTCCAACTCCACAGTACTGCTTTCTTCAGCACCAGGCTCCTCTCCCCGAGGCTCAGTCCTGACCACCTGCCTCCATTCCTCTGTAGCAGGAGTTCTCCCAATTCTGCCTCTCGTTCTTTCTTTCACTTTAACCTCCGATCCTTCCTTTTCATCTTTCTTCCCTTTCCCTCTGCAGTGCAGGCTCCTTTAAATGGCCTGATCGGGTGCAGATGTGACAATCCACCCACTGTGAGGTGTGAATGAGACGACACCTGACTGATCCGTTTGCGATCAGCCAAGCACCACAATCAACCCTGAAGTGGCACCATCATGCGCACACCTGCACCTGTCCTGAGCCTGCATACTCTTAGGATACGATTACTTATCTAAAAATCTGCACCGCATCACACCGCAGACCTTTAATCACATGAGCTTTTTTGGGCTGAATGGCCTATTCACGTCTAACGTTTTCTAATAATCTAACATTTTATTTAAAGGACATTAAACCAAGTTCATCATAAAACTGTACTGTAGCCTGGGGTTCAACAGTCTTTATACAACTTTTTGGACAAATCCAAGGAGTATCAGTGATTCCACCTATAATTAGCAGACTATTCATTTATCTCAAAGGTTAAATGCTTTAAGCCTTGATGATGTTCACGTTTTCCTAAATAATCATTCGCTATGTTTTAGCTTTCCTCAAAAATGGGAAGGATAAGTTCGGTATTTATCAAGTCAAAGTTATTTCTTTATAAACATGGTACTGTAAATGTGCATTTGCCATGGGAAACTATAATCTAAAGTCATTTACTTTACTTACATTTAAAAAGGAATATATCTTTTTGCATTGGCATTTCACATTAGAATTAACAGCCAGAAAACAAAAGCCTTAAAACTTACCCAATGCGTCCAATTTTTCAAGACAAGACAGTTGTTGAGTATTAATCCGCATCTTGCGATTACACACACATTGTAAAATAGCTTATACAGTGAACCCTCGTTTATCACGGTTAATCCGTTCCAGACTCTACCGTGATAAATTAATTTTCGCGAAGTAGGATTCTTTATAAATCGAATATTTTCGCAGTTAGAGTATAGAAAACCTGTTTACGACCTTCTAAATACATTTTTTAACATTATTAGAGCCCTCTAGACATGAAATAACACCCTTTAGTCACCATTACACTCGTATTACCCAATATATTAGACAAAATAAGAGAAAATAAGACATATTAGACGTTACAAATATCATATTACTAGGCGCACTCGCTTTTTAAGGCGACCGACTTTTATCCTCAATTTTTGTGTGCTCCATGTGTACATCAGGCATGTGTGTAGGGAATGAGAACGTCAAAGTGCCCATTCATAACATCTCCCGAAAACCTAAGTTTTTTTTTATCCCCTCAAGTGCCTTTCCAAAGTCGTACAATATCGGCCCGAATCTGTACCGCTAAAGACGGAGTTTCATGCACTAAATAAGCTATAGATGAGAATAAGCAAGCACCATCTCTCCTGATATTTACTACGCGGTGAGGCATTTGTACTCCATCAACATTAATTATTTCCAGAGACATAATTTTGTCTATTTTTCCAGCGCATCGCACACAAAAGCAAGGGGACGATGAGAGCATCAGAACTCTGCTCACATCGCGTCGCTTCGTACCTTAAGCCGCAAGTAGTAAGTCTGTAATAAGCGGAATACCGCTACGCTTTGCACTCACAGGACGGAAGGACAATCCCGAACGCTTTTATATAGTAGATTATTGTACTGTACATTTAATTGCACACAACCACTAACCTATGAAGGCACAGCCTCAGTAGGAAAGTCTTCAGAGGCGGTGCAGTATCTTCAGCAGGTGCGTTGTTGTCTTCAGTGAAGAAGTACTAGGAGTAGGCAGTGGGTGTCTGGGTGCGCGGCTGAAGAACATCTTGATAGGCAGTTGCTGGTGCTGTCTTTTCATATGCGTGAGGAGGCTTTTGTAGGGTATTGCCATCTTTAATCATATCCAAGAGTTTCACCTTCTCCTGGATAGTAAGCATCTTCCTCCAGCGCTTAGTTTTATTGTCAGAAGGCTTAGAAAAAGCAGCACGTTTAGGAGCCATCGTAGGGCTTAGATAAAAGTTCTCACAAAGCGCATGCGTAGTGACGTAAGCATGTATGAGAAACAAATCGCAATAGAGTGAAGCCGCGAAAGTCGAAGCGTGATATAGCGAGGGATCACTGTACATATCATTTTTGTTAAAAAAAAAAAAGACAATATTAAGAGATTTGGCCATTTTAAAAGAAAACCATCCATGTGCTCTACCTCAGCACTTGTAGTCTTCTGCAATAATCTTTCACCCCCTGGGACACGACTTCCTCTCAAAAGACAAAATCACAGTAAACTTTCTGTGCTATGTGGATGATTTTCTTTTACTTTCATATTTATGTGAGAACTCACACAAGTGACTAGAAAACATATCCTTACCTCGAGAAAAACAGTACCAGCAAATTTGATAACATGATTATTTCCACGTCCATTTGTTGTTATCGCAAACTTATGCGGGATACTCGGCAGGCATGTTTTCTTTTATTGAAACCCGTATTCAGTAAATGTTAGGCTTTTATTTTACGGTAGTGCCTTCATTCCCCATTGCCACTGTAAAGCACCAGCGTGGGCAAGATATTTTTTAAAATCTATAGAAAACACTGGACTTTGAAACCCAATTTTGTGTGGTAAATGCCTATACAGTATATCATATTTGTGAAGAAATATCTTTGACTTTTTGACTGTCCTTTAATCAGGGGAGTGGTCACCTTTTGTTTGCAAGAAGTTTGCTGGTTGTATTAAATGATAAATTTGGTATTTTTCAGTTCAAAGTTATCTCTTCACAGACATGGTATGGGTGTATGTTAATTTGCCACATAAAAGCTGCGTTCTTAAGTGAAGAATTCTTTTATAAACTTTTAAAAATATCCAGCCTGTTCTCGTGTTTTGAAATAGAGGGGCCCAATGTGAAAACAAACATACAGAATAAATCCTTGATTTAAACCAAGAGTGTTATTGACAATTGATCAGCGTCTTTAGATTACACACAGATTGCATAACAGCATACCAGAATTGTCTCTTTACTAATAAGGAATAAAGCCACTTAACTATCCATGTCATTTCAGAAAGTAAAAAAAAAAAGCAAAAACCAAATCATTTCGTGAGATTCAGCCATTTTAAAAGGAGACAACATGTGTGCTTCACTTTATTGATTGTCCTCTTCTGCAGCAATGTTTCACGGTTTAACTTTGAAAAGTCATTTCCAAGTGCTACTGCAATCGACATTACTGAATGCTGATTCCCAGACTGCTGTCTCTGTTCTGTAGACAACTAGGCAATAACAACTGAAAAAATGAATGTTACACTTATGATCACTCAGCATGCATTATAAAATGTGATAACTTGTTTGTGGCACTTCAATCTGTTTCATTGTGGTTTGGTTCTACCTGCATGCTAATACTAAGGCCTTTAAAAAAATGCAATGCAGTGTAATCAGCTCACTTCAGATTTATTGTTATGTGTGCAAGTACATTGAAACTTTACATGTGTACACTTCATAATCCCACATCATGCAGCCACTCAACATGAATGGAAAAAAGCAACACAGACTGTAACAGTTAAAAAATTGACAACATTTAGAAAAAAAATCATCATATGAATTAAGTGTGCATCTGTCGTTAAACCACTGTGCCTGTATGTTATTGAGCATGTATGGCTGCATTGCCTAATAAATAAATAAGTAAGTAAGTAAAGTGATTTGAGATCACATGCCAGTGGCGCTTGATGAGATTGTGAATCACAGCAGGCGCATACTCAAACCAGTGGGTATCAGGGCACACTAGCCGATCTGCTGCTATATCAGACACGCTGCAGTGTCTCTAGCACAGCATCATTTGTTACAAGCCAAGGCAAAATATAACAACTGAAGAAACATAACTGCAGAGACTAAAGTAGGATGATATGCAGCCTGAAACTATGGAAAGCAGGAGATTAAATGTCAAAAATCCACACATGATAGTCACTGGAAGCAGACAAGTGAACAGAAAATGTATCCTTTAATCAAAACAACGGTACTTTATCATGTTCTGGGGAGAAGAAACCACATGGAGTTAAAGACATAAAAAATGAGTTGGTGGTGGAGTCCTACAATTCAAAGGAACCCTTCTTATCAGTCACTATAATGGGGGAGAAGGCGATTTATAAATGCATATTACTGGATGAGGTGAACAGCACAAACCTGCTATGCAAAAACTACCAGGGCAGGCTCTTCTTTATAAGGAGGCTCAGGTCCTTTAATGTGTGTGGCAAGCAGCTGAGAATGTCCTACCAGGCCCTTATGGCCAGGGTACTGTTACACTTGCACAGGAAAATCAATGTTGCCCATCCTCTCTATGACGTGTTGTCCTACAGTACCTTCAGGAACTGGCACAGTGTGCTAACAGGAGCTACTGGGACTCTTCTGCCTATAGATTGTCCTCTCTTCACCTCAGCTAGTTATAACAAACTCAGTTATAGGGGCAGTATTTATTTATGTTATTTTGTCTATTAATTATAATTGTGTATAATTCTTACTTTTTGCAGAAGTAGTAATTCACATTTTTTTTTTTTTTGCACTGTTTTTCATGTTACTGTTGAGACAAGGAATTTTGCTTTAGGGATCAATAAAAAACTCACTAAACGGGATACACTCCTGCCCCCGACATCCTACAAATGGAAATCATTTGCAGACATGGAGGAATGTCCTCCTGACCCCTAAATACATTTGACTGGATACCGGGTCGAAAGACACAATTCTTGCAAATAATTTTGCATTGCAAGAGTCGAGAGCAGTTCAGCAGCTTCGGGGTACAACAAGGAGGAAAACTGGGATTTCCATAAAGCTTTAGGACTAGACTGTGGCATATTTATGAACATATTCACTATGTTACTGTTACTCTGATCAAATTTAAATTAAAGATATAATAGGGAGCCAAACATTTAAAATAGTTACATGCCCTTATCAAATAAAACTAATATAAGTAAATACAAAGGGGCTTACATTTGTATTTTGAGCTGCCAATACTCAAACCAGTTCAAATTGTACAGGTTTCTTATTCTCACATGCCAGTTTAATCCTGCAAAGATCTTTTAAGATTTCCACGTTCCCTGAAGATAAAAACAATGTGTTATGGATTTTTGTCCTCAAGAAGCAGCATTTCCTCTCCAAAACAAGATGATGCATTACATAGAACAAAACATCTATAAAAAAATTTTTTGTCAGGCTAAAACGTATGAAAAGAAACACAGAAAACCAGCAATCTTTATTCTTTAAACCACAGGCAAGTTATGATTTTTTACAAGTTAAATTTTGACACAAGTTAACAATATCCCCGAACCTTTTTGGCCAATGCCATTTTGAATAATTGACCACAAGCATTTGAGGTAAAGCTTGTTTGAGGATCTTGTTTCAAGATAACCAAGCATCATTATTCTAGTAGTTTCTCCAAACAAAAATATCTTATTATATGACACTTTTGGTTAGAAGGGCAAATTTCCAGGTTTCTTGCTCTATATGCACAAGGCTAAGCAGTCGACTCACCTTCAAGGGTAGGAAACATTTTGCAATTATTCGAAGTGGAAAAAATATAGTTGCCTTTTTTCCCCCCACACATGAGAGCTGCTTAACAAAACCACAGAGCTACATGGTCTCCACTGGCCCTCAACTGTTCAAATCATAATATGAAACACACAGAGATCTTTCAAGTTAGCTGCTTGTCCACCATGACAGGAGACCCAAGCCTGGTTCACTGATGGAGCCCTAACAATGGGGAAAAAAAGAATACTGCATTAAAAACAACTTTCATTTTAGCACCCAAAGAAAATACATCCACCTGTTATACTAACCAGAACATTATCAAACCCTTTACAGATTTTAAACATTAACAATATTTACATAAACGGAAAACTAACAGTTTTAGTTTTATCCAGCATATTTTTGGTTTCAGTATTATACAAGTTAGCAATTTTCCAATTTTTCCCTTTTGTGCTTTTGTTAAAGTGGCTGAACTGAAGGGTCTCACCTACGGGTAATACTGAATGCCCTATCATGGATTGAACGGCAGAAGTGTCTGATAAATTCAGTAGCTTTAATATGTCTCATTCCATTGCTGTATGTGATGATAAAATATCTTCAATCAATGTTCTCATCCTGCTTTTTCTATGACAGAGCTTGCAGGGAGCAGAAGCACATCTCAATAGGAACAGATGAAGGAAAGAACCTTAGAAGTGATGTTACTTCAAAAAAAGGGAACACCAACTTGTATCGGGTCAATTTAGCCTTTCTTCTTGGGTGTTTTTCCATCTAGAGGTTGTTCTGTTACAATGTAAATCAAATCTCATTATATTCACAAACCTGCTTAAGCCAATAAAGGGTCATGGGGGCCTCAAGTTATCTGATATTGTTTGGATCGGGGGTCCACTCAAGAACACACAATTTAGAATTATCAATTAACACCTATGTTTATGCGATTTCAGAGGAAAACTATATTACACTGAGAGAAAAAAGCCAAAAAACATACAGCCACCCACCAGGCCCGGGATTCAAACCCAGAAGGCTAGATCAGTACAGCAGCCTTGTGCATCATGGTGCCACCACCGTACAATCAAACCTTATGGAAAACAACTTGATGTTTAACATAAAATACAGCCCACTAGGGTCACTTTCTACATACCAATACCATTGTTGGTTGCATTCTTTGCTTATATATCCTCAAAACACCTTTTGCATACTAACAGAAGTGATATGTTTATCCACAGAACACAGAATTATAAAAACGTCAAGCAGTATCTTACTATAAGAGTGTATGGGGCTTCCTTCTGTGGTTGCTCTTCTTTTGTGTCAGTCCCAGTACTTTTTGCAGTCGTTGAATTAGTTGCAGTGCTTGGGCCCGTAGGAGAAGTATCAATGAAAACCTCATCCACAATGCGGAAACGGATCTCCTCACCATGGTCCATGTAAAGGTCATGAGCCCCCTCGTCTGTTTCATACTCCCACAGCCACACCTGTTCTGCTTCATCACTGGTGGAAGTATCATGAGTCAAGGACAAACTGGGGATACTGACGTAGTCTCATGTGGTCTGATATATACTCATGGACATAAGAACACGTCTTTGTAGAGAGAAACCCATCACCTCACATTTCATTCAATCTTGGAGTTTAGATGGTTTGACTATACAGGCATCCTACCCATTACAAAATGATCGTCAAGAAAAACTCTTAATTCAAATGACACTGAACATCACTTTATGCCACTTCCCCTACAGAATACCCAAGGAAGCTGGATATACGGTGAAAGTGCATTCGGCTCTGTTGTACCCAAAAGTCCCTCTTTTAATATCTCAGTAAAGATTCTTCAGTTGAAATATTCATATCAAGGCTGCAGTCTTTCTGCCATTCATTGTAAAATCTTTATTACCTCACCTAGTACTAGGGTGTTGTACCTTGTTAGCCATTATGAATGTAGAGAAAAGCCAAGCAAAGTGACACCTTTTATTGGCAAACTAAAAAGATTACAATATGCAAGCTTTCGAGGCAACTCAGGCCCCTTCTTCAGGCAAGATGTAAGAAGAAGGGGCCTGAGTTGCCTCGAAAGCTTGATTATTGTAATCTTTTTAGTTTGCCAATAAAAGGTGTCATTTTGCTTGGCTTTTCTTTACCTCATCTACTAAAGAATAGTTAATTTTGACTGTTTGACATTTTTACATCTTGCCGATTGTCATTGTTCTGTCTTTATCAATTATCAAGCTAATTTATAAAGACTAATAGATTGTTTCAAAGTAAGGTCAGGCAACAAAAACTTGCATCTTTTTATGTGGGTTGGAAAAAAAAGACAATCAAAAAATCAATAATGCACTTGGACTACATGAGCCAGCTGTCAGAGTCAGCCAGTGTCACCCCCAAACCCAAACCTGTCCCACCACCAAGACTGCCCTGAATAGGTAATTAAGAATATTTTGCTCTTACCATTATAGGAGGTCAACCAGAGTGTCAGTATTAATATTCTCAACTAGCTTTTTATTTAATATGTAGCACATATTTTTTACTTTCTCGTATACAAAATATAGGGAAAGTACTGTAATCGTCCAAAAAGTCTGTGTGTGTATGTATGTAAACATGATAACCTGTGAACGCTTTCACTTAGGTCAACCAAATTTTACATACAAGTATTAGGTACAAAATGTAGATTTCTGTCAACTTTTGGGCTATTTCCGTTAACCAGAAGTACTTTACCTTTTATTCATGCAGCTGAAGAATCCGATTTATTCAACTTTACTTTTATAATAATTGTTCAATATATTATTAACTTGATTTAATTTGTTGTTGATGGTTCTTTAATGTACATAATATAAAAATATAATCATTGGCTTGCAGTTTACTCCTCAATTATCCATCCTCATATCAGAGTACACGAGAAAATCTAGGGCTGACCAATCCCGATTGTTTTTAATAATATCTACATACACTCCAGAGTATGTACTGCATCTCAATGCACTTGAGTCATATTGCTATATTAACTAGATTAAAATAATCAATTCATTTGAAAATGCTATTCCAAACAAAAATTGAAGGATACAACTTTGCTGGCTGCTGCAACGACTCAGGTGGGATCACAATGTCATCAAAGAAGCCAAGGCTCACTGTCATGAAGAACAAAAACCATTAAAAAAAAAAAAAAAAAAGCTGTAGCGTAGCTGTGGTTCACGCGCTGGTTAAATCCCTACACCCAGCTGGCATCCACGTAGAGTTTGCATGTTCCGTCCAAGTCTGTGTGGCTTTTTCTCCTCACATCTGCAAAGATGCACAGGTCAGATTCATTGATGATTCTCAATTGATAGATAGATAGATAGATAGATAGATACTTTATTAATCCCAAGGGGAAATTCACATAATCCAGCAGCAGTATACTGATACAAAGAAACAATATTAAATTAAATAGTAATAAAAATGAAAAAAGTTAGCATTTACTCCCCCGGGTGGAATTGAAGAGTCGCATAGTGTGGGGGAGGAACGATCTCCTCAGTCTGTCAGTGGAGCAGGATAGTGACAAAAGTCTGTCACTGAAGCTACTCCTCTGCCTGGAGATGACACTGTTCAGTGGATGCAGTGGATTATTCATGATTGACAGGAGTTTGCTTAGTGCCCGTTGCTCTGCCACAGATGTTAAAACGTCCAACTTTACTCCTACAATAGAGCCTGCCTTCCTCACCAGTTTGTCCAGGCGTGAGGCGTCTTTCATCTTTATGCTGCCACCCCAGCACACCACCGCGTAGAAGAGGGCACTCGCCACAACCGTCTGGTAGAACATCTGCAGCATCTTACTGCAGATGTTGAACGATGCCAACCTTCTCAGAAAGTATAGTCTGCTCTGACCTTTCTTACATAGAGCATCAGTATTGGCAGTCCAGTCCAATTTGTCATCCAGCTGCACTCCCAGGTATTTATAGGTCTGCACCCTCTGCACACAGTCACCTCTGATGATCACAGGGTCCATGAGGGGCCTGGGCCTCCTAAAATCCACCACCAGTTCCTTGGTTTTGCTGGTGTTAAGATGTAAGTGGTTTGAGTCGCACCATTTAACAAAGTCTTTGATTAGCTTCCTGTACTCCTCCTCCTGCCCACTCCTGATGCAGCCCACAATAGCAGTGTCATCAGCGAACTTTTGCACGTGACAGGACTCTGAGTCGTATTGGAAGTCTGATGTATATAGATTGAACAGGACCGGAGAAAGTACAGTCCCCTGCGGTGCCCCTGTATTGCTGAACACAATGTCAGACCTGCAGTTCCCAAGACGCACATATTGAGGTCTGTCTGTAAGATAGTCCACAATCCATGCCACCAGGTGTGAGTCTACTCCCATCTCAGTCAGCTTGTCTCTAAGGAGCAGAGGTTGGATGGTGTTGAAGGCGCTAGAGAAGTCCAAAAACATAATTCTTACAGCACCACTGCCTCTGTCCAGGTGGGAGAGGGATCGGTGTAGCATATAGATGATGGCATCCTCCGCTCCCACCTTCTCCTGGTATGCGAACTGCAGAGGGTCGAGGGCGTGGCGGACCTGTGGCCTCAGGTGGTGAAGCAGCAGCCGCTCCATGGTCTTCATCAGATGTGACGTCAGAGCAACAGGCCGGAAGTCATTCAGCTCACTAGGTCGTGATACCTTTGGGACAGGGGTGATACAAGATGTTTTCCAAAGCCTTGGGACTCTCCCCTGTTCCAGGCTCAGGTTGAAGATGCGCTGTAGAGGACTCCCCAGTTCCAACGCACAGGCCTTCAGCAGTCGTGGCGATACACCATCTGGACCCGCTGCTTTGCTGGCACGAAGTCTTTTCAACTCTCTGCTCACATGGGCTGCTGTAATTGTGGGTGGGGATGTCTCACCTATGCTGGTACCAGCAGAAGGATGGTTGGAGGATGCAGTACTTCGAGGTGATAGTGGGTTAGGGTGATCAAACCTATTAAAGAAGTTGTTCATTTGGTTTGCTCTCTCCACGTCTGTCTCGATGGCGGCACCCCGCTTCGAGCTGCATCCAGTGATAATCTTCATCCCATCCCACACTTCCTTCATGCTGTTGTTCTGCAACTTCTGCTCCAGCTTTCTCCTGTACTGCTCTTTCGCCGCCCTGAGTTGGACTCGGAGTTCCTTCTGCACGCGCTTGAGCTCATGCTGATCACCACCTTTAAAAGCCCTTTTCTTCTGGTTCAAAAGGCCCTTGATGTCACTTGTAACCCATGGCTTGTTGTTAGCATAGCAGCATACTGTTCTTACTGGAACTACAATGTCCATACAGAAGTTGATGTAATCAGTTGTGCATTCAACAGCCTCTTCAATGTTCTCACTATGTGACCCCTTTGTGTGTGTGACTAGGCCCTATGATCAACTGGCACCCTTTCCAATCCTATTTCATGCCTTGTGACAAATGATACTGGGATAGACTCAGGCTCCCTGTAACCCTGAAATGGACTAAGGCGGTTTGAGAATGTTCTGTTATGACAAGCTGGACCTCATTGCAGGAGTGAGAAATGCATTTCTACAGCCCACAAAACCCACAGACATATCAGCGCACTAATCATTAAAATTATTCAACCATATATTGTATGTGCCCACTTTTTCCATTTCACTTTAACAAGGAGCCATAGTCTATGCCAGCAACATCTGAAAGGAGTCAAGAACCAGCCCTGGACAGGACACCAATCCACTGATTGGTAAACTCAGTAATGGCCACTCTTGGTGAAATTGTAGGTAGTGTGATGGCAATTGAAAAGAAGACATGGAGAGAAACTACAAACTCTGTTGACTAATGTGAGATTCATATCCAGTGTCTGAAGCTGTAATGCAACATAGATAACTGCTGTGCCACCATGTTATACTAATTTAAAACACACATACTCTACATTGTTAAACTCACTTCAGTTCAGAGCACTGGGGAGGTTTCTGAAGGCAAGGCAAGAAACAATGGACCCAATCACACTTACACTGGTAAGTCACCATTTAACCTAATGCACATACACATACAAAAAAATAAGTAGATAATTTTCTTAAGTTGAGAGCTTCAGAATATGATTCATCTGTCTGTCTGTCTAGCCATTTTTTATTTACATAGACTATAATTAAATCAAAAAATATCTCAAATCAAGTGCTGGCACAGCTATGACTCTAAGAACATGTTTTAGATGCTTATTGAGTGGTTGTATTTTCTTTCAAAGTAAACATAAAGACCATTTTATGTTTACTGACAGGCTCAGCTTTGGACTAAAGCTGTTAAAGACAACAATCTCACCCGTACAATGCCAATTGAACACCTAATGTAAAGGGCGTTCTTTTGCTTGTGTTAAATTGATTTCTGAATGTGCAATCCAGAATTACTGTATTAACACTTTAAGAATAAAGGAAACATTCTAGCAAATTGTTTCTATGTTAGATGACCTATCCTGACAATGCCTGTTATACGTAAATTTGGCAATTGCTAAGGAAATTTAGATTTGTGAAGACAATGTGGTGTCCTACACTTACCTGCTACCAGATTTGGTTACTTTTTCTTAACTGGTATGTTGTTAATAGCAGCTTTAGAAATATGGTAAAGTATTAGGATGACTAACAAATAGAGTGACCTTTTTAAAATCACAATTAATCATTTACCATACATGAATATTTACAGTAATATTCAAATAATCAAGCATTACACACCAGGGGTCTTATTTATAAAACTTTGCATTATGGATTCTAGCGTGAAACAAAAACACAGTAAAATTTATACAGCAAAAAAATTACTTGTAACACCTGAATTACCACACATTTCTATGCAATTTATTAAACCACAATCATCTTATAAATGTGCGAACATGAACATGCCAGTAACTCAGTCCAGTTGCCACCCTAAAACCACCATATATGGACTATGCTAATCAACCTCATACATATGCAATCACGATACTGCAGAACATCGACGGCTAGTACAGTAGCTTCCCAACCAGATGCGTCAAGACATTGCTGTGCTGTATAACTCATTGCCAAGAATGTGCCACCATCTCTCCTCTGCATTCTGGGGGTCGGGTGAAGGCATAAACTGCCAGCATTTGAGCATGCAGGCACTATAACCTGGAACATTTAAAGACATCGTGAATATTATACACCAAACGAAACACTGAAGGTTCAACAAGTTACCTTACCAACAAACCAGGTAAATTGTCTCCCAGCGCTACTTTGCCTCAAAATAAATGAATCACATGCAGTCTCATCTTGAGATCACAGATGACTTGTGCGTTATTGGAATGGAACTGCTTATGGGTAACAAAAGCAGCATCATTCTCGCTAGGTGCCCTTATTGCAATATGCGAGTAGTAAAGTGCTCAGATTACATTAGAAAAAAACAGACACTGCTGCAAAATACCTTTTTATGTTGCCATGTTTAATTCATGTACACCCTCACCAAACAAAAACTGAATGTAGTGCCTCAGATGGCTGGTTGGCTTCCAGCAAAGCTGCTTGGCCGAGATATTCCTGAACTGTTGTCCAGTTCCCTGAGAAGTGACAACAATTAGCCGAAATAAACAAAGAAAAAAGTTCCTCAGTGAAAATATTGCAGCATTGTCCATCTTAAAAGGGAACTAAAACAGAGTCTGCATATCATATTCATAACTTTTGAACTTTAGTATGTTTGTCTTGCCAACAAACATAACTGCTCAGTATGAGTGTGAGGCGTCATTTAGCTGGTTTGGCTGAATTACCCTACATGATTAAGTATGCCGTCATTTCCCAGTTTCTCCAAAATGTTGTACATGCATGGATCAGAGTTGCCGTAAATATATGCAAGCTTTTTCGTCAAGTTTTCCTTTATAAGTCCCGATGTTTGACTGGAAACATGCATATGCTAATTTCAACCCTCTTTTTGTGTGTACGCAAGTTTTATAAATCGGACCCCAGGTCTACCCTGCTAATATTCTAACACATGGCTAATCACCTGCCCTCACCGTGTACTCCCTCTTGACTGCAGCATTTGATCTTCCCCACAATGATCTCATCCAGGAAGGGTCGAAACACGACATATCTGAAGTGAACTGGAATAAACAGATAATAAACAGGGTGACTATTAATCCTGATTGATCTTCCCATCGCAGGCAAAAAAAAATTCTTGCAGCTTCCTTACCTTTGGTATGTGAAGCACCATCACCAGGAAAGATAAACGAATCCTCCAGTTTGGTGATATCATACAAACAGATGCATAGACCAACATTAAACACAACCTAAAAAAAAAAAAAAAAAAGAGAAAAAAGAATTACATAAGAATTCCTGAAATGTCTCCCCAGCCTATACACTTTTAATGCTACTGTGATTGTCAGGGCAAAACGAAATGTGTGTAATCTGATTTATGCATCAATACAATGTATTTAAATATCTTCCTGAAACAGAGAAGGCCAAATACTACAAAAAACACTTTAAGGAGCTCATTTAATTTAAAAAAGGCAACAAATGATCCTAACTCAGCTTCAGGGTGAGGTGTGGGCTTTTGTGTTAAGACATGAGAAGCCCATGCACTTAGTGCGTTTATATACTCTTTAATAACCCAATTACTCACAGAAACCCCATTTCTAAAATGCCATTTTAACACTCCTTCCAACTAGAAAATTCAGGTTACTGGCCTCTGAGAAACCTGATTAACTGAGTTGGGTGTCTCCACAAATTATCTAATTATGTGGCCACGTAAACCCTTAACCGGGGTACTGTTAAGGATTTTGTAGTCTGTGCAGGTCCGTTGCATTCTGTCAGCATGCACATGTATTTCCTTTGCACACAATTTCTACATTGCGTCCACAAAATACATTTCCAAAGGCAAATTGATTGGGCGATTGCATTATTCCTTCTCCTGGCTGAAGTAACTGTTCTCAATATTTCAGAAATAGCTAAAATTATGTTAATGAACTGAACATACAGTGTAAAACTCTGCATCACAATTTTGTAATATTGAAAGTAAGTTGTATTCATTAAGTAGTCCTAACGCAATACTTACTGATGTAAAAATAAATGCATTATTATTATTTTAGCTGCACTGGGCGGAAGGCAAGAAGCACATGTACCCTTGTATGGCTCAATCGCACAGCCAAGCAGAAAAGAGTTTGCTGCATGCAATCCAGTAATAGAAATGTATAAATCAGACGCCAATTTGACTAAATATATTAATAAAACACTAGCTGTGTAAGCCTGTGCTGTAAAAAGCCCGGGGTCCTAGAAACTATTGAAATCGTCAGAAAAAAAAAATTGAAATGTAGAGATGTCAGGTAACTGAAAGGAACTACTCTGGGCAGCTCTCTCCTAGGAGGATTTGTTTTGCCGACGCGCTTGCATCGTTTGTGCAAAACTAAAAGGGATACCGTTTTGCCAATGTTAGCAGCTAAGTGACATTGTCTTTCTTCTGAGGTTTCGTTTTGCTGACATGTTGGCCTTGTTTGTGTTATTAGCGGCTAAGCGAGTTTTCTGTTTCCTCGGAGGCGGAGCCCTTACCCCAACTCCACCTCTCATTTCTGGGCAGGACTGACACACACACTTCCACGTGTAGACATTTATATATTAGACAAGAAAATGATCACGTGTCATTCATTCACTGTGGCTGATGATGATGTTTAACGACTTTGGAGCGTTTGGCCTAAGGAGAACTCCAGAAAATTACTTATCCATATAAACACAGATTATTATGAAACCAGGTCTTCACCTTAAACAGATGACGTGTGTGCATGTAAACGCACAAAGAGTCCAGGATCTTAATCAGAAAAGTTGTGTTTACTCTATTCCCAGATTTGTGTTTGATATTTTAACATTGTTTCTGTAGCACCTCTTTATTTTCAAGAACTGTACAGCACATTTGGCTTGGAAGTGAAAATGTACTTAGCAAGAATAAAATAAATTTATATGTCACTGTAAACAAGTCTAGTAGATTTACCTCTACACTGTACATCTACCCCTACACTCCTGAAACCCTTTTGCTTTCAAAAAAGCTACAAATTGATTGGGTCAAAGGAATTAAGCCTGACCTGACAAATTAATTGTCTGGACCAACATATGAGCCTGTAATATGGGAGGATGACTAGATGAAAGTCTGAACATTTTTAGGTGACATTAAAAAAAAAAAAGAAAAAGTTGACTATTGACTTCCTGCTGTCGATCTTATACTTTATATTGTGAGAGGTTAACACACACAGACAGAGAAAGATACACCCAGAAAAAACATTTCTACTATTGGCTGAAATTGTAGGGTTTTTCCACATTGTGAAAGGTAATACACACCATAATAATCACATATTAAATCCAGTCATCATTCGTGGTGACAAATTTAAAAAGCATTTTTTCAGTCCTTCTCTGTTCATGAAGCCACTTTGTATCATTATTTGATTACTTTTGATCTGCTCCTTCTTTTACCAATAAATGCCAGAACAAGAATATATGGAGAATCTTGAATCCAAGCCATGAGACTGTCAATGTAAATCACTTTATTGGAGTTTCAAGCTGTATGTGAGGTGAGCTTTAGATACAGGCAGCTCCTCTCAAACCAGATGTGGGTAAAGTAAAACTGGGGTTTCTACTGTTTAAAGATGCTGTCTGTATGTGCTCTTACATTAGAGTACTGAAAATGTACCAGTCTGTGAAGACATGTAACTGAATAAGAACACTCTCTATAATCAGATTACTACACCAAATGAACAGACTAAACTATCAGCAACCATCCTGGTCACGATAATGGCAGACTAAACCAAGTGGGAATGGGTGGATGGATGAACAAATGGTTTGTTTTTAGAATAAACAGCTAATCTGAAAATTAAGAAACTGCATTGGTCTTGTCATTTTCCACCAAAGAGTAATAATGAGTTTATAAAATTAGACAGCATAAAAGAAAACAGCTGAAAAGCACATTGACTAAGTCAGCTTTCAGTTTAAGAAACGCTGGTTCACAATACGTCAATCCCTTGTCAGTGACGTCAGTAAATTTAAAGAATGACTACACAGAATTTACAATGGATTTATAAAGTAAAGTTTATCACACATCTTTATGACTATTTAAACAAATATCTTGCATTATGTGCAAACCCAAAGATCGTTTTGATGATTCATCTATTTCATTGGCATTTCCAAATCCAAAAATGTAGAAATTATTAGGTGTCTTAAAGAAAACAGACAAAAATCTGTTCTTAAAAAATTTGTTTCCATTTTATAGAAGAAATACAATTAAGAAATGTTATTCTTCTAAGAAACTGAAAATTTTTATAAAAAAAAAAAATACGCAAGTCACAGCACAAAAACAACCACAGTGTAACTGATGCTGCAAATGATCTTCATATATTCTACTTTCCCCTCACTAGCCATCTTTCATCAACTTCAGAAATGTTCTGAAATGCAGGGAATTTCTTAAAATGCACAATATGCTTGTTCATGTATTTGTCTCAAGTACAACTGACTATTATAATGAAGAACGTTCAGGCTGATCAAGTCAGTCCACTACTATTTAAATTCAAAACATCAGTGTAACAATTACAACTAGTATCAAAAAAAGGGATCAAACACCTCCTTTTCTTGAATAATTTCATTGGCTTCCCCTTAAATGTAGAGACAATGTTAAAAGATCTTATTAACATAAGGAGCAAGCTAAACCATTTCCTGCTCCCTATACTAAAAAATTATCACCCATACACCAGAATGTCCAATTATCACAAAATGTAGGTCTGTTTAAAAAAATAAAATCTCAGTAAAATATAATGGGAGTTAAACACTATAAGTATAACTCCAGAACTCTGACAGGGCCCACTTGACACTCCTCAGAAATATTTTAGAAATTTCCTATTAGTTCATAATGATGGTAGCAATCATCACAATTACCTTATACTACAGCTATGTGCTCAGTACTGTTTTTATTTAAAAATGACATTCTTAAATGAAACTGATCTCTGTTCACACTAGCATTTTCACATCATTTAGAAAAGATCTCCACCCACACTAAACTGGCCAATAATACATGACGTAGTTGTCCGCCTACACTGAGAAACCAGCAACCCTTAAAAGGATGATAATGCCACTGGGCAGGGGATTCACTGCAAAATTGATGAGGTAAAATATTTGGTTTTTGTACATGTGTGCAGTATTCAAACTATATAAAACACAACTATCAAATCGTGCTTGCAAAGATTTAGCAAGAAGCATTAATGAAATGATGATGAGGGAGAGAAGAGGTAGTGACTTGTGAGAGGACTCAATATTACAATAGTCACATGATTACTATGGGATGTTGTTATAGTCAGAACAGCATGAATATTTACAATACAAAGTGTAACATGTACAGGTTAACAATGTATTGGATAAAAAGGGAAATGCAGAGCACATGTAAGTCAGTATGTGTGAAGTGTGGCTGTCAGGTAATGTAGTATACCGACGTCTACAATAACTGTCAGAAAACGCAATTTGTTGCATACACGTTATTGTCAGTGAAAATATTTCCCTGTGTGTAACCTGGGTTTTGATGTGACTCTGTAAAATGTAGTGTACAACTGTATCATCACAGTATTTCCCACTACTTACTCTTTACCTGTTTTCTTCAAGGTTAAGTGTACTCATCAAGTTCGTTACAGGGTTGATCTACTGTTGCCTTTAAGATTAACGCACACATACATAGCTATACGCATACACACAGACCATAACCACAACAGTGCCCCATGAATGACAAACACACAACTGGTTAACCTCTGGCATTTTAAACCACACAAGTGCCTTAGGAATAACACAGCCTGTCACTCTCTCAGCACTTCAAGAGACTTACTTATTATTGGTACAAACAACATACAATGTTTTAATGATATCTCAGAACTAAATATTACTTATGGTCTACAAGAATACATTTTAACATACAAAGGCTCAGCACTCTTGACTATAGGCCATTTATCTGCCAAGAATGCCTTACTTTACGTATTGTTCCCTACTATTGGGTGGAGCTCTCACCCTCAGCCCTTAATAAACCTTGCAGCACTGAGGTAATGGCAAACCTCCGGCTGCACCAGGTGCTCAAAGAAATCTGCCTTATTACTTCAATCACTCTAGACATTAAGACTAAGCATTGAAAGTTAAAAGCAGCATGGTATTTATTACAGGAATAATAATAATACCAGTGGAACAAAGAATAACAGAAAATAGGACTGATAGAATAGTCTGGACATATATAGTCTTTAGAAAAAGCTTACGAAAAAGTAAACATGACAAAGATGAATGTCGCAGGCGGCTTGTGATCTAGCACTCATAGTTGCTCATGATGCTTTTCTGATGACCAGATGGAAATGGCTTCACGTGGACATCGCTCTGTCCTCCTCTGACGTCTTTGTCCCTTCTTCTTCCTCCCTCCATCCTCTATCACTCCTCAGATGAGGCATATTTATTCTAAAATTCTGCCGGGGGGTTTTGCAAGATGTGATTGTTAGATAATCTGATTGGCTGGCTGTCAATATGATGAATGAATTCACTGTCTGTTTTCCCAAACAATAAAACTTTTTTGATGTTCTCTGAGGTGTTGCTATGTCTTCCTTTCCCAGGCTGTAAAATAATTAGATGTCCATCCTTTCTCAGGTTATAAAGTAATTGGTAGTCTGAGCCACCAGCATGTTTTCTTTTCTATGTTGCAACAGCGGTTTTAAAAGTGAGGTATAACTGGGAAGAAGACATGCTTTGATTTGTCCTGAATGTAGTTCATCTGTTGTCCTGTCTTGAACAAAATATAATGGAAATATAAACCAAAATGTACAGATTTTGTACCGCACAACAACAACGGACAATGGGTAAAAACAGGGCCTGGCAAATAAACTCCTACATTATTAAACGTTTGTTGTTGTGACTTGGGGATACTCATACAATTTGCTAAAAGAACGGGGATTTGCCTATGCCGTTATATAAAGGGAACATCTTGTTTTGAGTTGTCAGTGTTATGGAATCCGTGTAGTTTTTCCTTCGTAATGTATCTTGTTGTCTGCTAGTTCGCCGCTGTTCTTCAGAAAGGTTTTGTGTGTAATTTGTTTTTCATTCACTGTCCAGGTGCAAGACTTGCTGCCACCGATCTTCAGATAATGTTGCTCTGTGGTTTGTCATACGTTGTCTTTGTTGTTCTAAGGTATCTTGCCTGTGCTGGTTGATCTGCCGTGATGTACAGTAGATGTTTCTGCTACTGTGCGTTGGTCGGAGTATGTAGGCTGGTGAGACTGTTTCTGTTGGTCGCAGCTAGGCTGTATGTGGCTTTTTGTTTTATCAGGAGGCTTTATGTTGAAGTGAAGAAAGAGGAGGTGTAAAATGGTAGTGTCATAATGCAATTTTGGTCAGTAACAAAGTATGCACCGAATAAACAGTCAAATACCACAGTTCAAAATTGGTCATATTGAAGAATTAATGACTTGAAGACAAGCCTAAAACCATAACTCTGCCAGGAGCATGGATTTCTTGCTATTGTTGTGGAGGGATATAGTAGTTGTGGCAACCGTTGTTTATATCAAGCACAGACTGACACAAGCGAAATAATATAAGGATTTAGGTAAGCAACACGACAAGCATCCTGAAAAGCATCTCTATGTTAGAACAGGTTTTCTTCTGTGAAGATTGATCAGCCAGGTAATAAGATGCCTTAATAAGCAGAATCCAGTTGGGGAAAGGCCACAAGCAAATCAGAACATTTTTTTTAAACATAATGTTATGTCTGCTCACACCATACTGCTGCAACTTCATTTTCAGCACCATATGGCTCTGGAGAACATTATCAGAAGTCTTCACTTTCAACGGTTGAAAACACCAGGGTAGTCTGGATGAAAGTCAAAAATGGGACTAATGTCAGTGCTTTATAAACAAAAATGTTAATAGTGTGGATGAGACCAAAGTCTCTCTCATTCTCCTTCTCTTTGTATTGTACTTTGTGGCACACTGTTCCACTGCTAGTTACATCAAATCATTTTTTGTGATCTTGTAATGGGAGTTGTCGCGTTACTGCACAGGCTGAGCCCAGGGTCTGAGCCATCTCTTATTTTGACATGTCTTCAATGTCTGCCTGCACAGTGGAACTGTTTGGTTGCTTGTCCTCTTACAGACGTAAATGGAGAACAACATTTTCCTTTTTCTGCTGTCTGGATGCCTTAAGAATCTAACTAGCATAAAAAAAACTATACTTAAGACATAATTAGCATACTGGATTAGGTTTTGTGTTTAACAATGTGTTTCATTACATGCACATTCATGGTTGAATTTTAATTATACTGTATTTACAATATTCTTTACCATGCTGGGGCTGAACTATAAACTTTCCACCAGTAAGCAAAATGTTTTAAGACTGGCCAAAGTTGAGATTAAGCTACGGGTATAAACAGTAATTCATTTTTGACCAGCTGCTTCACAGCTTGAAGTCGCATGAACCTGTTAGAAGTTTCCATATCAACCAAGGAGATTAACAAAAATCTGTCAGATTATGGAGCAAATAAATTTGCCTGTGACAGCATTGCTTCTGATGACATTTGAATAAGGAACGAAATCCAAAACTTGTCCTTTTAGTCTTCAAATGAAGATTGAAAGATGAAAAAAAAAAGTAATGCACAAAAAAGCAAGTGAGCTTAATTTTTACTATATGTGCAACAAACAGAAAATGGTTACCATTAACTGAAACTCTTTTTACAAGGAAATGAAAGAAATTACTGGAATTGAATGTGTCGCTGCGTTTATACTTGGGAAACAAATGGAAATGACAGTTGCAGTCATGTGGCTATTCGGATGATGGGATGACACTGTTAAAACACAAAAAAGTAAAAGCAGAAACTACAGTTATTAAGTATGTTAAAAAAAAAAACAAAAAAAAACAAATGTTTTTATATGCAGGGTGCATGATACTGCAATGCTTAGCACTGCTGCTTCACTGACCCTGAAATACAAATTTTCTAGTCTGGACACTTCCTGAGTGAATTCTGCATGTTATCTCCACCAACTGCATGGGTTTAGGTCCAGGAAATCTGTTTTTTCTCCCACACCCTAAAAATATTACATTCACAAGTGGCTCTACACGCGCTAACTGTGAGTGAATGCATGATTGGCCACAGGATAGACATCCATACTTGCTTTCTGTTTTGTGGTCAAGCTAAGCAGGCTTGAATATCTATACATCTCACTCATCAATACAAACACTATTTCCCACTTAGTTATAAAGGTGAAATTTGTCAGGATGGTACACCTAAGACAGTAGGTATCTGCTTAGAAATTACTATTTTGATATATCCTTTCCCACAATACAAAAACAAAATACCCCAAAATCTCAAAAACACTGACTTCTAAGAGTCTGAGTCAGGAGGAAGTGGACAAATCTCCTGTGTAGGCCAAAGGACTGGCCGGGAGAAGGGACTGTGTTGCAGATTTGTGCTGGACTGTCTTTTGTAAATAAACCATGTGCTATGCGGCAATTTGTGTCCCGCGTGTCTGTATTGGGGTTATGGTGGCTGTATGCGCTCCGGGCATCACAATGTGTATAAGTAAAAATTTCTCTTCCTCACAAACACAATACAATTTATTTTTATATAGCCCAAAATCACATAAGAAGTGCCACAATGGGCTTTAACAGACCCTGCCTTCTGATAGCCCCACAGACTTGACTATCTAAGAAGACAAGGAAAAACTCCCAAAAAATCCCTTGTAGGGGAAAAAAAAACGTAAAAAACCTTGGCAAAAGCAGTTCAAAGATAGACCCCTTTCCATGTAGGTTGGGTGTACAGTGGGTACAAAAAAGCGGGTCAATGCCAATACAATACATAGAACAGAACACAAGTAATCCTCAATACAATATAATAATGCAATAGAAATATTACAAGTACAGAGCAGAATTCAATAGTATCACATAATTTGATTTGGATTTGTTGAGAGTTCTGGAGACCTCGGCAATCAAGCTGCCTCCCCCAATTGGCCATTCCACAGCTGAGACAGCACTGGGCCAGCCAATCCAATGAAAGGACCCCTCTGCCCGATGATTCCTGCGATCCCCCACACGCACGCACACACACACACACACAGTATTACATACAATTATTCAAGAGTTGTTTGTGATGTTGATCAATATTGTGTTTTATTTATTATATATACTTTCATTTAAAAGAAAAATCCAAGAGCTGACACAGTTGTGCATTAGTGTTGCTGCTTCATGGATCCTACAGCTGGTCACTGCACATGTACAGTTTGCTTGTTCTCCAAATATCTGTCTGGGTTTTCCTAAGACTACTCTATTTCCTCCACCACAACCTCAAAGACATGCAGGTAAGCTCAAATGTATCTTTAAGGTGGTTTCACATTATTATCAGTTTTCTCTAGACTAGTCCATGGTGGCACAGCTGCACAGAATTTACTACTTCAAACATGTGCACCATAACCACAAATGGAATTTACCTCTCACTGTGCAACACATATTTCAGAGGATTACAGCTCTCACAGTTTTACTCAACAAGAGTTCTTAAGCCACAGCAATTACAGGTAAGTTAACAAAACTATATTTTCTTTAATTAGCCAAATTCCTCTATTTAAATTATTTTCTGGAAACCGAAAAATAAAATTGTACTATTACAAAATCTGTATAGGCTGAAATGTGAAGGTTTTGCACTTTCCAACCACATTTTCTTGAAATTAAGCCAATACAGTGGATTCAGACCGTTCACTTTCTTCATACTATTGTAGATTAAAATTTTAAACTGAATAAATTTGCCAGTTTTTGCCAAAACACTCAATAACCTATAATGACAAAGTCATTCACTCAATTCACTTTGAGCTACATTTTTTTGTATGAAAACGTGCTATATAAATAAATGTTGTTGTTGTTGTTAAAGAAAGGTTTTAGCTTGTTAATAAACTTGTAAACCTAAAATCTCACATTTACGCAAGTATTCAGACCCATTGGGTTTAACATTCCAACTTGTAGTCAGGTGCATCTGGTTTGCTTTTTTATCCGTGGGAGGTGTCTAGAATTTGACTGGAATCCACCTGTGGTAAACTGAAGTGATTGGGCACCTTTTAGAAAGGCACACACACCTCTCTATACTGCATAAGGTCCCACAATTCTCACAGCACGTCTGGACAAAAATCAAGCTATGATGTCCAAGGAACTCTCTGCAGACATCTGTGTGTGTATTTTTTATATATATATATTATATATATATAATCCAACATCTATCTGTCTGTCCACTTTTCAAGAAAGAACTACTTAACGGATTTAGATCGGGCTTTTTTCTATAATTTACTTGAACATTCTGGTTGATTTTGAGACACTCTCATCGTGCTAAGTATCATAGTTCGGCTGCATTACCGATTTATTCGCATTAATCCGAGACACAGGCTGTAGGCCGAGGGGAGGGGGTGACGGGACCTCAGGAGTTGGGGAGCCTCCTACTCACTTACGCGCCAGCCTCCGTTCGAGTTGCTCTACCTCTGGCCACGTGTTGGAGCGTACCTTGCCTCTGCTTAGCTAGCGATACCAGTTTGTTCAGCAGACATTATCATCTACAGATTGTTAAAGAGTAACGTATGACGTTTTTGAGAGAGAGACCAGAGCTACGTATGTTTTCTAGAAGGTACCTGCTCATTGGTAGAGATATCACGGCCACGTGTTCTCTCCCCACGCGGGGGACGCTTACCCATCAGAGCTGAACACGATCAGATACAGTGCCAGCGTTTGATGTTGGAGGGTACCTACCTTCCGCTTGGCCAAAGACACCTTGCCAACTATTAACATGTCTGGCAAAGAGATCACAGCTACATTCTTGTTACACATCAAGAGGCCCTCAGATACAAAAGCTATCAATACAAATTATTACATTTTTTAAAGTTTTTTTTATTGATTTTTAAAGTTTGTCCTGTTAATTAGCAGCAGAAACAGATCCCTAATTAAGAATGAAAACCTGTAGCCACTGCGGCCCTCCAGGACCAGACTTTGAGACCACTGACCTAAACAAAAAGCCACACAGAAATGGGGAGAACATGCACACTCCCCATACGTTATTGGATTTGAAGCCAGGACATTGAATCCGTAAGGCAACAGCACTACTAACTGCACAATCCTGCCGCCAACATCCAACATACATTTTTTAAAATTTCCGCTAGAATTGTGAGGAGCAAAAATTATTTTAGGAAGAGTGCAGCACAGACACTACCCCAAAACAACGTCATGCTATAGTTATCACATCATGAACCTACACCACATACAGTAGGGTAGCACTTCAATGCAATAAGAAACAAGTTGAAATTTCAGTGACAGAATTCTATCAATGAATGTTTTGCTCTCATTGTGGGATTCTCTGGGTGCACCTCAGTTCTCGGTGACAGAGATGGACAGACATAAATGAAGAACAAGGCCAAAATGAAAGTCTTGTGAATGATAAACACTGTAAATTTTCTTTATTTGCAATCTTAGTGTTTACAGTTTGTGATATTTTACTGAACTAATAAGAGGGAGATAAGGAATAAAGTGAAACAGGACATGGAAACATTCATTTCTGTAGATTTTCAGAGTTATGGAAATTGCTTTTATAAACTGAATGCCTAATATAACCCCAATTCCAATGAAGTTGGGACGTTGTGTAAAACGTAAATAAAAACAGAATACAATGATTTGCAAATCCTTTTCAACCTATATTCAATTGAATACACTACGAAGACAAGATATCGAATGTTCAAACTGATAAACTTTATTGTTGTTTTGCAAATCTTTTCCAAAAAAGCTGGGACAGGGGCAGCAAAAGACTGGGAAAGTTGAGGAATGTTCAAAAAACACCTGTTTTGAACATTCCACAGGTGAACAGGTTAATTTGAAACAGGTATTTGTCATGATTGGGTATAAAAGTAGCATCCCCAAAAGGCTCAGTCGTTCATAAGCAAGGATGGGGCGAGGTTCACCACTTTGTGAACAACTACGTGGGCAAATAGTCCAGCAGTTTAAGAACAACGTTTCTCAACGTACAATTGCAAGGAATCTAGGGATTTCATCATCTACGGTCCAAAATATCATCAAAAGATTCAGAGAATCTGGAGAAATCTCTGCACATAAGCGGCAAGGCCGAATACCAACACTGGATTCCCATGACCTTCGATGCCTCAGGCGGCACTGCATTAAAAACCGACATCATTCTGTAAAGGATATTACCACGTGGGCTCAGGAATACTTCAGAAAACCATTGTAAGTTAGCACAGTTTGTCGCTACATCCACAAGTGCAAGTTAAAACTCTACCATGCAAAGCGAAAACCATAAATCAACAACACCCAGAAACGCCGCCAGTTCTCTGGGCCCGAGCTCATCTGTGATGGACTGACGCAAAGTGGAAAAGTGTGCTGTGGTCTGACGAGTCCACATTTCAAATTATATTTGGAAATCATGGACGTCGTGTCCTCCAGGCCAAAGAGAAAAAGAGCCATCCGGATTGTTGCCAGTGCAAAGTTCAAAAGCCAGCATCTGTGATGGTATGGGGGTGTGTTAGTGCCCATGGCATGGGTAACTTGCACATCTGTGAAGGCACCATTAATGCTGAAAGGTACATACAGGTTTTGGAGCAACATACAGTGGTGTGAAAAACTATTTGCCCCCTTCCTGATTTCTTATTCTTTTGCATGTTTGTCACACAAAATGTTTCTGATCATCAAACACATGTAACCATTAGTCAAATATAACACAAGTAAACACAAAATGCAGTTTTTAAATGATGGTTTTTATTATTTAGGGAGAAAAAAA
>JANRMT010049829.1:7620888-7638402 GCA_026402145.1 Polypterus bichir lapradei
TTTTTTTCTCCCTAAATAATAAAAACCATCATTTAAAAACTGCATTTTGTGTTTACTTGTGTTATATTTGACTAATGGTTAAATGTGTTTGATGATCAGAAACATTTTGTGTGACAAACGTGCAAAAGAATAAGAAATCAGGAAGGGGGCAAATAGTTTTTCACACCACTGTATGCTGCCATCCAAGCGACGTCTTTTCAGGGACGTCCCTGCTTATTTCAGCAGGACAATGCGAAGCCACATTCTGCATGTGTTACAACAGCGTGGCTTTGCAGTAAAAGAGAACGGGTACTAGACTGGCCTGCCTGCAGTCCAGACCTGTCTCCCACTGAAAATGTGTGGCGCATTATGAAGCGCAAAATACGACAACGGAGACCCCGGACTGTCGAGGAACTGAAGTTGTACATCAAGCAAGAATGGGAAAGAATTCCACCTACACAGCTTGAACAATTAGTGTCCTCAGTTCCCAAACGCTTATTGAGTGTTGTTAAAAGGAAAGGTGATATAACACAGTGGTAAACGTGCCCCTGTCCCAGCTTTTTTGGAACGTGTTGCAGGCATCAAATTCAAAATGAGTGAAGATTTGCAAAACAACAATAAAGTTCATTAGTTTGAACATTCGATATCTTGTCTTTGTAGTGTACTCAATTGAATATAGGTTGAAAAGGATTTGCAAATCATCGTATTCTGTTTTTATTTACGTTTTACACGACGTCCCAACTTCATTGGAATTGGGGTTGTATTTAAATTACCAAAGAAGACTTTAACAGACTGCGGTGGACTGGCACCCTGCCCGGGGGTTTGTTTCCTGCTTTGCGCCCTGTGCTGGCTGGGATTGGCTCCAGCAGACCCCCCGTGACCCTGTGTTCAGATATTGTGGGTTAGATAATGGATGGATGGATGGACTTTAAAAGATCCAGAAAATTAAATGACAAAAAACAAAATTCTGGTGTATGTTGTTGCGATGTATTTACCATAAACTAATCATTTCAATCGTGTCTGCGTGGGTTTCCTCCCAAAGTCCAAAGACATGCAGGTTAGGTGCACTGGCAATTCTAAATTGTCCCTAGTGTGTGCGTGGCGTGTGGGCGTGTAAGTGTGCGCGCGCACCCTGCCCAGGGTTTGTTTCCTGCCTTGCACACTGTGTTGGCTGGGATTGGCTCCAGCAGACCCCCGTGACCCTGTAGTTAGGATATAGCGGGTTGGATAATGGATGGATGGATAAACATTTCAATTCTTTAGCATTCAAAGAAAGTTGAAACATGGATCTAATAAACAAACAAAAAAAAAAAAACACACACACACAGGCACACCGCCCCATTACTACATACAGTACCTTATTTGCCAACTTCTTGTTTAATTCCTCCACAATAGCATCATTCAGTCTGCTTTGGAATTGCCAGGGTGGGATGCGGACAGTGTCAACCATTTCCACCAGTGTGAACATGGTGCAGGACACTGGTTCAGACAGGCAGAAGGCACACCCAAAAACTCCTACAAATGAGGGAAATGAAGAAAAAATGCAGTTTAAAGGTTACTTGGCAAACCTTGACCAACTCTGGCGGTCTGAAGACTCTTGTCCTACACATTAAATTAAAGTCTACCTTGCTGTATAAAAGAACAAAGTAAACGGACAGCCTGCACAAAATGTGATGAGATCCACTACCTTCAGTCTATTCAGGTTTGTCCATCCCTTACGTTCAGTTGTACAGCTAGTGTCTTACTGGTTAACACCTGACACGGAAAGGAGCCAGCATTTAAAGGGTCATTTATATGTTATTATGTGTATGACAATAAAACTGTGTGGAGCCAACTGCTTTAAATAGAACACGAAATACCGTGGTGCACGGCTGTAAGACTTGTGGGTGTCACTAATTTGGCAAGAGTTTCAGTACGATTCCTGCACACATTCACCCGGTGTAGTGGCTTGTGCACTGGATTGTCATTCTCCAGGCTGCCTGTTCAGTTCCTACATGCGACGTCCTCAATAAGCCTCCTAACCCATCTGATAGCAAACTTTTACAAATGATTCTTTTTATTTATGAAAAGTAAAATTATACGAGGGACGTTCAAAAAGGTTCTGCACTTTTTTTTAACTCTATTTATTAAGAATTTCAAAAACAAATGACATCACTTTTCTACACAGTTACCTTCCTTTGCGATGCAAATTTCCCAGCATTGTACCAACTTTTTAATGCCATCAGCAAAAAACGTTTTTTGCCTCCACCGTTTCCAACAAAAATATAAAAGTGCAGAAACTTTTTGAACGTCCCTCGTAATACATGAGCAAAATTACAGTTGCACATCAAAAGATATATACAACAACACAAGAGATGTAAATTCAATATTTATAAAAAAATCTTAAATACAGCAAACAGTACAAAAAGAAAAGAAAGGGGGGCAGGGGTGTGTCTGCTCATAAAATTCACATTCAGCAATAATGTTCAGCATGTTTACCTCGATTTCTTTTTCATGTACTTTAATGATTTACATGTACAGTGCGATGCAAATTCTTAAATAAAAAGCACTGATGAAGACAATGACATTTAGGAATAATAATTTACCCTAAAACAGCAAGGCACTCAACAAACACTAAATCTTCTTTATCCTCCATTAGATACGCAAAGATTACTTAATTCCTAGTAAATTACGAAGGGGGGCATGGATGTAATCAATCAAACAAATTACAATAAAGGCAATGGGAAACCAGATGGTTTGTAGTCTCAATACTTACTACACAAAATGCACAATTATCGTGATCAATAACCCTAAGAAATGTATCTCTGATTTACAGAGATCATAAAATATTTCATAGTCAGCCTCTTTAGCTTTTGGAGGCAAAGCTAATTCAAAGACGCCAAACATGCGGTTTCTTTAAATTGGGATCACGTTATGATGAAAGAAAGAGGATTTCTACAAAATTGCAAAAGTTATTACTGCTTTGTGCAAATATGACAAATTACTTTATTTAGCAAACTCTGGTTTTTAAAAAATCTTGATTACTAATCAGTAAAGGTGGAAGAAGAGGAGGGTGAATCAAGTAAAGTGTTGTGTTTTTAAACATCAGAATGAGGGAGGCTGGAATCCTCCGAATAAGCTTATCACATTGGAGGAGAAATTCAGTTTTATACAAAGCCCATCAAAAAGTAAAAGATTATTACCATATTCGTCTAACAGATCAGAAAGGAACCAAAAAATTCCTCTCCATCCAATCACTACAAAAATGAGACTTCTAATAAATAAAATCTTCCATTACAGATAGGAAAAATGTGTGGTATAAAATTAGGCTTGTATAAAAGTTTACTGCACATCAGAACTTTACAAGCAAATTGTAAGAATGGAAACGACTGTAATGCACACTTATCTTCCAAGTCACTTTGCTTACAGGCGTCTGACAGGTAAAACAATATCTCCTTCCCCACAACAAAAATAAAATTACAAAACCACG
Source organism: Polypterus bichir lapradei (assembly GCA_026402145.1). Classification (NCBI taxonomy): domain Eukaryota; kingdom Metazoa; phylum Chordata; class Cladistia; order Polypteriformes; family Polypteridae; genus Polypterus; species Polypterus bichir. Next base: position 7,624,337 of record JANRMT010049829.1, read on the forward strand.
CGGAGAATGCTGAACAACAGGAACGTCCAGCCCGAAGAAAAATATTGCACAGTACCTTTTTAATCCACTGTCACAAATGGAGCAAGACAAAGAATAACACTGCCTCCATGCAAACAGTGCACTACGACGGAAAAAAAGAAAACACCTGAATGGCTACATTTACAATATTATAAGGTTAACGTATAAATTACAAGAACACACAGCTAAGTACCGGTCCGCGATTCCAGTTGTAACGTGGTTAAAACGGTGACATCTGCTTTGCGACAGTATGCGCGGTTTAACGGCAGAAGGTCTTACAGTTAAACCGGTTTACGACGTGAGGACGGACACTCATTCCTATCCTGGATGAGGTAAAGCAGGTGCGCCGTCGTAAAATTAAAACATTAACATCACTCATCAATGATTAATTCAAGAACAAAGACGGTTCTTCGTGCATGGCTAGTTTTAAAACTTCGACACGCTAAGGAAAAGCATTATAAGGCAGTGCAAAAGATTAAGCGAAACAGGTTTATACGGCAGTGTGTGAGGTGCTGTTAGTAGGTTAACAGAATGACATTTCGTCTAGGCTAATAACTCATAGTGATTACAATGTTCTCACATTTTAAGATTTTCCTCAGACCTGGTCGTTAATCCACGAAGGGCAGACTTTTATAATAAGGTGAGACATAGCTACAGTTAACAAAGACGGTGAGGGAAAGGATTAAAGGTTACTAAACGTTATTAGATTATTCATTCTGTTAGACGTTCTATTTAAACATTAGAGTTTGGTTTTCATTTGCAGCCAAAGTTTCCCTGCAATCCTACTCTGTTCACGGTCTGGAAATAAAACATTGACCACAAAGGCTGTTTGGGGACGATCACTTAGGTTACATTTTTTACATTCAAAATGTGCGTTTCCCTCATCACTTTGTATTCACGACGCGTTATACCTCTGTACTTCCCAATCTGTTATAATGTATGTGACATACTCCCTTAAGAAATCAAGCGTATAAACTAACTGAACCGGATACGTTCAGGCACTCTGACCCATTAGGTTACAGGCTGGTGACATTTGGCACGAGCGACTATCAAACGTATGAAAGCAAAATCGAAGACACGCTAGCCTCCCCAGGGTTTGAGAGTCTATATAGAGTATACCGACTGTGACTCCACCATTGTGCCTTTTTTATTTCATTATTTGTACATGTCAAACAACACGAAACTGGATATACGTCAGATGCTCTCGTATCCGGTCTGTTCTGATTGCAGACTTCACTCAAATTTCCTTGGCGTAAATTTCCCATTCTGCGTGGCTGTATTTAAACTTGACACCAAGGTAAGGGGGTTCGATTCTCGTACCTGTTGATTTCTGTTGTTGCTCTTTTATTCTTCTGCCTGTTTGGACTCTAAACTTAGAAACAAGAATACATATTCCACTACAGTAGCACTAAATCGACTTTTTTTGTTTATTTCTTTATTAGAAAGGTGGCAAAATTTTGTTTTGGGAATAGCAATTTTCTTCTACAAATTATTCGGTAATATTTCCACGAGCTGTTTATTTGAGGATATCTAAATTGGTGTAGTTGTATAAACAGAAATGAAAGCCTTTTCTTTAGAATGTTTGCTAACTCTGCCCGGCAGGGTGATGAAGCGGCTAGCGGTAATTATGGACCCTGCCTTCATTAAAGATATAAGTAGGGGTGTCCAACTCTGAAGGGTCACAGTGGCTGTGGAGCTTCCCTTTTTTATTAATTACTAGCCAACTTCTGATAACGAAACACACTTTTTACCCTAATTTGACTAGCATTTTAAGATTCAAGACTTTTTTTTTTCCCTTCATCAGTAATCAAACAATAACGATATGCTGACAAGACGAGCTAAATTGATCCAATTTGCAGCTGTGTGGCCATCAGGTTAAAGTCTTGAGAAATAATTAATTTCTTTTAGTCCACAAAATATTGGGTACCCTTTAGAAAAAAAGATGTCTGGTGGTCGGAATACGCGCACCAACACCCCAGTGAAATAACTAATGGGTTTCACTAACAAGAAGAGTTGGCTTCTAATTAAGAAATTGGCTAGATTTTGAGATCTCCTTCTCAGCTGGTCTATGTTCTCTCGATTTTGTTTAGCTGCTAACTAAAAAAGAAACTTTTTTTTTTTTTTAATTAATTAGTCTGAGTTTTGATAAGCGTGACAATTAAAGCAAATCAAGAGACGTCTGTTCAATTAGCAGCAGAAAGCGGCAGGACACTGCGTCCCTCGGGATCCGAGTTTAACACCGCTGGATTACAGAATTCAACGAAATGTCCATTTCTGTGTACTGTACTGGAGAGCTGCATTCATTTATTTGACAATAACACTTAAATTGTGCCTTACATGTGAAGTTTCACGCTGCCAAGGGACTGAAAATCGGTGCAAATTCTAGCCCATCCAAGGAGTCTGCAGATTCTCCTCCTCTTATCTCCATATGTCATACCTTTATTTCTGTAATCTTTATCAGGTGTGAACTGGTTTGTACACATGAGTGTGCCTTGTCCAAGATTTCTTTATACCTGATGCTGCTGGAATAGGCTTCAGCCTCCCTCAGGCCCATTACTTTATGCATACCAGACAACTGATGGATGTAACAGTCAGGGACCCTAACGTTATACCTTTCAGTACACTCACTGATCAAATTCTTACAAACATACTGAGTAGGGACTCCTTTTGCTCTCAAAACAGCCTCAGTTCTTCATGGCTTGGAATCCACAAGATAGCGGAAATATTCCTTGGAGGTTCTGGTACATGTTGACCTGACTACAACGTACAGTTTGTGCAGATATGTCAGTTACATATTCATGTACTCCCATTCTACCACATCCCAAAGTCGTTCTATTTGATCCAAGTACTGAAGGACACCAAACTCTTTGTCATGAATACATGAATCCAGTTTGACACCTTTGTGTTTTGACATGGTGCATTATCATTCTGGAGTTAGCAATCAGAAAATGGATGAATTGTGGGCATGGAGGAATGTACATTGTCAACAATACTCAAGACTGTGGCATTCAAGCAATGACTGATTGGTATTAATGAGCCCAAAGAGTGCCACGAAAACATTTCCCACACCATTACATCACCACCAGCCTGGACAGTTGACAACAAGGCAGGTTGGGTACACAAATTCAAACAGCTGGTGCCAAATTCTGACTCTACTGTCTGTATATTTCAGTAGAAATTGAGATTTGTCAGACCAGGCTGCATTTTTTTTTAAACCAGTCTTTAACTGTCCAGTTTTGTTGAGCCTGCGCCTACTGCAGCCTCAGCTTTCTGCTCCTGGCTGAAAGGAATGGAACCCAGCGTGGTCTTCTGCTTTTGTAGCCCGTCGTCCTCAAGGTCTGCCGTATTGTGCTTTCTGAGATGCTTTTCTGCTCATCACGGTTGTATAGAGTGATTATTTCAGTGATGGTAACTTTTCGGCCAGCTCAAACTGGTCTGACTATTCTTCTCTGACCTCCCTTAACAACAAGGCAGTTCTGTCCACAGGGCCACTGCTCACTGAATATTTTTGCTTTTTGGACCATTCTGAATAAACTCTAGAAGCTGTTGTGTGTGAAAATCCCAGCAGATCAGCAGTTACAGAAATGCCCAAACCAAAAATCATTGACTTTGCATTTTTTTCTAGTTTGGACGGCTGATCTGAACATTAACTGAAGCTCCTGACCTGTATTTGCTTGATTTTATGCATTGTGCTGCTGCGTGATTGGCTGATTAGGCAATTGCATGGATAAGTAGGTGTACAGGTATCCCAAATAATTTGTGCAGTGAGTACAGATTACGTGTTTATCTCTGCTGTTGGTAAATCTGCCACATTCAATTATATGCCATTTTTTCACTGCTTTATATATCTTTACCAGGCAGTATGAATGGGTCTAAAGTTGAAAAAGGATGAAACATTCTGTTTGACAGATGGTCAGTTTCCTATCCCTATTAATACGTTTCATCCATTTAATCTATTTCACTCGCTTAGACACTGTCACTGAAAACTACCTGCACTCTAACAAATACTAGTTCTTTAATGGCATTTTATGGTTCTCTACTGGGTTGTGTGGTTCCTTGTTGAACTGTTGCTTGACAAGAAATCATTTAATTCTGGGAAGAGTTCTTTGCATATGAAGCTGGTTCTTTGTTCTTTCAAGTCTTCTATCTAATATGTATTCTAGAAAGTTGATTCTGTTCATCTGGACATAGTTTTTTTTCTGATACGTTTCATCACTCATCCAAGTGACTGCCTCAGTCTCCGTTGACTGCAGGTTTCTCCAACCTTATAAAACAGCACCTTTGGCCTAATGATCAAACTAGCACCATTAGCTAACAATGGGCCGTGTGATCAATGATATGAAAATTGACCATTGATCAATGGCCATGAGTACCATTCACAGAGAGTTGGAGAATGGCTGCAATCACCGCATTGTAAGATTGTGAAAGATGTACCTTAGGGCCCCCTTCTCAGTTCAGAGATGGTTGTTCCTTTTTCACGTAAATGATCTCCTTGACTCCTCACTCAAACCAGCGTTCCTCCCTGTCCTGGATGTGCATATCTTCATCACTGAAAGAGTGACCACTGTCCTGTAGGTGTAAATAGACTGTGGAGTCGTGGCCTGACGAGGTAGCTCTTCTGTGTTGTGCCATCCACTTCGCCAGTGGTTGTTTGTTTTCTCCAATGTATGATTCACAGCAATCCTCTTGGCACTTAACTGCGTAAACTATATTACTCTGTTTGTGCCGGGGCACCCGATCCTTGGGGTGAACCAATTTTTGCCATATCGTGTTTTGGGGTTTGAAAGCCACCAAGACTTGGTGTTTTGAAAAAATGCGTCTGAGTTCTTCTAATATACATAAAAAAAAACTAAATCTTTAATCAATGCTTCTTTGCAGGACACTAACAGATTAAGAAAACCCCAAAGTAGCCTTTATTTTACTGTTATACTGTATTGAGGATTACTTGTGTTTTGTTCTGTGTAGTGTATTGTATTGACCCCCTTCTTTTTGACACCCACTGCACGCCCAACCTACCTTGAAAGAGGTCTCTCTTTGAACTGCCTTCCTCAAGGTTTCTTCCATTCCCTCGCCCAAGTAGTTTTTTTTTGGGAGATTTTCCTTGTCTTCTTAGAGAGTCAAGGCTGGGAGGCTGTCAAAAAGCAGGGCCTGTTAAAGCCAATTGCAGCACTTCATGTGTGATTTTAGGCTTTACAAAAAATACATTGTATTGTATTGTATTGTAGCCTGTGTTGTTGCATGCAGCAAGTTCACTAATCTGTTCCCGTGTACTTGTAGTTACTCACTGTATGGACCCTGATACAGATCGAAATAAATAAAGGTTCTTTCTGGAACTTTCATGTGAATGGGTCTTTTGGGAACCAAAAATGGTTCCCCCTATGGCATTACTTTCAAGAATCACTCAGGTATCTTTATACTTAAGAGTATGGGTGCACTGAAAGATAACCATGCCTGGACGAGAGATCTGACTAAGCCCCAAAACCAGCGACAACTCACACGAGTCCACCTTAGAATGATCAACTTAACCTACCATGAATCGTATAGGAGGTGACTGGGAAAATGTACCAATCTCATACAACAACCGTTTACTGAACTGGGTCTTTCAAACTATGAGACAGAAGCACCAACCATGGGGTCAGTACGTTCACCTAAACCTGTAACCATAAAGTTTGCAGCACTTATTAATAGCTAGCTTTATAGAGCAGCAAGTTTCACTTTTATTTGAGGTGTTATCACCCGGACTCCGACCTCCCACAAACTCCAGCATTGCTGTAGTCCAATCAATTCTGGTCACATCTAAAGATGGGAGAGAGGTCGACCTACTTGCATGTAAAAGGAAGAGCCGATTTTTTTTTTTTTTTGCTTTCGCTGTTTTAGGTTTAATACTTGTATTATTATTTCAGTATTAGAATTTTTCTCCCTGTTATCCCGTCGCCGCTACTTAGCGTCTTTGATCAGAGCTGTGACCTCACCGAAAAGGGGCGTGTCTCACGAAGAGAAAAGGTTCACGATCTCGCGTTTCGCTGTCTGCAGACGGAGATAATGGTGTCGGACGCAACCGAGGGGGACTAAGCTGGGAAAAGCAGTTGCCGGCCAGTTTGAGGAAAGGTGCCCAGTGACAGTCAGTGGGGGAAGCTCCTACTAAAGCCGGACTGGAGTGAATTATACGAGTCGTCGCTACAACTCGCTGAGCCCGACGAAGTATTATAGCTGCTCCGGGAGCTGTCAAGCTTTACACGACACGAAGGACAACAGCGGCGACAGGCGAGGACTGCAAGGTACCATAGTGCACATCCACACGCAGACAGACGTGGAGTGTAGCGTCGCAAACATCTTACAGGGTATTTAGTTAGAGAAGAATGCATGCTTGTTTCTAAAACCAGTTTTTTTTTTGTTTTGCGAAAATTCCACACCCTCCAGATGCGAACAACTGGATGAGTAAGTAATACTTATTCGACACGGGGGGGGGGGGGAGATAGGGCAATTATTTTTAAATCCTCACCAAAAACAAATAATAATAATAATAATACGGTTCTAATCGTTTAATAGTACTCCATTCTGAAAAAGATAGCAACACCCGAATAATCAGCGAGAATGTGAGGATCGGGTTACTGGAGGCTTTAAGATACAATAAAGAGTGATACCATCTGTTTTTAGATTTTCAGACTTTGTGACATCCACCTCGCCACAAAGACAACGCCGATGTAAAACCACACCTAAACGTCGTTTTACTTCTTTTACCTGCCTCAAAAATAAAAAAAAAAAAAAATAAAACAAACAAAGCTACCACATCTAGCTGTCGCTATCATATGATACTTAATCACTATAAATACAACCCTTGCATGTCCCTTTCTGTTAAGACACTGTGTTGTGTGCCTTACAGCTGTTTATTTAAACAGACGGGCTCGCTTGCTTTGTTATACTTCAGTATCACACGTTATTGTTACTTGATTAATGACGCCGAAGACAGACTGTTTAACGGATTTACCGTGCTGTTATCTTCCCACATATCCGCGCTGCCATCGCTATCCTTAATTAACAGTCTACCTGTCAATCTGTCCGCCCACCTATCTTCAGTTGCTATTTTTTCCGACATGCTATTGTGGTCTACAAGGACATGTTGTGGGCATGGGGACCCAGTCTTCCTGACGCCACTAACGTGTCTAACGGTAAATTACCATAGTCAATGGCAATGACCTCCGATCCGCCGACGAGCCGCGGTCACCTTCAAATGCATGTAGTGGCTGCGGAATGATGGTGTGTGTCTGTGCGGTGCAGATGATGGGGATGTTCACGCACTCTTCGCCTTTGCAGACCGTTATTTTGATAAAATCTAAAATCCTAAATCTAACATCTAGTCCGCGTTTGATGGGCCATAATGGAAGTGCAAGTTCGTTACCGGGCCATGCTTGCGAATTATCGTGACGGGTCGCTGACGAAACAGAGTGCGTCTCACATTTTTAATGCTTGGCACGACGTTTTGAATTTTGATTGATTTTATATTTCATTCCATTTTTATCGATTGTGCGTGTGGTTGAAGTATTCGAAAATGGAATCCTACCACACCTCCTTCCTTCCCCAAACAACAACAGATTCATTTGGGTTTTTTTCTCTTTCTTTCTAGAAAAAGCGATGTGACGAAACGCCTTTGTTTTGATAGTCTTAAGACTGGCTGCCACGGATCTGTCGGCCTTTTCATGTGATCAGTGGCGTTAATTATCTCTTCCTGGATATTTTTTATACAGTGTTTTTTTCTCTCTCTCTCTCGGGGGTGTGCCTTCATATCCAAATATGCGTTTGCTTTTATTTCTGTTTGGTGGTGATGACCCACATTAGGGTCGATCGGTCTATCTACCGATCAATAAAAATCCGCCATTCTTAAAAGTGTATTCTATCAATTACGCCGGGTTTACGTTTCCCACTTTTCACTGTTTTTTTAAACAAAGTGCTTTTCAGTTTAGATTGCTATCTCGCTTTAAGGTACTATGGAATATAAACGAATGCTGTAAACGGCAACGTTTTCGTTTTTAGCTCAGAATATTCTAATCAAGCGAACTTTCATTAAAGAGTTCATGGCGCTATACAGGGATTACACATATAGCAAAAACACAAGCAACACTAACAAAACTGTGCAACTAATTAAAATGAGTATACTTGGATACAGTATCCTAAAACACTTGCCTGCTTCAGATTCTAGGTCATTTCACATTTTGAAACGAATCAAACGACATTCTCCTCCATCTAATTTTGTAACTTGTTGATCCACTTTAGGGTTGTGGCAATCCGGTGCCCACCTCTGAGCACCGGATGCCACACAGTTCTGTTGCTGGAAACGTGCATTTCCATCCATCCGCCCATTTTCAAACCAGCGTATCCTAAGCAGAGTGTTGGAGCAGCTGGAGCCCCACCCCATCAAGTGTAGGGGGCAAAGCAGGAGCACTGCATGTACGGACACCAGTCCGTCATGAGGTGAACACACCCATATAGAGCCATGTTAGCAATGCCAACTCACCTTACCTGCATGTCTTTGGGAATATCCAGAGCAACTGGTTTATGCCCATGCAGACACAAAGAGAAGATGCAAACCAGTGAGCACCTGGGACATGAATCTTGTTGCGAGGCACCATTGCTACCACAGCATCACCCTGCTGCCCACACTTAATTTCAGTTGAATGCCAAATATCTGAAAACATTGCCATTATTTTTGAGGATGAATGCACTCTGGGACAGACCAAGAGAAACCAAATAGGAAAGACTTAGCAATAAAAAAAAAAAAAAAAAAAAAACTACATTTAAATAAAAAACAGTATTGGAAATAGAATAATCTAAGTTACTGATATGACAGCACAGTTTATATAATAATCATACTCTTTTAAAAAAAAAAACAAAAAAAACCTTGTTATTCCATTTATTTTTCCATGCGCAATTTATTTTTTGTGTGCCTAAAACTATTACTGAGTGGGTTCAGGTAATGGATGACTGTATATGTGCCTACACTCTTAAAAGCAGCAGCTCCTTAATGGTGCTTTACAGGATTCTGTGGTTTCTCATAGAATTATTACCTGGCAAAGAACCATTTCTTTCTGTGAATATATATGAACTTGGCTCTTTGTGAAGGTTCCTAATATGGGGACAAAACAGAAATCTTTAATGTCTAGTAGGCGACCCAGATCAAGAAAGCCAGTGTTACTGTATGCAGCAAGAGTCCTTTTAAAATCAGGAACCTATTGATATTTCATAAATCTGTTCTCTATTCATGTCTATTTATGGAACCTATTACAGATCTAAAATAAATCACGGTTCTTTCTGGAACCTTCATGTTGATGGTCTTTTTGGAACTAAAAACAGTTTGCTTATGGCATTAATCTGAGGAGCCACTTTGGCACTTTTATTTTTAAGAGTGCATGCGGTTAACCTGCTCATTAAATATTCTCTATTCTGAAACACTATCGCTTTACCACTTCTCCGCATCAATTTGTGATATGACATTGACATTCTCAAACCAGCTCAATCCAGTTTAGACTTGTAGTGGTGCTTTAGCCTTCAAATGTCTTTTAAATGTATCAGGAAAATTTGCCCCATTTTAATTTTTACTTTTTAGACTTCGCCTCCATCCCATTCATAATGACAAATCTCTGTTTGTAAAACCCCTTTCACTGTCAGGGCTTTCTCAGGCCATACATAGCATTAGGCTACAAGAGGAATTTAGCTTCGCTCTGAAAATAAAGAAAATGAAGGAAAGCATTTGCAATCAATGGAAAAGTACAAGTACTTGTCTCCATCCATCCTTTGATTATTTCAAAGAGATTTTCCTTTTACAGAAAACACAGTGAATTGTAACCTATCTTAGACATAAGACATACAACAAGAAGAACAAAGTAAATTCAAGAGAGAGAGAGAGAGAAGTGGGCAGCACACATTTTAAATTTAGTGCATAAGAGGAGAATGTGAAGTGAGGATAGAACTGTTTATATGAAAACATCCTCACAAGTAAACAGATATGGCTGACACTTAAGTACCCCTAACTGCTGTGAGAGTCAGATGCAGGGCTGGACACTTTGTGTTTTATTGTGATACATCACAAGTGGTGCTCCTAGATGATCCATGCCTCATGTCAGGGGTGTCCATCTCCGGTCCTGCTGGGCCACAGGGGCTGCAGGTTTTCATTCTACCCATCTTCCAAATTAGTGAGCCATTTTTGCTGCTGATTAACTTGTTTTGCCTTAAGTGATGTGACTCAGACCCCTTATTTTGTTTTTCCTTAATGAGCAGCTAAATAATAATGTGACACAAAACAAGCCACCACAGGACCAGCTAACCTGAAAATAAAGAAAGGTGAAGGTCTTGGTCATGTTGGACTGCTCAGGTCACCAAAACATCTCGACGGTAGTCTTAGAAAAAACAGAAAATCAACAGAATGAGAGCAGCAACAAGTCCTGATATTCAATAATGACTTTAATTAACAGCCAAGAACTGGCTTCTCATTAAGAGACTGGTTGGAGTGACATTGGCCAGAGTTGGACATTCCAATTTAGCTGGTCATCTGTTGGCTCATTTCACATCTCATTTCTGTTTGACTGGCATTTAATGAAGAAACAAATCAATTCAGAGGACTGAATCCTTAAAAACAGGGCTATTAAAATGAAGGAAAAAGGAGTTAATTAGCAGTGAAAACAGCTTGTTGATTAGGAAAAGGTTTAGAATGAAAACCTGCAGCCACTTGTGGCCCACCAGGACCGGAGCTGGACAGCCCTGCCCTATTTGAATCTGTTTTTTTTTTTTTTTTAAATGAAGATGTGAAGAATTTGGGCTTCTTGTGGGTGGGGTGGTCTATTAGGTTGATAGTAGACCACATTATAAGAGGTACAGATCACATTGTCACTGCTTGGTGTTGATTTGGCATAGTGATCACTGGAAAGGCACTATAATAAGGACTAGAAGATTCATCTCCAGTAAGAAGACACCCCATCCTTGTTCACTTACTGATGGTGCCCCCTGATGTACTTGCCTGACATGGCTCTCCTCAGCTTGCCTGAATAGTTAAGATTTGTCTCTGCTGCCATCATTGCCTGGGGTCAAAATGGCATTCTTCTGTTCTTGCTTTGGCACTAAATTGTCGCTCAAGTCGGAGGAAAGTGAGAAAATATTTTCAGATCTTACTAAGGGAGGTCAATGTTTGTTGACACATTAGCCAATACTCCTTTCACAACTTCCTTTTAAGGTTACCATGGCAACCGGCATATGGTGAAAACATTGGCACACTCCTCATTAAAGAAGCTTGTGGATAAAAATAATGCGTCTCATTGAAGAGAGCAGGGCACACAAACGTGGGAGGACTGGAAGGGAAAGAGCCTTCAAGGTTTAAATCTTCAGTCTGGTGCAGAGGCCTCCTGCTTGGAGTGTTGTTAATTAGCTTATGCTTTAGGTATGAGGAAGAGGAGGAACTGGCTTTTGAAGATTTAGACCTTCACAGTACCTTTATGTAAGATCCTAAGCTTTTCTGAGAAGGGAGTTCCTGTGCATTTGTGTGTGTGAGCAATAGGAAGGAGAGATCCCACCAATTGCTATACATGTGGAGATGTGAGCTGCAGACTGTGGAATGGGGCAGATCAGCATCTGCACTTTGGTGTGCAAATCCATTCCTGAGGCGTTCTGGCATAAACACGTTGCATGGGTGTTTTGTAGTTCTTTCAGGATGGGACATGCAGCGGAGGGCTTTTATATTCCTCCTCAGCGAGCTGAGCACCGGGCATATTCTATTTTTGCTCATGTGACCTAGCAACTGGCTGGGAATGCAAATGTGGCTGCCACTCCGCCTGAAGGCCTTACTTGTCTGAATGAGTGTTTGTGGGCACTTACATATTAATCTGCAAGGAAGAACAGGTTTGCTTTCTTTTTAACTACAGTAAAAAGTAGTGAGCACGCTGTTATTAAGCACCATCCCTGTAGAGCACTTTCACATTAAAAAAATAAACTTGGTAAATAAGCATGGTAGGTGACTCACCCAAGATCATGTAGAGGGTACTTTATGGATTTAGGTTTTACTAGTTGTATCTTTTCTGATCTTCTTATAGATCCTGTTTTCAAAGAACAGCCATAGAAGTATTAAGAATTTGTGTGTCCAGAATAGCATTTGACTATTATGCAAGTGTTACTAAACCACCTAATCTAGTTTAGGGTTATGGACTGGCATCTCCTGGAATACACTGGCATCAAGGTGGGAACTAACTCTGGACTAAGTGCCTGTCTGTCAAGCACATACTGTACCCACACTCTCATTCAGTGCCTGCCTGTATTTGGAATCTTCACTTAACCCAGTTTGAATGTGTCTGAGTATGTGAGAGGAAAATCCCAATATGACATATGGAGAAAATGCAGACTCCATACAGGCAGTGGCCAAGTGCAGGATCCAAACCCTGGACATTGGAGGTGTGAGATGGTGTTGATACTGAAAAATAAAGATTAAGATGTGAAGGTCAAAATGTTTGGACTGAATACACGGGCTTGCATTACTTGCTGTGCAGTCTCCTTTTCTTATATGCTGCAGGTTAGTGAAAGGTGCATTCTTGTTGAGGTAAGGAAAACCATTATGAAGTACATTGGGGGGCAGACAGTCAAAGTGTACAACTTGGAATCGGTCCTTTTATATGAGATTGAGAAGGAAACGGGGTCATGGTGCTTCTGGTTACCAAGGGAATTTTGAGATTAGTCTTAGGCCTCTGAAATATCTGAGAAGCCAGACCTGACAGTTGACAGAAATGTTGTGTCAGGGAAGTCCAGATTGGATTGTGAGGGTTGTTTTCTTTTTCTATTGTGAATAATAAGAAAAATCTATTTTTGTTATCACATGAGGTCCTAGGTGATGGTGTTTAAGATCTGTGTTGAAGTGTTGACAGGACTCTTCATGTCTTAGATAGTGCTGCCAGTGCTGCTGTTAAAATTATTCTTGTATTATACACCCACTTCTACTTCATTACATTTGAAAAGAGACATTCTCATTTTTGTATCACTGGCACTTAAAAGTTCTGTTTCTCCATAACTGGTTCCAACTGCTTGTTTCATAAGGCACTTTAAGGTAGCATACATATGCCAAGGAAGCAGCCACATAAAATCATGTTCTGTACCTTGTCTTTTTGTATTCTGTTCTCTGACAGGAGAAGTCTTCAATCCATCACACCATGTTTAAGTTTTATTAGGGGGCTGCCATAATGTCAGAATCTGCCTGATTTGGTTGGGGCATGAACTCAAGAAGTCTTTGAAACATTTGTGCAGGTAAATCTGCCCATGTTGACTCCATTGTGCTCCATGAGTCTATTTGGATTTCTCCCCAAATAGTGTTCTACCTCATCCTGAAGATGCTTGATTAGATTAAGATCTGTTTACCCTGCAGGTGATCACTTTCAGGTGGATATATTTTTATGTTTCTGGAACAATTCCACCCCATGACTGTAAGTTAGATTAAGTTTGTTTTAAGGTGGATGAATAGATATAACTTTACCAAGTTTCTCTCTAGCCTTGTAGCATTGAGTGTTATCCTGCTAAAAAAATCCATCTCCATATGGGTGCATTAGGAAGTACCTGCTTGGAAGTCATTTTTATTTGCATTTATATTCAATCTTGCGTGCCATAAAAAACACACCCCACATTACAATGTCACTACTTGCCTCTATTGTTCATAACTCACAGGAATGGATCCATGGAGTCTTGGGATTTTCATAATATCCTGGCCCTTGAATCTGTAGGATTAGGACTCACCAGACCACATGAGGCATTTTCTGTCCACTGGTGTCCAACGTTTACATTCCTTAACTCAATACAAATGTCCCCCCACCCCTGGGTTCTGCTTCTTTCTGACCAGAGTTGAACTCGTTTGGGTTATAGCAGCTATCAACATAACGCTGTCAAGCAGTGACAAGTTATGAGTTCTGATATTTCTCTTTCTGCATCACTGCTGTAGTTGACTGACTGCAAACTCCCTTTCTCTGCACAACTTACGTCAGGTTCTGTCGACTCCTCTCACCAACAATCTGTTTCCAGCCATGGGACTC
>JANRMT010049829.1:7643475-7659920 GCA_026402145.1 Polypterus bichir lapradei
TTTTTTTTTTTTTTCAACTTTTATAATAATTGGTCAATTTATTATTAATGAGATTTGTTGTTGATCGTGCACAATATAAAAATGTAATCATTCTTTTGCGGTTTACTCCTCAAATATCCATCCCCATATCAGAGTATACTAGAAAGTCTAGGGGAGACCACTCCCGATTTTTTTTTTTGTTTCACTTTTCGGTCTGGTTTCAAAATCCATCTTCAGGGGTCTGTGTGGAGTCTGCATGCTCTCTTAGTATCTAGAGTGCTGTTGTCTGGCTACTCCGTTTTTCCAGAGTATGTGGAGTTTGTATGTTCTCCCTGTCGCTACATAAAAGTTTATCTGTGTAGTCTGGTTTTCTTTTCACATCCCTAAAGATGTGTTACATTATCTGGTAATTCTAAATTGGCCGCATGGGTGTTGGTAGACCCTGTGATGGACTGGCACCCTGTCCAAGGTTGGTTCCTGCCTTACAACTAATGTAACCAGTCAGGCTTCAGCCCCACGTAACCCTGAATTGGACTAAATGTATTTCAGAATATTGTTGTGCTTGTCTTTCTTTCCTATCAATCCACCTCAATTTTTTAAACACACTTGTCACTTTTTATTTCTTTTGTTCTGTCTCCAGTAGGTCAGCGGATCAGACCAGGACCTCTGAAGCTGCCAAAAGGACCAACAGCATGGCGGACCCGGGTCTGCCATCACCCACACAGCCCTTACAGTCACCTCGCACCCCACTTTCTCTCTCTTTCCCTTTCCTGAGAGAGGGCAGCCGAGTGTGGGAAAGGGGTCCACCACTCTTGGGGGACCTGCCCAGTCCATTACCCACAAAGCGCACCAGGACTTACTCTGCGTAAGCATTCACTGTATGGTGGTTTGGGGGTGGGGTGAGAAAGGGATTTTCTTTCTTCGTATTGCTTTGCGATACACTGGGGAGGTTTATTTGAGGCTTTTTTCTTTAGGTTTTCAGAAGCTTGGTTCTTGAATGGTAGTTGCAATTTATCCAATGCCAATTTGCTTCTTATATCCGCTTTTCTTTTATTTGTCATCTGAGCTGGGTCACCAACACTTCCCAACAGGAGACACTGCAGAGGGGTCTGACTAGTCCCCAGCGTAGCTCTGCCTTGTTCTAAACTGCTGGTGGTTGCCAAAAGGTCTGGCCAGGGTGACCGAAATACAAATGCCTGTTTGTCTCTTCTCTTAAGCTGCGCTGCTTAGCTTCACTTCCTCTGGCAGGAAGCACATTTTGGTCCTAGTAGTCATTTTTTTGTGAGTCCTGCATCTTTTGTTAAAATTTTAAACAAAAACAAAACATTTTCAGTCTAAGCTGCAGGCTTGTGAAATCTGTCAGGATCGGACCCCCTAGTTTGAAACCTTTTGATTCACATTTTTGAGAAAATGAGTTAAAGGGGTTCTGCTCACAGATGTCTGAGAGGCAATATAATCCTGCATCTTGACTGCAGTGCTAATAAAGAGGGTAAGGCTACTGAAATCTATTTTCAGGCAAGATCAGTTGCAATGCAAATGCATCAGTTGAGTGTAGGAATCAAACTATGATGATACTTGTGCAGATTTCTGAGAGGCTGATGGATCAGACCTTTTCAGTATACTGCCACAAGCAAAAAATCAAAGGGTGCAGAGAAAATGGGCACCTTGTAGAAAGAAACCTGTCAGATGGACTGGTTAAAATAATAGACTTCAGAGATTAATGAAAATCGGGACACTTGTATGTAGTGCTTGACATACACTCACTGGCCACTTTATTAGGTACACCTGTTCAGCTGCGTGATAACACAAAAATCTAAGCAGCTAATCACAGGGCAGCAACTCAATTCATTTAGGCACGTAGACACTGTCAAGACAACCTGCTGAAGTTCAAACTGAGCATCAGAATGGGTAAGAAAGGTGATTTAAGTGACTTTGAATGTGGCATGATTGTTGGTGCCAAACGGGCTGGTCAGAGTATTTCAGAAAATGCATATCTGCTGGGATTTTCACACTCACACACAACCATTTCTAGGATATACAGAGAATGGTCAGAAAAAGGGGAAAATATCCAGTTCACTGGGCAAAAATGCCTTGTTGATGCTAGAGATCAGAGGTGAATGGCCAGACTGGTTAGAGCTGATAGAAGGAAGACAGCAACTCAAATAAGCACTCGTTACAACTGAGGCATGCAGAAGAGCATCTCTGAACACACAACACATCATACTTGGAAGCAGATGGCCTACAGCAGCAGGAGACCACACCGGGTGCCACGCCTGTCAGCTAAGAGCAGGCAAATGAGGCAACAGAAGATTTTAAAAAACTTGCCTGGTCTGATGATTCTCAATTTCTGCTGTGACATTTGGATGACAGTGTCAGAATTTGGCGTTGACAACATGAAAGCATGGATCCAGCCTGCCTTGTATCAACAGTTGGTGGTGTAATGGATTGGGGGCTATTTTCTTAGCTCAATTTGGGCCCCTTAGTACCAATTGAGCATCATTGAAATCCTACAGCCTTACCGGAGTATTGTTGCTGACCATGTCCATCCCTTTATGACCGCAGTGTACCCATCTTCTGATGGCTCCTTCCAGCAGGATAATGCACCATGTCACAAAGCTCAAATCATCTCAAACTGGTTTCTTGAACATGACAATGAGTTCATTGTAGTCAAATGGCCTCCACAGTCACCAGAGCTCAGCCCAGTAGAACACCTCTGGGGTGCAGTGGAACAGGAGATTTGCATCATGGATGTGCATCCGACAAATCTGCAGCAACTGTGTGATGCTATCAAGTCAATATGGACCAAAATCCTTGAGGAATGTTTCCTGCACCTTGTTGAATCTATGCCACAAAGAATTATGGCAATTCTGAAGGCAAGAGGGGGTCCAACGCGGTATTAGTAAGGTGTACCTAATAAAGTAGCCAGTGAATGTATTATCTGGATAGTAATATTGCAATAATTGGAATTTAAAGTTAGAGCCTTTTCAGATCTAACAGAAAGTGATTATTTTTATATACTCAGCAAAAAAAGAAACGTCCCTTTTTCAGGACTGTGTATTTCAACAATAATGTTTTAAAAATCCAAATAACTTTACAGATCTTCATTGTAAATTGTTTAAACAATGTTTTCCATGCATGTTCAATTAACCATAATCAATTAATTAACATGCACCTGTGGAATGGTCGTTAAGACCTTAACAGCTTACAGAAAGTAGGCATTTAAGGTCACAGTTCTAAAAACACAGGACACTAAAGAGACTTGTCCACCGACTGTGAAAAACACCCAAAGAAAGATGCCCAGGGTCCCTGCTCATCTGCGTGAACGTGCATTAGGCATGCTGCAGGGAGGCATGAGGACTGCTGATGTGGCTAGGGCAATAAATTGCCATGTCCGCACTGTGAGACGCCTAAGACAGTGCTACAGGGAGACAGGAAGGACAGTTGATCATCCTCGCAGTGGAAGACCACATGTAACAACACCTGCACAGGATCGGTACATCCGAATATCACACCTGTGTGACAGGTACAGGATGGCCACAACAACTGCCCGAGTCACACCAGGAACACACAATCCCTCCATCAGTGCTCAGACTGTCCGCAATAGGCTGAGAGAGGCTGGACTGAAGGCTTGCAGGCCTGTTGTAAGGCAGGTCCTTACCAGACATCACCAGCAACAACGCCGCCTATGGGCACAAACCCACCTTCGCTGGACCAGACAGGAGTGGCAAAAAGTGCGTGAGTTTCTGCATGACAGCAATGTCAGTGTTCTGCCATGGCCAGCGAAGAGCCCAGATCTCAATCCCATTGAGCACGTCTGGGACCTGTTGGATCGCAGGGTGAGGGCTAGGGCCATTCCCCCCAGAAATGTCCAGGAACTTGCAGGTGCCTTGGTGGAAGAGTGGGGTAACATCTCACAGCAAGAACTGACAAATCTGGTCCAGTCCATGAGGAGGAGATGCACTGCAGTACTTCAAGCAGCTGGTGGCCACACCAGATACTGACTGGTACTTTTGATTTTGAGCCTCCCTTCATTCAGGGACACATTGTGAAACATTTTTAGTTTATGTCTTATGGTGTTGACTCTTTTAGTGTTCACACAAATATTTACACATTAAGTCTACTGAAAGTAAAAACAGTTGAAAGTCAGGGGACGTTTCTTTTTTTGCTGAGTATATAACTTTGAACAAAGTAGACACGGCAAGAAGAAAGACTTAGGAGTTAAAGAACTAAATTCTCCCAATAAGCAGGATCAGGGTGTTTGTAAGAACAAAGTAATCATTTCACGTTATAGACTTCTCAGGTCTGACAGTATCGGGCTAATTGTAATGTATGATGTTTTTGATGAGAGCTAGGACCAGACTATCATGACTTCTGAGTTCTTATACGATCAGAATTTATGGGTGTAGTCTAAACAAGGCACAAGATCAGATGAAATGCGGGGGGGTGAGGGGTGGATAACATTTTGAAGGCGAGGGGATGTGTTAAAGGCATCTACTTTTACAAGAAAGACGCCAAAGAAAAACATTACATGACGTAAGTAACCTTACAGGCTTTGGCAATTTGAGTATAATGCCAGATAAATCTGGAGGGTGATATATCAAAACTGAGAGGTTAAAGTTACAGGCTTGTGTGTAGCACAAGACAAGTCTGTTAAGAATAGACCAAAATGGTGTTTAGGCTACTGAAATGCTCTTAACTAACAAGAATAGGTTGTGTATGTAACATTATATAATCTTATTAAGACTTGCCTAGTGCTACAGGGATCACCTAACTGAACACTATATGTAGTTGAGGGTGGCCAACAAATTACTACTTATTAATACAGCCTACTTCTTGCAACTAGTTTGAATGTGATAGTGGGTAAGTCTCATAAGGAATGCTGTTAGCAAGTTGGATCAGGCTTTTTGTATTTAATATTATATACCCATGAAGACGACAGGGCCAGACTTTGGGGTGCATTGAGGTGTTGCTGGGTTGATAAAGCTACAAATGTCACCCCACTATTCAGATTAAGCAAATAAATGTTGCACTATAACCTACTTCAGACAAATTGTAATCCTTCAGAATTTCAAATCTAGCAGCATCAGGTAATCTGTATGCAACACTGGTTTAAGCCTGAGGAGAAAACGATAAGCCTGAGTGAGCTGAAGCTACAGATGTATTGAAACAAGCAAGCCTGAGGCAAACAGGGCAAGAACGTGAGGTCCAATCTTTAGATAAGTCACGTGAGACAATAACAAGGCAGAGGGGATAAAATAGTAGACGTCGCAGAACTGACAGGATCACTGTTTTCTTACTTTAATTCCTTTGTAAGTCTAAGCAGGGCTTAATAAAATGTTTGTTTATGCCTGGGAAAAGACACACTCGATCCATTTTAATGGGGGCTGCAATTCTTTCCAAAATAATTTAAAACTTGGCCTCTCCTATTATTTTGAATTTGTTTTGCTTGCTGTGAATTTACCATGACTGCATGTCTCATACAGAGCTCTGTGTTTGTTTTCCTGCAGCACTGCCAGGGCCTCAGCTGGCCCTGTTTACAAGGGCATGTGCAAAAACTTCTCAAGATCACAAGGCCACGGCTTCATCACACCAGCTGACGGTGGAGATGACATTTTCGTCCACATTTCAGAGTAAGTGTCTGTGGAATTTATGTTCAAAAGTCCTGCTGCTTACTTGTTAATATTCACATGGAAGGTTCTGAAAAACATGTTTTTTTCTTGGTATTGACAAGGGCAGTGGAAGGCAATTCTTTCAAAGCTTGCAAAGTAAAACATTTTACAAAGCAGAAGCTCAGGGAAAGGTACTTCAATAATTAAATGCAATATGTGGATATGGAAGATGGATGGCAGGCTATTTTGCATATATAGTAGAGAAGTCTTTTAATGGAAGTGCTGCTGCTGAAAACAAAAATCACAAAATACTGGTTTATATATACTGATTAGTTTCATAGTTAACTACTTTGCATCAACTGCTTTATAGTAACAACTATTAGGAAATAACTGTATAAGATTAAGGATTCTAAATGAACCACTGTCTTGTGGTTTATGCTCCAAGTCCTATGCCACACAGTTGCAGGTCAATCCCTAACACTGACTCACTATTCAGCTATGAACAAATCATTGACACAACCAAAGTAAACAATTGCACTGTGTTGGTTGTCAATTCTTGGGTGGCATGGTGGTGCAGTGGTAGTGCTGCTGCCTTGCAGTAAAGAGACCAGAGTTTGTGTCCCAGGTGCTCCCTGCGTGAAGTTTGCATGTTCTCCCTGTGTCTGTGTGGGTTTCCTCTGGGTGCTCCGGCTTCCTCCCACAGTTCAAAGACAAGCAAGTTAGGTTGACTGGCGATCATAAACTGGCCCATGTGTGTGGTTGGGGGGTGTGTGTGTGTGTGTGTGTGTGTGTGTGTGTGTGTGTGTTCACCCTGCAGTGGACTGGCGCCCTGTCTAGGGTTTGATCCTGCCTTGCACCCTGTGCTAGCTGGGATAGGGTCCACCATCCCCTGCAACCCTGATCAAGGTTAAGCGGGTTTGAAAGTGTCTCTGACAATTTTAAAGTTGCTCCATGTAAAGTGCCTTGGTATTCTGATGATCATAGAAAGCCATTTTATAAAAGCACTGGACAAAGTACCCAGCATTGTCCAGGTATATTTGTATAAAGGGTTAAGGTAAGAAAGCAAATATTTATGTTTTTAAAAATGCTGACCCTTTTGTCATTGCTGGCTGAAATGCTAGTGTCCCATCCATCAATTACACTACCTCTCTGATTACTATCAATTTCTCTGCTCTCAACAGTTAGAATTTTTGTTATTCTTATGTATGTTTGTATTCCATAATTGTGCCAATTTCTTGTTGGATTGGAACCATGCACTGTGCTTCTTTGTATTTCCTGGTTTAGTTTGGTTTCACATGTTTAATCTCACATTAATAAATTGGATGTCTTGTTGAAGAATTGAATCCATGGACTGTGGAAAGCATCTGTAGTACAGGGGGTTCAGGGGGTGATTTGGGTTCATAGATATTGCTGCAGGTCTCCACTTTATTACAGGAGACATCACCAGTGGCAGAATTTAATAATGTCTCTCTATTATATAAAAAAGCCTGGGACGAGACAAGACTTTTTAGCCTGGGATGAGATGTGACTTTCTCAGAGAGACACTTTCATTTCCCGCGAGATGAGACTTTGTGCCAAGAGATTTAACCATGCCCGGGGCCGGAAATAAAAGACAAAGAGTAGATAACAACCTAGAACGTCGTAAAGAGGTTCAAAAACGTTGGTGCGATACACATGCAGAGCAGGTTAGAGATAATGAAAGTACTAAAATTCGAAAGTCTCAAAAAATGATATTAAAGATCGCATTGGCGCAAACAACCGGAAATTATTACTCTGTGAAATAACGGAACAGCAAAAAGAGATCAAAAGTATTGTTTGGATTTAAACTTTAAGTCGGAGACTTGTAGATTGTCTAATTCATGTTGCCATCAGGGAAAAGTAATGTTTCTTCCCAATGAAAAGACATATCTGCGAGAATTAAAAGATTTCTTGTTTGGTGAAAGTGAAATCCACATACGCAAGCGACAGAGACGTGAAGTGGCTGGTGCATAGTGCAGGCAGGGGGGTTGGCGAGCAAAGTCCCCTAGTTATAAAGATGATTCATTCATTATCGATTTAAAATTGTTACAAACCATGTCACTGTATTGGCGTTAAAGACTAAAATTATAACCTTCTCGTCATAAAATAAACTTAAATGTCTACCATCAAGAAACTGCAAAAAATACTAATGTTGCCCTCAATCGTTCTCCTTTAACCATCAAAAGGGCAACTCGACATAATCTTAAAAAAAAATGTTTCATTCTGTTTTATTGTGGCATGTCTCTATTACACTTAACAACAATATGTAGGTGTACAATAGCACTGACTTTTTCCAACATTTGTTTTCTTTGTTACAAAACGTACTGTCATCAGTTCATTTCAGATTTCTTGTCACGTGTACACAGCGTAATGAAATTCCTTTCTTTACATCTGACCAACAAGGAGCAGGCCACAACTGTCCATGTCTGGCAGTGCAAATCTTACTATTATGTTTATTATCCATCCATCCATTTTTTAAACCTAATAGGTAGCAGTAAGTGAAAAAGTCAAGTTTACCCTTTCACATACAGTTTTGTGAAACTGACACCAAACTTTGTTTTGCGTGTGATTTCATAACCATGAAATTCAGTAAAACTTTCAGCTTAAGGGTGAATCATGCACTCAAGGATATCGGTGGAAATTAAGGGGAAGTGCATTTAGGACTGAAGCTAGGAAACACTTCTTTACGCAAAGAGTTGTGGCACAAGCTAGCGAGACATGAAGGTGAAGCAGAAGCCTTGAGGACATTTAAGAGGCATCTGGATGAGATACTCTCTAAACAACCGGGCTTGATGGACTGAACGGTCTTCTCTCGTTTGTCAAATTTCTTATGTTTCAAAAAAAGGTGTTTTGGCGTCTTAAACAATGGGAAACAATTACATACTTTTAGGGAAAATCTGTAATCTAGTGAAGCACAATGATATTATTATTCAGATGTGTTGAAAAGGAAATGCGGTACCTGTGTTCTTAGATGAGCTCCCGCCTTTGGCAGGTACAAAAGTTTTGTGTGCACTGATAATGGTGTCCTCCCATCAGCCCCATCACACACCTACTGCTTTATGGGAAATGTAGTCCCCACATCAACATTGGATTTTGGCCTCCCTCCCCTTACAACCCCTTTCCCTGATATGCCATACAGCCTGTATTTAACACAGGACCACGACGATACACTTGCAAAATTTCATGAAAATTGGTTCAGCCGTCTTTGTGTGATCGGTGAACAAACCAACAGCTAGCTTATTATTTTATTTATCTAGATGAAAGCTGGTTAAGGTTAAATTTCACACAAAAGTTAAATGTTCCTTCACATAGAAAAATAAGTCACTAAGTTGTGTGGTAGAATGAAGAAATTTAAAGCTTGTCCTGATATTAATTTTACCAAACTTTGGTCAATAGGGATTAATGAGCTATACTGGGCTAAATACACATGTATACAAGGGTTTGGTTGTACATGACATAAAATGGTTTTTGTACATCTGCTGTGTTGTTTAGTTGATTGTGGGTCTGTTTATCTTTCCACTTTTACAGCATTGAGGGAGAATACGTACCTATCGAAGGAGACGAGGTGTCTTACAAGGTCTGTCCTATTCCACCCAAGAACCAGAAGATCCAGGCAGTGGAGGTTGCGATCACACACCTGGTTCCCGGGACAAAACATGAGACCTGGTCGGGTCAGATTATCAGCTCATAGGGATGGGTTGAAAGCCCACCCCATTCAACCCCCTCCCCCACTCCAGTGCTAAGGAAGTGAGGAGACGGTCATTTATTCAAGAGACTTGTGGTAAAGTGTTTTTTTTTTGCACTGGGGAGGGGGTGGTTATAGTACTTTTGTCAGCACTCAGTCAGTTGGATAAACATTTCTGTTGTAAGGATGGGCATGGGTGGGAATGAGCAAAGGGAAATACTACTTTTAATGCAATTCATGTTGATATGAAAGAACATTGCCTGAGATTGACATACACGATCTGGGCAACAACAGGGAAGGAGGAGCTGATTTTTTTTTTTTTTTTTGCTAGAAATGGAAACTTCATCTTTTCAGAGTTACAAATTAGAGGACCAGGGAGTGACTATCTTTCTATAATCATTGTCAGCACTGTGTAAGAACATTAAGGTGGGGGGAAAGTTCTAAGCTATTTATGAGATATGTCTGCAATGCTGGGAACAACAAGAACTCTGGCACCCCCTATTGGGAATTAAATGTACAAGTAAAGTTTAACTGTAGTAACGGTTAAGTGTAGTGATCAAGAATGTTCTAAGCACTTACAAGCAGACCCGGAGCAAAATGCAGCAATCTGCAACGTTCTTCTCAAAGTGCAGACTCATCTGTTCATTGCACAAATTATCTATACGTAAGTGACAGTGGGGTAGGGGCAGGGAGGTTGTTTAGGGGGGGCTGAAGTTGGGCTTAGTTCTTCCAAGGCTTATCGGATTGTAACCTTTCAAGTAACAATAAGCTTGTTTTAAAGACGTGGACCAACTCAACGAGGCACAAAAAGCAAAATGATGACTACAGAGATTTCACTTGACACTTGGGTCCAATCATTAAATAGTGCGCATAGAACATGCCAGCATTACCAAAATCATTCTGCCTATATTTTAAGCACATAAACAAGTGTTGGGGTCCCCTTTCTCCAAACCTGCCCCCACCCCTAACTGGGTCAACAGAGCACGCTGCAGTATAGAGGCACTATAACAAGTGTACTGTACAGAGTGACTGAACACGCAAGGATACTTACTGTTGACAAAGCACACAAAGGACACAGTCGCTGCCTGTCAGTTGCATCCTTTTAATATTGTAGATGCTGAGGTGTAAAACTAAAAACAAACTAAATTGCCAACACAGTCTTCCTTTGTTGCCAAGCGGGGAGGTTAAACACATATAACAAGTCTTTGTAAGTGGGATTTTCTTCCGCACAAAAGCTGCAAATCAAACCATCAATAATGTCTTTAAATGTCTAAAGTAACTGGACCATAGACAGTTTTTAATTTTTTTTTCTTTCTGCATACAACAACTGTGGTGGGCAACATAGAGCATAACTAAAGATTCATTTTTTATTAGTCTATGAGTACATAAGAATGAGCTGTCAGTAATGTTTGTCAAAGTTTTTTTTGTGTACAAAGGGTGAACTCTTTCTCAATGGACTTTGTGGTGCTTGTACAGACTTTTTGTTTAACTCTTCCTCTGGCGGTCTGTCTACTGTGCTTATTATGTGATGTGCTCTCCAGTCTGAGATCACTTCTCTCTTCAGGGTGGCATTTTACTTTCCATTTTTTTGCAGGTGGGGATCTCTGCAAAGCATCAAGTGAGTGTGGAAAATGTCAAATTATGCCTCACTGAGGGCACTGGGGGAAAACATGGCATGTTTTGATGATCCCTTGTTTTGTTTTCATTGTTTTTGTATTGTAAATAAGTGGTGTATGGACTGGGGGGGGAAAAAAAACTAATAAAACAAATAAACTCTTGTATCTCGCCTGGAAAGTGAGCAGTTTTATTTCAGATATCAAACCTAAGATTCTGCATAAGCAGCTTACTTTTTATTTTAGCCACAAGTGCATTGAGTAATAAGTGTTTTCCACGTGATGCAAAAATTAACAGATTAGCTTCCTCAATCAAAATTTAAGGGGAAAAAAAATTTGCTTGAACATGTTTAATCAAAGCTCAGACATTTTAACTACTCATGCCTGTAATATAAATGAGGACAAGTGAATTTGAAAAATGAAAGTAATGTGAACTTTGAAAAATCTTTTGTTTGACAAGTTGCAGAATTGTTGAATTCATATCTGAACTGAATACATAAATTAGCTGAGCTTTTAAATTGATGTCAACAGTTTGAACACTGAATTTTTATTTTATAGTGTAGTACTAGGGTGTTGTACCGTGTTAGCCATTGTGAATGTAGTGAGAAGTCAAGCAAAATGACATCTTTGATTGGCTAACTAAAAAGATTACAATATGCAAGTGTTTTGAGGTAACTCGGGCCCCTTCTTCAGGCAAGCTTGCATATTGTAATCTTTTTAGTTAGCCAATCAAAGGTGTCATTTTGCTTGACTTCTCACTATTTTATAGTGCCTTTTGTGAAAAACGTTGGTCCAGAAAGACTGCTTTCAAATCCACAATTTCTAAAGTAATCCACTTTTCCATCTCTCTCTCTCAGAGAGAAAATAGAAAAACTTTTAATAATTAAAAACAGAATTCCAAAAAAATATGAAAAGTACACACACTCCCAGGCTTGAAAAAGACACAAATTCACAACAAAGTCAAATTGTTGAAAGCCCCCATTCATGGCTGGCTTTAGAACCAAAGTGTATATATAATATAATAGAGAGATAGAGGAGACCTGGGTTCGCTTCCCAGGTCTTTGCATGTTCTCCCCGTGTCTACGTGGGTTTCCTCCCACAGTCCTTAGGTGCATAGGTCATCCTAAATTGTCCCTAGTGTGTGCTTGGTGTGTGTGTGTGCCCTGTGTTGGGCTGGCTTCCTATCCAGGATTTGTTCCTGCCTTGCGCCCTGTGTTGGCTGGGATTGGCTCCAGCAGACCCCCGTGACCCTGTGTTAGGATATAGCAGGTTGGATGATGGATGGATATATATATATATATATATATATATACACAATCCAACGTATGTTTGTCCATTTTTCACGAGGGAACTACTAGATTTAGATTGTTTTTTTTCTATAATTTGCTTGAACATTGCGGTTGATTTTGCAACTTCTCTCATTACGCTAAGTATCATAGTTCGCTTGCAGCACCGATTTATTTGCATGAATCTGAGAGAGGGGGCGAGGTTCTTGTCAGCCTCGGGGCATTCATTACCTCTGCTTAGCTAGCGAACGAGAGAACTACTTGACAGGTTTAGATAATTTTTTTTTTCTATAATTTGCTTGAACATTCTGGTTAATGTTGCCACTTCTCTCATCGTGTTAAGAATCATAGTTCACTTGCAAGAGCAATATATTCTCGCCAATTCGAGACAGAGGCTGTGGTCCGAGGAGAGGGGGAAACGTGACGACGGGAGTGGGGAGCCGTGCCTCCTCGCTATCCTGTTTCATTTCTGTGCATGCGGAGCTGCAGGGGACGGCTAGTACGTATTATCAAGAAAAAGTTTAGTTACAGGTTATGGTTAGCGCTCATCTTTGATGTGCTTACTTGGCCATTTTTACCACTTTGTGATGCTGTGACTCTAGTTTACTTCTGAACACTGCATAACTTAGATGGAAGATGAGAAACCACTTCACACTTCTAATACATTAAATGAAACAAGAAAAGCCACTTTTAACATGTGGAGAATGTGAAACCCCTCACATAGGCATCTACTGACCTTAGAGTGGAACTCGTATCCCAGTAGATGTGAGGCTACAGTGGTAATCATTACATTCCACTGCCACTTACAGTATACAGTGCACGCCATAGTATTTTGGACAAAGATGCATTGTCCCTTGATTTACCCCTCTGCTCCACAGTTTAAAATTACAAATCAAACAATGTGGACATTGTGATTAAAGTGCACATTGTAGAATTTCATTTAAGGATATTTGCAAACATTTCAGCTACATGATAGAAATGACAACACCTTTTTCTACAGGGTCCCCCCCATTTCAGGGCACCGTAATGTTTGGGACACAGCAATGGCAGGTCTATTAAATATTTAGTACTTTGTTTCATATTCCTTGCATGCAATGACTGCTTGAACTCTGTGATTCACATACATCACCAGAAGCTGAGGAACTTCTCTGGTGATGCTCTGCCAAACCTACAATGCAGTCATCTTCAGCTTCTGCTGGTTTCGGGGGACTTGTCCTCTTCAGTTTTCTCTTTAGAATATGGAAGGCCTACTCAATTGACTGGCTTGGCCATTCAAGAATTTTCCATTTTTTAGCTCAGTAAAGCGCCTCTGTTCCCTTAACAGTATATTTGGACCATCACCTTGTTGTGAGATGAAGCACAGACACTATTCACTGGAACCTGAGCAAATCAGTTGTTTCAATACTCTTCAGAATTCATTGTGCCACTGTTGTCAAAAGTTCCATCATCAATGAAGAGAACTGTGTCAGGACCTGTCGCAGCCATACATGTCCAAGCCATCGCACCCCCACCACATTGTTTAACAGATGAGGTAGTCTGCTTTGGATCTCTGGCAGTCACTTTTCGAATCCACACTCTGCTGTTGCCATCAATCTGATCAGGCTGATCTTTGTCTTGTCTGTCTACACAACCTTATTCCAGAATTCTTCAGGCTCTTTGAATTCCTTTTACACAAAACTGTAATCTGGACCATCCTGTTTATGTGGCTAATTGGTCTGTAGTGTGTCCTCTGTATTTCTGTTCACGAAGTCTTAAGCTGATAGTCGTCTCTGACACACACACAGACGCCCTGATGTCTGTTTCTGCTCTGTCTGTCACATAATGAAGATCCTTCTCTCATCAGCAGTGGAGGTCTTCCTTGGCCTACCAGTGTCTTTGTGATTTCTGAGCTCACAAGTTCTTCTTCACGATATTCCAGACAGTGATTTTGGTCATTCTAAGGTTTTACTGATCTCTCTAATGCAGGGGTCTCCAACCTTTTTTCCCCGAGAGCTACTTTTACAAAATGAAAAAAGCCGAGAGCTGCTCATTTTTTCTAACGTTTATTCTCATAGCTTATTTCAACCCAAACAAACTGAATAAGCTTGTTTTGCCTGAACATTTACAAAATGATGGTGTCCACAATTCACATTTTGCATTAAAACATCACAAAAAAGCTTTAGTTCACTTGCAAGTACATTTTGTATGTCTGTATGCATTTCTAGTGTATCTCACACTATTAAATTAAAACATGAATGCTGTCAAAACAAAACAATGCAATTCCAAATACACAGATATGACTTATTCCTTTGTCATTTTGTCCCATGTCACTGTTTCACATGTCAAGTTGCATGTGATTTGTGATTTTTAGTTAGTGAGATGACTCAACAAGAGAGGCAGGTGTCTGGTGAAGTGGAGCCACTTAGGTTCACTCTTATGGAGTCATTTCAATGTTCGTCTGTCAGTCTTGTTCTGAACTTTGATTTCATGACATTCATGTCAGACTCACAGAGGTATGGAGACCCAAACAAAGCAGACATTTTCAGAGCTGCTTGGTAAAGATTCTTATACTTATCTGGCTCTACTAAGCTCCAGAAATGCTGAGAATGCTGCTGAGACATGTGCTGCTGCACATTATTTTGAAGGTTTACTAATATATAATATATAAAATCCAATGTCGGTCTGTCTGTATGTCTGTCGGCTTTTCACGAGAGAAATACTTAATGGATTGAGATCGTTTTTTTTTTTCTATAATTTGCTTGAACATTCCTGGATGATTTTGCAACTTATCTCATTCCATTATGTATCATATTTCACTTGCGGTACCGATATATTTGCGTGTAACCGAGAAACAATGCACAGGCCGAGGGGTGGGGCTTTCTTCACTCACTCGCCAGCTTCGGGCCAAGTTCCTCAACTCTGCTTAGCTAGCGAACGAGAGAACAATTGAATTTATTTTAAATATCAAATAAAGTTATTAAGTATTATTTAGGTCTTGATGAGTTTGTGTCCGAATATTCTCTTAAGTGTATGCCACATTGAAAAGATAGATTGCAATTCAGATTGTGGATCGTGATATGATTTTTTAGAAAGATTGCCCACCCCTAATTTGACTAATCAAGTTTTCAGATTTATGTAGGATTCATTAACCCTTTAGAGAGCTACTTGGAAAGGGGTTGCGGGCTACCGGTAGCTCGCAACAGACGTGTTGGAGACCCCTGCTCTAATGGATTTATCCTTGTTCTTCAGTCTCATAATGGCTTCTTTGATTTTTATTGGCACAGCTCTTGTTCTCATGTTGAACAATGGCAACTATAGACTGCAAAGGGTAGAAGCAAGCTGAGGTATCTTATGAAGCAAAAAAACACACCTGAGGACTCACAAACACCTGTGACGGCAATTGTCCCTAACATTATGGTGCTCTGAAATGGGGGACCACATATAAAAAGCGTCATTTTTACAAGGTGTGATAAAAATGTATGCAAATGCCCTTAAATGAAAGTCTGCAATGTGCACTTTAATAATGTCTGAATTCTTTGGTTTGTCATTTTAAACTGCAGAGCAGAGGGGTGAATCAAGGAAAAATGTGTCTTTGTTACAAAAATTATGGAGGGTATTGTATATACTTAAAAACTGCCTACAATGTTATCTACCTAGAATGGGAGAGACTAGCATAGTTTGTGAGAAGGTACGCCATCAACATATAAATTCATGGTTATCAAAATCTCCAATTGTTATAGCTGCGAAGATTTCTTATGTTTAGTGACAAGGGTTCAACAGTGAATGCAAATTGCAATGGTAAGAGGGTGAAGTGTGTTTTGTATCCCACACTTGTGTGAAAACAGTGGAAACAATCTGAGCATTTAAAAATAGAAACTACAGGATGAGCATACAAGCAGATTGGTTCAAAAGAAAACAATAATCACATCAAATTCAGGTAAGTTAAATAAGACTAATTTCAATTGGGTCTGGTCCAAGCATTTAAAGAAAATGCAACTTTTTTAAAATTTTGTTTACATTACGCAGATCATAAGGTTGCATGGTGGTGCAGTGGTTAGCACAGTTGCTTCATGGGTTCCTGTTGTCTGTGTGGAGCCTACACACTCTGCCACTATCTACAGTGGATACGGAAAGTATTCAGACCCCCTTCAATTTTTCACTCTTTGTTATATTGCAGCCATTTGCTAAAATCATTTAAATTATTTTTTTCCCTCATTAATGTACACACAGCACCCCATATTGACAGACAAAAAAAAGAATTTTTGAAATTGTTGCA
>JANRMT010049829.1:7659930-7682008 GCA_026402145.1 Polypterus bichir lapradei
ATACACATACATACTAGGGAGGCCAAGCCCCCCTTGCGCCTTCAGCACCCAACCCCCACTTGTGGCCAAAATCACGAAATTCTATAAATATGTAAAAGAAAAATTAATTATTATTTAATGGAGTAAAAATCATGAAATGAGAATAAAATATTTACTCTCTCACCGACAGGAGTATTCCAGTCCACTATGCTTGATGAGTTTTATAAGAGACTAAATAAACGATCCATTCGTTTGAACTGACATTCTTATAGATAAAAAAACCTTTTTTTTAAAAAAATGACTCATTTAATTAACTGGAAAAATCACATGAAAACTAAAGTGGTATGCAACGGGTCATTGTAACTCGACCTTCTTGATATTTTAGTTTATAATTTAAAAACAGAATAAGAATCTGAAAATCTAACAATCACATTAACGTTAAATAAATTCTGAAAAGAATGATACCAAACATATACTGTATCTGTAGGTTTTAAAATAAGCCCGATTTAATGCTTGACAAAAAACATGATATAAAATCGTTGCATTTTTAGGCTTAGAATTTTATATAGAGAGAGTAGATATACATATTACCTAATTTTAAAGAAAAAAATCTTTGCTAGAAAAATCCAGTCTGATCTGGCTTAGCAGTATGGGAACCACTCTTGCCTAGTCTGCCAGGCAGCAACTTAGTAAAAAAGGTCGTTTTCATCGGAGTTTAGTAAAGAAATAGGGCAATGTGATTAACAGATATAACCTTTATCTTTTTTATTATGTGAAATATAAGCTTTTCATAACGTCTGCCAAGAGTTTATTAATAGCAACAGAATATTTTATTATTCATTATGAAACAAGGGAATCATTGTAATATTTTTTTTTTATGGAATGCAATTCCAAATTCATCAGAATGAACGGCCTTGCTACTGGGAAAAGTACTGAGGAAATAAATTAGTTCAGCTTCTTTGAAATCTGTATTAGAATATTCTGGGACAGTAAAAGAATAAAGTAAATATGTTATGTCTGCTAGGCCTGCTTTTGATGTTTAAACATGTAGAGTAATGATAAGTAAATTCAGTTTTTACTGTTATATAACTTTGAATCACAGCAAATTTTAATTTAATCAACAGAAAAAGATTCTTCAGTGTCAAAGTCAAGACAGATTTCTGCCATGTGATCTAAATTAATTACAAATATAATAAACAAAGTAATTGATCACCTAAGTATTCACCCTTCAATATAACAGAGCTAAATCATCACTGGCTTTAAAAGTCAGTAATTTGTTCAATGGAGATCTCCTGTCTGGGGTTTCAATTGATTACAGTATAAATTCTGTGTTAAGAAGGTCCAGTTTGTGGTGAGTTGGTATAATGGTCTAAACCCAAGGGTCGCCAACTCCAGTCCTGGAGGACCACCGTGGCTTCAGGTTTTTATTCTAACCCTTTTCTTAATGAGTGACCTGTTTTTGCTGCTAATTAACTTCTTTTGAACTAATTTTAATGGACTTGTTCTTGAAGACTCAGACCCCTTAATTGTTTCTTTTTCCTTAATTAGCAGCCAAACAATTATTAGATATAAAATGAGCCAAAACAACTGGGGGGTATTTTCCGTACGTCGCTTAAATCATCCGAGATCAGATGCCTCATCTTGGATGAGTTAATGCCGGTGAAGCTCACCTGGGATAAGTCGGTTTTTCAAACGCAGCCGTGTAGTAGATTAGTCTAGCTCAGGGATCCCCAACTCCGGTCCTGGAGGGCCCCAGTGGCTGCAGGTTTTCATTCTAACCTTTTTCTTAAATAATAACCTGTTTTTGTTGCTTATTAACCTCTTTTGAATTAAATTTAATTGGCTTGTTTTTTAAGATTTGTTCCCCTGAATTTCTTCATTGTTCCTCTGAATTGTTTAATTTCTTTCCTTAAATTGCAACCAAAGGGAAATGAAATGTGAAGTGAGTGAGCCAACAAAAGACCAACTAAGTCAGGGCCTGAAACTCCAACCAGCTGCAGCTGGACAGACCTTTAGGAGTTTTCAAATAAGAATGGGGACAAATTGCATTGTCCAGATGTGCAAAACTGAAAAGGACCTGTGCATCTACTAAATACTGACTTGAAGGAGGAGAATACTTAACGAAAGTCATCATTTTGTGTTTTATATTTGTACAGTAATTAATTTAGACCACTTTGCTGAGATCTATTTTCACTGTGACATTAAGGTCTTTTTCGGTTGCCCAGTGTCAAAAAAGCCAAATTAAATCCACTGTGATTCCAAGTCGTATAATAAAATAATGTGAACTTTTCCAAGTGGATGAATACTTCTTAAAGGCACTGCAAGCAATTGGATCTATAAAGAGGGTACCTTACATTTTTCTTAATTCTACAAGTATGTATAGTTCATTTACTTAACAACCATCAACCCCTTGGACTTAGAATAATTTTAAATGTTTTATCTTTAACAATAAATTAGAAACATTCTTGAGAGTTTAGTGTTTTCATTTGGAAAAACAGATGATTGCAATTCTCTGTAAGCACTATAGCATTTGGCTAGACTTACTTTGGCTGGCATCTCAACCAAATTTGGTTCCAATGCTGCTCAGGGAATATTCTGGCTCCTAGTGACCCTGTAATGGAAGAAACAGTTTGAAAAGATCAATGGATGTCTGAATATGCTTTAATAATTATTTATAAGTGATTGCAGATCTGTGCAAAACTGTCCTGTAAGCAGAATTTCCATTTAGCCCATACATACAATCTGTGACGCAGTGGGGTTCTTAGTATGGGTCTCTACACCCAAACTAACATACCGGAGGTCAAAAGTAAATACAAATCATGCCTTGATTAAAAAAAAATGTATACCAGAAAGAAATGAATCCTGGCACAACTTAAAAGTAAAACATAAATGACCAAACACCACCAACTATTTCCTTTGGCCTGTACACTGGCACTGTGAGTGGCGGCAGGACCTCTGCGTTTTTCCCAGTTGATTCTGGGGCTCGTCAGGTGTGTATTCTGCTCCTACTCTGTTCAATGCTTGTATGGACTACAGTAGGTGTTGGGCAGGACATGGGGTCCAGCAGGTGCGGGGCATCTGTTGGTGAAGAAAGATTCACAGATTTTAACTTTGCTGATGATGCTGTCATCTTCATGAGTCATGGGGCTCTCGAGAGACTGAGCAAGGAGTCTGAGTGTCTGGGCTTGCGAGTGTCCTCATAAAAACCAAAGATCCAGGCCTTTAATGACCTCTTAGACATGGCCATCAGCAGTGTGTCTGTCTGTGGAGTGTTGACCTCATTGAGAGGTTTACTTACCTCGGCTGTCACATTCATGTCTCTGGTGACTCTTCCTGTGAAGTCAGAAGACAGATTGGGAGTGCATGGGGGGGTCATGAGGTCGCTGGAAAGGGGTGTGTGGTGCTCCCGATATCTCAGCAAAAGGATGAAGGTCCAAGTCTTTATAGTCCTGGTGCTTCCTGTCTTGCTATATGGTTGCGACACATGGACGCTATCCAGTGACCTGAGATGAAGACAGACTCCTTTGGTACTGTGTCTCTTCGGAGAATTCCTGTATACTGCTGGTTTGACTTTGTGTCAAATGAGCGGTTGCTCAAGAAGTACCAAATGAGGCACATTACCTGCATTGTGAGGGAGCGTCAGTTACGGCACTACGGCCATGTGGTGCAATTCCCTGAGGGTGACCTGACTTGCAGGATCCTCATTGTTGAGAACCTGAGTGGCTGGACCAGGCCAAGGGGACACCCACATAACATCTGGCTATGGCAGATAAAAGGTAATTTCTGGAGGGTTGGACTGGACCACGTGTCTGCCTTGGGGGGTTGCCAACCAGGATCTCGAGCTGTTTCACTGTGTGATGGGTGCAACAAAGCGATGTACCAGTGCATGATCCCCAACCTGACCTGACCTTCCTAACCAAATCTCAAGTCTCTGCCTAATGTGGAGTGGTGGGTTTCTTCTGATATCTGAAAGATATAAATAATTCTTACCTACTGATAGCCCCAAGTGTTATCCTTAACCGGTTACTAAACTTCCTGAATCAGCAGTAACTGTGCCCTCAAGACATCTGTCGATCTCCTGGTGAATGAAACCTGCAATCCTGCAAAAGAACTTCAGATCAGTCACTCGTATTCTCAAGAAGGTGTAGATTTATATGTAAACTGTGACCAATACAATCTATTAATAAACTGGAACAGCCTAATTTAAGACTCATCCAGGTCCAGAATGTACACTTGGAAAAGATCAACAAACTAGCCTGACCCTAAAATATTTAAGGAAAGAGAGTCAGGCCAGTGTATTTAGAGAACAGAGGGCTGCATGGGGTTAACCTGCTTTATACAGCTCCTGTCTGCTTCTTAAAGTTTCATCTCATTTCTTTGTAACACCAAACTCAATGCGTGCAGCGTTAAAATTAGGCCGCTTGTTGAAAAAGTAAAAACGCTATAGGCACTCAGTTTTTTACTACAGTGGTGTGCAGAATCGTACCTCAGAAGTGCATGTGCTAAGAACAAGAAGACGAAGCTGTAATGGGCAAAGCCATCATGACAACTCGATAATTGAAGATGAATCCTGACTTCTCCTACAACTTGCAGAAGGCAGAGTCATCTTTCATGTGTCTACCCTACATTGTGTCAGCAGTAGAGGCTGGCAGTTCTATAACATGTGCGGAATGTCTTCTTGGTGTGTAACAACCTCAAAGCTCAAAGTTCTTTACAAGATGAAGAAAGAAAAGATTATAAAAATATAAAAATAAAATGGCAATATTAAATATCAAGGAATAAATAAGGTCTGATGACAAGGAGAACAGAAAAAAAAAAAAAAAAAACTCCAGAGGGTTGGAGAAAAAAAAAAAAAAAATCTGCAGGGGTTCCAAGGCCATGAGACCACCTAGCCCCCACTGGGCATTCATTCTACCTAACATAAATGAGTCTGAATGTGAATGTGTATAGTAGGCCTTTTACTAAAACTGCGCATCATTTGAATGCCATAACCTATCTAAGCATTGTTACTGACTATGTGCATCTATCTCTTTAAGGCCACAATCTATGCTGTTTTAGATGAATACTTCCAGCAGGATAACATCACATGCCACAAGCATCACTTTAGGCTGGTTCCAAGGACATGACAGTAACTTCAGTTTACACCGAGTCTCCAAAATGAAGCACCTCTGGACAGGGGTGGAATAGGAGGTTCTAACCATGAGCGTGCTCCTGGGAAACCTGAGGGAACTGAGAGACACTGTTGAGTCAGCGCTGACCAGAATTCCTGAAGAATATTTGCACCACCTTGTTGAATTTGTGCCTCAAATAATTCAGGTCTTTCTGAAGGTAAAAGTGTGTCCAACCCAGTACAGAGTGTACCTAATTAAATGGCTGCTAAATGTACAGTATATGGCAGGAAGCGGGTAGCCATTTGTATCATTTTCCGTATTTCATATTAATTGATTTGGTAATCATCATTATTGAGAACCTTTACAAAATTTGGCAACAGTGTCTTTCCTCTGTCATAGCCAACATACAGTTTAATGTTAATCTAGACAGAGCTTCTGACATAACAGAGTTATGAGAGGTTCATTTTTAATGTTTTCCTCTCCTGTAATATAACCTCTTTTTACTTTCTCGTATACCAAGTACAGGGAAAGTATTGGAATCCTCCGAAAATTTGATTTCGAGATTTTGATGAATCTCGATGTTTCAGACCTTCCCAAGTCTGAAAATACCATTTTGGAATTATGTGTATGTGTGTGTGTTTGTAAACATGATAATTTGAGTACACTTTCAGTTAAGTCAACCAAATTCTGCATACAAGTATTCAATACAAAATGTAGATTTCTATCAACTTTTGAGCTATTTTTGCTAACCGGAAGTGGTACTTTACCTTTTATTCATGCAGCTGATTTACTCAACTTTACTTTTATAATAATTGTTCAATAGATTATTAATTTGATTTGATTTGTTGTTTATGGTTCTTTTAATGTACATAATATAAAAATATCATTGTCTTGCGGTTTACTCCTCTAATATCCATCCCCATATCCGAGCTTACAAGAAAGTCTAGGGGAGACCACTCCCAATTTTTAGCACAATATAATACCTTGGGCTTTTTCAAAGGTGTCGATTCTTTATCTATTTATTTTTTGGTTTCACTTTGTTTTAATTTAATTACTGGTCAAATATATAAAGATTGGTGAAAACAAATCCTGTTTGTCCAGGTTTGATGAATTAAATGAAAAGTGCGTGTGTTTAAAGTTGGTTGGCCCCAGATTTCTTGCTTTGGGTGTTGTGTGTTGACATTTTGTATCTATCTTCTGGTTTTGACTTGGGCCTAGTCAGAAACAAAACTTTCTCCCAGTACCTTTTTAAATTATTACTTGACATGACGGTGCCTCCTTGTGTGGATTAAAACAGATAGGAGTGTTTCCCAGTGTCTGCACCCCATATGGCTTCACCGTTAGAAAACACTCACTAAAACAGTGAAGTGTTGATTAAAAACAATGATTCAGATTAATGCGCTTAATACTTTTAGTCCTGTATGTTATTCCATCACTATATGCATCACAAAAATGGTGTAATGCGCTACTCTTACAGGAATTCGGGTCTCCTCAACAAATTCTATATCTAAGATTTAATTATTAGAAGAATTCTCTTTTCAGGTATCTGAGGAAGGCTTAGGAGTACGATGCTTCTATAAGCATATCATGTTTTCTCTTCACCATTTTCAAAATTGACAGCCATCCTAGTGTGCACATCCAGAGCTATGGGCACCACCTTCCACACTATGTTGAAAAGACATCCAGAAGCCTAGTATTAGTCAGCACCTTATATGGCCAACAGAAATTTAACAATCCCTCCCAATAATGCAGCATCTAAGTTGGGTGTGATCAGCTGGTTCAGAAATTCCTCAAAGTATTCATTCCATATCTTTGTAGAACACCCAGTTCATGTCAAATATAGCTTAAGCAACCTCCTGACTACCCATACCTGAGCACTAAGGTCGAAGACCTTCCAAACACTCTCCTTGAAAAGCCTTGGGTAGTGGTGGGTCATCTGAGCAAATGACTGCGCTTTGCAGTATCATCCCATTTGTATCTGCAGACATTTCATGAATGGGGAGACTGTTATGTTCGCACTCTATTCTCCAAGAGGAACCCTCGCTTGAGGTTCGGCAATGAACTGTTAAAAAGGTTAAACCTGGTCGTGAGATGGTAAAGGTTGGGAAACGCTGCTTTAGCCAGTTCCACAAGTGCTGGTGCTTCTTTGTCAAATCTGGAGAACCTGAGATCATCCTGCTTGTCTAAGACACATGATCCAGCTTTCTGCAGATCTTTTTAAGAGCGCTGCAAGAGGAAAAGGGCTGCTGGGAACCCTGGGAATGAGATAAAAAAAATGTCAAGTACAGACTCCATTCTAAAGAGAACATGTTTCTACATTTGTCTATGCTGAGCACAGGCCCTAGCCAGCTGACATTTTGCCAAAGGCAAAAATTAAAGAGAAAACAAGTATGCCTTTACAGTTCTGTAATGATGTATTGTGATTTTATGTTTTACATTTTGTTATTTCTAGAACACTCATATTAATCTTTTGTTTTGGTAGCTACAACCCCTTCTTCTCAGACTCGCATTTTCAAGAGTAAATTTACAACTGAAATAAAAACATAGAAATATCCGATCTTACAGCCTTAATCTCAATATACCATATAAACTGATAAATACATGCTTTACATTGTATAGTTTTTTGCCAAGTGGATAATCTGACAGGGGGACATGCACAATGTACAGGACTGCAAATGTATGGTTTCAACTATTTTACTCAAGGTCATCAAGTATTTAAAGCTAGTGGGAAGAAAAATACAACTTATACAAACCAGTTTGCTTCCTGTACCCACCAGAGGTTTCTAGAAACAAGATGTTTCATGGTTACCTCTGGCACTGCCCCAGACTACCCTGATACCAAACACTGCATTTCCATGGTGCCTAAGTAAATGGTGATCTTTACATTCATGCATACATTTAGGCTCTTCTTCCATTTTAACGCTTGCCCTTTACAGTAACAGGTACATCTGTGGGATCATTTGAAGTTCACATGGTCTTCTCATGTGTGCAAAAATATTAATTGGGGTACTCCAGGATTCCTCCCAAGTTCCCAAAAGACATGGTGGCCATTTATAATGGTGAACCTAAATATCTCCTGGCCATGCAAGTGTGAAGGTTGTATATAAGCAGACCCTGGGATGGACTAACACCCTGCCTTGGCCCCTCTCCTGCCTTGCACCTGATGCTGCCAGGATAGCACTTCCTTGACCCAGAATTGGACTATGCCAGGCTGAGAAGGTTGTGCTGTTTTATAAAATAACTGGGTGGCATTAAAAAAATTAAGAGAACACCGCCTCATCAGGTGTAAATCACAACATCAGACAGAGTAATGACAGAAATACCAAATCTGCAGAAGTAGCAAAAAGAAAATAATAAAAAAACGATGTAAGGTGGCTTGAATGTGATGTGGTCACTTCAGCCAGAACATACCAGCAGCTATATGGTAACTGTTGCAGATAAAGCACTCAGCAATTGCAGGTTAATAAAGATAGAGAGATAATCTTAGTATAGTAGGCAGGATAGATAGATAGATAGATAGACTTAGTATAGTAGGCAAGACAGATAAATATATATCTATTTGTCCAGGGGGAGATTTGACTCTTTACAGAAGTTCAAGAATGACTAAAAAGAAGGAAAACTAAAAAGAAAGTACTAACTGTAGTATTGTCACATGTGCAGTGAAATTTGTACTTGCAGGGCTGACCAATATTCAGTGCGTCACCACTCTCCATTGCCATGATAAACTTTGTTATGTGGCCACACTACAACCATAACAAGTAAGCATAGAAGAATGTTTTAAACATAGTGACCAGAGAATGGCATCCAAACAACCATAAAGTGGAATATACAGTGATCAATTAGCCCTTTCAACAATATACAAAGTGAAAGGAGGCGGCAGAAGTAGTTTTGGCATGCAGATTGAAGACCTCCTTGGTA
Organism: Polypterus bichir lapradei; assembly: GCA_026402145.1. Lineage (NCBI taxonomy): Eukaryota > Metazoa > Chordata > Cladistia > Polypteriformes > Polypteridae > Polypterus > Polypterus bichir. The sequence goes on from JANRMT010049829.1 coordinate 7,668,939, forward strand.
TCTCCCCTGAAAGTTGTACAAGGCACAGACCAGTGGGTGAAGACGCTTGACATGCTTGCTGTATTGTATCTTTCTGCTGTCTTGGAAGCATCCTAAAGTTCTTTAGCATGTGTTGGGAGACGCTACTGAACATAAAGTAGTTTGTTAGTTTTGTCCTGTCTAGGTACACCAGGCAGCGGTTTAGGTTTGATTTGGGACCAAAAGATGAAAAATAATCAAAAATATAAACAAGCCAAAGTCAAAACAATCAATTAAATAAAATGAAAAAATGCTGCCAACAAGAAAAAAACTTATTTGATGGAAAATCAATCATGCAATATCAAAATCTATCAGGGTTCAAGTTAATCAAACTCCAAATGTTAGAGGTTTCACTAATTTGGTCTCTGTCACCAAATCATGCAGTAGTACAAGCAGAAGAAAGAAATCAGTTTCAAATGGGATGCAGTACATACAAATCCATCCATTCACAGATACTGCAACTATTTAACAACAGTAAACAAACAGCATGCTTTGGTAAAGTGGCCCCTTGACAACACAAGGTTTTTAGTCAAGAACAAGTTAATCAAAGCATTAGTACAAGGTGATGAAATCTCACTGATCACCTTAATACTGACCAGATGTTCAATTTCTGATACCTACTGGCTAGGGGTGGCACGGTGGTGCAGTGAGAGCACTGCTACCTTACAACAAGGAGAGCAAGATTCAAGTCATAAATCCTCTCTGTGGGGGCTTTGCATGTTCTCCTTGTGTATGCATGTATTTTCTCCCAAAGACATATTGGTTAGGTGAATTGGCAATGATAACAGCTACTGCATAACATCCACAGTTATTGAACACTAAAAGTGGTGTCTGATATTCAGAAGCAAGGCCTGTAAACAACCAAAGCATCAGAAGATGTAAAAAAAAAAAAAAAAAAAAAAACAGACAATGAAGAGAAAAAATAATGACTGATATGTTTTTATTTTTCAAGCATAATTATTACATTATTTTAAAAAAAAATTAATAAAAACACATTAGACAATCTAATATTTTTACAATTAAGACAATTTCACATTTGTAATCAGTGCAGTGAATTAAAATATGAATACCCACAAACAAGAGCAAAAAAAAAAAAAAAGATTTTGGGCATTTGGCACAATACAAACTGCATCCTCAGCATGTTTAAAAGGATGAATGGCAAGTAGTACAGTATTAAAAACAAAGTGCAATCTTGAATGACATGGACGCAGAAACTGAGACATTTCATCAGAGACTCAAAACCAAAACCATAGGGGCTTTTACATTGACACCCAACGTCCATAAAAAATATTCAACGCAATGATGTTTCAGGCCTCGTATTTTCTAGATCCTCAAGCAACCCAAATGCAATTGGACAGTTTCTCATGATTTTCACCTTCACCCGTCTTGTACACATATCACAGAAGGCAGCAATTACAGTAAATTAACCTGTCCTTAAAAATGAGAAGAGCTCTCCTGATCTGCTCACAGATTCACTTTATGCATGGCTTTACACTTACAAATGACACTAAAAACTATTTTTGCATTTTTCAAGTCACAGTTTAGGAACTGGTGGGTAGTGTTTTACTTTCCTGTACTGTGCATCACCACACTTTGATTGGCATAAACAACCAGTGATCCCTGGCAAGAGATCTGTGGACTTGCATATTTATTAGATCAGTTTAACAAAACAGCATAATGATACATTCAAGTATATGGCCTACTTCAAGATAACCAAAACAGATGTAAGTAGCCTGTGCTTTAGTACATGACGTAAGGCTGCTGACAGTACAACAATTGTAATTCAGACTATGGTGCTACATTCATTTTACAATAATGAAATGACTTTGGTTACTTATGTGCATTGTTCCTTCAGAATAAAGCATGCCATGTATACACATTTCGTTGCTATCCAGTTAGTTACACAAGTGTTCATAAATGGTAAACTGAAAGAGAAACATGTCTGTGGCAAACCAGGACCCACATAACCTGTTTCAATTTCATTATGAAGCTATACAAAAAAGACACAAAACCCTGTCCGGAAATTGGCCCCAAACACAATTAAAATATAAAAAACCACTCAATGTAGACCTTATTATTAAGGTAACAGTAAAATCAATTATAAACACCCAATGTGCCATCCACAAACACACTAACAGCAATCCAGTGCATCTCAGGATATTTAATCCCACAGTTATTGAACACTCAATGTGGTGTCTGATATTCAGAAGTAAGGTCTGTAAACTCCCAAAGCATCAGAAGGTGTAATGCATGGCTTGGATGTGAGGAGTATAATACAAAGTACTACGATTCTGATAGGAAATTATACACTCCACCTGCACACAGTTATCAAACATAATACATAAAAACATCCTCTGGACAGCAATATTTCATAGTGCAGTTTATAAAGCACCATCTTCAAAGTAATTTTCAAGTTACTTAACAAATACAACAAAGCCCTATCGTAGACTGTGAGATGCTTCAGTCATTTATACACACCCTTTTAATTGCAACATACAATATTACATACAGTACATGTTCAAATTGTATATCACTGACTGAATTATAATCCAGCCTTCACACAATCATCATATTCCACAATAGTTTGAAACAAGACAGTTCAAAAACACTCCCCTGGGATACTTATATCCTATATGTATGCATGACCTGTAAATGTAGATTGGGACACAAAGCTCTATAGTTGTTATACATCTCAAATATGGATATAATACTAGACAGTTAATTAAAACTGTAAACTGTAAAATTCAATACAGCAAGCCAGTAAAACTCGGTCTTAGACCTCTAAGTACCTGGAAGAACAGGTCACCCTGTAAAATACTGAACATTGTTTGTCTCAGTTGCTGATGGCTCTTCATGCAAAAATCTCATATATTCAAGGACGTGTTTTTTAAAATGTCATAAATTATTGTTACTTCCTTACCTTACTGTCTTCACACATATTAAAAACTGACAAACCAATAAATACAGACAAACTGTATATTGAAGTGCAAATTAGAAAAACAAACAGCTTTACACTATGTATTTTATAATACAAGAAAGTGGCCTCTTCTGCAGGATGATTTAAAGTGTTGTCATTGCTCTGAAGCAGGTGCAGAAAGAAATAGATTCCAGTGGGGTGTGAAGACATCCTTTTTACTTTTTAACAGCCGAGTACCTTGGCTGAAGGCCAAGCGCAGGACACTTTTATACAATTAATCAAAGAAACCACTTGGATATCAGTTGTTTTTTTTCAGGTTTGAAGCCAATTCTCAGAAGGCAGAAACCAACTTCTGGCCCTCTCTATATGCCAGAACGTAAAGTCTGCACATATACCTGCTGTATTTTTGTTTTAAATTCCCAGAGAAACAAGAAAGTAAGAGTGGAGGAAGAATAAACAACATTTTCGTGTAGTGATGGCTGATTATTTTATAAATAACAGTAAAGATTTAAACAAGTCTGTAAGTTAGTGAGAAAAATGCAGCATGGAGAAGACCTGTATGATGAAATGGAAGGCTGGATCAGAAGCATTCCCGAAAACAAGATAACAGGTCTTTGCTGCACCTGACAGACAGGCTTCAGGTATAGTTTAAGGGGTCCAAGGCTGACTTAGTGCATCACACTCAGATGGTGCAAAATGGTGGAGAATCTGTGGACAGTTAGATGTGGGGAATCACAGAGGAACAGCTGATCAGAACAGTCGAGTCAATGGTCCAAATCGGGAAAGAAGTTAGCAGTGACTAGAGAAATTCAGAAAATGTAAGATTTGAATTAATCTCATGATTAACACAAGACCACTGAAAGGCTTTCATAACCAAGAGATAGAAGAACATAATTTATGTGGTAAAATTAATAATGTGTATATTAATGACAGTAAGTACAAAATGTGATTCATGGTCTTGATAATGTGCAAAATTTTAAACTAGCAGAAATATTATATACAAACAGACCTTGAAACATCATCTGAACAGTAGTAGAAATTTGGGAACAATTTTTAGTAACATTCAGTACACTTCTCTCACAGCCAAAGATGCCATCTGCATGAAACTTACGAGCATGAGATGCAACACCCTCCCACTAACCAATGACTACATTTTCTGTACAGGAATTCATGAGGCCCAAGACTGTTTGCAGACTACCAAGTGGGTACTTTTTGACAGTAAAGTAATAATACTTTAAAATGAACATAAATAATCAAAAATGTACAAAAATGTTCTAACTGCTGAAAAAATAGTGCAAAGAAATGAAAGGTATTTTTTGTTGTTTTCTTGCTCATGGACTTCAATAGTATGGCTTCCCAAATGAAGAAGGACAGATCAAATTGCCTTGTTTACAACTAAGCCTCCATGTACTGTATATACTTATTCTTTGTTAATTGACCCTGAATACTTGTTAGGTAAAACAGAGACTGTAATGATTTTATAAAAAAACTGGAGTATTCATGCTTCTCAAAGAGGAGTTCTCCATTTCCTCACCTTGGAGATCACAAGCAGGTAATCTCAGAACAACGTGAAGATACCAGTTAATGTCAAGATTCACTGAAGAACAGCTCCTGGCAGAGCCGTGCAGTATCCTCTGGTGAAAGCACCGTGTGCCCTATGGTACGTGGGTCACTAAAGATCTCAAAGTCATTACCTCCCTGAAGAAAAGATACCAAAATAAGAGATAATTAAACTTAATGAATGCATGGAGTTGCATGCACATAATAATCATAACATGATGCAATAAAGCTATTAAGTAGAAATGAAAATGTTGGCAGTCATCTCTCTCTATTCAAAGGTGCTTCATGGAGAATTTTTGCCTGGGTAGTGGTTAGAGTAATGGACTAACATCTCTCACTAACATCTTATAGATACAGGTTTAAGGAATATAATTTTTTTTAAATACACCATGGGTAAAAATTCACTACATATTTTTAAGAGTTTTGTTTTGTTGTCCATGTACAAACTTGAACAGAAATAACTTTACGTAACAGATTCCAGTTTTTCAAAATCTCTTTTGTCACTTGGTTATAGCCATGTGACTGCAAACATTTCATAGATGTGGAGTTCAAGATGCTGAGTCTGAAAAGGCTCAATACTTTTTATGTGGTCTTTTAAGATACTCAAAAGTCAGAACTGCAGACAGTTAACCTGAACTCTAACAACACAAAATACTAATTAACAGATAAATATTGTATTGCACTTTACATTAAAAATCAACTTTTTTAACATCAAAATCCTTTAATTTGATCTGATAGAAATAAATAAATCAATCCATCTACTGAAAAATACACTATGATTTGGTCTGAACACGAAGAATGAAAAATACAACTCTGATGCTTAATGCCCCTCTGAAATGGTCAGACAAATGTGCAAGTAATAAAATGATTACCTGTAATTTTCTCATTTTCTAACCTTCTCTCTATTCAATGGTAACTTTCTTTCTTGGTTGGAATTCATAAAATAGGGTTTGGTGTATACAATTTGAATATTTTCTTCGGCATTGATGTTACACATTGCAGCCACCACTAACTGTTTGTACTGATTTTCTTTCTGATAATTTTTTAAATTTGTCCTTTCTTTCTCTCTGTCTCTGTCTAACTTACCGGATAGGTTTCATTTCCAAAAAAGTGAATAACTTTTACTCCTTCTTCCTGTAAAATATCAAGGCAGTAGCGTTTGTCCCACCCCTCTGGGAACACATCAAAACTGATCAGCCCACCTGCAAACCAAAATGAGCAACCAAATGTGAAAGAAGAAAGAAAAGCCAGCTGACTTAAAAAATCAGAATGGGATTTACAACACAGTACTTTACATTAACAAATGAAGCAGAAAGAAAGATTTATTTTGTCATCCAGTCTGTCTAAATACATATTAGGCTACAAAAATATATCTACTATGCGGTCAGGTTTTTGGTCATTGTGAAATATACTGTAAATAATAATTAAATTATAAAATACATTCAAGTTTTTGCTACTTTTTATTCAGTACTTTGCTCCTCTTTATAAGGAAATGGCAATTTAATTTGACTTATTTAATAGGAATAGTGGTTAGCATTTCTGCCTAATGGCTTCAGAATGTTAATGTTGTATCTTGCACCTGATCATTGTTTGGGTGGAGTCTTCCTTTGGATATTTTGGTTTACATCCCACAACCCACATATATACATGATAGGTTAAATGGCAACCTGCAGCTGATATCGGCTTCATAGATAGTCCAGTTCAAATTGGAAGAAAGTCTGCTGTGTCTTCCACCACAGTCTCAAGACCCCAGAGGAGATACCAGGAAACAGGCTGTTAAACAAAGAGATCTGGACAGGGCCACAGAAGGGCATCAACCCAGCAGCAGGCCCAGTATCTTCTCCTTTGTGCATGGAGGAACAGGAGGAGCACTGCTAGACCCTACAAAATGACCTCCAGCTGGCTACTGGTGTGCATGTTTCTGACCAACCTCATGAGGATGGCAGGAGGCCCAATGTCCTCTAGTGGGACCTGTGCTCATAGCCCATCACCATACAGCTCAATTGACACTCTGCCATTGGCGCTGTGTTCTCTTAAAAGATGAGAGCAGTTTCACACTGAGACATACTGTAAAAGAGTGAAAGACTCTGGAGATGCCATAGTGAACATAATGCCACATGTCAGTGATAGTCTGGGGAGGCATATCCTTGTAGGGTTGCACAGACCTCTGCGTGATATGCAACAGTACCTTGACTTCTTTTATTTCCCAGGATGAAATCCTCAGAGCCACTGTCAGAGCTTACGCCAGTGCAGTGGGCCCTGGGTTCCTCCTGGTGCAGGAAAATGCCCGTCCTCATATGGAAAGAGTCTGTAGGAAATTCCTGGATGACAAAGGCATTAATGTCACTGACTGGCCCATACATTCCCTAGACCTGAATCCAACTGAGAACTTCGGGGACATTATGTACTGGTGCATCAAACGTTACCAAGTAGCACCATAGAATGGCCAGCAGCTCACCAATGCCCTGATTCAGGTCTGAGTGGAGATCTACCAGGTCACCACCTTCCATCTCATCAGGAGCATCAGGAGTGCATACTGGCACGTGAGGGCCACACAGAATACTAAATCACATTATGAGTTGCCGTGATGAAATTCACACAAGTTAGATCAGCCTGTGATTTCAATTTTGGACTTTGTTTTTTGATGTGATGTTGAATCAGCCCTCATTGGGTTGGTGATTTTGGTTTCCATTGACCGTTGTTACATCATTTTGTTCTCAATGAATTACACAGTAAGTGAGTATCACTCAGTAAAGATTTTCCACTTGATTACTTTGTTTATCTAGATCCGATTCATGATTTAAGTGTTCCCTTAATATTTTTGTGCAGGGTATATTTTCAGCGCTCAGTCCCTTTATGAAAAGAAAAACAGCAGCAAGAACATACTAATAATAGAACATACTAATAATAGGAGAAAGTCAAAGTACTCTTTTTTCAGGAACAGAGTGTAGTTAATCCCAGTTTTGAGTGTAAAAATATATTCCACAAGGCACACAGAACCATAGAGCTATGGTTTCAAGAATTCAGGCGAGAGAAGACCTCAGCTGAGCAGTAAGAGATCAGTCCCAATGACTACCCCTGCAATAAATCTAATTCTAAATGATACAAATAATATGGAACACGAATAAACTATCTACATTAATATAAACATGCACAGCAAATTTGTGGATTTATCTAACAGCAATGATTCATTGAAAAGTAAAATAAATGATAAACAGTACCTAAAACAAATATCATGCACACTTCACACCACTTTTGTGGTAATAAAAGATAAAGAATGAAGTTTCTGAATAGCATTTGACAAAGTCTCTATTGTTTATGAATATGTATGTGCGCAAAGTGCAGGCCATTCTGCTTGTGCCTTGTACTCTGAATACAAAAAACAGCAGGCTTACTCCTGCCAAATAGCTGCCTGTCACAGAACACTGTAAACAAACCCACAGAATGTCTCTGTCATGAAACTTGCACAATTACTGCCCACTGAAAGAAAAATTAAAGAGAACCACAATGATTTATTTTGCAATGAAGAATCTCCTTTTCAGGTTCTAATCAAAATTTACACCCAATCTTTGTGAACAGAGACTGACTGAACCTGATTTTTAGCATATTTTTAGGCATATTATTTTTATCAGGGCTTACCTGCACAATTCAAGCATGTTATCTCTGTGCCACAAGAAACATACAGAGGGCAACACTATATCGGAAGAGGATTTTAAATAATAATTGTTCCTATTTAAAACTCCAAGATGTACTTATAGATCCAGCTAGTCTCACTTTCAATTTGCAATTAAATGATTAAAGGTTTGACCTTGTATGAGTGACCATGGGTGCGTTATGTGATGCTTGTTTTTTCCATGAAACTGTTGCTGCAGACATAAGCCCTGACATAAATTAAGCGAATCTGATAATTGTTGGAAGGATAGGTGGAAATTTATAATTTTAAGGTTTGGTCTTTTCTATTGGCCAGTAATTAATAATTCAGTGCTTATCGCACTGATGAACATTAAGGATTCCTGAAAAATATGTTCAGTGCAGCCAGAAAAAAAGCAGAATCAATGTCATGTTTTTTTTTTCCTAATCTGACATCCATTAAGAAGTAAAGTGAGGACTGAAGGAAACCATTTTAGCACTTTACAACCATTCTGTTCCTATAAAAGAAGCATTCATTGTGTCAAATTGGCAGTATACTGTTATTTACTCAACCTCTTCTACTCACCATCCCCATTAGTAGTTAGCATTTTAAGTCAGGGATGAACATAAATACACATAAATGAGGCTTATTCAAAATCAGTAAGTAACTCATTGCCTCTTTAATGGCTTGTGGGCTAACTGATGGCTAGTGACAGGGTAATGCTATGAAAGGGCATTGCTATGGCATGGAAACTGGCAAATATGTAAAAAGCGAGGTATTAAAATAGAGTTCAATATAAACAATACATTTACTGTGTCATGCACTCAGAGTAGCAGAATGTAACACCAAAAGAAACTGCTAAGTTACACATACCTTTTAATTAACACCTGTTGTACATGTTTTTATATAAATAAGAGAGAGTCCCACAGTTAATTCAAGCATCTGTTAAACAAAAATTCATTTACTTTCTCAATAACAAAAGCCATTCCCTGAATCCTGCATAACAGTGGGTGGTGTATCAATGGAGGGTAGGCTTTTCACTAATGTTCTGATTGCTAACATGTTTTTCCAAGATGACTGCCATTTACCCACCTCTGGTAAACCTTAGTCCTTTACCAGCAAACTCTTGCTGAAGGGCAGCAACAAACTTCTCACGAATTTTTTCCTTCTAAAAGTAGAACAGTTTGGAGTTTGTCACTGTCAGTTTTTAACATGCAGCATCACTGTCAATCATTGTTATTAAGCAGGCCAAAAAGATTACCTTGTCAATCTCAGAGAATTCAATTCGCTCCTCCATGGTACAGCTTCGTCCTATTGGAGAGATGTTTAGCATTCCATTGCGGAACTCTATAAATGTTCCCCTGAGTAATTTCAAAAGAGAAATACAGAGAGAGAGAGAGAGAGAGAGAGAGAGAGACACAGAATGAATCCATATAATTAAATTGAGTGGTTCAGAAACAATATGTGAAAAAGTAATGCTTAAGAAAGAGGTTCTGACTCACCTCTTCTTTGGAAGTTTGAGCAAAGCCATATACCTCAAACAGAAATTGATAAGATCTTGAAGTAACTCCTCTCCAAGATGATTCTGAATTGCCTAAAGAAGGGAAAGTACATGAGAAAGTAAGAATTTGCAAAGTTGATTTGTGGTAGACATAGGAAATGTAATGATTTACCATCCATCCATCCATTATCCAACCCGCCATATCCTAACTACAGGCTCACGGGGGTCTGCTGGAGCCAATCCCAGCCAACACAGGGCGCAAGGCAGGAAACAAACCCCGGGACAATTAAGAATCGCCAATGCATGTCTTTGGACTGAGGGAGGAAACCGGAGCACCAGGAGGAAACCCACACAGACACTGGGAGAACATGCAAACTCAACGCAGGGAGGACATGGGAAGCGAACCTGGGTCTCCTAACTGCAAGGCAGGAGCGCTACCCACTGTGCCACCGTGCTGCCCTGTAATGATCTACCTCATGAGACAAAAGTACATAATAAACAGAAATAGTTTTGTCAGCTATTTGAAATATTAAAATGTGTGCTTAAATGTAAATGTTTATAAGGTCTAAATATTCTTGATTGTAATAGAAATTTGTAATTTTTCACCCTCTGACAGGTGTCCTTAGAGGGCCAGATCAAAAGTAAAAGATCAAAATTCAGAAAAAAAACATTGTATCCATAATCACTGACCTTGGAATATAGTCTTAAAAAGATACCCACATACTTATGTTTGAAATTTGTCATTTTAACCTTCTGGGAGTGGCTCTTAGTGGGACAAGACCACTGGAAATATCAAAATTATTATCATATTCATGATCAGCAACCTCAAAGTAGAATAATATTACCAAACCCCATTTTTTCAAAGTTTTGTGAAAAGGTGTAATTTTGACCCTTCCTATTCCATTAGGGAGTGAGCCCCTGGGGTCATCTGATGTGGCCTGAACAGCTTCAAGTCCTTCTGATCATTTTTGCTAAACACACCTATTAGTTTTATCCCGAGTTTGTAATTTCCTACACAAAATATGGTACTAAAGTAACCTAAAAATTACGGTTTTACAAGTCCAGAGGGCCAAAAAACAGGAGGGAGCTCCAAAAAATTTGACTTCGCATAAACAGACATTAAGACCAGTCGAATGGCACATATAATCAGTAGGGTTTTTCCTCATACCGGTGAGTCAGGAGGTGCTGGACAAATAATTCAAAGCATTTGTAAGCAATTCCTACGAACACAAAAGCAATCAGAATCTGCATATACATATACTTCAGGCCAGGAATCTACAAATGCAGAGCCTTAGAAATAAATCTCAATGAAAAATATCAGCTTTAATATCTATTTTTTGAAAGTTCCCAAACTCTTAATTCCCAAAACATCCTTTTCAAAATACTATTCAACATTGAAATATGAACATTTCAGTACCTATCAAAAGTGCCTAGGTGGGTTTCCAACATGAATATCATGATTTTGACAGAATAACGCTTAAAAAAATAAAACAATAATAACAACAACAAAAAAATAAACCTTAAATGCTCCATGAGGGCAACCAGCCTTTATTGTGCTGGTGTTATTTTGATGTTTTGTCTCAGTGGAAGCAAAATTTACATTGGAATGAAATAGTGCTCTTCACAAATAGTAGGGGGCTAATAGTAAACATGCCCACTGTTGTTATGTACACAGTATATTGAACCAGAGTTGGCTCAAACCAGTGCCTGCTTGTTAACATAAGAGACTGTCTGACTACCGGAGTAAACCAGATTTACCAGTCTGAGAAAATGAAAACTCAAGTGACAAATAAATCGATCTTAATTGAAGAGGGAATTACAGATAGGAGGCTATAAATAATTGTGAGGTGAACATGTAGAATCAGTTAGCTTCTACTCTGTCCAAAACATGGCAATCATGATGAATCTAGAGAATGCAGTAAATATGGTTCTCCAAAAGAAAGGGCACCAACATGGACATAACCCATACTTATCTGATAATGTATCTACATTTTTGGTTCAAGTCCTTACCTGTTTAGATATTAGTTTCCCATCTTTGTATTGCACTGTTCCATTCTCAGCAAAGACATAGTCAAACTTCTGAATAACTGAGAAAAGAAAGAGGTTAAATGTTACAGTGTACCATCCAATGGCTGCATGCATATAGCCCAACAATTATGTAGCTTGGAAGAAGAGCATAAATGTGAGCTAACAAACAGCTGTGGCTAATGAATAGATAAGACCAGTCTGAAGCACTTTTAAACACCATTATTTCTCAGGGGCATTCACAGTAACTCTGAGTGTCAGAACCACCAATATGGCTAAATCATGAGATGTGTAGGTTTTCAAAAGCCTAGGTTATTATCATTTGGCAATTGCTCTTAGCAAATGTAAGCATCTCATAACTTAAATGTTGCAATGATGGATAAGACCAACTCCCTTAGGTTTAAAATATTAAATTTGCACAGTCAAGGAATGTCACCTCTTAAAGGTCTATGATCTTTATTCAACAATGGTGTGCAACCAATGTTATTTAATATACTTTTAAGGAAATCTCATAGGAATTGCACTATTACCAGCTTCAAATGTGATCCTGGTAAAGCGAACAAATCTTTAAGTGTATAAGTATTTTCACTGATGTGATCCTTCTGGTACTCACAAGTATGCATTAATACTTACATGTAAACTTGCTTCTCCCAGACAAAGGACTTTCAGCATAACATTAAATACAACTCACCTTCTGGTGTTCTGCATGCTTACACCAAAAGATATGAAAAACTGCATTAGTGTTTTTTTAGTACTCTGTTCTTTTCTATATTATATTCTAAACAAGCATTCATATTTCCGATAGGCCTACAGTTTTATCTTTTTTATCTGGCAGTTTTTTTTTTAGCTTTGACATAACTGGCTGCACCAGTTCCATCTCAAGTAGCTCTGTATGTAGCTCTCTGTCTCCACACTTTGAACCTGCACTATTAGCGTCCCAGTTAAAACTGTAGCTTACCAAACAACAGTGCAAAAAAAGGGATTATACATAGGATAAACTGTCGGTGTTTCAAAAGCAGGGAACTGGCAGCCCCAACTGTTTAATCACCTGTTTGTGTTGTCCGCAATACCTCTTCATGCAAAAAAAAGTCCACCATTGTATCACCTTGGGGTACGACACTGTCAGATCTCAGATGTTCAGATTTCTACACTCAGCAGTGTGATCCAAATAAAATCTGATCACTGTATAAACTTTGAACACAGAGGTAGAGTGTTGTACTTCGTAAGCTATAGATTGATACAGGAGAAAGTAGGGTGAAATTACATCTTTTATTGGCTAACTAAATAGATCACAAATGCAAGCTTTCGAGGCAGCTAAGGCTCCTTCATCAGGTGATGAAGGGACCTTAACTGCCTCGAAAGCTTCCATTTGTAATCTACAGTGGTGTGAAAAACTATTTGCCCCCTTCCTGATTTCT
>JANRMT010049829.1:7682291-7701550 GCA_026402145.1 Polypterus bichir lapradei
TTTTTTTCTCCCTAAATAATAAAAACCATCATTTAAAAACTGCATTTTGTGTTTACTTATGTTATATTTGACTAATGGTTACATGTGTTTGATGATCAGAAACATTTTGTGTGACAAACATGCAAAAGAATAAGAAATCAGGAAGGGGGCAAATAGTTTTTCACACCACTGTATTTAGTTAGCCAATAAAAGGTGTCATTTCACCCTACTTGAAACTTTGAACAAGCATAAAAAAATGGACATACTTATCTTATATCTGTTTCGTGCACTCCTGCTCCATAATTTATTGTTTCCCTTACCCTTTCATCCCTTACCCTCATCTCCATCTCCTAGTTGCTCAGCAATTTTGGAATAATCAGACCCTCCCACAACGCCAATCTTCACTTTCTGTCTTAAGGTCTGGAAAAAGGTGTCTAATTCAGGGTCAATTTTCTGAAAAACAACAGAATTGATAAGAAACAAAAAAGTCTTTGACAGAATTTTACAGCACAGTAAACTACTTGTTTGCAGATCACAGAATTTGGCCAAAAGGGTAACACTTAATTGCGTTGGATATCTGTTCATTGAACACAGTGCTCGTTGGAGTGGTAAAAGGGATATTTTTCCTTCATTTTGTTAAACTTTTGAATGTTTTTACTTTGACTGACAGATTCAGAGAGACGTGAACAATGCCTAGAAGAAATTTGCATGTTCTCCATACATATGAGTGGGCTTTCTCCGGGTAGCTTGTTTCCATCAACATTAAGAACACATTAAGAATGAAAAAAAACAACAAAAGCATATTAAGTCCATCAAACTTATTTGTAAAAGAGGTCAAAGTTTCTGTTTCAACTATGTGGTAGATAATGTGGCTCAGTGGTTAAGAATCTGCACTTCTAAACCACAGAGGCTGTGGTTCAAATCCCGCTACTGACACAGTGTGATCATTACCAGGTCATTTCACCTGCCTTGGGAAAACCAAAAACAAAATTAATCAGTTGCATCTCTCAAATGTTTTAAGTCTCCTTGGATAAAGGCATTGGCGAAGTAATACGTTTTTTCTAACCCTTTGATGAATAATTTGTCCCTTGCTACCGTCCTAAATCCACTTCACTGTAATTTTCACCGATATCCTTGAGTATGTGATTCATTGTTTAACTGAAAGAATTCCAAAGGAACAGTTTTAGCTATCTTACCATAGGCTTGCACCTGGTTGCTCTTTTCCTTCTAAACTGTACTTATTTTTTAACTAAAAATGGGTTGCACAAAATGATTATGCACTTATGTAGGAGTATGCACTGCTGTGGACAACAACTCCTTCCACAGTTAATTCCTTCCTTCCTTTAATCCCATACTATGATAATAGACTAGAAATCTGTAATTGAAAAAACGAGATCATAAAAAAGGACAGATGGGTGTTTTTTTAATTTAAACGTTGCCCCTTCCCAGTGCAGGCGTACATACTCACTAGTGACTATAATTCTGTTCTGTGATCCCCTCCTTACCAACATCATTAAAACTAGTTTTCTTAGAAGTTGATACCTTTCAAGTTTTTCCATACACTCAAAAATGAAACAGAATTTTAACATTGTTGCAAAGCTGCCACCTAGCTGATTTTTTGAGTTAAGTTAAATTCTTTCTACTTCGGACAACCTACAGAGTTTTATTAGCGTGTGACAAATGTGTGCTGGGAAAGCCTATGCTTTTAACAAAGATAATTCAAGCCCCATGCCTTTTCCCAAAATACACAATGGGAGCCACTTCATCTGTATTCCCCATTGCTCATCTCAGTCTGTTCAAATGATTGGGTACATTTTTCCTCTGCAAAATACAGTCTTTGTTTACCATGGTGCTCTACAGGCTGTGCTTCCCTCCTCTGCATGAAATACGTAATGCCAAGTTTTTTTACCTTGATGCCAGAGCAATAAAACAGCCAAGTCCCCTGGGCAAGGGCAGTGATACAAATAAAGAAAGGGAAAAAAAGTTGCTTCAGGCCAATGGCTCATTTTTTTCCCTCACTTCAAAAAAAAAATCCTTTCTTGAGGTTGGAAATATATGTTAATGATTTACTCAAGTCTCTTAGTGCATGCTGTGCACCATCAGCAATTCTTCTTTTAAATAAAATAACCTGAAGCAAGAAACTGCAAATATTGACAAGCTGGATTAATTACATATCCCATTATATAAATAAGGTATTTCATAATTTTATACATATAATTAGAACTTTCATACATTACAAAGTACATAGAAGATTTTATGACTTCTTTGTGAAAAACGACTAAAGATTTCTTTTCTTTTTTTAAAAAAAAGCAGAAACTGGCTTTCACTGAAATGCATGCCCACGCTCCTTCATTACAGGAATGTACCCTTTAATTTTAGAGAAATATGTTTCAGAAAGTGCTTGCAGTTGTCTTTTGACCTTTTAGCTAGACATGATTAGCTTGCCGCTCCCTGACTTGTATTTTACAACACTTTGGAGAGATCTCATGGGGAAATATATCCTTACTTCATTATTATTTCTTCATCTGCAAATTACTGACTGCAAGTGTTTGGATATCTTGATCGCACTGCTTTATGTTTTCATTAGCATGTCGAGTTTTGGGGTAACGAAGCATTACAAAAATGACACTGTATCATTTGTAAAATATACCATATTGTTTTAATGAACAATATTAATTCATTATCAAAAGAAAATAAAATGATCCTGTGCTATTGTAAGAATGTTAATGATCGCTACTGGGTATAAAAAAAATATCACATAATATAAATAAAAATGGTTCAACACCCTAGAAAACAGAAAATGTTCAGCAGGACATGACTGCCTTCAAGAATGCAGAGCTACAGCCATCATATATAGGAGTATGAAGCTGGCTGCTAATTTATCACCATTACCTACTTTTTAAACCTCACACAATTCGCCTCCAGACGGGGAAAACCCATAACTTTTACTGATTTCTGCAATATTAATATCTTACGAGTCAAAACTGCTTTCTCTAAATAAGGCATAGGCTTAGTATCAAAGTAAATAGTTGCAGCTTCCAACTACATAATCAGATGACAAATTTACTGCCTTCCCAGCCAGTGACAGAGCCAGTCCCATTCTCCAAGGAGAAAACAGCCACAACTTTGCAGTTCTCAAATTGGAAATAAATAAGATGGAACTCAAGTTAGATCTTGTAAGATCCAAATCATACAAGTCAAGTGAAGTCAATTCTATTTACAAAAGCAAGAGAGATGTTGAGGCAAAATGCTGTACAAAGGGGCAGTAAAAAAGGAGCAGATCCTAAATAAATGATCTTCATTTTTAAATAACACAAAGTCCTACAGATATTTGTTCATACACAGCAAAGTGTAGTTCTAAGCATTCAGAAAAGCCAAACTGTTACAGGAGTTCTGATATTTGATTTGAATATTAACGTTAGATGAAAGACTGTGGATAAGAGTAATTAATGGCAAATATGATTAACATGAAAACGAATTAATATCTATAATTGTACGATTTTAATGTCCTAAATAACCCTGAGTAGATTTAAAATGCTTAAAAAGACAAAAGAGATGTGGTAGTTTTATTTGTAAAACTTGTAAAACTTGAAAAACTGCTGAATAATAAACCCTTGCACTCAAGGAGTTGATCATTTACTCAAACGTATCATGCCTGTGTATTTAAAATGGGTTTATCAAAAGGTTAGAGGTTACAAACAAAAATCTTAATCTCCACTTCTTGTCCTACCCACCAGCCAAGTGCATAGTAAGACTCTGAGACACGCATCACATGACAAGACAGCTGCATAATAAACTTGTGTGCTGGGGGGGAAAAAGTGAGAAAGGCATACTGGCATTTCTAGCAGAATACACGGCAGTCTTTACTTTTCAATGTTTTACATCTTAAACAGAGACAACATGCACTTACTTTACTCTGTAGACTGCTTAATATTTTTTTTTCCACTGGAACCCTCTTTTGTCCCTAAACTCAAAAAATATTTTAAGTTCATCCAGTTTACTTTACAAAAACTACGAATCAAAAAAAGCATCAGATTTTAATTCTATAACATATTGTATCTTTTCCTGAAGGATATTTTAAAGTGTTTTTAGCTTTAGATTAAGTCTGAATTGGAAAAAAAAAATTATTACTCTTTGTGGCCTGCAAAAAGCTTTAAACTTTAGAATATGGTCTATTTTGTCCCTAAACTCAAAAAATATTTTAAGTTCATCCAGTTTAGTTTACAAAAACTACCAATCAAAAAAAGCTACAGATTTTAATTCTATAACATATTGCATTTTTTCCTGAAGGACATTTTAAAGTGTTTTTTTAGATTAAGTCGGAATTGGAAAAAAAAATGATTACTCTTTGTGGCCTGCAAAAAGCTTTAAACTTTAGAATATGGTCTACTTTCATGTGTCTGTTATCCAGTTACTGCATTATAACAAAGGATATGACTTTTGAAGCAGTAAAGCGCCACATTTTTTAACAGAATGCCCATTATTAGTATAACTAGTGAGAAGTCAAGTAAAATGACACCTTTAATTGGATAACTAAAAAGATTACCATATGCAAGCTTTCGAGGCAACTCAGGGCCCTCCTTCAGGCATGATGTAATCTTTTCTTTTTGTTGACAATAAGGAGCTTCTGGAGTTTTTTGTAATATAGATGTAGTTCCTCTACCATATCCTGCCTGTCATTTCCAAGGAGCAGGATGAGGTCTTGGCTCTCTCCTTGTGCGCTCTTTTTAATGTTATAGAAAAATTTGATTAAGTGGTTTCTTATCCTCGCAGATGTCCTAGAACAAAGTTGCTCTGCCATCCGAGTATTGTAAGTGTGTATGGATGGATTCATTACCATGATGCCTTTCGGGATAAGAGTTTCCTTTTTACATTTCACTAAGATGACAATGTCGCTCTCCAGATTTTCCAGTTTCTTTCACCGGGTCTTCAATTCCACGTAGTAGCGGTACATTTCCGTGTCTTGTATGTCTGCAGTACTAGGGTGTTGTACCATGTTAGCCATTATGGATGTAGTGAAAAGCCACGCAAAATGACACCTTTTATTAGCTAACTAAAAAGATTACAATATACAAGCTTTCAAGACATCTCAGGCCCCTTCTTCAGGCAAGTTGTAATCAAGATGTATAACTATTAATCCTTTACTTAACAAAGACTTTTTTTTTCCATTCTGTAACGGCCAAGGCACTACATATTAAACCATTAGGTTGCTGGTTCAAAATCCGACAGTGATGCTGATTCAGTCACTTATACTCCTGTACTTCAATTGTAGTACTAGGGTGCTGTACCATTTTAGCCATTATGAATGAAATGAGAAGTCAAGCAAAATTACACATTTTATTGGCTAACTAAAAATATTACAATATGCAATCTTTCGAGGCAACTCAGGCAAGATGCAATACAGAGACTGAAATTCCCTGTGTTTATATAGAAACTAGGACAGATACAGCACTGGAAAACCATTAAGTGAGACATCTTACAGATGTAAAAAATTAATAGACCTCTCCAGGCTAAGAATCATTTAGGAGGAGAGGAGAACAATGTCTAGTCAAGATCTTTGGATAAGATAACTGTCCAACAAAGTCTTTGAAGATTTTGACGAGTTATCCATACAATGTGCATCTGTAGTCAGGTTGTCTGAGTCAGCCGAGGTAAACAATCCTCTTATCTTGTTATAAAACTCTTCTCTCTATTTAAACCATGTTGTAATGTGTTACATTTAGCATGTGTTTACCTTCCCATTCTTTTCGTTCTTGCTGTTTTGAGGTTGTCCATTAGCACTGTGGCTTTAAATTACCTTGGATAAAGATATCATCCAAATTATTTACTAATAAGTGACTGAGAGCAATACAGAAAGCCCTTCAAAGTCCTATTCTACAGTGTCATGAGACTCGAGTATAAAATGTAAAGATTTTTTAAATCGTGCCTTTTCAAATAAAAGGCAAAATCTTTGCCGATCGTGTTTGGTGGATATGAATGCACGACACAATCTGAGCAGATTAGGAAATTGTTAACATAAAGGCACTGAGTTGCTAGCCATTGTGTCATTTGTTTTGTAAAGCTTTTCATGATGGTGCACATTGTTGAAAACGCTGCTGCTCATCTTTGGATTTTTTTTTTAAATCAGTTGCAACGGAACATAATTATTACAGTGTCGGTGAAGCTTTAGACATGAAAAAACAGATTTTTTTCGGGGATGCGCCCTGCGTTTTATTTCACGATATGGTCTACAAAGCAATTACTTCAATTTCAGTTTATGGTTGCACCTTCCATTGACAGGGATGCTTCATGACTCGCATCTGAGGCTGATTGAACTCATGACCCCCCAACCCAACCCCGAGACTCTGAGCGGACTTGACAACACATGGATTGCGAGTCCCAGTTAAAACTCAAAGCGAGAAATGACAGAAACAGTAACTTCTTATCATTGCGTTTGAACAAGACCTACACCCACCCACATGACATCCAGCTGCTCATTCCTCCACTGTGCCCCTCACCCACATCCGGATCTGACAGCTTGTAGCATTATTGAAACTGCAGAAAATATTTAAAGTGAACACACAGCTTACTGAAACCCTAACGCAGGAATATCACGGAACGTCCACGCTATAGATAACCTAGAAAATAAAACAGTGCACGCTAAAAAGAAAAAAGAAAACAGAAAGTCACAGTAAAAAAATGAGGTACGAAAGCTTACCGTACCTGCCTCGCAGGCGTTAACGTGCCGTCCACATCGAAAAGGCACAGGACGCTGCGGTCGGCAACAAACTTATCAGCCATGACGAGCTGCGGAACCAAGTAAGAGGTTGAGGAGACCGTTACATTTATAAAATAGTATTTGTCGAGTGTCACAGGGATGTCTGCAGCCACACACCGCCACTTCCCCACAACACTGCCCGCGTGTCAGCCGTCTTGTTGTTGTTGATATGAGAACTGGCTTCGCCGGGGGGCGGGACCGCACGCCACACACGCTGATTGGACCGTTTCCGGCAACGTGACGTAGGAGAGGGCGGTAGAATAAGTACACGCTGTTCTGCACGTAGCTCTAGCCCAAAGAAATAAACTGGAGGTACAGAGGGTGGAACGTTAAGGAGATGGGGAGCCATCATCGACTTTTTAGACCTTGATGAATCGTCAAAATGAAGGGGTCAGGCACGCATAGAAACAGGGACGGATAAACTAACATGGGGTTAGTCTGAGGCTAGCGTCGGGCCCCCACCCCATGACCTCCCTGTTAATACAAATGCCCCACCTCTCAGGTAATGAGTGATCCATAGAAAGCGTGAAATGCAGATCACTGTGTTTCACTTGATGCACACATTACTTTTAACATACCAATGTAACAATACTTTAGGGGCTATAGAAATGTGCCATACGAAACAAAAGGCTGATTTTTAGACCAATCATGTGATATCAATAGCAGTGACTAAAGGAAAAAAACAGTGAGAATCAGGTGCAAACCACACAGTATGAGCAATGAGGTAATTTTCTCCAGTCTGTGCAGTGGCCTACTGCTGTCTGGTCAGTCAACCCACAACACCCACAACAGAACAATAACTAAATACATGTTCCTACCTCCATAAGCTGTTAATTCTGGTGTTCTTTGCTGCAAAATCCTTTATGGTTCCTGTAAAATGCAGTTGTTCAAGGGTCTCACTTTCAAGAGCCATCAGTGTTAAGACTGTTAATTCTTTCTTGTTG
Organism: Polypterus bichir lapradei; assembly: GCA_026402145.1. NCBI lineage: Eukaryota > Metazoa > Chordata > Cladistia > Polypteriformes > Polypteridae > Polypterus > Polypterus bichir. The sequence continues at coordinate 7,689,972 of JANRMT010049829.1, forward strand.
CACTATAGACTCCCATCTCTTTTATGCCATAACACGCTTTGAGAAAAAGCAATGAAGTGTTCTTCATTGGCATTAATGCCAGGTAACCAGGAATGGAATGACATTAAAAAATTGGCCCTGTACTTTTGTCCAGACTGGCATGCCCGAATCGGGCAGACACCAGCTATTCTTGTACCCTTCAATGCACATGTACATGCCTTTACTTATTCATTTATAAGTAAAGTCATGTAGTGCACTCAGTTTTAGTCTTGCAAACTACTCCCTAGTGCTACAGTTTTTTGTTTCAAGCAGATTCACAATCAACTAGTATTGCTACTAGAACACCTAACCATAGTTGTCCTGCCAGCTCTTACATTTAAAAATTTTGAAATGAAAAATGCTTTACAATTCAGAGTGATCCAAAATGCACTCTTTCATTTTAAAGCACAGGAAGAATTAATTCCATAAATTCTACACACTTTCCTGATGTGACGTGGAGTTGGACTCTATCAAGACAGAGCAATAAATATGAATTAGCTTCTCATAAGCATGTACAGAGAAGTATCAACAATTCTTGGAGCCAGCAAGGAAAGGGTTCATATATCACAAGTAGATTTCACTTTGTGTGAATGAAATACTTATTTGATATGTTATGGCTCAGTTCTTCAGCAAATTTCACTTCTAATTGATGCTTGTGCCGTTATACGGTTATAGTTTTCAATGGTCATGGACTCACACCATGAAGCATCTCAATTTGAAGATTTGGGCTGTGGTAACTTCCGCTGGCCACCTGGACACCCACGTGTAGCTCAGAAGTGATCTCATTGCAGTGTGACCTAAATAGAGAAATCCTTTAGTCAGCATGCAGAGAGTGTCCTTGAACACTGTGAATTGAGCCTTTCCTGGTGACATCAGCTGACACTGTATCTGTCTATGTCAGCCCCCATTTTTTCTGCACAACATCGCTACTACACTCCAGCTGCCCACAGTGTAAACGACAAGTGAGTTGCCCTGGATTCACACCACAAAGCATCTCAGTTCAAAAATTTATGCAATGGTAACTTCCGGTGGCCAGCTGGACACCTGCAACATGTAGCTTCGAAGTGGTCTTCTTGTAGCGTGCAGCTAAATGGAGAGCTGCTTTAGTCAGCCACACAGAAGCCATCTCTGAGCATTATAAGCGACTCTCTCTGCGTGAACCGCAGCTTTTCTGTGCAGCATCATCACTACACTACACTACACTTATCCAGAGCACAAATCTCATCCTCGTCACCAAATGAATATCTTCCGATTAACACTATGAACCATCTCAGTTTGAAGATTTGCACTATGGTAACTGTCAGTGGAAACCTGAAAGCATCTCTCTCTGTGTGAGCCTGCAGCTTTTCTGTGCAGCATCATCACTTCACTCCACTTGTCCACAGCACAAGTCTCATTCTCGTCACCAAATAAGTATCTTCCGATTAACACCATGAAGCATCTGATTTTGAAGATTTGCACTATGGTAACTGTCGGTGGAAACCTGCAGCATATGGCTCAGAAGTGATCCCCTTGCAGTGTGAACTAAATAGAGGCATCCTTTAGTCAGCCATGCAGAGGCAGACATTGAACAATGTGAGTGGCGTGCTTCCTGGTGACATCAGCTTATATCTGTCTGTGCTAGCTCCACACTTTTTCTGCGCAGTGTCTCCACTACACAGTGCAAATCCCATCCTTGTGACCAAACAAATGGCCTGAGGCTCTTAAAGCATCTTAGAATATTTGTGCTATGGTGAACTGCTAGTGGTCAGTCACGAACCTGCAACATTTGGCTCAGAAGCAGTCTCCTTGCAATGTCAGCTAAACAGAGAGCTGCTTTAGACAGAGCGTTTCCTTTTGGCTTCTTAGAACTCTTTCGGTGACAGCCCCCTACCCTTTTCTCTGCAGATTCGCTACCAAAGGTTTTCATTTTGCATTTTGTTGGATGCTGTTGTGCATTGTGGTCCCCTTTTTGACCAGCGTTTCAGATCCTTGGTACTTCATGCTTGGTTCTTCTGTTTTTGAGTTTGTAACTCATAGAGTTGGTCTGGCGCTGTGGTGCAGTGTATATTGCTGCTGCCTCATTGATTCAGCATCCTCCCACACCCCACAAATGTAGGAATATTTGGTAAATTGACAGATGTGTTAGTGTGAGTGTGTATGTGAGTGGGCTCTGTAATGGATTGGCAGCCTATGCATAGTTACACCAGGTGCTGCTGGGATACCCTCTATGAATCTGACTTGGTTTGAGAACGTTACAGTAATGTGGTATGCAAAAATATTCAACCCCCTTGAAAGTCATCATAATTTTCAGCATGACACAAGATTTGTACACATATTTACCCATTCTGTATTTTTAATGTGAACCCTTATGCTGTAACAATACATTTCCAAAGCCAAAATAAACTATTTTCTGTAGATCTTTAACTGAAGGAGAAAATCTCAAAAGTTGGTGTTTGAGTGGATTGAATACTTTTGCACGCCACTGTATGTTAATCCGTAGGTTCACTCTTGCATGTGTTTCTGTGATTGAAGTTGTTGTGGTGTAAAATTTTGCATATAAGTTGATAAATATTTTGTATGTCTTTATTTACATGGTTAAGAACCCCCACCCTCTTTTAGGACTAAGTCTCTTTGTAATTTTACGACAGGGTTGGTGGAAGTGCCTCAAACCAGTTTGGCAAGTGATTCTCTGCAGGACTCTCTCAATCAACCCCCACAGTAAAACCAGACTACCTAGCTGGCCAACATCAGCTCAACAAATGGTTTTGGGGGCAGGTGTGAAAGTTATTGTGTGCCCCATTGGTCTAAAGTTGCCTGAAGCCATTAAGTACCATGACACCCTATTGGCTGTAGGGTTTGGACAGATAATCTATATATTTGCTTGCTTTACCCCTCCCTCTTTCTCTCATACCAACTGATGAAGGAACATCTCACACACTATGGACTGAAAAGAAGACCACACCGAGAAGCACAACTTGGCAGCCATATTGAGACAGTTCTTAAGAAAGCTGACTAAAAATGAGACATTTAAATTAACTACAAGTCTTTGTACCGCCTGAAACTACACATCAGCATTTATCAGGTTGTATGGTTGCCAATATTCAAATGTACTTTGCTTATTGTTATTATTTATGAATATTATCAATAATACATTATTTAAAGTGTAACTTAACTCCTGCTTATCTTTTACTACACCTAATTGCCTGAGGTTTTAAAGGTAGAAAGGAAGGTGGGGAAATGTTATATGGTACAATACCTTATCAACAGTGTTAAGTCTATGAGATTTGAGGCATTCTGACAAAGGCTACACATTAATAATACAAAAGGGGAAAGTAGAGTAATATATTACTCTGCCAAGACAAAACAAAGTGCATTATGAAAAAAGATTTACTTGTCGGAAATTTAACAGAAATGCAAAAACTGCACCACTTGACCACTGTTGCTTACTAGACAATTGATTTACTTAAACAAAAACAATTATGATATTAGTAGTAAGAAATCTTATATACCGTATGTAGGATTCCTTCCACTTGCTTGATTGTCATGGGTGAAAGCTATCAATGCAGGAAATGAACAGGTTTTTCTGAGTGAATCCAATTCATGTCCTGGCATGGCTAATCTAACGATGACCTGGGTGTATATCTCAAGATACATTCACCCTGTGCTTTGTGTCTGCAGTGCATGCTGAATAGCGTGTGTTTGACTTTAGAAAAGTAGTGAAGTGAAAGAGTTCCATTTGAAGACCCAAAGCTAGCCACAAAAGTGCTGTACAATTGGCAGCACGGGTAACATCAGATGTCAACCAGACATATGTCAGTGAAGCAGGGATATCTCTTGGATTGCACTGTGTGTTGACAGTGGGAGTAGGTTAGTAGGCTCAGCTCCTCAGACAAAAAGTGTGAGACTAAATGTGAAGAACTGCATCCGGGCTGCCTAATGTGTAATAGTCTCATGAATGGTGGCTTCTGGCAATCATGACAGCATTAGGCAGATGACTGTTTGCTGGCAGTGTACACTTTCTGTGCAGGGGGAACTGTAATATTTAGGCAGCTCAGTGGATTGAAGAATGAGACTGAGATTAGTAACTGACAGGAAAACAAATTCAATAAAGAGCTTAAATATTTTTATGCATATTTAACATAAAATAAAACCTAAGAATATGTAAACTAATTAAATTCTGTAGGCTGAATTACAGTGTTTGAAAAGAGCTTAAATATTTTTAATGAATATTTAACATAAAATAAAACCTAAGAATATGTAAACTAATTAAATTCTGTAGGCTGAATTACAGTGTATGAACAATATTTTTTTAATTTCAAAGAGAAATAAAACCACACACATTTATTTCTATGGTTAAGTGCAGTGAGCTGGAAAAAGATACCTCACATTATGAGAAGTTCAGTTACCAACAATGATTGGCATGAAATTGAAAAAATAAGGAAAACCAGCAGCCCCTCATCCAGAAAATCTGACATCACTAAAGCTCACAGACTAAGTCTGGACATTGGCAAGAAGTTCAAGTTCACATTTTTGTCAGGTGTACTTTATAAAGTTAAATTCTAAGGAAGATATGATGACTTTGTCACTCTGAGCTGAGCAGATACCATATCATGAGAATGGAGTAATTGTATTCTATAAAAAGACAAAAGAACAAAATAAAAAGAGTTGGAGCTCCGTGCAGATGCCCATTTAATTTCCTGAATTGGAATGGAAAAATGAATGTTAGCCGTGACATGTAGGGTCATTATGAAAGTCATTCAAGTCGAAAATCCTGTACTTTAAACATGGATCTTTAGCTTCTTCTAAAGTAGGCCCAGCAATGAGCTAGTGTTATTGTGAAGATCATTCAAGTCGAAAATCTTGTAGTTTGGAAATGGAGCTCCATCCTCTTCTACAGTAGTTCCAAAAGTGAACTAGTGTCATCGTGAAGGTTATTCAAGTCAAAAATCTTGTACTTTAGACACAGAACTCTGTCTTCTTCTAAAGTAGGTCCAGCAAGGAGTGTTGACTTCCGGTTGACGAATTTTTTAGTTATGCGGGAGACCAGAAGAGAAGGTGCTTGTAGTAATCGTACCAGAAGTGATGTCAGTCATCTTCTGGCTGCTTTTCTTCCATTTTAGAGGAAATGGAAACTGTGATAATTTTGGTGTGTTACTCTTTTCCTTTCCCCTCCAATCTTCCCCAACCCTAATCTTTACCTGTTAGATACTCCCATGGCTTGTGTGTATGACAATACCTACAGAAGATGGTGAGGATAGATGGAAAAACAGTGATTTCCTCAGACATTAGACAACACAGGATTTAGTGGCACTCAAAATGAAAAGGGAAAAAATACAAAGAACTCAAACAAATTAAAAAATACCTATATCTATGGGTCACAAAATAGTAATCCAGAAAGTAATGCCACAGCACAATTGTGATGGCCTATCTGGAGACCTGGGATGATTTCTCTTCTGTTTCTTTTCCTGAGCTTTTAAGTCACTACTCTTTCTTTTAAACTTTATTCCCCCAGTGTTAAGAAGGTCACTGTGCTTTATTCACTGTTTTGACTTTCCTTACCAAATTCACATCATTTCTCACCCTCATTTGAAGAGACACGCCATTCATCCTAAAGTCACAGAAAAATCTGTTCATGCCAAGGAGCTCAACACTGCAATCTCTCACATTTTCTCTTTTGGCAGTCATTCACTGTGATGTCTGGACAGGAGCCAAGGTTGTGGCCGAACCCCGGGAACAACATATTGGCTGTCGATTTATGTCATATCTTTAAATAGAAGTACTTTGTAGTTTTCTTCTGGTATAGTATGCCAGCCTGATAAACAGTTCAAGCTACACTTTGGTCCTATTAGTCTAAAGCTCAAATGCAGTCCAGCATCACAAAATAAGATAAAATCCCAGTGTGGATAATGTTAACATGACAGTCTATGGTGAGAAAGCTACACTGTAGTTTTGCTGTTTATCCATCATGGAATCTTAATGAGACTGAACCTGCAGCCATTTGTCAGAAACTTATGAAAGTAAAACATCATTGGATATGCATTTGGAAAAATTCTCGTCATTAACCTTCAGTTACATCGTTGAACACATCTTCTTATGAAGGAGTTGGTTTGGTACAACCTGGTAATTTTAAGAAGATAAGTCAAGTGTATTGTCATTTATACTCAGTGTAATGAAACTCTTACTTGTGTGTCTGCTCTGAACAGTTGACAATAAAACAATACCACCAAAAGACACACATACACAAAATATATAACCTACAACATACTGTATGTATATATATATATATATGTGTGTGTGTGTGTGTATGTATGTATTGTATGTTTATGTATGGGCTGGCATCTCAGTTGAAATGGAACCGAGATCCTTACCCAGCCAGGATGTCTGTTCAATGAAAGGGCCAAGGTAGACATCAGAATTTAAATACTTTCTTCCCTGATACATTAGATGGTAGTGTCCCTGGACTGTGGTGCCATTTGAGATACCCACAGAGCATGCTGGGGATTGGAGTCCTGAAGTGCAGTCCTGTTGGGTTTCAGGGGTGCTACTGGATTGGGACAGGAAGCTACAATACCATCTTCATGGGACTTCCAGCTCACTTGGAAGCACTTTGGCCTAGTAATAGAAATGCTCCTGAGTCTTAAATAAAAGGAATCTCTCTGGAGAACGGACAAGGCTTGCCAAGAAGAAATGGAGGAGGAAGAAGAGATAAGAAGAGAAGAGATAAGAAGAGAATTGTGTTGTATGGTATTGTGCTTGTGTAACTGGTGAAGATCATTTGTTGTATTAAAACCTTGCATTTGAACTTGGGACTGGTGTCTGTGTGGTTGTGTCTGGGGTTTGGAGCTCTGTGGATTCCTCAACAGGTCATAATGTGTATATACTTCTCAGGATGCAGGTGCACCAGAGCTAATTACAGATCCTGGAGAATTAATGAAGCATTTGAGGGAACTGCACACAGCCAATCACCCCCAATTCACACCCCGGAGTCGCTCTGCCATCGCTACTACACACCCACCTTTACTTATTTATTTTAGTAAAATACTCAGCGTCACAGACACTTCTCATGACAAGATGTCACTCCATTATTCTCTTAGTAGTTTATTCACGGACCTCTCTGTATTTGCCAGCATTCATCCTACCCTCAGACCCTGCTGCTGAGAAGCACTCTAATAGCATGATGCTGCTGCCACCACCATGCTTCACTGTAGGGATGGTATTAAACTTGTGATGTGCAGTGCTTGGCTCTGCCCAAAGAGTGCACTTTTTATGTCACCAGACCAAAGAATCTTTCTCCTCATGCTCTGAGAATCATTTAAAGTGTCACATGCCTTTTATTCAAGAGTGGCTTCCATCGGTCCAAACTACCATAAATGCCTGATTGATAGAGTGCTGCTGAGATGGTCATCCTTTCAACAGGTTTTCCCATCTCAGCAGAGGACTTCTGAAGCTCTGTTATAGTGACATTTGGGTTCTTGATCACTTCCCCCACCAAGGCCTTTCTTGCCTGGTTACTAAGTGTGACCAACAGCCAACTCCAGGAGAAGTCATGGAGGTTCCAAACTTCTTCCATTTCTCAATTAAATGATATAACAATGGTCAATGGAAACTACAATGACCAACCCTTTGGAGGCTGATTCAATATCACACCGAAAATCAAAGTCAGAGATTGAAATCACAGGGTGATCCAACTTGTGTGAATTTCATGACAACAACTCATAATGTGAGTGTGTGTAGACCCCACGTGCTGCTGTGCACTCCCGACAATATCTGGACATGCTCCTGATGAGATGGCAGATGGCGTCCTGGGGGATCTCCTCTCATAACTGGATCAGGGCATCAATGAGCTCCTGGACAGTCTGTGGCACTACTTGGTGCCATCGGATACAGTACATAACTCCACAGAGTTTCTCAATTGGGTTTAGGTCTGGGGAACATGTGGGCCAGTAAATGGCATCAGTGTCTTTGTCATTCGTCATCCACTCACTCTGGCCACATGAGTCTGGGCATTGTCTTGCATCAGGAGGAACCCAGGGCCTACTGCACCAGTGTAAGGTCTGACAATGACTCTGAGGATTTCATTCTGGTACCTAATAGTAGTCAGGGTACTGTAGCCTAGCACGTGGAAGTCTGTGAGACTATCCAAGGATATGCCTCCCCAGACCATCACTGACCAATCACCAAATCGGTCTAGATGATGTTGCAGGCTGCATAACGTTTACCACGGTGTCTCCAGAGTCTTTCACATCAGTCACATTTACTCATTGTGAACCTGCTCTCATCCATGAAGAGAACGAGGCACCAATGGCGGAGCTGCCAATTGTGGTATTCTGTGGTGAATGTCAATCAAGCTTCACAGTGATGGGCTATGAGCACAGGTCCCACTAGAGGATGCCTGGCCCTCATGCCACATTCATGGAGTCTGTTTCTGACAGTTTGGTCAGCAACATGCACACCAGTAGCAAGCTAGTGGTAATTTTGTGGTGAAATGGCAGTGATCCTCCTGTTCCTCCTCAAAGTAGCAGGTACCTGCTGCTGGGTTAGAACATTAGAACACTCTAGACGAGAACAGGCCATTCGCCCCAACAAAGCTCCCCAATCCTATCCACTTATTTCTTCCAAAAAAATTCAAGTACAGTTTTGAAAGTCCCTAAAGTCTTACTGTCTACCACACTACTTGGTAGCTTATTATAAGTGTCTATCGTTCTTTGCGTAAAGAAAAACTTCCTAATGTTTGTGTGAAATTTACCATTAACAAGTTTCCTACTGTCTCCCCGTGTTCTTGATGAACTAATTTTAAAGTCACTGTCTCAATCCACTGGACTAATTCCCTTCATAATTTTAAACACTTCAATCATGTCACCTCTTAATCTTCTTTTACTTAAACTGTAAAGGCTCAGCTCTTTTAATCTTTCCTCATAACTCAACCCCTATATCCCTCAATCAGCCTAGTCTCTCTTCTCTGGACCTTTTCTAGCGCTGCTGTGTCCTTTTTGTAGCCTGGAGAGCAAAACTACACACAGTACTCCAGATGAGGCCTCACCAGTGCATTATAAAGCTTGAGCAGAACCTTCTGTGACTTGTACTCCACAAATCAAGACGCTATATGACATTCTGTTTGCCTTCTTAATGGCTTCTGAACACTGTCTGGAAGCTGATAGCTTAGAGCCCACTATGACTCCTAAATCCTTCTCATAAGGTGTACTCTCGATTTTCCGACCTCCCATTGTGTATTCAAACCTAATATTTTTACTCCCTATGTGTAATACTTTACATTTACTGACATTAAATTTCATCTGTCACAAATCTGCCCAAGCCTGTGTGCTATCTAAGTCCTTCTGTGATGATATAACGGATTCCAAATTATCTGCTAATCCACCTAACTTGGTATCATCTGCAAACTTAACCAGCTTGTTACTTATATTCCTATCTAAATCATCTTCTACGGCCCTGACCAGCTCTCCTCGTGTAATGGCCCGTCTTCTGGTATCCCCTCCATGCTCTTGAGACCTTCTTATGACAGCACGTATGGATGTGCCATCCTGGAGCAGCTGGACTACCTGTGCAACCTGAATTGGCTGCAGGTACCACCTCATGGTACAGTACCAGTAGTGACAAGGACACTAGCAAAACGTAAATCTAGAGAAGAATCAGTTGGGAAGGATTTGGAAAGAGCAACTGTCTATGGCCACCACCAGCAAAACCATTCCCTTTTTTGGGGTGGTCTTGCTGTTGCTTCTCCAGTGCACCTGTCGTAACTTTCATTTGCACCAAAGCGGGTGACATTGATTTCAGAATTCCTTCTGCTTCCTAACTGGACAGATTGATATCCCAGAGGCTTCACTGACTTGGAGTTACTGTCATGATTAAGTTTTCCCTTCATTTTTGAGCAGTATGTGTTGCAAATAGTTCTAGAAGTAAATTAATGTTATTGAAAAAGGCCAGATGTATGGTGGATGCTGTAGAGGCATTGGCAAGAATCCGTTTGTATGACACCCTGTTGTTTTTTTGTGTTTTGGGAAAGGTAAAAAGGAAATAAACGACTGTTTTGCTTCTATGTACCTCTTAATTAACTTCCTTCTGACACAACGCTGAGTAGGACGGATTCCAATTGGTTACAATATCACACGTCGTGAAGATTTATTTTCATGAAATTTAGATCATTACCTCTGGCCATAACCATTTTTTTCTATATATGTTATTTCTTACTATTAGTATATTATACTGGTAGAGCTTGTATAGGTGTTACACATTGAATTATTTATTGCCATTTTTATTTACTGAATTTTATGCAACTTTTCATTCTTGCAGCGTGTGTAACCCTTTATTGCTGATCTTTGTATCTAAAGTGTACATAAAATTAGTTGAATTAAGTTGAAAACTGCTATTCCCAGAATAGTCATATCATGTGTCATTTTCTCCAGAGCAGGTGTGCTGTGAAAATTCATTCTGCTTGCCTCTGCTGAGTGTTTTGCACTCTTTTATTTATTTAAGAACAGAATGACTTGAAGAGAACAACAGCCCATTAAGTAGAGCTTCTCAAACAAACCGCATCATTTTGTTATAAGATGAAAGGATAAAGGTAATGGACCACAAGAACATGAAAACATTTAGGACATTTAGCAGTTTAACGACACCATCTTAACGACTTGACCGCCTTAATCTGAATGCTTCTTGTGTGTAGGAGCCAAGCTTTAAATCCAGAAGAGCGGAGAGGCTCTGGGTTATAGATTTCGTTTTTGTCATTTCAGCAGAATGGGATGCTCTGGAAAATCCATTCACTTGTTTGAAGTGTCTTGGATGCCACAGATGAGATTTGCAGGCAGGGCATGGTCTGAAAGAAATGAAGACATTAAACTAGCTAAAGGAAGTATGACAAACGATAACTAATAAGAAACCACAGACTTTGTCTCTTGTTCAACAGAGAGTGCGACCACAAAACTGCGGAACAAGTAACCAAGATTACTTTTGATGCAACTTCAGGACTCACCAATCTGTTTGGGGTAGGGTAGGTTCAAATTGTTCATCAGTTCCACAAATTCAGGCAGAGGTTTGGTCAAGCGGGAGTTCAGCTTCTTTTCTTCTTCCACTGTTGTAACTGTTTGGCCTTTCCGAAAAAAAAATGACAGATAGATAAGTTAAGACAGATTCCTTCACTTTTTCATATTTTAATATGTTGCAGTCTTACATTTTATATTTACATTTATTTGTTGCCAGACACTATCCAAAATGACTTACAAAGGAGGTCAACGTAATTGAGCAACATCAGTCTAGGGACTGATTTTGAACAAGCATAGCAGGACAGGTTACAAATGTTGATCACCGGTATAGTAAAGAGATATATTAAAAAACTGCTACCATTTAAATTATTTTTTTTCTAACACACTGAATGTAAAAGGTACTATATAACATACACGTAGAATGTACTGTATGATAGAAAGATAGATATCAGTTATAGTGTAGCTGGCAAGATAACATAGATAGATAGATAAAGAGATAGACAGATATCTACAAGGGTGTAGTTGGCAAGATAATATAGATAGATAGATAGATAGATAGATAGATAGATAGATAGATAGATA
>JANRMT010049829.1:7718040-7733565 GCA_026402145.1 Polypterus bichir lapradei
AGAGAGAGAGAGAGAGAGAGATATTGGGGCAGTCCGGTAAAACAATGGATAACACTGCTGCCTCACAGATCTGGCTTTCTGAGCTTGAATCCCATGCCTGGTCCTTGTATGTTCACCCCATTTCTGTATCACTTTTCCTCCCACATCTCCAAAAACATGCCGGTTTGGTTAATTATCAATTCTTGATTGGCCCCTGTGTGATTGTCCGTGTGCGTGTGAGTGTGTGTGTGTGAGAGTCTTGCTAAGGACGGGTGTGCTGTCTATGCTACACTTGACCAAAAAGTAATTTATCAGGAGAAAGATATGAAAGCAACATTATGCATGGTCAAAAAAAGCAAGTGAGAGAAAATGTGTATTGATTTCAGCAGAATCATTGATTAATTGAAGTATTGGTTAATTGATGTTAATCAATCGGTTAATTACGCATCATTTTTGCAGTTTGCATTTAGCAGTTTCATTAATTGATTAGATCATTTGGTAAGGCTCCCACGTTATTTTCCTTACCTTTCTCTGTAGGTGGGGATTCTGGCCATTAGACTTAAAATCAAGGTCACGTAAAGTGACAGGACCTAAAACATGGCTGACGCTGACGGTAATGGGTCTTCTTCCTGAGATGGCACATTGCAGTATGTGAGTTCAGAATAAAAATGACTGGAAGAATGTTTGTTAGGAAAGAAAGTCAAGGTATTAGAACCCTGTTCATAATATCGTTTCATATCATTGCATACAGTGAAGAGCTTGTTCTCAGCAGAAGCACATTCATTTTAAGAAAAAGAATAATACCATTTATTGATAAACATGAGCATTATAGAAATATGATAACTGTAAATATATCAACACGGAAGACAGACAAGGCAGACAAACATATAGCACAAAAGAGGCCGGCTGTAGGGCCGTCTTAACAGCATTATAGGCCCCCGGGCAAAAAAGTGCACTAGAGTCCCTACCTACACAACCACTCACAGGAATAAAAATGTAAATGCTTGATAAAATTAAATATATATTTATTGTATTGGTATTTCCAAAAAAATCAGTGTTTAAACATATATTAAACAAATATTTATAGTTTACTATAGTATAATATTTATTTATTTATTGACAGCAAGTCACTAAATACATAGATTAGCATGGGGCCTCTGCCCAGCGTGCCCAGCCCTGGACGGCTGTTTAGAATTTGAATCAATTCTGGCACAGATAATTGTTTTACAACAACAACAACAACATTTATTTATATAGCACATTTTCATACAAACAGTAGCTCAAAGTGCTTATCTTTACAAGATCCCACAGCTTTCAAGATGAAGTCTGATGCTGTGCGGAGTTGTGTGTTGTTGCACTCTTGGTTTTTGCTACGTGGGCCTTTGTCTGTGGTGTGATTTGGTGTGGTGCTGTCTTCATCAGCTCTCTGTCCTCTGCAACTTCATAGGGAAAAGCGTTACACTTGATAGCACAGGAGTGCAGACGCTGAAGTTCCCTTCTTGAAGTCAATGGCTGCTTCTCAGTCTGGGTCATTTGCTGGCAAAGAGCTTGGCTTGGAAGAGCTCGTTCACGAAGTTCAGCTTCAAAGTTCTAACGGCAAATGGCTTCCAGGCCAAAGAATGTTTGTGACAATGGGTGCCTTCCCACTCCAAAGAGAGCTGATCATCGGCTTTCAGCTTCCAAAAGACAATAGACTGTCAGCTTTCAGCAACAAAGAGAGTCATCGGGTTTTAGCTCCTCAAGATCACGCTCGCGTATATAATAAACCAACATGTGACAAACTGTCAGAAATAACAGTTTCGAAAGATGGAGATATCAAACAAGACATCAAAGAAGAATGCAGCTAGTTTGGAAGAAAGGTAACCTCTGGTGATTGGATCGTTGTCACTAGAGGGGTCAGTGAAGCCACCAGAGGTCTTGGTGATCTGAATGTGAATCCCAATGGCCCAGTGCAGTGACGGGGACACAGTGTTGTAAAAATGGCATCATCTTTCAGATGAGATGTAAAATCGAGACCTTGACTCTCTGTGGTCATAAAACATCCCTGGGCATCCTGCATAAAGAGTAGGGTGTATCCCGACGTCCTGGTAAGATAGCCCTCCATGGCCTGGTCATTCTGCCCCCCTAATCAACCCTGGTCTCTAATTAGCTATCTCTCTCATCAGAGTTCAGTTTCTGGTTAAAAATGTAACATGGATGTTCTTCTGGGAGTCTCTGCATTAGAAGGAGTCTCTGTGGATACGTCAGCTCATCCCTGATGAAGTACAAAAGCTAACAAAAGTGTCGGTGGAGATGCAGTTCTGCCATTTATTTTAGCGTTCACTCTGGAATGCCAGTGGAGGAGCAGCTTTCTGAATCCAAGTTAAATCTTAACAGGCCTTGTGAACATAAGAACATCATAAGAAATTTGACAAACGAGAGGACAACGTTCAGTCCATCAACCAGTTTGTTTAGCTGATAGCTAAGCTGTCCCAATACCTCATTCAGATTCCTCTTAAAGGTCTTAAAGGTTTTTGCTTTTCAACTCCATGTCTCGCTAGTTTGTTCTCTTTGTGTGAAGATGTGCTTCCTGGCTTCAGTTTTAAATGCAGTTTTAGTATGACACTGAAAGCCTGGCAAACTTGGGCAATGCCCACTTTGACCTACACAAGCGTGGGTATAATCTGGAAAAATCGAGTTTTCGAATGTCTGGTTTAAAATGATAGCATTAAATGATTACCTCTCAACCGGTATGGAGCTTGTGGAAAAAATTCCCAAAAAACCACCTTCTTGACTTCATATAAAAGTCTCTCCCAGATCCCTTGGTGTTCTTCCCCTCCATTCCTTGAATTACTTTAGTGACATCTCTTCCTGTTCCGGCCCTAATGACATCACTTCCTCCAACCCCTCTATATAAACGCCATCTTGCCCCTATTAATTCATTTCTGTTTTGAACTCAGTCTGTAAAGACCTGCGATTGTTGATATTTTTGCATTTTTCTCAATTACAGGGGTAGGAACCCCAAAACGTTTTCTGTCTCCCTGTTATCTTTTCAGACCCCTCAGATGCTGGCACCTTACGGTTTTCCCGGACCCTCAGAGCACACAGCAGAGGCTGCCACTCCCTCTCGTGTGATCGGCTACGGTACACAGCTTAGGCCGGCGATGTCTCAGGGTGTCAGGTGGGACACCAACCAATGAACGTCTGCATCATTACAATAAAATAGTTCCTCTGGTCCATCAGCATAGTCCATATATGATTGTTCTTAGGGTGGTAACCAGGCAGGGTCCAAGGTGGGCACGTATGCACATTTACAAGATGACTGTGATTTATAAGAGGTTAATTGCGTACAAGTGTGCAAACACCAGGTTTTACAAATCTGACTTTTTTTTTGGGCATACGCATCTTTTGATGCTCGAATCCAAGCAATGTTTTATAATTGAGACCTCCAGATTTGGCAAAAAGTTTAGAAGGATCTCAGCTCTTCTCCAGTTTGACACAACCATTTTCCCTCTTCCTTTAGAATTCTGCTCTTTGGATTGGTGGCAAACACATCTCTTTTCCACTCTGCTATTCATCTGGCACCTGAATCTCATATGTCACTTTTGTCCCTTAGATGTCCCTAGCACATTTCTTCACAGGTGTTGGGAGTCTCTACTTTCTGGTCTGCCATCTCTAACTGCCGGTCTCCTATTCTCTTGGTTAATATTCCCCTTTTTGCCTTATATGGGGGACTCTTCTGGACCCCTCTACACTCACCCTCATTTTTATCCAGCAGATGTAATGTTTTGGGACAATTGCTGAAAAGCCAATTCTAGCCTCTAGCTGGATGTCGCCCATTTCCCTCTCTTTTTGCAAATTTCCAGAAATCTTCTCTCTTCAGTCTTGTTTTATTTGAACTTTCCATGGCATGGATCAGCAGATTATGTGGCTCTGACACTGACATGGCAGTCCGCCATGCGTTTGCATTGGAGCTGGCTGGCTAGTGGTTGGCATTGTGTTGCAGACCTCAATTTGGAATTTTCTCCCTGTGTCTTCTCCGAATTTTAGGTTGTCATGTCTTCCTTACTTCTCTTCCCCATCTACATTCGATAACAGCACTTAAATGAACCTGAGAGCATGAAGACAAAGATTCTCTGGTCTGATGAGACAAAAAGTGAACTCTCTGGGCAGAAGTCCAAGCACAACATCTGATGAAGACCAAGAACTGCTTATCACCTGCCTAATACCAGCCCTATTGTGGTGAAGAATGGCAGCATCATGCTATGAGGGCATTTTGCAGCGCCAGGGACCTGGGAACTGGTCAGGACTGAGGAAAGGATGAATTCAACCAAATACAGAGAGGTCCATGAAGAAAACCTACTCCAGAGTGTATGCAACCTCAGACTGGGCCAGATCTTTCAGCACAACAGTAACCTACAGAATACAGCCATAACAACGCTATCAGCCATAGACCATCTTTAGAGAGAACTCAAGATGGCAGTTTGCAGACACTTCCTATCTAATTTAATGGAGCCTCGGAGGATCTGGCAAGAAAGAATTGAATAAACCACTCAAATCCAGGTGTGCAAAGCTTGTAGAGCCTTCCCCAAGACGACCTGAAGCTGGAACTGCTGCCATAGGGTTATGCTTAGGGTTACAGTGTTAAGGGTCTGACTACTCAAAAGCGAGGGAGAGATTTCAGTTTTTGATTTTTAATAGATTTGCAAACCTTCCTGAAAAACATATCTTCACTTTGTCAATATGGGTAATGAAGTGTAGACTTATGAGCAAAAATGGCGTCAAAAGAATCAAATTTAAAGAAAGTGAAGGGGTCTGAATACATTCAGAATACACTATACAATTTGTAAGAAATATAAGACATATTTCGTGGATTACTAAATGATAAACGTGTCACTATCTTTTGTTATTTCCCTATTAATTCTCTTCCCTGTGCAGTTTGTTCCCTTAATTGACAGCGACACGTAGATTGAACATTATGGCAAACTGCATTGAATAATAAAAGGTTGCTCCTACTTTAATGGCAGAAGTAAATAACAGCTCACATTTCCAGAATACCTGTAAAATCTAAATAAAATGACGATGATAAAAAAATGTATAAAAGCAAAATAAGAAACCCTAAACTATTCCATAAATGTATGATATATATATATATTTTTTAATTTCTGAATTAACACCAAAACCCTGAAACGGGAAAATAATAACTTGTTTATTTAAGGTGGAGGTCCAGTGAAATTAAGGTTGTTGGTTGGGACGAAAAGCAGCGGCCACCACTTCAAATGAGCAAGGGTAGGGGGCCATCAAACGGCTCGACTCTTTTTGACTCAACCAGTAACTGGGTGGACCACCTGCCCAGGTAACAAGTGGCTGCCGTAAAGAACGCGACTGACTGAAGAATTTTCTTACCTGTCTGAAGAGAAGACCCTGAGGATGCATTGCGCTGTCTCTCTCTCTCAGGCTGTCCTGCGCGTCTCTCTCCTGATCTTCAAATACACAGAATCAGTTGCTGTTGCGATGCTAAACGTTGTGCTACACACACACTTCGGACAATGTGATTCTGAATGAAAATGTCCGTGCGTGCGGCATCGCGCGACTATTACTGGTCGGATGGCATTCCCAAAAGTGAAATAGTACACCGATGGACTGTCAGCATGACAGCGCAAAAAAAAAACATCCGCTAATATGAGGGTTACATCAGGGAGCGGCGCGTCACATGAGAACCTGCACGCTTAATTAAAGTCAACCCTAATTAAGCAAAATGCACAACAAAAGAGCATAGCATAATATTCACAACTCCCAGGCAGGGAGGAATAAACAGCAGTGCACACTCGAGGAGTTTAAAAACCACTGATTAGCTTTTATTACTGGTTTTCAACTGCACTCCCACTGTGCGGGCTGTGGGTGACGCCTTAAAACTTCGCTCGCGGACTTGCTGAACGTCTCTACACGGCTCGTCTTCCGCTTCAGTGTTCTGGCACGGCGCTCTTTCGCTCTCGCTCTCCGTGCTGCTCCTTCTAGTCCACTAGTGCCTGCCACTCTTCTGCTCTCCATCATCAACCCCCGATCGAGAACCTCCACCTTTGTAGTACATTCGATCCTGTCTGTCTGTCTGTCTCGCAACTTTTTTTTCCCGGGACCTCCTCGTCTCCGCCCCCAAGAGTTCGCAGAGATGCGTCATTTGCATAACGCGCCGCTCCTTGACGCCCTCCTCCACGCCCAGTAACTGTCCGGCCACATGGCCTTCGGAATCCCCAGCTCTATCATCCATCCATCCATTATCCAACCCGCTATATCCTACATACAGGGTCACGGGGGTCTGATGGAGCCAATCCGCAAGCCCACCGCAGGGCACACACACACACACACATCAAGCACACACTAGGGACAATTTAGAATCGCCAATGCAACTAACCTGTATGCATTTGAACTGTGGGAGGAAACCGGAGAACCCGGACGAAACCCACACAGACACGGGGAGAACATGCAAACTCCACGCGAAGCGAACCCGGGTCTCCTAACTGCGAGGTGGCAGCGCTATCCACTGCGCCACCGTGCTGCCCGCTCTGTCCTTACAATATAAAATACAGGGTGTCCATAAGGTCCCTGTGCAATTTAAAATAATTGTAACATTGTAAGTATATGTGACAGAAAGAATCTGTAAAAAGGATAAGAAAGAAGAAACACATTATTTAATGTTCTTGTTAATTTTCAACATGTTCACCATCATTACTAATACAAAGGGTAATAGGATTCTGCAGTTCTCGGAAAACATTTTCAAGCTGATTTTCAGTAATACCAGCAATCACATCAGTTATCTTTGCTTGCAAGTCTTCAAAAGATCGAGGTTTGGTTGAATAAACATTAGTTTTCACATGTCCCCATAATAAGAAATCCAATGGAGTCAAATCTGGCGAACGTGGAGGCCAAGAAAATGGTCCACCTCTTCCAATCCATCAGTTAGGGAACTCCTCATGTAGAAACTGTCTGACATGCAAAGCAAAGTGACAAGGAGCACCATCTTGCTGAAACACTGTATTCTCTATCATATTGTATATTTGTATATATTACAATACTCATAGTATTACAGCACATACATATCACATCTGTATATTGTACATCTGTGTATATATATAATAGTACTTATATTATTACTGCACATACATAACACACCTGTATGTTGTACATCTGTACTTATAGTATTATAGTACATACAAATACATGTATAGGTACATAAATGTATATTGTAAAATATGTATATTTGCCATCCGCATTTAGAACATTTGTATATCTATTTATATATATCTATATATCTATTCCCATCTTCACTGTGCTCTTAACTGTACATATCGTATTTAACTGTATATATCGCATTTAACTGTAAATATCATTGTACATAATATGCACATATTATATTTATTGTACTTTTGCTCTTTGCACTTCTGATTAGATGCTAAACTGAATCTCGTTGCCCTGTATTTATACATGTGTAATGACAATAAAGTGAATCTAATCTAATCTAATCTAATCTAATCTAATAAAGTCATTTTGCAGCATTTCTAAATAGCTATCACCATTAACAACATGCCCTTCAGAAAAGAATGGCCCTGTCACTCGATTTTTTTCCCAAAGCACACCAAACATTAACTTTGTGAGAATCTCTTTCATGTTCAACAGACTCAGATTTTCAGTTCCACAAATAGGGCAAAAATAAAGCTTCTAAAGACAAAAAACCCAAAAAACTAGATACATCAAGCTTTCTAATCCTTTTTACAAATTCTTTCTATCACCTATACTTACAAAGTTACAACTATTTTAAATTGCAAAGGGACCTTATAGACGCCCTGTATACGACATACTTGCCTTTTTTAAGAAGGACAAATTGTTTTTGTCTTGGTGATAGATACGAGGTGGGAGAACACACTGCAGTTTGCCTATCAGACAAAGGCTGGAGGGGAAGAAGCAATTATCTGTCTGCACCACAAGACTCATTCTCAAATGGATAAAGCTGGCAGCGGATTATGTCTTTTTATTTCATCAGTGCCTTCGGTACCATCCAGCCATCCCTGTAAAGGGGAAACCTCCGAGATATGCAGGTGGGTGAGCCTGTGGTGTCCTGGATAATGGACTATCTGTCAGGCAGACCGTAGATTGTGAGACTCAAGGAAGAATCCTATCTCCTTTTCTCTTTGGTCACTGATCAGGCCAGGTCAGGTTGGGGAGCAGGCACTGGTACAGCGTGTTGACACACTCACCACACGACAAAACAGCTCAGGGGCCTGGTTGGCAAGTCCAGTCCCAACCTCTGGAAATGACCCTCTATCTGCCGCAGCCAGGTGTTATGTGGGTGTCCCCCTGGCCTGGTCCAGCCACTCGGGTTCTCAACAATGACGACCCTGTGGGCAGGACAACCCTCGGGGAATCGCGCCACATGGCCAGGGTTGCCAGATTGGAAAATTAGAAATATGGGACACTCTTATAATCTCTCTCTATATTACTATATATAGAAATTTATACATGCCACCTACACACCCAGAGCAATATAATATATAATGGTAGAGACATAAGTTAAAAACATAAAGCAAGGATTTTAATGGGTTATGAGGAAAACAAAAGTAAAATCATTTGAAAATGATTTAATACAAGCTAAAAAAAATTCTGTAAAAGTGAAATTATTTTAAAATATTTATTTAATACAGACAACTGAGAAATATTATTATTATTATTTAATACAGGCAGTTAGAAAAAAAAGTGGGCCGTGGCAAGTAGTAACAACACACTTTGGTGACAGTCACTGTATGTTGCAATGCTGATACAGAACTGCACAGCAGCGCAACTGGGGTGTCGCCGTCCTCAGCCAACCATAGCAACTGAACAAGTTGCGAACAGGCAGCAAGCACTTGCTTCCTCGTTACATTAGGATTATTTTCATCAAGAGAATAAGAAGGTAGTAAAAATATATTTTTATTATGAAATTTGAAAACGAACTAAATACGGGACATCTGGGTGTCCCTGAAAGGTCAGTACGGGACAGGGGACAAAATGATCAAATATGGGACATGTCTACACAACTGACGCTCCCTCACAATGCAGGTAATGTGCCTCATTTGGGACTCCATGAGCAACACAAAGTCAGACCAGCGGTACCCAAGGATTCTCCGAAGAGACACAGGACCAAAGGAGCCCAGTCTTCACATCACGTCACTGGATAGCGTCCATGTTTCGCAACCATATAGTAAGACAGGGAGCACCAGAGCTCTAAAGACTTGGACCTTCGTCCTTTTGCATAGATATTGAGAGCGCCACACATCCCTTTCCATTGACCTCATGACTCTATACACCTTTGAGTATAAATTTACATTTATTTGCTTAGCGGGCACTTTTATCCAAAGCAGCTTACAAAAGAGGTAAACATAATCAAGTAATATTAGGCTGGGGCCTGTTTGCTCGGCAAGTGTAATAGGACAAACGATGTGGCATCCTTTCGTTCCTAACACACTACCCAGTCCAGATCAGTAGAGATAGCCCGCTGGATTTTTTCCCATTGAGATCTGATGTATTTTCAAAGTATTCCTTTAATTTTTTAAGCAGTTTATATATATATATTGGCCGGTCATTTCGCATTTTGGCCGAGAGGTGTGGCCAAAGTCTGGATGACTAGAAATGACCATTGTATATGCTATACTTTGGCCGGCCATTTCGCGAAGTGGCGAGAACTCCCTGGCCAAAATTCAGTGTGCTGATGTAAGACTGTCCGCTCAAGGTGCGAAGATGCTTAAACATTTCAGATGCAGATTCAGAAGTGAGTTTTCCATTCTGTACGAGAAACTGTTCACACTGGAATCCGTAGGCACAGAAGAAAAATCACTACGAACCGTCGCGTCTTCCCAATTACTGACCGGCGGCCAAGGCTACACTCGATGCAATTGCACTACTAAGTGCGCAACAAATCGCTGCTCATGCCTTTTTTCTTCCGACTTTGGCCGATCTCCCCGTGCTATTTCGCAAACTGGCTGGCAAATCCCGAAATCAAGGAAAAGATCGGACATTGGCTGGTCAATTCACAGCGACATTGGCCATTTTCTGATTTGGCCGGACACTTCCCGCTTTGGCCGATTTCGCGTTTTGGCCGTAACACACACACACACACACACACACATATATATATATACTCAGCAAAAAAAGAAACGTCCCTTTTTCAGGACTGTGTATTTCAACAATAATGTTTTAAAAATCCAAATAACTTTACAGATCTTCATTGTAAATTGTTTAAACAATGTTTTCCATGCATGTTCAATTAACCATAATCAATTAATTAACATGCACCTGTGGAATGGTCGTTAAGACCTTAACAGCTTACAGAAAGTAGGCATTTAAGGTCACAGTTCTAAAAACGCAGGACACCAAAGGGACTTGTCTACCGACTGTGAAAAACACCCAAAGAAAGATGCCCAGGGTCCCTGCTCATCTGCGTGAACGTGCATTAGGCATGCTGCAGGGAGGCATGAGGACTGCTGATGTGGCTAGGGCAATAAATTGCCATGTCCACACTGTGAGACGCCTAAGACAGCGCTACAGGGAGACAGGAAGGACAGCTGATCATCCTCGCAGTGGAAGACCATGTGTAACAACACCTGCACAGGATCGGTACATCCGAATATCACACCTGCGTGACAGGTACAGGATGGCCACAACAACTGCCCGAGTCACACCAGGAACACACAATCCCTCCATCAGTGCTCAGACTGTCCGCAATAGGCTGAGAGAGGTTGGACTGAGGGCTTGCAGGCCTGTTGTAAGGCAGGTCCTTACCAGACATCACCAGCAACAACGCCGCCTATGGGCACAAACCCACCTTCGCTGGACCAGACAGGAGTGGCAAAAAGTGCGTGAGTTTCTGCATGACAGCAATGTCAGTGTTCTGCCATGGCCAGCGAAGAGCCCAGATCTCAATCCCATTGAGCACGTCTGGGACCTGTTGGATCGCAGGGTGAGGGCTAGGGCCATTCCCCCCAGAAATGTCCAGGAACTTGCAGGTGCCTTGGTGGAAGAGTGGGATAACATCTCACAGCAAGAACTGACAAATCTGGACCAGTCCATGAGGAGGAGATGCACTGCAGTACTTCAAGCAGCTGGTGGCCACACCAGATACTGACTGGTACTTTTGATTTTGAGCCTCCCTTCATTCAGGGACACATTGTGAAACATTTTTAGTTTATGTCTTATGGTGTTGACTCTTTTAGTGTTCATACAAATATTTACACATTAAGTCTACTGAAAGTAAAAACAGTTGAAAGTCAGAGGACGTTTCTTTTTTTGCTGAGTATATATATATATCCATCCATTATCCAGCCCTCTATATCCTAACTACAGGGTCACGGGGGTCTGCTGGAGCCAATCCCAGCCAACAGAGGACGCAAGGCAGGAAACAAACCCTGGGTAGGGTGCCAGCCCACCGCAGGGCACACACACACATACATCCACACACCAAGCATACACTAGGGACAATTTAGAATCGCCAATGCACCTAACTTGCATGTCTTTGGACTGTGGGAGGAAACCCACGCAGACACGGGGAGAACATGCAAACTCCACACAGGGAGGACCCGGAAAGCGAACCCAGGTCTCCTAACCAACAAGTGACCAACTTTATACATTCCTTTCCAGATCTTTAGGCCAATAGGGTGTGGTGGTACATAATGGCCTCTGAATCAAAACCAATCCCAAACAGCCATACCCTAGACCATTTATTTAAAGAGCTTCTACGAAAAAGTCAGATTTATCTCTTGGGGGCAAATCAAAGTGACATTTTTCAAATCTGATTGAGAAAACTATTCCATTAGGATTGTCACTTCCTGTCACTCTACTTTGTGTTTAGACACAAATGACTAAAAATATTTATATATATAACATATATTCTAACATGAACTGCATTACCTGCTTGTTCCTAACCTTGGAAGAAATCATGTAAATCGACATTGCTCAAGGTCACTCCTTGGGGACTCCATGACTGCACGTTTTTATTTCAAGTAATTTCACAATCAGTGTGTCCTTGTCACTTTCTGTTTAGTTATCTAAGAATTTGTGTTCTTTGCCATGGCTTTAAATGCTTGCGTGTTCTTTTTGTATTTGGCCATTTTCTGCCGAGCCTCAGGGATGGTGGGCCGATATCCTACTTCACCCAGCAGATGGCGCTGTTGTTACAAAAATAAAGTAAACTCACCGGAATAATTTTAAACTTTTAATGTAAACTCACGATAGAACCCAGTCACAGGGGATGCACAAACCAGTGTGTTTTTTCGTGCCGGTCCCAAGCCCAGATAAATGGGGAAGGTTACGTCAGGAAGGGCATCCGGTTTAGAATTTTGCCAGATCAATATGTGGCTCTTCACCATTTTTGGTTCCCAAAAGACTCATCCACATGAAGGGTCCAGAAATAACTTTTTACTTATTTAGATCTTTAACAGTTTGCCTATTACGCACTACAGTATTACGGTAAATAACCATAAACAGATTTGTGAAATCAATACGAAGGACTTTTCCAAGGTAAGTTCGGTTTTTCTTAATCTATTAGTGTCCTGCTAGTTAGCGTACCATACGTTAACATTTTCTTTCATATTAGGAGATTTTTCAAATCACAAAGAACCAACTTCATATGCACAGAAGCCTTCCTAGAATGTAATGGTGCTTTCAAACCCAACCCAGTAAAGAACCACAGGGTGTCATTAAAGAACCAGGACATGTACGAATGGCGATGATTGTGAAGAAATAACTGACTTGAAAAATGCCGAACTTATAATTTAAGTCTAAAGAAAAAAAGGAATTCAATTATATTAACAACACAAAGTGCAGAAAGGAATGTCATTATAATTTTAAAGCAAATAACAATTACAAATGTGAATTAAAAATGAACAATTAATAAACGTGCATAACTTTAATATACTTGACACCAACATAAAAAAACGTATTTAAGCGACAGGTGACTCCATCAAGTGCGCTGAAACGGTCAAGTGTATTAAAAGTCTGCACATCCTCCTCGACCCCCCTGGTCGCAGGGACGAATTTCCAGGTTCGGTTGATTGGTGACTCTAAATTGTCCCGAAATGACTGGATGTATCCCAAGATGGACTGATGCCCGACCCCTGCCTCGTTTCTGTCGTGCTACTTTTTTCTACCATAATGACCTTCTAGTCAATAAGATGACGTGTGAGAACACCTGCTTAGTCTCCGGATAAAACCACACTCTAAAACTGAATAAAGGGATCTCTTAAAAATGTACCACTGGTATCGTTGATCATCTTTAATTAACGTCTACAAACTGCTTGATTTTTTGCGAATGCCCCAGCACTAAATCGGCCTTTTATGTCGTTATATTGTGATGACATTTACATGTCACATTTGCGTACACAAGTCCACCCATCCAGCTATTTCCAACCCTGCTTGCTTATCTTCTTGCCACGCTGAAAGAAGCTCTGGGATCCTCCGGTCCGACTGTGACGTCAGCGATGTAACCTCGCGAGATGAGCTTTACATTCCGGAGCTCATTCACACGGTTTCAGTGGTGAAGGGGGTCGGAGAGTCGTACGGTTGTGCGGTGTAGCAGCCAGTGCTTTCCAACAAAAAAGGTTCCCGAGTCAAACTAACCCAACTATCTGACAGATTTTCTTTTCTATCACAGGTTCTGAAATGCTCTTTCTGCTCGCGTTCCTTGTCTTAAAGTCACCCGAAAATGAGTGTTCTGGCCGTTTGCTTTTTGCTACTCTCCTCTGTGGTAGGGCGCCCCCTTCAGTCCTTGGAGAAAAACGACCAGAAAGATGGAGAAAGTCAAAGGATTCGAGAAATGTTTCTGCTGGATAAAATGCTACGTCTGAATAGCGAGTTCGAGCAGAAGATCCGCGCTAGCGAGAGGCTCAAAAATCTCTCAAAATGGGAAAAAGCTACGGGGATTCTCCTCAGAGTCGTTTACTTGTCCCTGGCCATCTTTTTCATCTGGCAGTTTTTGTTGCACACCTGTGACCAACTTGAACCAATTTGGTGTTTACTGCTCGGGACGGAGGACAGCAAAGTGACAGGAACTGCTGGAAAAGAACCAGGAATCACAGCGAAATCAAGCGCTAGACCTACAAGTGAGGCGCTGCTGCTCGGGTAAACGAGCTGTCATATTTTAAATTATCCATATCTTTATATCATCAGACAATTTATAAGAACACTGTTACATAACACAAGCAGGGAGGTAAAGTCAAATCATTTTTTAACCAGCTCTGTCTTGAGCCTATCCCAGGACAGGGCACCAGTCCAATATGACCAATTTAGTACCACCAATCCACCTAACCTGCATGTCTTAGGCCTGTGGGATGTAACCAGAACACCCAGGGGAGAACATGCAGACTCCATGCAGGGAGGTTCTGGGACACAAACCCTGGTCTCCTTACTGCGAGGCAGCAGCCTTACCACTACACCACTGTGCTTGCCCAAAACGTGAAGTGCCTGTCTTTATCCTGAGCCCTTAATCCAATGCTAGGAATCTTGTCACACTTTTTGAGACATCGAATAATCCTAACCCATTTTCCAGCATCATACCATTTGGAGAATACAGAGCACTTCTTCACATACTCAGTTCAGTTTATTTTATAGCGCTCTTCAGTGAGGGCAGACGCTGACCACTGTGACAAGTTCTCAGGAAAAATGTAAGTATAGATTATGTAAATTACCCGGATTTGTTAAAACACACAGAAAACAAAACAGAAACTGATTAAAGTAAAAATGAAATGCAACATTACCTTTCTATTAATTAACTGTTGAACTATGGCCAGTTGATACAGTATATCCAGTTTATGACTTTTGCTTTCAGTTATTTTAAATTAACCCAAATATTTCTGTAGTTTTATGCTGGACAATTAACTGAATTTCTATTCTATTAAAAAAAACAAAGAAATAATAAAAAAACAAACAAACATGAAAGCCATTGTAGAAAAGTACAGTGGGCATATAGGGGAGACATCAGAGACTAGTGTACCCCCTCAAAGGGATGGAGAAAAGGCTTATTTCAGATGATTCTGATTTCTCTTGGTTTTATGGTCAATTAACAGAAATGTCAGTCTAGACTGAAATATTGAATAGATAATAAATATGACGTAAAGTATGATACACGTTCAATCTGTCACTGCCGAGATACTCCAAAGAGAAAACGTTTAAATCATATTTCATCATCATTTTCAGCTCCAGTACCCCCTTTGCTGATGAGATGCAGAGATTTAAATCGTAGCTCCCAAGTGTCATTTTAAAATCGTCTTTCAGCAGTGTTAATCATTCCATTGATAAATATTTTTCAGATAAAGAATATAGATGTTTCAAAGTAAAGTAGTATACTGTAGTATACTCACTTATCATGGGCTGTGGTGATGTGTTACATGTGTAAGTACAGATTTCACTGTACTCTATCTATCTATCTATCTATCTATCTATCTATCTATCTATCTATATGTTGTCCTACCTACTATACTGAAATCTATCTATCTATCTATCTATCTATCTATCTATCTATCTATCTATCTATCTATCTATCTATCT
>JANRMT010049829.1:7735953-7749143 GCA_026402145.1 Polypterus bichir lapradei
TGCATTTTATTACTGCAAATGTTTGTGATGCACCATCTGTTGGAATGGAAGATGCAATGCATTTTATTACTACAGATGTTTGTGATGCACCATCTGTTGGAATGACAGATGCAATGCATTTTATCACTACATTCCTTACAAAATGCTTTCCAATACATGGTGTACTGCAAATGTTAATGCTGGGGCCTACGTTGATTATTTAGATTTCAACCTGTCTTAGACTGCATAAAACTATTTAAAACAAGGTAGTGTTTGTTGTATACACTACAGGGGGTTAACAGACTGCCAAAAAACGCAACACTAGAGAACCTAACATCACATACAGTATGTATCACACATTTTGCAGTGATTATATCTTATAAAGTATTGTTTTTCTTTCTTTTGCAGTCAGTTGACCCACAAAATCAGCAGAATCTGAAATATTAGCAATGTCATGACCCACTTCCAGAAATGGACTTTGTCAAACCAGGCTTCAGTTTCCAGCGGCAGAGCAAAGCAGCAAAACCCACCCAACCACAACGCACCACGGAGAAAACTTTATCAAAGTTTGAGCCAATTACTCATTTATTGAGGTGCCACTCACTCTTACATATAAAAGGAAAGAAGATAAGGCACTGAAGATTGCAAAAGACATTTTCCATTTCTTCTTTTATGTTGTTGCATATGTATTCTTTTATCCTGACCACTCAGCTACACCTCTTTTCTGACACTTGATGACCTTTTTGGATGGTGACACCTGACTGCTACTGGACACTATGGTTGTGGTCTCCTCCTTAGTGCTGGATTAACTCCTTGTGAATGCCATCTGTGTCCAGCCAGGTCTTTTAAAGCTCCTGTGCTTTTCTTCAGGTTTAATACTGACTCATGGGTCCTTTTGCTTTTTGTCCATTTCGTTAGCTCTAGGGCTCGTCTGTAGTTTCAATTTATACTAAAGCACGGTCAGTATTCACCATTATGTCAATTGGTTGGTGGACGTTCACTATGACACATTCTTATTTATTTATAGATCTGTTGTTGTAAGAATTTTGAGCTACATCCTATGTGTGAAAATGTCCTAGCAAGAAATGTTATTGTTATCTGTTTTGGTCTTTAACTCAAAATTGAAAGAAGTCCATGTTTATTTTGTTTAATGGCCATGTTTGATCTGTTTAGCGCTTTATGTTATCTTGCCTGTTCTTTTTTAGAACATTAGAAAGAACATGAGAACACTCAAGACAAGAACAGACCATTTGGCCCAACAAAGCTCGACAGTCCCATCTACTTTACTCCTCTAAAAAAATCAAGTCGAGTTTTGAAAATCCTTAAAGTCTTACTATCTACCACACTTCTTGGTCATTTATTCCAGGTGTCTATGGTTCACTGTATAAAGAAAAACTTAATGTTTGTGTGAAAGTTTCCAACCGTGTCCCCGTGTTCTTGATGAACTCATTTTAAAATAACAGTCTCGATCCACTGGACTAATTCCCTTCATAATTGTAAACACTTCAGTCAGGTCACCTCTTAATCTTCTTTTGCTTAAACTGTAAAGGCTCAGCTCTTGTAATCTTTCCTCATAACTCTTCCCCTGTAGCCCTGAATCAGCCTAGTCGCTCTTCTCTGGACCTTCTCTTGTGCTGCTATGTCCTTTTTGTAGCCCGGAGACCAAAACTGCACACAGGACTCCAGATGAGGCCTCACCAGTGTGTTATAAAGGTTGAGCAGAACCTCCTGTGACTTGTACTCCACACACCAAGGCGCTATATAAACTGACATTCTGTTAGCCTTCTTAGTGGCTTCTGAACACTGTGGGGAAGTCGATAGCTCAGAGTCCACTATGACTCCTAAATCCTTCTCATAAAGTGGACTCTCAATTTTCTGGCCACCCATCGTGTATTCAAACCTCACATTTTTACTTCCTATGTGTAATACTTTAAATTTAATGACATTAAATTTCATCTGCCGCAAATCTGCCCAATTCTGTATGCTATCTAATTCCTTCTGTGATAATATAACGGATTCCAAATTATCTACCTACTGTATCTTGGTATCATTAGCAAACTTAACCAGCTTGTTACTTATACTCCTATTTAAATCATTTATATATACATATAAACTTTTCAAAAAAATTAAAGGAACACTTTGAAAACACATCAGATCTCAATGGGGAAAAAATCCTCCTGGGTAACTCTACTAATATGGACTGGGTAATGTATTAGGTACAAAAGGATGGCACATTGTTTGATGGAAATGAAGATCATCAACCTACTGAGGGCTGAATTCAAAGTGAAAAAATGATGCGGCGGGCAGGCAGGTGAGTCCATTTTGCCATAATTTCATTGCAGCAACTCCAAATTGTACTCAGTAGTTTGTTTGGCACCCTTGTGCTTGTATGCATGCCTGAAAACATTGAGGGTTGGGGGGGGCATGCTCCTAATGAGACGAAGGATGGTGTCCTGGGGGATCTCCTCCCAGATTGGACCAGGGCAGCACTGAGCTCCTGAACAGTCTGAGGTGCAACCTGGCGGGATTGGATGGACCGAAACATAATGTCACACCCAGAGGTGTTCTATTGGATTGAGGTCAGGAGAGTTAGTGTTGGGGACAGTCAATGGTGTCAATTCCTTCATCCTCCAGGAACTACTTGCATACT
The DNA here is from genome assembly GCA_026402145.1 of Polypterus bichir lapradei. Taxonomy (NCBI): domain Eukaryota; kingdom Metazoa; phylum Chordata; class Cladistia; order Polypteriformes; family Polypteridae; genus Polypterus; species Polypterus bichir. The sequence goes on from JANRMT010049829.1 coordinate 7,738,583, forward strand.
CTCGCCACATGAGGCCGGTTATTGTCGCGTGCCAGGAGGAACCCAGGAACCACTGCACCTGCATAGGGTCTGACAGTGGGTCCAAGGATTTCATCCTGATACCTAATGGCAGTCAAGGTGCCGTTGTCTAGCCTGTAGAGGTCTGTGTGTCCCTCCATGGATATGCCTCCCCAGACCATCTCTGACCCACCACCAAACTGGTCATGCTGAATGATATTACAGGCAGCATAAAGTTCTCCACTGCTTCTCCAGATCCTTTCACATCTGTCACATGTGCTCTGGGTCAACCTGCTCTCATCTGTGAAAAGCACAGGGTGCCAGTGGTGGACCTACCAATTCTGGTATTCTATGGCAAATGTCAATTGAGCTCCACGGTGCCAACTAGAAGACGTCGGGCCCTCAGACCACCCTCATGAAGTCTGTTTCTGCTTGTTTGGTCAGAGACATTCACACCAGTGGCCTGCTGGAGGTCATTTTGTAGGCTCTGGCAGTGCTCATCCTGTTCCTCCTTGCCCGAAGGAGCAGTACCGGTGGGTTAAGGACCTTCTATGAGGGGCTCTGTCCAGCTCTCTCTCCAAGAGTAACTGTCTATCTGTCTCCTGGACTCTCCTCCATGCCCTTAGACTGTGCTGGGAGACACAGCAAACCTTCTGGCAATGACACATATTGATGTGCCTGCCATCCTGGAGAAGTTGGACTACCTGTGCCACCTCTGTAGGGTCCAGGTATGGCCTCATGCTACCAGTAGTGACACTGACCGTAGCCAAATGCAAAACGAGTGACAAAACAGATGAGGAGGGAAAAATATCAGAGGCCTCCCTCCACCTGTTGAACCATTCATTCCTGTTTTGGGGGTCGTCTCATTTGTTGCCCCTCTAATGCACCAAAGCAGCTGAAACTGATGAACAACCCGCTCTGCTACTTCACTGACCAGATCAATATGTGAGAAGTTTCATTGACTTGATGCTATACTTGGATTAAACAGTGTTCCTTTAATTTTTTTGAGCAGTATATATTATGTTTTGTAATGTTAAACTGTTGCTCCTCTGGATTTGTGAAGCTTCTTCTAATACTTGCTGTGTTTAATTGGACCTCTGAGGTCATCCTGGTGTGTGCCACTGACACAGTTCTTTGAAGCCCCTGTGTGTTTTTATTCTAAATATTGTCGATTCTGATACCGTATTTTAATCTTGTTAGTCTAGCCATGGGCTTTGTGATGGCATATACTGTATTTTAATCTTGTTAGTCTAGCCATGGGCTTTGTGATGGCATATGCTCTTAATGAAGTATCTATCTATCTATCTATCTATCTATCTATCTATCTATCTATCTATCTAATGGCGTCAAACACATTAATTGATGACTCTCTATATTAGTTTCACTGTGGGGGGGTCTTTATGATTGTGACTTGGACCTGATGCTGTCATTGACCACCATGATGGGTAAAGTGGTGTCAGGTGTACTGCGAAGCTCACAGAGGTGGGCACACACTCAGCACAGCCCTCAATGCCACCTTTTGAGGTGTTAATGCCAGACTATGGGGCAGCCCAAAACCTCATCTGAGTGCAGTGCAGCGCAAGGGTGGTAACAGAAAGAAGGGCATGATGAGTAAGTAAAACAAATAAACATTTTATTTTAAAGGAGAGTGAATGAACAACAAGCAGCAGGGTTCAGAAAGAGCAAAGGGCACAAGCAGGAATACAAAAAGGACACAACAAAAAAGGGACAGAACCAGAATTACAATATTGAAGATGAAGAAGAGTTTCTCCAGTGTTTTCAAAGAATATTAGTTTTGGGCTTGTTGTAATACATTATTATTGTTTATCTCATCTCACGGTGGCACAGTGGGTAGCACTGCTGCCTCGCAGTTAGGAGACCTGGGTTTGCTTCTCAAAATTTCAGCCTTCTACCTACATGGGAAGTTGGAGAATTAGTGATGAGTCAGTCAGTCAGTCAGTCAGTCAGTGAGGGCTTTGCCGTTTATTAGTATAGATATCATAGTACTAATTAATGATAATAATCCAAGTGAATGTGTTATGTATTTGTTTTTGTTGATTAATTTGGGGAAAGTACCTTGAGTTGCATGTGAATGTATGATAAGGTGCTATATAAATAAAGTTATTATTATTATTTACGTCAGCCCAATCACCACAACGTTATACTCGCCCTCCCTCCCTTCGCCACATTTGCTCAATGGCTCTGACGCTGCACTTCTCATTTTTATCCTTTTAAATTCGGTAATAACTGGCACGACTCTTCTTCTAAATGCAGAGTCTTATTTTCTCATTTACAAATGCGATGTTAGTGAAACTCTGTCACCTGCTGACTAGGAGACAGTCAACTTGCTGATCGAAGGTGGAGCCATGAGTTTTGTTTGTGGGGCTCGCATGGTTTTGCGTTGCGGCCTGTGTCTTTAGAGAGGATTATCCTGTTTTAAAATGTTGCACCGTTGGTAACAAACAAGATTTAATAGTACAGGATTATTCTAACTGTAGAGGGTGCTGTTGACCGAATAGAAAAGAACATTGTCTACGCCGGGCAGGGGTGGGCAATGTCGGTCCTGGAGGGCCACAGTGGCTGCTGGTTTTTGTTCCAGCCCAGTTTTTTAATGAGAAGTCAATTATGGCTGATGACGCACTTATTGCTTAAGTGACATTTTGATGCTTCATTTTAGTGGTCTCACTTGTTAAGGTTCCCCACCCTTAATTGCTTATTTCAATCTTAAACTTCTGCATTCACTGTTTTAATGGCTCCTTATTAGCAATAAGATGTAAACAACAAAGCAGCCAGCAGTTCTCCAGTTTTGACATTTACATCTGTGTGTTCATCATGCACTGTTGGATTTAATAAAACACTTAATAGAAAATGTGACAGACTGAAAATTATCCGTTTTAGGCTTCAAATCATTTTGATGATATCCTTAGAAAGGAAAAAATCTATGATATAAGAGCCTTACGTTGAAGACTAACAAGCCATATAATTAAATAATGTCTGAGACTGGCAAGGATTGGTTTCTAATTAAGCAACTGGGTTGGAATGAAAAACTGCAGCCACTGCGGCTCTCCAGGACTGACATTGCCCAGCCCTGGTCTACAGGACTGTGAAAGCCGCTGATAATGATCTGCTAAGTTATTATTGTGTGTTTATCCATCCATCCATTGTGACGCGGGTGTGTCCTGACAGGAAGTATGGCGCAGTGAGGTGCATATATTTCAAAATTATAAGGACCAGAGAAGATATTTGATTCAAATAAATAAATAAATAGGCTACAACAGTGGTTCCCAAACCCGGTCCTGGGGGAACCACTGTGGCTGCAGGTTTTTGTTCCAACCAACTTCCATTTTTCGTTGGACTCTTAGCCTAATTAAGTGAGTCATTATTTCCCAGTTTCTGTTTTGTGGAGTCAATGTAAAAATTACAAACTAAGTCTGGTAGATTTTTTATTAAAACTAGGGGGCTCCGCCCCCTGCTCGCTTCGCTCGCCCACCCCCAGGTTTGGTTAACCGGATAAACAATTTAAAGAGATTGTTATTTTCATGGGAACTGTTACATACTCTTTCGATTCTATGTTGCATCACTTCTCCATGATCATAAATATACACCTGACTGAATTGTGGTTTCTTCAAAATTAAACTTGTCGTAGGTTTAATTGTTGCGGGATTAATAAAGTATCTATCTATCTATCTATCTATCTATCTATCTATCTATCTATCTATTTTTGTGTAAATCTACGTTTTGAGCATTGTATGATGTGAACGTGAAAAGATTATTGTAGACTCATATATTTTGCTTGTAGTGTTAGTGGATTTCACTTTCACCAAACAACAAATCTTTTAATTCTTGCGGATACGCCCTTTTCCCTGATGTCAACACGAATTAGTCGATCTACAAGTCTCCGACTTAAACTTTAAAACCTTACAATATCTATATACTGTACTTCTGACATATCACCTATGTCCATATATTCAATCTCTTTTTGCTGTTCTGTTATTTCACAGAGTAATAATTTCCGTTTGTTTGTGCTGATGCGATCTTTATTATTTTCCTACTTTCATATTCTTTAACTTGCTCTGCATGTGTATTGCGCCAACGTTTTTGAACATCTTTATGAAGTCTTTTATTTCTGACCCCGATTGGACCTACGAGGTTTTCAATTCCACTTGGTCCAGGCTGATTATTACTTTCCTTATTTTCTGAATTTGCACATAGATTATTATTGTTCTTTTTTGCCTTCTTTTCTCTCCTACCCTTTATCACCGATTGTGAATCTGCTTGGAACAGAAACCTGCAGCCACAGGGGGTCCCCAGGACAGAGTTTGGGAGCCACTGGCCTACAACATCACAACATTGCTAATTTATGGTCACCAAGCAGCTGGTGATGGGGGAGAACATGTAGCCTCCGCAGTCCCCGACCGGGCACGGGATTCCAGTCCAGGATTCGTGAGGCAGAAGCGCTAAGACCTCCACCATCACCAACCAACAGTAGTCATAGGCTATCAATTGTTATTCTTCATTTATTATTATTGCTGTTCTGATTTCGCAGCAGGCAGATGGTGATCCAGATGGGAGTGACCTTTGTACCGCATAGCTAACCTTACTATTACTACCATTAGAACAAACTGCATGTAATTAAACTATACAACAGGAATACATGAAATTATAAAAAAGTTTTATTATACATTGGTAACATTAAGCCTAATACAGCAACCTTACATCCATTCAGATTAACACGAACACAAACAGTGGCAACCTTCTAAAAACACTGTCATTTAAACAATATGTTAAACTATTAATTATACTTACACAAGTTAAAACACAGAAAAAACTATTTAATGGTAAGATAACATAAATGAAATGTTCAAAGTCTCTCTATTAATACGTCAACGAGTTTATATATACCAAAGAAAATATCTGCATCACATAAAATATTTGTTTAAATAGCCTCGTTAAGTGCACTGCATTTTTCAAACAAGATAATATATCACAAGGATGGCAGGTAAGCAATATTTAAACGATAAGGACCTGTTCATGCGCCATTAAAACAGAAGTCATGCATTTTATTGCTTCTTTTCTCAGTGACAAAAGTGAAAAAGTAAATGATTGTGGGAAGTTTTCCGTCCATTTATTCGTATTTTTGTTTTATCTGGCTTAATTCCATTCATAGGTTTGAGAAGGTGAAGGGTGTATGAGCAACACTGGGGACAAAGAAGAAGCCAGTGCTGGATGGGACGCCAGTCGGTCACATGACACCCACTCAAACCTGGCCAGTTCTCTGACTGTCACATTCTTAATCAGTGGCGTCTTTGGGGAGGCGTGGTGCGGAGGGGATGGTGGGGGGGATGCTTCAAAGACGTAATCTATCGTGCCAGGCCTCTGATCTTTTTGTCCATCCCATACGACTTAGCACCTGATCAATGTAATCTCTTTATATGAAAGCACGACAACAGCCACCCCTCTGCTCATCGATTTTTACATTTTACAAAGACCCCTGATATCTGCAACCCTTGAAATGCCCCTTTTCTTAATGAGAATTATTAAGAAGCCATTACGTACCTACACTCTTAAAAATCCTGGTTCTTTAATGGCATTTTATGGTTCTTCATTGGGTCTTGTCGTTCCTCTTAGAACTATTGCTTGATCAAACACCACTCCATTCTGTGAAGGGTTCTTTACATATAAAGTGGGTTCTTTGTGCTTTGAAAAATTTTCCTAATACGCGGGGGGACCCAAAAAAAAGAGACTTTTTTTGAAAGCAATCATTTTATTTAAAATATTTAAATAAATGTACTAGTCTCCTTCAAAGTACTCCCCATTGGAAGACACACACTTGTTCAATCTCCTTTTCCACTGATCAAAACAGTCCTCAACTGGGATGCTATTTAGTGCTGTCATCGAAGCAGCGATCACGTCCTCCACACTGTTAAATCGGCGCCCTTTCAAGTCCCTTTAGATTTTGGGGAACAAGAAAAAGTCACAGTGGACCAAGTCTGGTGAGTAAGCGGGGTGGGGCACGAGTGTCATGCCCTGACTGTGTGTGCCGGGGCATTGTCTTGGTGAAGAAGCCATTCAACCAACTGCCACAATTCTGGCCTTGTCCTCCGCACTCTCTCTCTCAGCCATCTTAAGATCCCCAGATAGTACTCTTGGTTGACCGTCTGACCCCGTGGAACGAATCCCTTGTGTACAATGCCTCTAATATCAAAGAAACAAATCAGCATCGTTTTCACGTTCGATCTCACCTGTCTGGCTTTTTTGGGCCTTGGTGAATCAGGATTGTTGCATTGGCAATCCTAAATTGTGCCTAGTGTGTGCTTGGTGTATGGGTATGTGTGTGTGTGTGCATCCTGCAGTGGGCTGGCACCCTGCCCGGGGTTTGTTTCCTGCCTTGCACCCTGTGTTGGCTGGGATTGGCTCCAGCAGACCCCCATGACCCTGTAGTTAGGATATAGCGGGTTGGATAATAGATGGATGGATGAATCAGGATTGTTCCACTGGCTCGATGCTTATTTCGTTTCAGGGTCATACCCGTATCACCAACTCTCATCACCTGTTATGACCCTGGACAAGAAGTCTGACTCACTTTCAAGCTCCATTTTCAAGTCTTTGCACACATTGAATCAAGTGTTCCGCTGGTCATTTGTTAGTAGACGGGGACAAATTTGGCCGAAACACACCTCATGCCAAGGTCTTCAGTCAAAATGCAATTTCAGTCTTCAGTCAAAATGTTATGCCTGTAGCTTCTGACAACTCGTCAATTGTGTAACGATGGTCCTCATTCATTTTTGCGTGGATTTTTGCAATGTTTTCATCGTTCTGGCTGCTTGAAGGGTGTCCAGAGCAGGGTTGATCCTCAATGCTTAAATTTCCATTTTTTAAGTGCGAAAACCATTCGAAAACTCTCGAAGTGTCTCAGAGCTTCTTCCTTGAAAGCCATCTGAAACATTTGGAATGATTCCGTTGGTGTTTTGCCAAGTGGGAAACAAAATTTCAAACGAGTTCTTTGTTCCGTGAAATTTGACATCACAATTTCGACAGGGGTGTGAGAACAGCTTCTAAAAGCAATGACTGTGTGACACGTGATATCGTTTCACAGAGACGTCCGCATGGCTATTGACTGGCGAGGGATGACAGAACAAGCACTGACCTTTGATCCAATCCCCTCCACTCGCCGTCCAGCCACATGTTGGCCAGTCTCGTTTCTTTTGGGTCCCCCTCGTATGTTGAAAACAAAGCCTGAAGTGTTTAATGTATGGTAGCAGGACACTAAAAGATTAGGAAAACCTGAACTTAGCCTGTGTTATTGCATGTAGGAAGAGTCCTTTTAAAGGCATGAGCCACTGGTATTTCACAAATCTGTTACCATCTCTTCGTGGTTATTCACTGTATGGAGTCTGTTTCAGATCTCAGTAGATAAAAGGCTCTTTCTGGAACCTTCATGTAGATGGGTCTTTTGGGAACCAAAAATGGTTCCCCTATGTCATCGCTCTGAAGATCCACTCTGGCACGTTTATTTCTAAGAGTGTACAGTTTATACTTCAAAGCCCAAAGTGCCAGCTTCATATGCAGAGAACACTTCCCAGAATAAAATGGCTGTTTGTCAGGCGATGGCTCTATGAGGAACCACACAACCCAGTAAAGTGTTAAGAGGAAACCTTTCTTGGAGCATTCGAATTCATTTCAACATTTTCTCTTTTTTTTATTTTAATTTCACATTCCCAAATCCACTTCCTCCATTGTGGGGTATGGTGGACAGGAGCTTATCTCAACAACAGTAAAGATTTGAACATCTGGCCCAACAAGCTGACCAGATCTTTTTCCCTAAAGGCCATGCATGCCTCATTAAGTTGATTTCACGTTACATAACTTCTAGTTGTGGGACATGCCAGGCTTGCTGACTGCAGACATGTCTACAGTAATCGAGTGACTGTTGTCACACACATGCGCTTGGGAGAAGGTTGTTGGACTCAAATGATGTTATTTCTCAGCCAGACCAAGGGGGGTTGGCGCTGTCATCTGATCTGTTCTCCTTTTGTCCCTCAGCAGACCAGCAGAAGAACCGACCAAACAGTGAGGTCACCACCAACCCTCCCTCTGATGACGTCACTTTCGTCCCTCCTTGATGATCTGCCGACATCACTTCCACTTCCGGCCACCCTGATCCATCCCCTTCCTGTTTCAGCCACATACATGTCTCTGTATCAACCTCATTATCTCAGCTTTGCTTTAAATTATGGGGTGGCCATTCCAAAGCCTTTTTGCGTCTCCTACTTTCCTTATTACACTGTGTACTGACTTTTCAGCACAGTCTTGCTCATCCCTTTTTTTTGACAGACTATAGCATGCTGCCCGATGATGCCAGCGTTGTATGAAGGGTTAACAAAGACAGTGAGTTCATCCACGATTTCTGATCTTTTTTCCATTCTGTCGAGGTACATAAGACACGTGACATCAGGCAGACAAGTTTCTTTTCTGTTTGTGGGGTCCAAAACACCTGCGTTCCTTACTTTTTGTCACTGCATTCAATGCACTGAAATTCCACCTGAGCATTCATTGGCTGTCAGCTCTCACGCACACAGAGCCGACATCTACGACTAAAGACAAAACCAAACCTCTGTGATTTTGTGGGAGTGACTTGTGGATTAGTTGGAATGAGTCACTGCGTATGTCAGAATAGATGACTGCCCTTCATGGGTGCGCACTGCCGACTGCCTTTGACTCACTAAGATTATCTAAATCAGGGGTTGCCAAGTCCGGTCCTGGAGGACCTCCGTGGTGGCAGGTTTTCATTCTAACCCTTTTTTTTAATGAGTGCCCAGTTTGTGTTGCTAATTAACTTTTTGTGAATTCATTTTAATTGAATTGCTTTTTTAAGATTTGTTCCCCTGAATTTCTTCATTGTTACCCTGATTTGTTTCATTTTCTTTCCTTAAACGGCACCCAAACAGAAATGAAATGTGAAGTGAGGGAGCCAACAGAAGACCAACTAAGTCAGGGCCTCATACTCCAACCAGTTGCTTAATGAAGTGCTGATCCTTGTCGTTAATTAAACCCATTCTTTAATTTCATGGCTTGTTGTTGCTCTCATTCTGCAATAGCAGACATTTCCAAAATTGTTGATTTTCTCTTTTCTAAGAGCTCTGGTCAAATGTTTTGTGGACCTGAGCAAATTAGCATTCCTGAGACCTTCATCTTTCTTTATTTTCAGATATTGCATGATCGACACCAGTTGTTTTGGTTCATTTTGTATCTCATTATTGTTTGGCTGCTAATTAAGGGGTCTGAGTCTTCAAGAGCAAGTCAGATAAAATTACTTCAAAAGAAGTTAATTAGAAGCAAAAACAGGTCACTCATTAAGAAAAGGGTTCGAATGAAAACCTGTAGCCACGGTGGTCCTCCATGACCAGAGTTGGCGATCCCTGATCTAAATAAAGGCTACGACTGAAAATCATTGGAAAAGTCACGTAAAGCAGTGATTCTCAAGTGCTGCTGCTGGTAGCTCGCAAGTAGCTTTTTTATAATATTTTTGGGCCGTACAGTGGGATGCCATTACAACAATCATACTTGTCTCCCATTCCACTCTGATAATCACATTCAGTTCACTGTGGGGAATTGGTGGGTCATGAAGATACTTACATGGTGTGATGGATGGCGCTCATAGGTGGGTATCCTGGCCTAGAGGCCAGTGTGATGCATGAAGTGGGATCAATGTCCTATCAGGACTGCATGCTATCCTGATACACTAGGTGGCAACTTCCTTTGGCGATGCTACCTGTAGGGACACCCAGAAAGCATGCTGGGAATTGTAGTCCCAATGACACAGACTTGATGGGTTCCATAGTGGACACTTTTAGGTGCTGCAATGATCTATGAGTCCTATTTTGTGGGGCTTCCATGTGACTCAGAAATACTTCCAACGGGCTATACCTTAGCACCAGAAGAACTCTGGGGTCGAAGATAAAAGAAGCCACCCGACCGCATCCAGGCGAGTTGGAATTTGGTGGTGGAGGACAAACCTTGTCTGCAGGGGTGGAAGGAGAAAGAAAAAGAGAGAAGAAGAGAATCGTGCTTGTGTTTATGTCACTTTTGCCTTTTTTTAGTAAGGTATTTGTGCCAATAAACCTTTTATTTAAACCAGGATTGTGTTGGTGAGGTATATATATATATATATATATATATTATATATATATATATATATATATATATATATATTTCCCTGTGGTGGGTTGGCGCCCTGCCCAGGGTTTGTTTCCTGCCTTGCGCCCTGTGTTGGCTGGGATTGGCTCCAGCAGACCCCCCGTGACCCTGTAGTTAGGATATAGCGGGCTGGATAATGTATGGATATATATACGATATATATATATATATATATATATATAGGGTGGTCCAGATCTAATTATGCAATTTTCATTATGCTATAACTGATTAAGTTTATTGCATAGAAAATCACCAGAAAAATCCCAGACCCAGGCGATCTGGATTTGCATAATTAGATTTGGACCACCCTGTATATTTATTATAGTATAGTATAGTATAGTATAGTATAGTATAGTATAGTATAGTA
>JANRMT010049829.1:7749153-7765212 GCA_026402145.1 Polypterus bichir lapradei
TATAGTATAGTATAGTATAGTATAGTATAGTATAGTATAGTATAGTATATTTGAAATATGGGCCGCTGACAATAGAAAACAAAAGAGAGGAACACAAAACCTTCAGTGAGCAGCGTTCCACGGTGAGCTATTATACAAAGTCACAGTCACTGAACAGAGGATCACGTCCGTCCCCCAAAGTGATGACAGAAATCCCCATTAAAGGTGACCTCTATCACGGTTCAGCCTGGTCCGAGTTAGGCTAACATACAGCACCTACTATAAACAAGCTGTTATTTTATGACTCCATATTATTATTTTTGGTTAAAGGGACCGAAACATTACATTCTGACCTGCAGTAAGCACTTAGTTCCAGAAAAGCTTATAAAATAAAGTAATCAGAGGGGCAAAAAGGTGAACACCACAGTCAAACAGTGGCAAAAAAAGGAGTGCCAAATGTCAAAAATCCAAAACTAGAAAAAAGATTTCCTAACCAAAACACAAGAAGATTTCAAACAATGACAGATTGCCATCTATTTGTTATTGTTATTTGTTAATCAGGTCAGCTGACTCCATGAATTCTTTTAAAAAACAACTCAAAACTCATCTGTTCAGGAAGGCTTTTAGCTCTATTTGACTTCATTCCCCTTCTCTCAGTTTACCTCTCTGTCAAAATGCTTATGTAACCTGTATGTGTGTGTGCTAGACCATCAATTCTGTTGTCTGTTAGGCTTTCTCTGAATTTACTGTCTTAATATTCTTTATTTATTTATTTGGTTTGTACAATGCTATATGCTGTATACCCTGCTGTTTTCTGTTATTTTCTGTAATATATAAATATTATGTATATAAATAAAATGTATTATTATTATTATTATTATTATTTTGGATGTCACAATACATTATGTGACCTCGACAATGAAGCTGTGAACAACATGCAAAGGCAGAAAGACCGAAAACGAGACATCACAAAATGGCACCCGAATCACAATAAAAATAAACGGCTGCTTTACGTATTAAGATAAATTTGTACAAGAATAATCAAAACAGAAATTCATCACAGTGGATGGGTTTAGGAAATGAGTGAACCCATTTTATGAATTTAAAAATGACATTACGGTCTGCAATCCACCAGAACTGCACCAAGGGTTCTTTTCTGCCTTGTGCTCTATGATGCTGGAATCGGCTCTGGCTCTCCAAGAACCCTGAAAACTGGCGGATAAGATGGAAAATATTGCTATTCCCGTAGTTTGAGCGTAGTATGACAGGATTTGGGGTGTGATGGTTACAGCTTTGGACTTCAAACCCTGAGCTTGTGGATTCAGATCCCACTACTGACACCACTGTATGACTCTGAGCAAGTCACTTCACCTGCCGGGGCTCCAATTGTGTCATAAATGTTATAACAACAACAACAACAACATTTATTTATATAGCACATTTTCATAGAAAAAGTAGCTCAAAGTGCTTTACATAATGAAGAATAGAAAAATAAAAGACACAGTAAGAAAATAAGACATTAGTTAACATAGAAAAGGAGTAAGGTCCGATGGCCAGGGTGGACAGAAAAAACAGAAAAAAAAAACTCCAGATGGCTGGAGAAAAAAAAAAATCTGCAGGGGTTCCAGGCCACGGGACCGCCCAGTCCCCTCTGGGCATTCTACCTAACATAAATGAAATAATCCTCTTTGTAGTTAGGGTATAAGTCACCTTGGATAAAGGCGTCCACCAAACAAGTACCATTTTTACTCCTGTACCATGCGCCCTCGTGTAAGACACGCACCCTAATTTTTACAAAGAAAATCACGAAAATCATTTTGCCCCGTGTACGATGCGCATTGTGATTGTATAGGAAGCGTTTAGGGCACGTTTTCCGCAAAATGCCCTTCTGTTTTTGTTTCATGACAAAAGTTTTTCTTTCTTCCGTCACCAATCTCGAACACATGACTCTGGAACACCGTACTTGCAACCTGCGGCCCGATTTTCTATCTTCCCTGCTTCCAAAATCACTTTTAGTTTCTCTCCCGCTGTGAAGGAGCGTAAACGTCATGCTGAATGACGACACCAAACTGATTCAAAAACAAGAGCAAGAGAGTGAGCGAGAGCGTGAGCAAGTGAGAGAGAGAGCGAGTGAGCGAGCCCAAGCAGAAGAAGTAAACATTACAGATTACATTTCCTCATGTATGACGCACACCTGATTTTCTAATGCTAACTTTCGGGAAAAAATGTGCGCATGGCACATGCGTATTTACGGTAAATGTAATAAATTGAAGTTTGTTTGGATTTTTCTGGTGGTCCTGTCCAGGGCTGCTTCCTGTTTTGCACCCAAAACAAGTCTGATGGACAAATTGAGAGATTACTTTGTAAATTCTTTTGCCTCGCTGAAAATTTGACAGAATACATGACTAGACTGAACCAACAGATACTGAAAATCCACAATCCTGGACAATTTCCATTCATCATAGCATGCTAATGGGATTAGAAAGTAAAAAAGAAAGAAAAGTCTACAAAACCTCCCTGTGCTCCAACAGGCAAAAAGCAGACAAAGAGAATTGTAACCAATCGTTTATTGTCTAAAGGCATCAGCCAACCACCTTAATGGTGCTACTTTCTATGAAAGACACTATATAAGATAAATGTTGATTAAGTGGCATGAACTTTAACGCAAGCAATTTTTTTCTCTTCTTAGTTTGGCTAGCAGCAAGTTGTTGACTTCTTTAACAGACCATACGTTTAAACGATTCAAAGTTCAAAGCATAAAATGCAGACAGGAGGTGATTAGATTAGATACAGTAAATCACACACCTTGGGGCAGTAAATCACTTTAGCCTTTACGATGTTATGTGTAAACAGCTAAGAAATTAATTATTTACAACAACCTACTGCAAGAATCCAAGGACATGTAATGAATGATGGAGACCAGATTGTGGGGTCCTACATTCTAATAAGCACAGTTATGGTTCAAAGGCCCACCGCAGGGCACAAGCACACACACACTCCAAGCACACACACTAGGGACAATTTAGGATCGCCAGTGCACCTAACCTGCATGTCTTTGGACTGTGGGAGGAAACCCACACAGACACGGGGAGAACATGCAAACTCCACGCAGGGAGGACCCGGGAAGCGAACCCGCAGGTCTCCTGTGTTAGGATATAGCGGGTTGGACAATGACTGGCTGAAGGTTCAATGGAAAAAGTAAGCCTCAGACTAAATGTTATTTCCCAATCCACAGTTTTCATGTTGTGATTTGTCATTACATATTAACTGAGATGAGGAGATATTTAGCTTTGGCTACTGTCAATGCACATATGGACCCTCACAATGTCTGGGGGCTTCTCTGCTTGTGTGCTAAGTGGGCATTTTGTCTATTTCATCAGTGCCAGTCAAAGCCCATTTAGAGCCCAAGGCTGGGAGGGGGTTATTTTGGGGGATGGACAGCACCCCTCGGTGTCCATAGCAGGTAGTTAGTATTAGTAAGCTTCGATGAGCTTGGTGTTTGGAGCACGTGGTGCCCTTTCAGTTTCATAATTGGCACCCCTCTGTGTATATAATACACAGTTTACAGAGTGTGTGCCACTTAACTTTCATAAATGTCACCCCTAATGGATTGACTGGCTCAGGCTGCAATCGCCATTCTGATTTTTTGGTTTGGGTGCCCCATGCGGTCCCCGGCAAGATGCCACCCCTGGGAATCTACCACTGTATTTCATTGATTTTCTTTCATTTACTACTTTTAACACAATTGATGAGAAGTGCTAGGGCACTGGAAGAGATGTGGGCAGCATGGGCTGTGATCGAAGGACACCCATAGACCATGGCCTGTGCTGTCACATTATATGACTTCTATTTATAGGGGATGTCAGACTTGTCAACTGCATTTGCTGATCGTGTCACCTGAGGATGTCCAATTAAACGACTAGTTATTATAGGAGGTGAGAAATTAGGCAACTCTGTGATGACTTTCTGGCACGATTTCACATTTCTAAAGTATCGCGTGCTTGTCTGTTTTGTGCAAAACTTTCCAGATACAGCAAGTTCAGCTGGAATCTCAGCCCATTTTGTTTTTTTTTTTTTCATTCTGCCGTGGTACATAAAACACAAAATATCAGACACAGGAGCCTCTTTTCTGTTTGCAAGGTCCAAAACACTTGGGTTCCTTATTCCTTGGAGTCACATTATAGGCATCATACCTTCAGGTAAACATCAGCTCACATTGTCTTGAGTACAGTTCAGATTGGTTAAGAAGGATCTTGAGAGAGACTGGGAGCATATGCTGATTACAGCACATTAGCGCGCCCACCACATGGCGAACCACCCGGATTGAGGTCCGAGTGCAGCACCACACTGAAGTGTCAGGTTTTTTTTTTTTTTTACAGTGGCTGGAATGCCAATCCTGTCACCAACCCCCAAGATTTCCCTGTAAGTTTGAGGACCTGCTTGTGGGGCTGGATGCAGGGTAACATCATACCCAGGATGGAGCCATTGCAGGTTAAGGGCCTTGCTTAGGGGCCCATCTGAGTAGAGTCACTTCTGGTATTTAGGGGATTCGAACTGGCATCCTTCCGATTGCTGGCGAAGATCCCTGGCCTCAGAGCCACCACTCCGGACAACTTCCTCCAAAAATGATCTCACAATACTTTAAAGCATCCAAAGAGTGGGCTACTTTGGAACATCGAAATTTAGGGTCCATGGCCAGGAAACTCCCCATTGAGAACTTGTGGTCAATCCTCAAGAGGAGGATGGACAACCAAAAACCCACCAATTTTGACAAACTCCAAGCATTTATTATGCAAGAATGGGCCACCATTAGTCAGTACTTGGCCCAGAAGTTGATGGACCACATGCCAGGGTGAATTGCAGAGGTCTTGAAAAAGAAAGGTCCAACACTGCAAACATTGACTATTTGCATAAACGTAATGCCATTGTCAATGAAAGCATTTGAAACTTATGAGATGCTTGTAATTCTACTTCAGTGTACCATAGAAACATCTGACAAAAAGATCTAAAAACACTGAGTCAGCAAACTTTGTGAAACCAACACTTGGGTCATTCTCAAAACCACAACTTCACGTCATACAGGAACTCATTGGTCCTTAAAAAGTTTCTGTGGTGGGAAAACACCATTAGTCCTGGAATCGGCCTGGCCGCCCTTCTCTAGTGCTGCTATGTCATTTTTTGTATCATGGAGATCAAAACTGAACTTTTCTTTTTCCATTGTGGGGATGGGATACTCATAGCTCTTTCTTTTTGGATGTTTTCCAAACTGTTTGAGCAGTTCTGGGTTACTTTGGTGGCAGAAATGCCTCATTAGCATGAGATGAATTAATTTGCATTTTTGTAAAGATAGTGCAGATATTTAGCAGTTTTCACCCATTTGTCTAACATTAGAGAAAGATAAAGACAACAATAATTGAAGTGCTGGAGATCTGTATGGTTATAAAGGAGGCTTTGAGTGTGTTTGGCAAATCTGCTGCAACACCCTAAGCCACAAATTATGTGAATTACCTGGGTGGGATTGGCTACTCGTCAATGTCACCTACTAGCGATACGGTTGAGATCGACTTGCCCCTTTAATTATCATGTGAGAATAAAACAAAGATTTGGGGGGCTTAATTGATTGGAAATGATTATGCAATACACGAGTGAGCAATCGATGTATTTAAATTTGGGAAACAGCCGTAAAACGTACACACAGTTGTCAGTTTAGATAAGTCGGAGTAACTCAAATAAGTTTTGCTTTCCTGATTTGTTCCACTCTGGACAGAGTAATTAGTTAAAACTACTCGATACATTTATTCTACAAATAACAAAGTTAATAAATAGCACCAACAGATCATTTTTTGAGGATATGAAGAGGGGCCAGTCAGTCATTCTCTAACCCACTTAGTCCTGAACAGGGTGGCGAGGGTCTGCTGGAGCCCATGCCAGCTAGCATAGGGGAACAAACCCAGGACGGGGTGCCAGTCCATTGCAGATCACACACACACACACACGTACACCCACACACACAGACACACACACACAGACACACACAGACACGCACACACACACACACACACACACAGACACACACACACAGACACACACACAGACACAGACACACACACACACAGACACGCACACACACACACACACACAGACACACACACACAGACGCACACACACAGACACACACACAGACACAGACACACACACCAGGTCCAATTTAGCATCGCCAGTTCACCTAACCTGCATGTCTTTGGACTGTGGGAGGAAACCGAAGGAGACTGAAGGGAAAAAGTTCTGAAACAAATAACACCCGAAAGAGGCCGCGGTGACAACATGGAAAGCAGAAGAAAATAAAAGACCCAAACATTTGGTGATGTCAGTGAGTCGCAGGCTAGACTGCAGTTATTGCATACAAGAGTTAAGTAACCAAATATGAAGCGTTATTTAGTTTAGGACTACTGTGTGCTACAAAAGGTGCTGACTTCTATCCTGTCTACAAGTCAAGTCAAGTCAAGTTGGGGAGCCTGCACTGGTACAGCACATTGCCGCACCCACTACACAACAAAACAACTCGGGGTCCTAGTTGGCAACCCCCCAGGCAGACACGCAGTCCAGTCCCACCCTCCGGAAATGACCCTCTATCTGCCGCAGCCAGGTGTTATGTGGGTGACCCCTTGGCCTGGTCCAGCCACTCGGGTCCCCAACAATGAGGATCTTACGAGCCGGATCACCCTCGGGGAAACGCACCACGTGGCCATAGTGCTGTAACTGACGCTTCCTCACAATGCAGGTCATGTGCCTCATTCGGGAATCCATGGGCATCACAAAGTCAAACCAGTGGTACCCAAGGATTTTCCAGAGAGACACAGTACCAAAGGAGTCCAGTCTTTATCTCAGGTCACTGGATAGCATCCATGTCTCACAACCATACAGCAAGAATGGAAGCACCAGGACTCTAAAGACTTGGACCTTCGTCCTTTTGCTGGGATATTAGGAGCGACACGCACCCCTTTCCAGCGACCTCATGACCCCCCATGGTCTCCCAATCCGTCTACTGACTTCACAGAAAGAGTCACCAGAGACATGAATGTCACTGCCAAGGTAAGTAAACCTCTCAACAAGGTCGACACTCTCTCCTCAGACTGACACACTGCTGATGGCTGTGTCTAAGAGGTCATTAAAGACCTGGATGTTGTTTTTTAGCAGGACACTCACAAGTTCAGACAGCCTCCATTGACTCCACAAACATTAAAGCATCATCAGCAAAGTCAAGATCTGTGAACCTTTCTTCACCAACAGATGCCCCACAGCTGCTGGACCCCATGACCTTGTCAACAACACCCAGTCCATACAAGCATTGAACAGAGTAGGAGCAGAACACAGCCCTGACGAACCCCAGAATCAACTGGGAAAAAAACACAGAGGTCCTGCCTCCACTCTGCACAGCACTCACAGTACCAGTGTACAGGCCGGCCATGATATCCAGCAACCTCGAGGGGATCCCGTGAACCCTCAGGATGTCCCAAAGGGCAACTCGATCAACTGAGTCAAACGCTTTACGGAAATCAACAAATATTTATTTCTAGAGCACATTTTCATACAAATGATGTCGTTCAAAGTGCTTTACAGGATGAAGAAAGAGAACAAAGATAAAATATATAAGAAAATAAAATTAGGCAATACTAATTAGCATAGAATAAAAGTAAGGTCCGACGGCCAGAGAGGACAGAAAAAAAACTCCAGATGGCTGGAGAAAAAAAAAACAAAATCTGCAGGGGCCACGAGACCACCCAGCCCCCTCTAGGCATTCTACCGAACGTAAATGAGCTCAATCAGTCCTCATTGTATTCAGGGTTCTCATGGAAGAACTTGATGATGACGGTCATGTGGACCTTCTGGCCTTTAATCCATCAATGGAGGGACATCACGGTGCTTTGATCAGGAGGTGTTGGCGCAGGTCAGCCACCATAGAAAACCGGAAAAAAAACAGCAGAGAAAGTAGGGGTTTGTGCGTATTTCGGAGCCATCAGGAATGATATTGATAATTAAATTAATATACAGAGCATCAGGAGTAAACTAAAATGAAGCTATGAGAAAGCCATGTTACAGTAAAGTGTTTTTAGCAGTTACTTAAAGTGCTCCACTTTCCTATCAGTAAGCTATTCCAGATTTTAGGTGCATAACAGCAGAAGGCCGCCTCCCCACTTCTTATAAGTTAATCTCTCGGAATTCTAAGCAGACCCTCATTTGAAGATCCAAGGTTACGATTTGGAGTGTAAGGTGTAAGATATTCTGAAATATAAGATGGAGCAGATTATTTAAGTCTTTCTAAACCATCAGCAGTATTTTAAAGTCAATTCTAAATGACACGGGTAACCAGTGTAGTGACATCAGAACTGACGTGATGTGCTCGGATTTTCTTTTCCTAGTTAAGATTCTGGCAGCTCCATTCTGCACTCATTGTAATCGATTGATGTCTTTTTTTTGGGTGGTCCTGAGAGGAGTACGTTACAGTAATCTAGCCGACTGAAAACAAAAGCATCAACTCATTTCTCAGCATCTTGCAATGTTATAAGAGGTCTAACTTTTATTATATTTAAGTGAAAAAATGCTGTCCTAGTGATCTGATTAATATGTGATTTAAAATTCAGGTCACAGTCAACAGTTGCCCCTAAATTCTTTTCCTCCGTCTTGACTTTTAATCTTAATGCATCAAGTTTATTTCTAATACCCTCATTATATCAATTTTTGCCAATCACTAAAATTTCTGTTTGACTGTATTTTACTCATCTGTCTAACACATCCAGGTGTCAATACCAGGAAATAAAAGACAGTCTTCAGTGTTCAGCAAGTGAATTAAACTGGCCGTTCCAATAGTTTCAGAGTGGACAGTAAATAAATAAACAAATAAAGGCGCCTGGTCGAGTGATATTTTTGAAATGGCTCACTCTCAATGATCGCGCGTGACAATCGGCGTTTAGTCCGGGGTTGGTTCTTGCCATTACGTTCCACGACAGGATATAACGGATTCAGAATGTGGATGGTTGTGAACAATTGCGTCCTGCGTTGAAGCAACGATCGATTTCTTTTCCTTGATGGCCGCTGTCAGATATCAGCAATTCTCTGCTTTACAGCCCCGCAACCTTTGCGCCCACCGAGTCTCTCAGTAATAAACAAGGAGGTCGAGGATCGCGTCGCT
Organism: Polypterus bichir lapradei; assembly: GCA_026402145.1. Taxonomy (NCBI): domain Eukaryota; kingdom Metazoa; phylum Chordata; class Cladistia; order Polypteriformes; family Polypteridae; genus Polypterus; species Polypterus bichir. The sequence goes on from JANRMT010049829.1 coordinate 7,758,323, forward strand.
TTCACTTTTCCGTAATCAGATGAACTGCCCGTTTAGACAACAAGTCCCAATAAACTGGCATGCTGGCACGAATAGAAAAACGGGGGGGGGGGGGGTGGAGGGTTGGGGCTGCGCATGTGTTATTGGTGGTCAGGTGAGGGGGGCAGTTTTGAAACTGCTAACAACGTAATAACGTTGCCAAGTTAATTCCATTTTGAATTTTATACGAGATCTCCATGGCGTTATGATTTTCTGGAGGTCTCACCTCTCCCATTGGAGTGCAGTTTCGGTGATTCTGTGGTGATCCGACAAAACAATAAAAGAAGAGTGACTTTTCAAGCCCCTGCCAGCCGGTTGTTCATTAACTAAACACGTAGCCTTGGCACACGGAATAAATAACACGGGACGGAAGTCCTTATTGGCGTGTTTTCGTTGTACCGTTGGTTTCTGTTGTACTTCACTTCTCTTGTCTTCAAAATTCTCGGACGGCTGGATTTGAACGTTGGAGCAAATGGCGTGTTGTAACTCAGAAGTAGTAAAGAAAAAAGGGGAAACGTGACTTTACGGCTCTCGAGTTTAAAAAAATAGGGCTTTTAAAACGCGATCTTTGGCCAAACACCTGTAGAAAGGAAGATTCCGTTTGTATTTAATGAATGTATTCACAGATTTTTTCAAAAATAAAGTTAACTTTGTTCTTCATAAATGACAACATCATGGTAACTGCTGAAAAACGGGCAAAATGAATGGCAAACTGCATGTAAGTGAACGTTTTCTTTATTTTCGTAAAGCACTTTTTCGTTAACTTTATGTAACTGTTTAAGAATATATTTATGAACATGATATTCTGTATCCATACTGCTTTTAAGTTTTGAATGATAGAAGCTTCTTCCATGAACACAATCGCATGATATTAGCGGCATATTCTGACTCTGGTGGCGCAGTTGTTAGTGTCGCTGGCTCACGCCTACAGGGCACTGGGTTCGGATTTCAGTTACGGTTACAGTCTAACTTTCTTCTTTATGGCCACCTATTTTTGACTTCCTTCCACATCTCAGACAGTTTTTGTAATGTTTAGTAGGCCGGTTTAAATAGCCCCTCTTAAAAAACACAGGGTCTTTAATGGCACTTTACTGATATAGTTAGTTTACTGTAGAACCATTGCTTGACAAAGAACCATTTCAGTTTGTGAAGGGTTCTTTGCATATGAAAATGTTTCTTTGGATTTTAGAAACTTCTTAATAGGTGAGCAAAATAGAAATTTTTAATGTATAGTAGGCTACCTAGCGGGATACAACAGGTCAAGAAAACCTGGACTTGGCCCGTGCGCCTGAATATGCGCTGTTAAAATTCAGGAACCCATTGGGATTTTGCCTATCTGTGACCCGTTAAACAGATCTATACAACCTTCGTGTGAATTCTTCAAAATGGTTCCCCTAGTGCATCACTCTGAAGACCCTCTTTGGCATCTTTAAGAGTGTGGGTGTGCACTGAAAAAAATGGCATGTCAGATTCGTTTGCACATAATAAAATTGTTTTTATCAAAAATAATTTAATTATCGGGTCCTCCCTGCGTGGAGTTTGCATGTTCTCCCCGTGTCTGCGTGGGTTTCCTCCCACAGTCCAAAGACGTGCAGGTTAGGTGCATTGGTGATTTGTCCCTAGTGTGTGCTTGGTGTGTGGGTGTGTGTGTGTGTGCCCTGTGGTGGGCTAGCGCCCTGCCCAGGGTTTGTTTCCTGCCTTGCGCCCTGTGTTGGCTGGGATTGGCTCCAGCAGACCCCCGTGACCCTGTAATTAGGATATAGTGGGTAGGATAATGGATGGATTGATAATTTAATTATGCTTAATGCACTAAATTAATATATCCTGAAACAACATAATATTTTTATATAAAATGAATGAAACGTTTTCATTCTCTGTTAAATTAATTAAATTATGTTAAATGAACATGACTCATGTCAACAAAACATAATATTTCAACAATTGTTTTATAAACTTTTTAAAAAATGCATCTCACCGAGTTACTTAGCTCTAACCTTTTTAGGTTGTCAATTATACATGTTCCAGTATCATTTTATATATTAGTAAGAAATAAACAGGTTTGCTTATTTCAAAACTAGTTTTATTTGGTAAAAACAATACAAACTAACAAAAATACAAAAGATTTGTATTCAAAAGCTGAAATGTCCAACAGTTGTACTAGAACACTAGTCCTTCATAATGTGCCAGAATGCCATGACCAATATATAACTAAATATGAACACAAAATGCACCTTAAAAGTGTATATTTATGTAACTGTATATATTACAGAATAAATGGTAAATATTAGTAAAATATAAAGTGCAAAAATTGCTGCTTGGCACATTCTTTATATATATATATATATACATACATATATATAATTTTATTTATTATATTATTATTATATTGTTTATATTTAATATATATATATTTTTTTATTATTTTCAAACGAGTAAATTAAGCAGCTGTATTGTATTGTATTCGGGTGTATTATTTATTTGTCTGTATTAATGATATCTGTCTGTATGATAATACTAATGAACAGCAATGCTAAAAGTTGTTGCCCGTAACGAAAGTCAGGACTTTTTTTCCCCCCCAAGTATGTAAACGTAGCCGTACAATGCGAGTAAGTCGCGACGACATAATAGAACATTTACTGACTTGTGACGGTATTAGTGAGCATATAGTTTGATAAAACATTAAAAGAGAATGCAAGGGAACGGAGTAACGTTAGTCTGTGTGATGAAGTGTTTTAAATGAATATCTGAATATTTCTCGTGTGTGTGTGTGTGTGTTTAAATGTTATCTCACTAACCTTTTGTTCTTTACCGGCGACAATAACTCAAACCCACAACCTGTCGCTTCTTTGAAAGCCACGTGACTTTACCGCCAGGTTCTCCAAACTCCGCTGACGGCGAATCCGCGTGGTGTTTATTAATTTCCAGTCAGTCAGTTATTGTTAAACCCGCTATATCCTAACTACAGGGTCACGGGGGGTCTGCTGGAGCCAGTCCCAGCCAACACGGGACGCAAGGCAGGAACAAAACCCGGGCAGGGCCCGGGACGATTTGGTTGAAATGATTTGCATATTATCGCCTTCTGCTTTTATTTACATTTTAAACAGCATGCCAACCTTGCTTGGAAATGTGGTTGCACGGTTTTTATGTTTAATCAGTGCTGATAAAAAGTAATCATCTTCCTTGGAAGTTTTTATGTTCTGTTGTTATAAAACATTGAATCACAAGGGATTTAATTGAGCTTTTTTTGACACTGATCAGATCAAAGACTCTTTAATGTCTAACTGAAAACAAGTCTCTGCAAAGGGGTCTCAATTAATGACACATATAGTGGAAATTGGGTGCATGGGCTGATAGGGTGTTACCACACCATCTGGACTGGGAGGTGAGTGCAGCGAGCGACACCTCAGCACCACACTGGAACAGTGTGAGGTCTTTTATGGTGGCAGAAGTGCCAAGCCTGTCACCACCCTCCAAATTTTCCCTATCAATTGGAGGACCTGCTTATAGATTAACGTCATACCCAGGATGGAGCAATGACAGGTTAAGGGTCTTGCTCAAGGGCCCAAAGGAGTAGAATCACTTCTGGCGTTTACAGGATTCGAACCAGCAACCTCCCAATTGCCAGTGCAGAGCCACCACTTATATAAAACCCAAAATAACTGATCACCGAAGCATTCACCCCCATTAATACGACACACCTAAACCATCGCAGGTGCAGCCACTTGATTTTACAAGTCCCAGAATCAGTTCAGTGGAGGTCACTTGTCTGGAGTTTCAGTTGATTGTCATCTAAATGGACTTCTGTATCTGGAAGGTCCAACATGTGGTGAGTCAGTATGGTGGTCCAACCTACACAATGAAGACCAAAGAACACTGCAAGTAACTCCAACGAAGGTGATCAAAAAGCACAAGGTAGGGGATCAGAGAAGCAAATGTCCAAGACACTGAATGAATATCCCTTGAAGTCCAGCTAAATCAGCCATTATGAAATGGAAAGAGAGCGGCACAGCCGGAAATAGAATACAAAATGATAAATAACTTCTTTTTGTGTAGCGCTCTTCACTGAGTGCAGGCGCACAACGCTGTGAAAAAATTCTCAGGTAAAATACAAGTATGGATTATCTGAATCACTATATACAGAACTGAGACATAAAAAGATGCAGATTTGTTAAAACCCATAGTTTTGGTCTCCAGGCTGCAAAAAGGACATAGCAGCACTAGAGAAGGTCCACAGAAGAGCGACTGGGCTGATTCAGGGCTACAGGAGATGAGTTATGAGGAAAGATGAAAAGAGCTGAGCCTGTACAGTTTAAGCAAAAGAAGATTAAGAGGAGACCTGACTGAAGTGTTTAAAAGTATGAAGAGAATTAGTCCAGTGGATCGAGACTATGGGCGGCATGGTGGCACAGTGGTAGCGTTGCTGCCTTGCAGTTAGGAGACCTGGGGGTTTGCTTCCCGGGTCCTCCCTGCATGGAGTTTGCATGTTCTCCTCGTGTCTGAGTGGGTTTCCTCCCACAGTCCAAAGACATGCAGGTTAGGTGCATTGGCGATCCTAAATTGTGCTTGGTGTGTGGGTGTGCCCTGCCCAGGATTTGTTCCTGCCTTGTGCCCTGTGTTAGCTGGGATTGGCTCCAGCAGACCCCCGTGACCCTGTAGTTAGGATTTAGCGGGTTGGATAATGGATGGATTAAGACTGTGACTTTAAAATGAGTTCATCCAGAATCTTGTTAAGGGTAAATTTCACACAAACATTAGGAAGTTTTTCTTTACATAGAGAAGGATAGACACTTGGAATAAGTGACCAAGTAGTGTGGTGGACAGTAGGACTTTAAGGGCTTTCAGAACTTGACTTGATGTTATTTTGGAGTTAATTGGATAGGACTGGTGAGCTTTGTTAGGCTGACTGGCCCAAAAGGAAAGAACAATCATGTAAGAAGAAAACAAGCGAGGGAGGCCATCAAGAGACATCTGGTAACTCTGACAGAGTTTTAAGTTAAAGTGGCTGAGATTGGAAGGACTGTGGAGACAACTGTTTACCAGTAGTAGCTTTATGGGAGAGGGGCAAAGAGAAAACCACTGTTAAAAAAAGTACACAGGACATCTCAGCAGAAGGCATATGTAGCACTCTGAAGTCAGCTGGAAGAAAGTCCTGTGATGTGATGAGACCCAAATTGAGCTTGCTGGCCTTGTTTTGGCAAAAACTGAACACTACACATTATGAAAGACTTTATAAAGCAGGGTGGTGACAGGTTCTGGGGGGCTTGCTGGGGCAAAATGGAGGGAAATCCTGGAGGAAATCCTGATGAAGAATTGTGCCTTGGGGGAAAATTTGTTTTCCAGCAGGACAACAACCCCCAAACATAAAGCCAAAGCCAAAGCTACTCAGGAAAGGCTTCAAAACAGCAATGTGAACGTCCTGGAATGGCCGAGTCAAAGTCCTCATCTCAGTTTGTCACTGCACTTGATAAAGGCTCTTCACTCACGATCCCCATACAGCCTGACAGCGCTTGAGCAGTTTTATGAAGAAGAAGAAGAAGAAGAAGAAGAAGAAGAAGAATGGGGGAAAATAGCAGAGTGTGCAAAGCTGATAGAGACCTGTGCACACTGACTTGACGCTGTCATGGGGTGAATACTTATACAAGAAAATATTTTGTGTTTAGTATTTGTAATTAATTTAGATCACCTTGTAGAGACTTTCACTTTGATCAGATTTGATTGTGTTGATCAGCGTTAAAATAGCCAAATTAAATCCACTGTGATTCAATGTTATGTAACAATAAGTATGTGAAAGCATCCAAGGGGGTAGTTACTTGTTATAAACACCTAAGGTTGTGACTCTTCAATTGGATTAAATGGCTTTGGAAATATTACATTAATTGTTATATTAAACCAACACTATCATTCAACTACTTTCTTTATTTTGCAGTGCATTACAAGACATTATTTATTCTTCACATCATGTTTTCAATCAGACATTTGTATTTTTTAAAATTAAAATTTCATCTGAGTATTAAATGAATGTATTAATCTGTCAGTCAGTCATTTTCTAACCCGCTATATCCTAACTACAGGGTCATGGAGGTCTGCTGGAGCCAATCCCAGCCTACACAGGGCACCAGCTCACCACAGGGCACACACACATACACACCAGGGACAATTGAGGATCACCAATGCACCTAATCTGCATCTGGACTGTGGGAGGAAACCCACGCAGACACGGGGAGAACATGCAAACTCCACACAGGGAGGACCCGGGAAGTGAACCCAAGTCTCCTTACTGCAAGGCAGCAGCACTACCACTGCGCCACCATGCTGCCCTGTATTAATCTGTTTAATTCAAATTAAAGAGGTCCAGAGTCTAACACAGCAGCAGAGCGTAGAAGGGAGAAACCAACGCTACATGTTCAGTAGCAGCAGTCCACTGACTCTCCATCACGCAATGCCAAATTAGAATCAGCCATAAAGGCATTATGGGAAAGCAAAAGAAAAACTGGAGTACCAGAGCTAGAACTCGCCATGCAGACACAACCTTTTGCATTTTCTTTAAATGTGATTTTCTTTCCTTATGACCAATTAGGATCTTTTAAGCATGTTTAATCTAAAAATTACAATTTCTAAAATGTAGTACTTGAGTGTTGTACCGTGTTAGCCATTATGTAGTAATGTAGAGAAAAGTCAAGCAAAATGACACCTTTTACTGGCTAACTAAAAAGATTACAATATATAAGCTTTCGAGGCAACTCAGGCCCCTTCTTCAGGCAAAATGAAATCATTACATCATTACATTACATCATTATATCATTACATTACATCATTACATCACATCATTACATCATTAATCATTACATCATTACATTACATCATTATATCAT
>JANRMT010049829.1:7782042-7803882 GCA_026402145.1 Polypterus bichir lapradei
AACCTAATAATCATGTTTTACAACAAAACAGAATAAATTAACTGAAAAAATGAACTTACAGTTACAGAATTGTCTGAAGCTAAATACAATATGTACTGTACTTACAAAGTTCAGTCCTGTGATGATTTAAAGACATTTTTGATCGTAGTCTGCTTTCTTGACGAGTGCCATTTCTTCGCTGTCAAGTCTCGCCATCTTTGCAGCATCATTATGTTGATTCGTGTAGCTTCTTCTTGTTGCTCAGTGCAATTAATTGCAGTTTCTAGAGCCTTAACTCCGTCACTCATATAGTCAACATCCATACGAGCGTATACTGTTTACTACAGCATTGTGACTGCGTGTGTGTATGTGTTTGTGCTGTGACTTGCGAGTCCCTGTCTTGCACCCGAAAACTCGAAGCTGAGTCTCAGTACTTTTAGCAACACCAGCTTAATTAAGCTTGAAACAGCAACAGCGCAATTATTTATTGTAGCGGGATCTGCCACTCTCCTATACACAGACACAGCAGTCAGGCAGGGTCGGGGGGAAAGTAATACTGAGCCCTGCGCATTTATAATGTTCCTTGTTCCTTGTATCACCCATCGATGGCAGGCGCTTATAGCATGTCCGCGATCTTTTTGGCTTTTATGGCGAACTGTTGCAGCGCTGGGAGACTGCGATTGCTTTGGGACGCTCTTTCGCGTGTCGTCCCATTGGGTGGAATCCCACAAGAGTTTAGAAACTCACTCACACCAGCCATGATTCTTTTCAAAGGTAAAGTGCAGGTTAATTTGCTTTATGTATTTTTACTTTATATTATGTATTAATCATTTTTATATGAATAGTATTGGGTTGTGGAATGAATCATCTGAGTTTCCATTATTTCTTATGGGGAAATTCACATTGATATACTGTACAAGGGCTTTGGGCTGCGAGCACATTTCCAGAACGAACAAACCGAGGTTCCACTGTAATTAGCTGCGGTAGAGTCGGGAGCAACAAAAAATAGACTACGCTCACGCTTGCAACTTGCAGTTCTTGTTGCTGATTGATGCATTTTTTTTTTTGCGGTGGGACGTCGGATAATACGGAATGTTGGATAAGCGAAGGTAGGATAAGCGAGACTCTACTGTATATATATATGTATACTGTACAGTATATATATATATACTGTATATATATATTTATATATACTGTATATGAAACCCCACCTTACTAATCCACCTCCCCCTTACAATTTCCCTCTACAACTCCACCCTTCGCCAATATCACCTTTGACTCCTGTATGTCTAATCATTTTCCTCTAATGATGACACCTGGCAGGTTTTAAGATACGTGATTCATTTTCTCCCTTTGTGGATCTCTAGCTACAAATATGCAGACCGAATCACAGACCTTCGCTTCCATATATAAGTATCGTGCCCTTGCAGAAGTCTGGATTTGTTGGCAGGGTTAAAGGTTAAATACCCTTTCAGCAGCCATGGACAATATTGCATTGACAACACTGTTACAGTATAAAAGTAAAGAAGTTTTGCATTACGTTTATCGTGCTTTTTGTAACACAAATTCTAAACTAGTTTGATAAATCTCAATGTACTGATAATGAGAAGGTCACGTTTGTTGAGACTGTTCACCAGATTATTTATCAGGATGTATCCTGTCACAATTTAAAGTACAAATATCAAGCATAAATGTGTTACTCGTAACTCAACTTTTGTATTGACCTGTTAAATAAAAACCGTGATGTTGAACTATTTGTGAACTCAGTTAGAAAACTGAATGATTAAGGGTGGAGCTCCTTTGAAAGTGTTATTTAAAAAAGAATATTACACAAAATGAATAAACAGCATGGAATAACAATTTTTACCATGTTGCTCATTATCCTACATCATGAGTCAAATGACTTAGTCCTTCTGTCCTTTCACAAGTCAACACGTCCTCAAATCGCACCCTTCATGAAGAATTTGCTTTTCTCAGCTCTACTGAAGCTTAACACCAGGCATTTACACTGGCAGTGGTATTCCTCAGGAACCTCTTCTCTGTTCTGAATGATATTCACTATTTTTATTAACAACAAGGGGGCTTCGCCCCTTCTCACTTCACTCGCCATCCTCTTCCTCCCCTCGCCAGTGCTATGTGCCGTTGTGAAGAGGGGGACTGAATGCACTCCAAAGAGATTCAGTTGCTCCTCCAAAACCCCCTCTTAAATTGTGATACAATGGGAAACAAATACAGTTGTTTTTTTTCACCTCCTCTTTGCTCGATCAGCTGCTGGCTTGTTGCTTCTGCTGTGCCATGTGATTTGCATCTCGTGTGGCGCTTCAAAGGTTTAAAAGCCTGTACAGCAGCTGTCCTTTTGTCTCTCTTCTCTCCCAGACATCCTCAAACACTATGCGGTCTCTTTTCGCTGTTCTGTTATTTCCCCGAGCAATATTTTCCGTTTGTTTGCACCAATGCGATCTTTACTCTTATTTATTTGAGACTTTCGAATTGTCCTACTTCCATTATCTCTAACCTGCTCTGCATGTGTATCACGGGACTTGCTTCCAAAGGGTGTAAGTATGATGTGATTTGCTTGTCTCGCAGGACATGAAAGTGTCTCTCTATCTCTCTGCAAAAAATCACGTCTCGTCGCAGGAAAAAAGTCTTGTCTCGTCCCAAATTTTTTTTTTTATAATAGAGAGATATGTTTACTTTTCCATTTTTCTCTTTTAGTAGAATTATGTTTGAATGGAAGAAAAACATTCACTGTTTTTTTGTTTCATTACATGGCCTTTGTTATTTCTTTATGTATGACTTCACTGCCATTATGTTAAAAATCTTCTTCTTGGGACCCAGCATGGTGCTGATTTTCTTATTTAGGCCCTCAGATTAAAAAAGTTTAAGAATCATATGTGTTGGATAAAGACAATTACAGATTTAAGGCTTGTGTCATAGCATACAAGCTGGTGGTCTGCCACTTATATGTAGCTTGAAAAGTGGTCCTTGGATTTAAAAAGGTTGGGAGCTGCTGTATTAGAATACTTGAGTAACTTTTTTCTTCTTTTTTTTAGTACTAGGGGGCTCCACCCCCTGCTCGCTTCTCTTTCCCACCCCCACGTTTGGTTATCCGGATATACAATTTAAACAATTCATGGGAATTGTTACATACTCTTTCAATTCTATGTTGCATCGCTGCTCCGTGATCATAAATATAAACCTGACTGAATTGTGGTTTCTTCGAAATTAAACTTGTCGTAGCTCTAATTGTTGTGGGACCACAGATTCTCATAGCGTATGGCCCATTATCGTGTAAATCTACATTTTGAGCATTGAATGATGCGAACGCAAAAAGTTTATTGTAGATTCGAATATTTTGCCTGTAGTGTTTGTGGATTTCACTTTCACCAAACAACAAATCTTTTAATTCTCACAGATATGCCTCTTCATTGGGAGGCAACACATCTTTTCCCTGATGGCAACACGAATTTGACAATCTACAAGTCTCTGACTTAAACTTTAAAGCCTTACAATATCTACATACTTCTGACATATCACTTATGTCCATATATTTGATCTCTTTTTGCTGTTCCGTTATTTCACCTAGTAATAATTTCCGTTAGTTTGTGCAAATGCGATCTTTAAATTTTTTTTTTGATACTTTCAAATTTTACTATTTTCATAATCTCTAACCTGCTCTGCATGTGTGTTGCGCCAACATTTTTGAACGTCTTTATGAAGGCTTTCATTTCTGACCCTGATTGGACCTACAAGCTTTTCAGTACCACTTGGTCCAGGCTGATTATTACTTTCCTTATTTTCTGAATTTGCACATAGATTATTATTGTTCTTTTTTGCCTTCTTTTCTCTCCAATGCTTTTGTGTCTCTTTTTGACATGCTGCTCTTTCTTCTTCACTTAGTCGTTGACGTGCCATCTAGAACGTATACAATTTTTAAGAGCTGAGAGCACATAACGTGTGTCTGCCAAAAGCATTCCAACAACTGAGACGTTAGATGTCCGTGATCTTGTTTTAAATTGTTTGTAAGTAGGGCATGACGTACAAAAGTCACCGTCTCCTGGGTCTTGCTTCCAAAGGTTGTAAAGTCTAGTCTCGCGGGACATCAGAGTGTCTTTCCGAGAAGATCACGTCTCGACCCAAGATTTTTTTATTATAATAGAGAGATTTGTCATCTCATAATATATTTATTATTTCACTTTATTTGTATATTTAAGTCATTTACCATTATATTTAATATGCTTAGCCAAAGTTACTTAAGTCAAACTGTGACTTCTAATTAGATCATACACTCTTAAAAATCCTGTTTTTTAATGGCGTTTTATGGTTCTTTACTGGGTTGTGTGGTTCCTTGTGGAGCCTTTGCTTTACAAAGCAACATTTCATTCTGTGAAGGGTTCTCTGTATATGAAGATGATTCTTTGTGCTTTGAAAAACTTCCTAATATGTGGAAGAAAATGAAATCTTTAATGAACTGTAAGCTACCTAGCAGAACTCTAGGAGATAAAGAAAACCTGAACCTAACCTGTGTCATTTAAAATCCATGACACATTGTGTATTTCACAAATCTGTTACCCTCTATTTATAGTTATTTACGGTATGAAGCCTGTCACGGATCCAAATAAATTAAAATTTTTTGTGGAACCTTCACCCTGCGGTGGGCTGGCGCCCTGCCCGAGATTTGTTCCTGCCTTGCTCCCTGTGTTGGCTAGGATTGGCTCTAACAAACCCCTGTGACCCTGTGTTAGGATATAGCGGGTTGGAAAATGACTGACTGACTGACTGTGAAACCTTCATGTGGATGGGTCTGTTAGAAACCAAAAATGGTTCCCCTATGGCATTGCTCAGAAGAACCACTCTGGCACCTTTATTTTTAAGAGTGTAAATAAATGTTTGTGTTAAATACATACGTATAATTGGATTAGGACAGGGATCTCAAACTCTGGTCCTGGAGGCCCACAGTGGTTGCTGGTTTTCATTCTAACCATTTTCTTAATTAGTGACCATTTTTTGCTGCTAATTAACTTTTTTTGAATTCATTTTACTTGACTTGTTTTGTTAAGATTTGTTCCCCTGAATGTCTTGATCGTTCCTCTGAATTGCTTTCTTTCTTTCCATAAATGGCACCCAAACAGAAATGAAATGTGAAGTGAGGGAGCCAACAGAAGACCAACTAAGTCAAGGTCTCAAACTCCAACCAGTTGTTTAATTAGGTGCGGATTCTTGTTAATTAAACTTGCTCTTTAATTCCATGGCTTGTTGCTGCTCTTGTTGTGCAATAGCAGACATTTCCAAAATGACTGATTTTCTTTTTTCTGTTGAAATTTTTTGTGGACCTGAGCAGATCAGCATTCCTGACACCGTCATCTTTCTTTATTTTCAGATATTAATAATAATAATAATAATAATTCATTTTATTTATATAGCGCCTTTCCCATGCTCAAGGCACTTACAGAATATAAGAAAGAACGGCAGGGTATCTATATATATAATTCACTAAGGGCACGCAAGACAGTGAAAGCAAGACAGAGAGCCACGCCCACCAACTCACAGAGCCCCACCCACCAACTCTAACCCTCCTACCACGTCATGGGATACGCACGACAGAGCCACGCACGCCAACTGTAACCGTCCTCCCGCGTCCAGCGTCGCTCTCGAGGCATGTGCACTGCCTGCTCATGTGCCCGCACACAACAACTCACCAAACACAGCCTCAGTCGCTTTCATCTGTGCAAAAGTCCACATGCACCTCTGAGCCACGTTGACTTTTGACCGCACGCAAGACAGAGAGCCACAACCGCCAACTCACAGAGCCCCGCCCGCCAACTCTAACCCTCCTCCCGCGTCATGGGGAATGCACGACAGAGCCCCGCCCACCATTCACTAAGGGCACGCAAGATGCACACAAGACAGAGAGCCACACCCGCCAACTGTAAGACCATGGGATACCATGGGATACGCACAACAGGGCCAGGCCCGCCAACTCCTCTGATGGCCAATGAAGAGCATTACAAGAAGTACATACTATGGTAGGTAGGCCAATGTTATGTTCTTGGATGGGAATGGCGGTATCTTCTTGAAAAGCAGCGTAAAACTGAATGCAATGACTGTGCATGGGGTTTGCGAGTTGACACTGCATTGAAATTCCAGTGTGAAATGCGTTTGTAAATGTTTTTCAGTAAGAGGATAGTGGGAAGGTGACGTCACATCAGCATGGCTGCAGACAAATGTTTGTGTTGAATGGATTTGCACATGGTTGAGGAGATCCGCCTCTGTGATAGCACTAGACTTTCTGTTACCACCATTCACCGCAATGTACTGGAGTGTAAGACTATCACATCTGCTACCTCACAAACTGTCCTTATTCCCCGGATTTCACTGACCCCATCAGATTTAAATTTGCCTTTTACTTTTACATGCAGACAATATCCTGTTAGATTGGCATTTGCAATGACAATTAATAAGGCACAGGGCCAAACTTTCAAAAAGATATGCCTGTATCTGCCAAAACCTGTTTTCAGTCACAGACAATTGTATGTTGCTCTCTCCAGAGTTCCATCTTTTCATTCACTGACAGTTGTATCCTCAAACCCTCCCCATTTGGACAATTGTGTCTTTCAGGAAGTGTTCACCCATCAATAAATAATTATGCCGCGGGTTGGCTAGTACAGTATATAGCATTGTACAAACCAAATAAATAAATAAAGAATATTAAGACAGTAAATTCAGAGAAAAGCCTAACAGACAACAGAATTGATGGTCTGCACACACACACACAGGTTACATGAACATCTTGACAGAGAGGTAAACTGAGAGAAGGGGAATAAAGTCAAGTTGAGCTAACAGCCTTCCTGAACAGATGAGTTTTGAGTTGTTTTTTAAAAGAATTCATGGAGTCAGCTGACCTGATTAATTTCGGTAGGTCATTCCAGAGTCTGGGCGCTCGCTATACAGCTGAAGGCCCTGCTGTCACCCATGGAGTGCAGATTAGTGTGGGGCACAACAAGATTGCCAGAATCAGAGGACCTTAGTGAGCGGGCAGGCACATAGTGATGGAGAAGGTCACTGATGTAGTTTGGCGTGAGGTTATTTAAGGCTTTGTAGGTTATTAGTAGGATTTTATATTCGATTCTGTAAGACACAGGGAGCCATTGAAGACGGAGCAGGATGGGTGTGATGTGCTCGCTGCTGCTGGCTCGAGTAAGGACTCTTGCAGCTGAGTTTTTAATAAGCAGGAGCTGTGATATAAGATTAGAAGGGGCACCTGACAGCAGCGAGTTACAATAATCGATGTGGGATGTGATAAAAGCATTAGAGAAGGAGAGGAAGGAGCAAACACGGGATATGTGATGGAGGTGAAAGTAAGAAAGTTTCTTAATGTGATTTATGTGGGTGGAATAAGAAAGGGAGGAATCAAAAATGACACCAAGATTCTTAGCAGTAGAGGCAGTTCTGATGAGATCACCGCTAAGATGGACTGGGAAGGAGCTCATTTTATTGAGTTGCATTTTAGTCCCAATTTGCAGGAGTTCAGTTTTGTTGCAATTTAATTTTGAAGACTTCTGCTCTATCCAGGTTTTAATTTCACTAATGCAGATTGTGAGCTGAGAAAGCTCTGATGAAGTTGCACTTTGAACATTGAAGTAGAGTTGAGTGTCATCATAATAAAAATGATAACCCAGTCCATAGCTACGAATAATATGGCCAAGGGGAAGCATATAAATACAGAAGAGAAGAGGGCCGAGGACAGAGCCCTGAGGAACTCCTTGTGTGACTGGCGCTGAGCTGGATCTGCTGTTGCCAAGACTAACAAACTCTTGCCTATCAGTCAGATAGGACTTGAACCACTGGAGGGCAGTTCCAGAGATACCCAGCATGTTCTCCATTCTGGACAGTAGAATGTCATGTCTGACCCGAGTGTCAAATGCTGCACTGAGGTCTAATAGAATTAATATGCTAGTTTGTCCAGAGTCGGCTGCCATAAGCAAATCATTGGTTACCCGTAGCAGAGTAGTTTCACAGCTGTGCCGTGCCCTCAAACCAGACTGAAAGGGTGCCATCAAGTTATTAGTGGTTAAGTAATTGGTGAGCTGGGAGGCTACAACACGCTCAAGAGCTTTTGACAGGAAAGGTAAGTGGTATGTTGTTTTGGCTCATTTTGTATCTCATTATTGTTTGACTGATAATTAAGGAAAAGAAACAATTAAGGGGCCTGAGGCTTCAAGAGCAAGTCAATTAAAATTCATTCAAAAAAAGTTAATTAGCAGCAAAAACAGGACACTAATTAAGAAAAGGGTGAGAATGAAAATTTAAAGCCACTGCGGCCCTCCAGGACCAGAGATTGAGGACCCTGGATTAGGACAATACTCACAATTAAAATTAATGTATATAAAACTGCCCAAAATTCTGTGTACTGTACTAAAATTACAATTTGTATTTGACATAATGCCAGAAGGGAGTGAGCAAAGAGAGTGTGAAGATTACAAACCCCATAAAGCCAACCTAAGTGTGCCTGGACATATTTGATCCTTGTGTAACTAGTTGAAAAGCTTTCTTTCCCCTTACTAAGGTCAAATCTGTTTTAAAAGCACAAAAAAGAAATGTCTCCCCCTTCTTCCGATTGCACTAACTTCTAGCCAGTGAGCTTACATTTGAACTTGCCTCTTGAAATGCAGGCCCTATAGGACTGGCCCATAGGCAACTCTTTATGTTCACAGTCTGAATCCCCCAGGTCATGTTTGCGGTACGAGAACAGACCATAGTGCCCTCTGGTGGGAGGTAAGTTTGAAATACTGAAGATGATTTGATTTCAGTCTGAGAATAATGAAGTCTTGCCTGTCTCTCATCCAGCTCGAGAACGACTTTGTCACAGCTTACGTGGATGGCGTCATGCTCTTTGGTTCTGTCTTGAGAAACTTTCTTTCCACTCAAAAGCAGAAAGCTATGTACAACATGGAAACAGAAGACTTTGTTCCATTCTTCCGAAATACCACCTTTCAAGGTAAAATAAACTTCTGGAAGTTTGTTTGAATACCAACTAATAGAAAGAGGGACAGGGAGTCTAAAAACGGATGACACATGCAAATCCTGCTCATGTATTCAGGGTGTACTGGTGTGCTTGTATCTAAATCACGACTGAGTGTAATAGACTTAGTATGTTATCCTTGTTTGAATGACCACGCTGTTTAGAGGAAACGGGCATTTGAAAGAGAGAAGGAGAAGCTAGCACAGTAAGATTATCAATGTCATCACCTCATCATGCTCACCTAATATTATGTCAATGCTATCCACAGGGATTAGTGGAGAAATTCAACTTGATGAGTATGGAGACCGTGATGTTAACTTCACCATTCTGTACACCACTACTGACACCTTGAAGGTGAGTAATGCTCTGGAAAGACAGTGTGTGTGACAGAAACACAGACCAGACATCGTGAAAATTTTTGTGGCAGCCACCCGTATAATATCCCTGGCTGCAAAAGGCTTTTGAAAATAACAGAGTTGTTCACAAGTCTGAGTCCAAAACAGAACTGATTCATTGGTGGTAAGATGGTGGCTTTAAAGGCCCTTATAGGAAGTAACATCATCGAAGGGGCCAGGACCAGAAGTGATGTCATTGTAGGGTCAGGAACCGGAAGTTGAGATCTTCGGAGGAGCAGGAACCTGGCAGGATTTCTCAGGAAAGATCTGCAGAGAATTGAGAAAGACAGTTATTGCACCCCGCCGTCCCCTGGTCGGATGTGGTATTACCATTACTTAAGCCCTTTAGGTGCCTCTTACTCACATGTGTGTGACAACAGATAGAATTGATCTTGAGCAGTACCCTGACATCATCCTGCATTGGTAGACAGGTATGTGTCACTTAAGAGGATACAGACCAGGGTGCATTTTAAATCTACTATAGAGATCGTGAACTTCAGCCTAAAGAGTTACATTGATAGATCTGGACAATATGGGAATAGACTGTGTGCACAATTATTAGGCAAGTTGTATTTCTGAGGATTAATTTTAATATGGAACAAATACAGTGCTATCAGTCAATCCAAAATGTTAATTGTATTATCGTGATATTCCCCTCTACTTGCTCTTTACCTAGGGGTAAGTTTACTCATCATATTCGTTACCAGGTTGATTTACTGTTGCACCTTAAGAGTAACACACGCATACATAGCTATACGCATACACAGAGAAACTCAACAGTGCCCTATGAATGACACACACAGCTAGTTAATCCCTAGCACTTTAAACCACTCAAGTGATTTTTGAATAACACAACTTGTCACTCTCCTAGGACTTCATAAGACTTACATACACACAGACCTTAACCACAACAGTGCCCTATGAATGACAAACACACAGCTGGTTAACCTCCAGCACGTTAAACCACACAAGTTCCTTAGGAATAACACAGCCTGTCAAGAGACTAACTTATTATTGGCACAAACAACATACAATGTTTTAATGATATTTCAGACCTAAATATTACTTTTGGTCTACAAGAATACAATTAAACATACAAAGGCTCAGCATCCTTGATTATAGGCCATTTATCAGCCAATAATGCCTTACTTTACGTACTGCTCCCTGCTATTGGGTGGAGCTTTCACCCTCAGCCTTAATAAACCTCGCTGCACAGAGCGTATGGCAAACCACCGGCTGCACCGGGTGCTCAAAGAAATCTACCTTATTACTTCAATTACTCTAGACATTAAGACAAAGCGTAGAAAGTTAAAAGCAGCATGGTATTTATTACAAGAATAATAATAATACCACTGGAACAAAGAATAATAGAAAATAGGACTGATACTAAAGTCTGGATATATATAATCTTTAGAAAAAGCTTACGAAGAGTTTAAAATGACAAGGATGAATGTCGCAGTTGGCTTGTGATCTAGCATTCATAGTTATTCTTTAGATGCTTTTCTGACAGATGTAAACGGCCTCACGTTGATGTCGCTCTGTCCTCCTCTGACATCTTTGTCCCATCTTCTTCCTCCCTCCTTCCTCTATCGCTCCTCAGACAAGGCATATTTATCCTAAAATTCTACCGTGGGGTTTTGCAAGATGAGATTGTTAGATATTCTGATTGGCTGGCTGTCAATATGATGAATGAATTCATTGTCCATTTTTCCCAAACAATAAAACTTTTTTTGATGTTGCCTGAGGTACTGGCATTTCTTCCTTTCCCAGGCGGTAAAATAATTTAGCTACATTTGTCCCAGATGCTCAGGTTATAAACTAATCAATAGCCTTAGGCACCAGCATGTCTTCCTTGCTTTGTTGGAACAGCTGTTTTAAAAGTGAGGTACAACTAGGAAAGGAGATATGCTTTGATGTGTACTGAATTTTGTTCATCTGTTGTTTTTTCTTGAACAAAATATAATGGAAATTTAAACCAAAATGTACAGACTTTGTACTCCACAACATTAATAAACCTGAAACCTGAATGTTTTACAAAGGAAATGTGAGTGTGAACATTCTCAGGGGGAATTATTAGGCAACTATTAGTGTGCAGAATTATTATGCAACTAAAGGAAAAATGAAAATTGTCCCATCTCATTTGTTTATTTTCATCTGTGAAAGTGAGAAAAATAAACAAAATTTACAAATGATCATTTGTGACATTTAAAAAAAAATCAGTGACCAATGTAGCCCCCCCTTCTTTTCAATAACAGTCATAAGCCTTCCATTCATGGAGTCTGTCAGTTTCTTGATCTGTTGACGAGCAGCAACCACAGCCCCCCAGACCCGGTTCAGAGAGGTGTGCTGTTTTCCTTCGCCGTAAATCTCCCGTTTAAGAAGGGATTTAGGTCAGGTGAGGAGGGGGGCCATGCCATTATTCCTTCATCTTTAAGGCCTTTGCTGGCTAGCCACGCAGTGGAGTACTTTGATGCATGTGATGGAGCATTGTCCTGCATAAAAAGCATGGTCTTCTTGAAAGATACAGACTTTTTCCTGTACAACTCCTTGAAGAAAGAGTCTTTGTCTTCTAAAAACTGGCAGTAGGTTTGGGAATTGATTTTGAGTCCATCTTCAACCTGAAAAGGTCCAACTAGCTCACTTTTACCAGCCCATGCCAGTACCCCTCCTCCGCCTTGCTGGCTTCTGAGTCAAAATGGAGCTCTGTGCCTGTCACTGATCCAGCCATAGGCCCATTCATCTGGTCCGTCAAGAGTCACTCTCATCTCATCAGTCCATGAAACTTTTGAAAAATCTCTCTTCAGATACTTCTTGGTCCATGAAAAAGAGACAACCAAGGAGCCTGAGTCAAGTTAATTAAAATTAAAGAAAAAGAAGTTAATTAATAGTAAAAACTGGCTACTAATTAAGAAGATGGTTAGAATGAAAACCTGCAGCCACTGTGGCCCTCCAGGAGCGGAGTATGTCAGCCCTGATTTATAGTGTCCTCCATAATGTTTGGGACAAAGACACATTTGTCCTTAATTTATACCTCTGGTCCTCAGTATAAAATTACAAATCAAACAATTCAGACTTGTGATTTAAGTGCCATTGCAGACTTTCATTTAAAGGGAGTTGGACACAGTTTGGTCACACCATTGTAGACATGACAACCCTTATTCTGAATGGTCCATCAATTTCAGGGCACCATAATGTTTGGGACACAGGTGTTTGTGATTCCTCAGGTGAGCTTCATGGCTTCATAAGATACCTTGGCCTGCTTCTACCCATTTGAGTCTGTATTTGCCATTGTTCAACATGAGGATAAGAGTTGTGCCAATGAAAATCAAAGAAGCTATTATGAGGCTGAAAAACAAGAATAAAACCACTAGAGATATAACTAAAACCTTAGAATGACTGAAATCAACCATCTGGAATATCATGAAGAAGAAAGAACACACTGGTGAGCTCAGTAATCACAAAGGGACTGGTAGGCCAAGGAAGACCTCCACTTGTGATGATAGTAGAACCTTCACTATGGTAAAGAAAAAGCCCTAAACGCCTTTACCAGCAGATCAGAAACAGTCTTCAGGGGGCAGATGTGTGTGTGTCAGAGACGACTATCTGCAGAAGACATCATGTACAGAAATACAGAGAACACACTGCAAGATGCAAACCACAAAAACTGGATGGCCAGATTACAGTTTGCGAAAAAGGACTTCAAAGAGCCTGTGGAATTCTGGAAAAATGTTTTGTGGACAAACGAGGCAAAGATGAACCTGCTGTATGAGAGTGATGGCAAGAGTGAAATGTGGAGATAAAAATGAACTGCCTGAGATCCAAAGCAGACCACCTCAGCTGTTAAACATGGTGGTGGGGTGCTATGGCTTGGGCATGTATGGTTGCCACAGGTGCTGGCACACTTCTCTTCATTGATGTTGGAACTGCTGACATCAGTTGCCCAATGAATTCTGAGGTGTTCAAAAACATATGATCTTCTCAAGTTTCTGTAAATGCCTCCAAACTCACTGGACAGCGCTTCATCCTACAACAAGATTATGATCCAAACACACTGCTAAGGCAGCACAAGCATTTTTCAAAGCTAAAAAATGGAAAATTATTGAATGGCTAAACCAATCTTCTGATTTAAATCCGATTAATGAAGGCCTTCCATATCCTGAAGAGAAAACTTAAGGGGACCAGCCCCCAAAACAAGCAGGAGCTGAAGATGGCTGCATGAGAGGCTGGGCAGAATATCACCAGAGAAGATCCTCAGCACCTGATGATGTCTATGAATCGCAGACTTCAAGCAGTCATTGCATGTGAGGGATAAGTGACAAAGTCCTAAATATGGCGGCTTTAATAGAACTGCCATTGCTGTGTCCCAAACATTATGGTGCCCTGACATGGGAGAACCGTGTAGAAGTGTTGTCAAATCAAGGAAAAGTGGGTCATTGTCACAAACCTTATGGAGGGCACTGTGTTGAGCCTAATGGCTTTTAATAATGCTTTACTGAAACATCTCCAGACCATGTTTAACTAAGTCAGTTCTCCAGCTTTTCCAGTTTGGGGTTCAATAAAAACTGTAGTCAGACATCTCCACGAGGGGCTTAACTAAAGTGTGCTTTCTAAACCCTTCTGACTATAGTTGTAATTAAATGTGTAGTCTACCAGACTGAGGTGGAAATCTAAACTGTTCGAAACCTTAAGACTTAGTGTAAATGAAATCTACTAGCTAACACGTCCCATGTTATTACAGCTTTCTTATTTGCAATGGTGATGGACAGATTGACAGACAAGATTAGACAGGAGTCCCTGTGGACTATGATGTTTGCTGATGACATTGTGATCTGTAGCGATAGTAGGGAGCAGGTTGAGGAGACCCTGGAGAGGTGGAGATCTGCTCTAGAGAGGAGAGGAATGAAGGTCAGTAGGACCACCACGACAGAATACATGTGTGTAAATGAGAAGGAGGTCAGTGGAATGAATGGTGAGGATGAAGGGAGTAGAGATGGTGAAGGTGGATGAGTTTAAATACTTGGGATCAACAGTACAGAGTAATGGGGATTGTTGAAGAGAAGTGAAAAAGAGAGTGCAGGCAGGGTGGAATGGGTGGAGAAGAGAGTCAGGAGTCATTTGTGACAGACGGGTGTCAGCAAGAATGAAAGAGAAGAACTACAGGACAGTAGTGAGACCAGCTATGTTATATGGGTTGGAGACAGTGGCACTGGGAGACGGTCAGAGAGGTGAGATTGTGTTGATTTGGACATGTGCAGAGGAGAGATGATGAGTATATTGGGAAAAGGATGTTAAGGGTAGAGCAGCCAGGTAAGAGAAAAAGAGGAAGGCCTAAGAGAAGGTTTATGGATGTGGTGAGAGAGGACATGCAGGTGATGGGTGTGACAGAACAAGATGCAGAGGACAGAAAGATATGGAACAAGATGATCGGCTGTGGCGACCCCTAGTGGGAGCAGCCGAAAGAAGAAGAAGAAGAAGAAGAATTGTAAAACCTGTATACTTTGATTAACTAAATGGTCTCCGAGCTGATGGTGTATCTTCAGACCAAAATCTTTCCTGCAAAATATGACAATCCATTTGGTGATTTTTTAAAAATCTTGGCTCAAAATAAACACTCTTTTTTTCTATTGCCCCTTACAGTACACACCCCTTTTACAATTTGACACATCCAAAAACGAAACTAAAGTCTTGGATTCAAAGCCCAGGTTCATTTGGACTCAAGGGCTGCCCCAGAATGCCCCTTCGTCTGGTAAGTCTACACTTTCTCTGTGGGATTACCTGCTGCTCTGTGTGGTCGCTAAGACTCTTTGTGGTTTTCTGTTACAGGTCCACATGAGCTGATGATCGCCGTGATAACACTCGCTGTGGTCGTGTGCGTCGTCCTGCTCATTGCACTGATTGTGCTTCGGTAAAGTACATCGCCTGCCCTTGTTGTTTCAAATCTGATGGAGAGGGGCTGATGGAGGGCTGGATTGAGTGTGGGCCACTTTTGGGTGACAATCTGTAACCTTTGCAATGTGTTACCTGAAATGACGAGACCTCCATTGACGTGAAGTTTAATTGTATCTATGGTTTGTTAACAGCAAGTACAGGAAAGAGCGACACATCCACTACAGGAAGTGGTCACACATCCCTCCTGACAAGGTCACTGTTCTGGACACCAGTGAGATGGGTCACGTCAGTCTGAAGGTGTGAAGTCACAATAAATCTGGAGTCTAGTTATTTGACACCACCATTGGGTGCCAGTGGGTGCATTTGCTTTGTGGAAGTGGTATTAAGTAAGGTTTGCTGAAATTGTTTGGGGTGTGGCCTGGGAGGTGCCATGTCAGGTGGGTGATTTATGGAAGCTGATGTCATTTTGCTGAACAGTTCCCTTTTCTCATGTCTTCTCAGATTGATGATGACCGACGGAAGGACAGCACAGATCGCATTCATAGAGGGCGCTATGACAAGAAGGTGAGATAGCAAAGACATGTTGGTCAAAGGGGCCATATATAGAGGGCGTTAAAGTCGGCTCTGAATATTACTGGCACACAGCCTCCTTCTGTCCGGGACAAATTATTAGGACCGCAAAGCTAATACTGGGTAGGACCTCCTTTTGCTCTCAAAGCAGCTTCAGTTTCTCATGGTATGGATTCCACAAGATGTTGGAAATGTTTCTTTGAGATTCTGGACCATGCTGACATGACTACATCATGCAATTTCTGCAGATTCACTCTGCGAATCTCCTGTTCTACCACAAATCTGGTGACTAGGAAGGTCACTGAAGAAGCCTGCCATTGTCGCATTCATGAAACCAGTTTGAGGTGACTTTCACTTTGTGACATTCTGCATCATCATGATGGAAACAGCCATAAGAAGATGAGTAAATCATGACCAGCAACAATACTCAGGCCGTGGCATTCAAGCGATGACTGCTTGGCATTAATAGGCCCAAAACGTGCCAGGAAGACATTCCCCCACCCCATCGTATACCACTACCGCCAGCCTGGACTGTTGACAAAAGGCAGGTTGGGTGCATCGATTCCTGCTGTTGGTGCCAAATTGTGGCCCTGCCTCACCATAAACTGGGGCTACATTTTTACAGTCTGTTCCAGGTCCAGTAAGTCTGCATCCACCGCAGCCATGGCTTTCTGTTCTTGGCTGATGGGAGTGGAGCCCAGCATGGTATTCTGTTGTTGTAGCCCACCTGCCTCAACGTTCAATGTGCTGTGCACTCTGAGACGCTTTACTGCTCACAATTGTACAGAGTTGTTGAGTTGCCATGCCAACTCACTTCTCCTGCACAGCACACAGTGCACAAATTACCCATAATAAAGCTCAGTCCCTTTCCTCCTTCTCTCTTTTCTTTCTCTCCTCACAAGCTCCGTCCTCTGCCCCCCGACTCCGGCTCTCCGAATGGAGGGAGGCAGCCCCTTTTATGTTGTCCCCAGATGTGCTCCAGGTGCCTCCTGATGAACTTCCTGCGGCACTTCCGCCACACTCCAGGTGCGTTCAGTTCCTCTTCCGGCAGCACTTCCGGAAGTGCTGCAGTCCAGGGCTCTGGGATCATCCAGGCATACCCCTGGCGGTGGCCACGGACCCCAACAGGGTTGAGCTTCCAAGCTCCAAATCCATGGCTCCAATACAATCCAGGGGGGCTGCCCTCTTGCACCCCGGGGGAGATATCGGTTCCTTCCCTTCTCCAGTCGTCTGCCACAGTGGGCACTGCATATAACCCATGCTGCCTTAGAAAAGCAAACAGCATTAAAAAAGAATTTTTGGGCAGTCTGGATTAGACTGACTTGAAAGGGACGGGCTAATCAGAATCTGAAACGGATAAACCCAGTCGAACTAAACCGGTCTGGAGCGGCTGTCCCTGTGCAGCAACTGTAACAAGAAGGAAAAAAAATGTATTACTTTATACTTATTCAGACTCCTCTAGGGGTGTTTATAGTGTTCAGGATTAAAGTGAAAAGGAAGGTGAAGGAAAAAAGGGAAATAAAACTGAACGGGCAGGAGTGCATGGAATGACTTTCAACAGACTTTGGCTGGAGTGTAATTGACCAGGCGGTAACTAGATTACTAAACTAGATTACTACTAACTAGACTAAATTACTGCAATCCTGGATGGACGAGCTGGGCTAACCTACAGGTGCATTCATGGTTCAGTGGAGATTGTGCAATATTTGTGCTGTGTTTCTTACTGTATGTGAAGTGTTGCTAATGAACGAGCTGTATATTTTACTTGGTGGACCTTGCCGATTAAAATGCTCCATGTTGCGTTCACAGGTCCTGGGGTCAAATGAAAAATGTAAAACCTGAACCCTGCTTCGCATAACAAGTCACTTTACCTGCTTGTAATGAAATTATGCATTCTATGTAATAATATGAAGCACCCTGGGGCAGTAGTTGACTTGTATGCTGCTGTACAGTGAAAATATCAATTGTTCTTGTCACACTAGTGTTACCCATCTATGTGGAGCACTCCTGTTCTGAGCCACACTTGTCGTTTCTTTCACAGATTGTGATTCTAAAGGAACTCCCACATGTGGACAGCAATTTTAGTGAAAACCAGAAAATAGAGCTGAACAAGGTGACTTACTTTAGCCAGATGTGATGATCGTCACATGTTGTCATTCAGGTCAGTCTGATGCAGGGAGTTAAACAGGCTGATGTTGTGTATTCTGGATTGCAGCTCCTTCTGCTCGACTACAACAACCTGACAAAGTTCTATGGCACCACAAGGCTGGATATGGGCCTCTTCAGCGTGACAGAGTACTGCGAACGTGGCAGTTTAAGGGTGAGCCTCATACAAACCTAACAGTAAAATATTCAACAGTAGTTCACAGCTGTTTATGTGCACCAACAGGGATCATCCTGTTTAAATTCCCCTTTTAATTCCAACAGCACGTTCTGAATGACCGGATTTCATACCCTGAAGAAACCTTTATGGACTGGGAATTCAAGATCTCAGTGATGACCGACATTGCAAAGGTAAAGGGAAATGGGAAACAGCTGGGGATTAATACATTGTTTTATGTGCAGTCTGGTTATTCTATTTAGTGCGTTTAAGAGTGTCCATTATCACAAGGCACTGTACGCTGTTAAATCGTTTAAGCATCAATATTAGGTCAGTACTAAATATGGAAATGAGCACTTCATCTCGTTTCTCATGCAGGGAATGTCCTACTTACACTCCAGCAAAACCGAAGTCCATGGTCGTCTGAAGTCAACAAACTGTGTAGTAGACAGTCGCATGGTGGTGAAAATCACAGACTTTGGCTACAATTCTGTTCTCCCACCACTTAACCGTCCAACCACATTTAAATATCTATCTATCTATATATGAAATAATCTACCTATTACTATGTTCATGTTCTGGATTTTATGCGCATTTAAGCAACTGATATTAATTATCCTAACAGGCCAATTTAAAAATAACAATAATATAGTTCAAATGAATAAAACATTCACAGTTCAGGATATCTGAAAAATACTCTGTACTGAGGAAATGGCGAATCACTTGTCCTGAAGTTGTGTTGATTTCCATGTACTCATTGTGTCTTCAGATCTGTGGTTGGCTCCAGAACACCTGCGTCAAGTAGGAATCTCTCAGAAGGGCGATGTGTACAGCTTTGGTATCATTGCCCAGGAGATTATCCAGAGACGGGAGACATTTTATACAGAAGCTTGCTCAAACTACCAAGGTCAGAGGCACAAAGCTCTTTATTCAACACATCTATGTGTGGTTGATGTAAAAAAGAAAATACACTCACTGAGCAAATGACTAGGAGCACCTGTGCACCTGCTTATCTATGGAGTTATCTAGTCAGCCAATCATGTGGAAGCAGAGCAAAGCATAAAATCATACAGATACAGGTCAGGAGCCTCAGTTAATTGTCACATCAAAAATGATGGAAACAAATGTTCATGATGTTTTCATGAACTTGACCAGGAGTTCACTGTTCTTTAGTGGGGTTCTCAGTCTGAATTCTGAATCTAATGGAGTGCCTTTGGGATGTGACAGAATGGGAGATTCATAGCATGACAAATCGGCAAAAATTGCATGATGCAGTCATGTCAACATGGAGAAGAACCTCAACATCTTCATGCTATGAAGAAATGAGGCTGTTTTTAGAGTAAAAGGAGGCCAGTATTAGTATAGTGGTCCTAATAATTTGCACAGTGAGTGTACAGGTATATACATAATTATATATACTTTTGTGTTATTCATTTTATTCTGTAGATATTTAGATTGATAGGAAAGGTGGTAAATCAGATCATAAACAGACAGACCGAAATACAGTTCTGAGTTCAAATCAGAAAATACTACATAAGAAAAGATTAATACTGGAAAAATCGGGAGTGTGCTCCCCTCAACTTTGTCGTATTCTGAGACAGAGGAAAAGGTCATCAGAACCACCTCACAAATATCATCTTTCTTTGTTTCTCATCATAATTAATATCGACACACAATCATTTATGATAATCAAACTTTATATTAAAATGATGTTTTCACACTTAGGGTGGTCGAAAATGGCGGTGGAAGTTATTCATGATTACATACACATTACCGAGATTACGTGCAAAGTAAATAGAGTTACAGTCACCTAAAACATAGAAAAAGTGTTAGTATTATATAATATTTGTTGCAATGAATTGCTAAAGGTAGAACTGCATTTACCTACATTTAATTATGATAATGAGGGCGAAAAAAAAAATATCATAAAATTAAATGTATTACCAGGAACATGACGGGGACTTAGCCGCTTATTGTTCCCATTACATCTTTATATTTACATGGCATGTTCAATGTTTACATGTTATTGTTAAACTGATGATGTATAATTTAAAATAAAATTAATAATAGTTATTGAAAGAATATGCGTTATATTGAATACAGTTTTTAATATCGTGTACACATTTATAATTCCATTATAGAAAAAATTCGGATGGTTGTTTAACTAAAATACTACTTCCAGTTGAGTAAATTTTCTCAAATTTCATATCTGTTTGTTTTTTTATTATTATAAATGTCTACACAAAATTTGAATCATCTATCTGTAATTATAGCCATAATTTACTTGAATATTCGCAAACGCATTCAGTTAAAGTACCACATCCGGTTATCAGAAGTGGCCCAAAGGTTGATAGGATTCCTTATTTTGATATAAAGCAGGAGAACAAAATCTCGTCGACCGATGGCAACGCGTCTGAGTTATCGTGTTGACACACAGACACACGGACACAGACGGACAGACAGAATTTCAAAACCGGTATGTTCGGACTCGGGAAGTTCTAAAACACCGATTCATGAAAATCTCGAGGTCCAGTTTTTTCACGATTCTTATACTTCCTCTATATTGTGTATACGAGAAACTAAAAAAGGAAAGAATAAGAACACTGCTCTACAATGAAGAAAGTTGTGTTTCAATGGTAAGAAAAGGTTTTTGAAATTGAAATGCCTTCTTAAACTAGAACTTGCTAGTTTTTGAAGAGAGTTAGCTAATAACTTTAATAACAGGTACAACAAAGCCAGGGCCGGATTTAAGCAAACTACAGCTTAGGGCCTCCCCGTCTAAAGGAGGCTCTCAGAATTTCAGAACTTTTAAAATTAATTAGTTTTATTAGAATTTCGTACATGCCAGCCTCCATATATTTGGCCCTACTGCATATCTCATATGTCCTCATTAACAGATTCAGACATTTTTGTTTCTGCATGCATTCCCACCTTCTGGTCAAAGAGGTGAGTATAATATTAGCCACATGTTCACATAACATGACTTTTAGTTAACGAAAGGGTGAAAGAAAATTTGATAAACTATTGGATTTCTCATTTTTGCTCAGTGTTAATCAGTGTTACAGTTCATTTTCAGGTAATTACAAGTTCACAATAGCAGTTTACTTCTCGCGCGGAGTGAACTCAGCGACTGAGACTGAATTTGTAGTATTGAATAAGTGACGACTTGAAACTAAATAATTAAAGGCACAGTCTTAAGCCTGACAAAGCAAATGCCACCCGACTCTGGCACAGGCTTGTTAAACATCTTGGCTTTATTTTGCCAAAATTCAGTGATTACACAACCGGTTAACACTCACCAAGTTGGGCCTCTACAACTTTCCACCATATCTAAATCTAACCCTGAACACATAGAACTATATGTTAGCTGGATGGCCTTGAGGAGTGCGAGTGGAGAGGAAGGACTGTAGTGTCCTCTTTTAGGATGTTTAGTCGTTGTCAGATTACATGACTTCTACTCGTTGGGTGTGTCAGACTTACTGACTTCAGGTTCTTAACCCGTCACCACACTGCGTCAATTTGCATGACTGAAAGTCCTTGGGCACGTCAGATTAATCAGTGACTGCTTGCCACCATTCCAGCACAGTCGTGCTCACGCCTTTTTGTGACAGCCAACAGCTGATGGAGCTGGTGCTAAAGAAAAGGTTAGCAGATGTGGTGAGTTC
>JANRMT010049829.1:7813882-7824088 GCA_026402145.1 Polypterus bichir lapradei
TTATCGTTGTTAAGTGGCACTCCACCCCAGCGAACATTACCGTAGGCGTGTCAGCTACATGAACCTGTTCAGCACCACCACGATTAGCTGGGGAGCAGTCAGCTGAAGCTGGAACCTCACATTCGTTTTCGATGACTTGTATTAAAATCAGATTCTGATAAGTCATAGTCCAGTTCAGAGATAATAGGCAAAACGTCGTCCACGGAGTATTTTGATTTACGCATTCGCTTTGATCTCTTGCCAGTTGTCAGTGCCATTTTTGCTGTTGTTTGCACCTTGCTGCTTACAAGAGTGCAGGAACTCTCGGTCAAACCAATGAAGCTAACTTTCCTCCTAGCAACGAGAGTCCAACTAAAACATAACAGCAGGTCTGGACACCATTTACAGTCGATTACCATCGTCAACTCCTCCTTTTGACAAAACTCGACATCCGCCCTGAAAGAGTTAATATACGCAGCAGTCTTATTTGTGTATTCCCCCCTCTCTGCATTTTCCATAGGTGATACCACACCACAGCTTTAGTGTAATCTTGCATACTTGTAGGTGACAGTGGATTTCTTTTACAACATCCGACAATATTTGACAACAATCACTCTATTCAACCTTCATGGAGATGCGGAGTTTACAGGTTTCAAGGCCAGAATATGCCCTAGACTGACAACAGACCTGCGGCGTAGTGTGGTTTCCCCACAAGGTGGGCTGACGTATTTAGTCATTTTAGTAATACAACGGGATTTTCATTATAACACCTTAAAATGATGGAATTTCAAGTAGTATGCAAAGTACGCCGTGGTAATTAGGAGGTCCCGTTACTGCTCAGTGTTGGTTGAGCACAGAAATCTCGCTCTGCTACTACAGTATGGAATATGCCAGAAATGAGCTATGGGGAGTGCGATTGCTTACAGTAGGGTAAACAGACAATTGTGTTATACATGGAAACGTACTACGCAACCAAAACTTCTTGGCGTGCATTCCTCTTCTCAAATGGATGTCGAGATTTGATGACACGTGTCTGTTTTGTGTACCCAGTTAATTGGACAAGGGCATTCACTTCACCCCCATACTTCTAATAGTGTCCTGCACTGCCAACTGGCTCAGGAAAAATACATTAAGCTGAACGTGCAGGTGTGGAAAGTGGGGCACAAGTGGACACCCCGGCGTCACAGGCAGATTAGCTAATAATCTTCTGCTGTGTCAGTAATGTGTATATATATATATATATATATATAGTGGCATCCGGCTGGGACGCCCAGGAGGACCGGAGGAGGGCTTGTGTCTCCCCTAGACCGCGAGGGGGCCTCCGCCCTGGTTATGTTGGGGGCCTCGGGTAAAGGGCTTGGAAGCCCAGCCCTGTAGAGACCCGTGGCCACCGCCAGGCGGCGCCCCGGCGCCTGTAGAAGTCTGGAGCCCGGCACTTCCTCCATACCAGGAAGTGCTGGGGGGAAGAAGACAGGGGACACCCGGAGAGTTCCCGGGTGCGCAGCCGGCATTTCCGCCACACTGGGGCGTGTCTTCAGAGGAGTGCCGGGGAGCAGCTGGAGCCCATCCGGGCCCCTATTTAAGGGGCCGCCTCCCTCCAGTCATTAGCGGAAGTCAGGTGGAAGAGGACGGAGCTGGAGAGAGGACTGGAGGCGGCCAGGAGAGAGGCACAGAGACTGTGAGGCCTGGACATTGGGGGAATCGGTGCTGGAGGCACTGGGGTTTGTGGTGCACGTAATTTGTAAATAGTTGTAAATAAACAGTGTGTTGGGTGCAACTACGATGTCCATCTGTCTGTGTCCGGGCCATCTTCCACAATATATATATATATATATATATATATATATGTGTGTGTGTGTGTGTGAATTCTTTTTTTTTTTTTTTAAAAAGCTTAATTCCTGATTAACACTTCATTCATCATAATTTAAGGTGATTAAAATATATTTGATAAAAAGTAAATATTCATTTTTAAGGAAGTGTGTGATTCTTATTTTTTGCTTGTATAAACAGGTGGGTGGCATCTGAGCAGCCATAGTGGACAGAATGCTACTGCGTTGCTAAAACACAATCATATACCCACTGCACCGTTATTGATATTATATATTTAGACTGCCTCGCAGTTAGGAGACCCGGGTTCGCTTCCCAGGTCCTTCCTCCATGGAGTTTGCATGTTCTCCCAGTGTCTGCGTGTGTTTTCTCCGGGTACTCCGGTTTCCTCCCACAGTCCAAAGACATGCAGGTTAGTTGCATTGGCGATTGTAATTTGTCCCTAGTGTATGCTTGGTGTGGGTGTGTGTGTGTCCGCCCTGCGGTGGGCTGGCACCCTGCCTGGGGTTTGTTTCCTGCCTTGTGCCCTGTGTTGGCTGGGATTGGCTCTGGCAGACCCAGTGACCCTGTAGTTAGGATATAGTGGGTTGGGTAATGGATGGATGGATGGATGGATATATTTAGACTGATGGAGAATCCCAAGAGGTACAGTGTGTATAGAAAAGAATCCCCTCCTTCAAAATATTCCCATTTTTTTTTTGCTTTACAGCCTTAAATGAAAACACACACAAAAAATATTTCTTCTAAGCTTTACTTACTTAATGCAACCTCTAACGTCGAAATTAAAGACATCACAGCTACAGTTCAGAAGAACTATAAAAACTCAAAAACAAGACCTACTGAGATTAATAAAGGATCCCCCCAATATCATTTTGTTGACCACCTTTTGTTTTCATGACAGCCTTGAGTCTGTTGATACGTCTCTATCAGCTTTGCACACCTAGATTGAGTAATATTTGCCCCTCAACTCTTCTTTACAGTTTAACTGTTCAAGTTCGGTCACATTGGATGGTGAGCGTCGGTGGTCTGCTATCTTCAAATCTTTCCACAGATATTCAGTGTAATTTAGGTCTGGGCTCTGAGTGGCCACACAAGGACATTCACTTATATCTCCTTCAGCCACTGTGTGGTCAGTTTTGCTGTGTGCTTCGGGTCGTTGTCGTGTTGAAAGGTGAACATTCTGCCCAACTTCAACTTTCTGGCAGAGGGTAGCAGGTTTTCCTCAAGAATTTGATGGTATTTTTCCCTATCCATTTTTCCTTCTACCCTAACAAGACCCTGCTGCAGAGAGACACCCCCACAACACAATGCTGCCCCCTCCATGCTTTACTGTAGGTATGGTGTGTTGTGGATGGTGAGCTGCATTGGTGTACCGTTTGGTATTGAGGCCAAATAATTTGATTTTGGTCTCATCTGTCCATAAGACCTTTTTCCACTTGGCATCAGAATCTTCAATGTGCATTCAGGCAAAGCTAAAAACGAGCCTTAATGTGGCCTTTCCTGAGAAGAGAAACCCTCCCGAACGAGCCACAATTGTGGAGCGCTTGTGAAATTGTTGTCACATATACACAGTGACCACTCTTTGCCACAAAATCTTGTAACTCCTTCAAAGTGGCCTCTTGGTAGCCTCTCTTACCAGTTTCTTCCTTGCTCTTCCATCCAGTTTGGAGGGACGGCCACTCGGAACCAGGGAGGGTCCTAGTAGTACCAAACACTTCTTTATGATGGACTTTACTGAGCTCCTTGGGATAGATAAAGCCTTTGAGATTGTTTTGTCTCCATCTCCTGCCTCATGTCTGTCCACAACTCTATCCCTGAGATCTTCTGAAAGTGGCCTGCCACCCATAGTCAGTGTCACTACCAAGCAAGGGAATGAATGCTCCAGGAACAGCTTCACTGATCACACAGATTACAATCGATCACAGGTGGAAGGAAGCCAGTAGCAATGGTCTGCAATGGGAATGGTGGGCACTGACACCTAAGTGAGTTTAGGGCGGGTGATCCTTTATTAATCTCAGCATTTCTTGTTTTTGATTTTTTTAAATTCTTCTGAACTGTAGCTGTGATATCTTTCACTTGGATGTTAGACATTGCATTGAGTAAGTAAAGCTGCAAAAAATATTGGTTTGTGTGTTTTCATTTAAGGCTGTAAAGCAAAAAAAAAGGGAATATTTCGAAGGGGGGATTCTTTTCAATACCCACAGTAACTCGTCAGAACACAGGGAGGACTAAAGCAACCTCAACACAGAACTGAAATCCGGGCCCAGCAGCTGTTTGTTGCCAAAGGCAGCCATTTGCTCCACACCACTTCACATCTTAAGTTTACCTTCTAAGGGAACACTAGCCCTGAGGTCATTGTCCTCAAGTCTAAACTGGTCCCAGTCTGATAAAAGAGTGTGATCTGTGATGGACTGGCACCCTATCTAGGCCTTGCATTCCATGACAGATTCTGGAGGGGACAGCAGCATTAGATGAAGTAAGATGAATTAAATGGACGAATATTGTGAAGTGTCATTGTGAGTCATGAAGTGGATGTAATTCAGCTGTCATTCTCTTCAGGTGGAGACAATTGGAGACGCATACATGGTGGTTTCAGGGCTACCACGGAGGAATGGAAATCGTCATGCCGTGGATATCTCGCTCATGGCTCTCGACATCCTTAGCTTTGTTGGCACATTCAAGCTGCAGCATCTTCCTGGGCTGCCCATGTGGATACGGATAGGAATCCATTCTGGTACAGTGAAGCGGGATTTGAGTGGGGTGGGGTGGGTGTTGGGATGTAAGTTGGGTGAACTGGAGGGGTAACGTGTGAAGATCTTGTATGGTAGGCATCTTCTGGAATCAGAAGACGGGGCTTAATTGCCCTAAAGTCATCAAGTGCACGTTAAGAACATGAGAGTTAACAACCATTCTGTCCAACGATCTTTCTTGGTTACCTAACAGCTCAGCTTTCCCAATATCTCATCCAGGTACTTTGTAAAAGTTGGCAACATTTCTAGTTTGTTTCTTTAGATTCCCACAACCCTTTGAAGAAGTGTTTCCTGGTTTCCATCTTGAATACACTTTTCCTGAATTTCCTCCAACGTTCAGGAATACATGATTTATTATTGAAGTTGAACTATTAGACAACTCTGAAGACCTGGACTGATTACCCAGGCAGCCTTTTCTGTTTAAGACTGAAGGTTTTATTCTCTTAGGTTGTCAGAGTAGGCCATACCTTACACTTGGATGCAGTTGGCAGCTTGTATCTGCTGTGGAAACCAGGGGTGGTCCAACTGTCCCAACCCTGACACAGATGGGCACAGACACGATTTCCCGCACATTACACGTTTATTTATGAGTAGGAAGTGCTTTTGTCTCGCTCCTCACAGCAGCACAATACAAAGCAGCACCAAATACACAGTTCCTTTCCGCCTCCACTCCTCCACAGTAAGCTTTGTCCCTCTTCTTCCCAACTCTGGCTCTCTGAGTGAAGCGAGGCGGTCCTGGGAGTATTCCAGGTGGCTCGTTAATCAGATCTGGAATCAATCCCAGATGTGATGGAAACCCAAAGTAGGGTTCTGCAGCTCCCCCTGGTGGCCCTCCATTGAACCCAACAGGGCTGTACCAAACAACCACCATGTCCTGCAGGAATCTGTGGTGTCACAGCCGCCCAAGATGGCTGCCTTCTAGCGTCCAGGGAAAGGTAGTGCCATGTGGATGCTTTCTCCCCTGGTCCTTTTAGGTGATGGCCAATGCTGCCCATCACACTACAAAAATTGGACAAAGAATAGAAGAAGTCAAAAACTGTATCAGATTCGATATAATTACAACAAACAGGGACTTCTTTCTGTGGTGTCTTCACTTCCTTTCTGTTTCAGGTCCATGTGCTGCTGGTGTTGTTGGAATCAAGATGCCCCGCTACTGCCTGTTTGGAGACACAGTCAACACTGCCTCACGTATGGAGTCTACCGGATTGCGTAAGTCTCTACGGACATTTGGCTCCAATTACATAACTTGGTTTCAATGTTGTGTCCTGCTGTGCTGAACGTGGCCAGAAGCATAAGGTACCAAGAAATGAGAACCTGACAACCAGCTCAGCAAGACTTCTCTCAATCTATTTCAGACATTGCATGCCTCCTATTCATAGATTTCATGCAGACGGCACACCCAAACAAAATAGCGTATCTGACAACAGACATCCTCAGGGCCGGATTAAGGTGGGTGCTATTGATGCTGCAGCATTAGGCCCATTCCTGAAATAGGCCCAGATGAAAACAGATGAGAATTTTCCAGAAGCTTAACAGTTTTCCTTTGCTATATTAACCTCAAAATAATTCTTAGAATGAAATTTGGAGTCCGACTTTCGGACGCCTAGACACAGCGTTACTTATTATACAGTTACTATTGTTCTTTGCGCTGTGACGTAACTAGAACATCGTTGTGTTTATTGTTAACCAAAGATTTCAAGTTAATGCTATCAATTTTACGTTAAACAGTTTACTTAGTAATTTAGCTGCGTTTTTTGTAATATCTTCGGGATTCTTGCCATTTTATTATTGTTCGGTAAGTGCCAAGTAGTAAATTTTTCACCTTGAAAGTTAGTTGTACGGTAAAAATTGATGGCTATTTAAATGGTTATCTGTAAAGGTAAAACTAAAAGCCAGCCCGCGGGCCCGGCATGGATGTTTACAATTTTTAAAATCCTCGACAGGATTCTGGTCTATTATGAAATTTAAATCGTGCACAAATTTTTACCCTCAAGAGCCTGAACTGAGTCACTTAGACCCAATGTCTCTGCAAATTCATTTTTTCTTACTCTGTTTCGTAAGAGAATTGCGAAATTTTGTGTATTTCATTGTTAGGTTTTCTGCATTAAGTGCACTTTTCAGACAATTGCTATTGAATGTTGATGTTACATAGTTTGATGTTAATCTCGAGTTGTTACGATACTATGTCGTTATTATTATTCATGTTCAATAAAGGCTGGCTGCAAGCAATTAAGGCTCCTTGGTCGGTCTGAGTGCGCATGTACGGTGAGTGTCGAATGCACCGATGCCGAGAAAAAATAGGCCTTTTTTTGCGCTGCAACATCAGGCCCAATTTCATCTTAATCCAGCCCTGGACATCCTGAGGCTCACTGGTGACCCACAAACTTTAATCTTCCTTTTTTACACCTGTTAAAAATAATGAGATACCTGATTAGGTCCAGATAGTCTACTCACAAAGGGCCAACGTGTGAAACATGCAAGGACGGTCTTCTCATTAACCTTAGCTAACACAGTTTCCCTTTTGCAGCCCTCAGGATTCACATGAGCCAATCAACTGTCAACATCCTACAGAGGACCAAGTGCAAGTTTGAGTTCACAAAGAGGGGACCGACATACCTAAAGGTGGGCACGTCCTCATTTGTTCCGACCAGTGATACTGGGTGTCCATATATATACTCAGCAAAAAAAGAAACGTCCCTTTTTCAGGACTGTGTATTTCAACAATAATGTTTTAAAAATCCAAATAACTTTACAGATCTTCATTGTAAATTGTTTAAACAATGTTTTCCATGCATGTTCAATTAACCATAATCAATTAATTAACATGCACCTGTGGAATGGTCGTTAAGACCTTAACAGCTTACAGAAAGTAGGCATTTAAGGTCACAGTTCTAAAAACGCAGGACACTAAAGAGACTTGTCTACCGACTGTGAAAAACACCCAAAGAAAGATGCCCAGGGTCCCTGCTCATCTGCATAAACGTGCATTAGGCATGCTGCAGGGAGGCATGAGGACTGCTGATGTGGCTAGGGCAATAAATTGCCATGTCCACACTGTGAGACGCCTAAGACAGCGCTACAGGGAGACAGGAAGGACAGCTGATCATCCTCGCAGTGGAAGACCACGTTTAACAACACCTGCACAGGATCGGTACATCCGAATATCACACCTGCGTGACAGGTACAGGATGGCCACAACAACTGCCCGAGTCACACCAGGAACACACAATCCCTCCATCAGTGCTCAGACTGTCCGCAATAGGCTGAGAGAGGCTGGACTGAGGGCTTGCAGGCCTGTTGTAAGGCAGGTCCTTACCAGACATCACCAGCAACAACGCCGCCTATGGGCACAAACCCACCTTCGCTGGACCAGACAGGAGTGGCAAAAAGTGCGTGAGTTTCTGCATGACAGCAATGTCAGTGTTCTGCCATGGCCAGCGAAGAGCCCAGATCTCAATCCCATTGAGCACGTCTGGGACCTGTTGGATCGCAGGATGAGGGCTAGGGCCATTCCCCCCAGAAATGTCCAGGAACTTGCAGGTGCCTTGGTGGAAGAGTGGGGTAACATCTCACAGCAAGAACTGACAAATCTGGTCCAGTCCATGAGGAGGAGATGCACTGCAGTACTTCAAGCAGCTGGTGGCCACACCAGATACTGACTGGTACTTTTGATTTTGAGCCTCCCTTCATTCAGGGACACAATGTGAAACATTTTTAGTTTATGTCTTATGGTGTTGACTCTTTTAGTGTTCATACAAATATTTACACATTAAGTCTACTGAAAGTAAAAACAGTTGAAAGTCAGAGGACGTTTCTTTCTTTGCTGAGTATAGTTTTGATGGAGTTTTGATTATTGTGTGTTTTTCGTCAGTGGAAAGAGCCACATTACATTAGCGGCAGGATTTTGGACTGATCCCGACAGATCTGTGAAGGTACTCAAACTTGAGCTCAATGGATTTACCATAAAGGACAAGGTGGTGCCAACTTTCAAGATTTTATCAGATCAGATCTGTAAAATTTGCCACTCACTGTGAAACCTTCTTAGCACTTTGGGACCAATCTTATGTGCTGTCTATAAACTGCATCTCGGGGAAGACGCGTTAGGTTTCTGAAATGACTACAAGTCCGGCAACTAATCTTGTGAGCTAAAGCAGGGTCACCAAGTCTGGTCCTGGAGGAGCACCGTGGCTGCAGGTTCTCATTCTAACCATTTTTTTTTAATGAGTGTCCTGTTTGTGCTGCTAATTAACTTCTTGTGAATTCACTTAAATTGGATTGCTTTTTTAAAATTTGTTCCCCTGAGTTTCTTCCTCATTCCTCTGATTTGCTTCATTTCTTTCCTTAAACGGCACCCAAACAGAAATGAAATGTGAAGCGAGGGAGCCAACAGAAGACCAACTAAGTCAGGACCTCAAACTCCAGCCAATTTCACTCCAACCAGTTGCTTAATTAGGTGCCAGTTCTTGTTGTTAATTAAACCCGTTCTTTAATTTCGTGGCTTGTTTCTGCTCTCATGGTGCATTAGCAGACATTTCTGAAATTGTTGATTTTTTCTTTTCTAAGAGCTCTGGTAAAATCTTTTTGGTACCTGAGCAGATCAACATTCCTGAGACCTTCATCATTTTTTATATTCAGATATTGTATGATGGACACCAGTTATTTTGGCTCATTTTGTATCTCATTATTGTTTGGCTGCTAATTAAGGAAAAAAGAAACAATTAAGGGGTCTGAACCAAGAACAAGCCAATTAAAATTAGTTCAAAAGAAGTTAATTAGCAGTAAAAACAGGTCACTCATTAAGAAAAGAGTTAGAATGAAAACCTGCAGCCACGGTGGTCCTCCAGGACCGGAGTTGGCGACCTCTGAGCTAAAGCCCGTGATACACATGCAGAGCAGGTTAGAGATAATAGAAGTAGGAAAATTTTTAAGTCTCAAAAAAATGAGAGTAAAGATCGCATTAGCACATACAAACGGAAAATATTACTCGGGGAAATAACGGAACAGCGAAAAAAGAGATCAAATAGTGTTTGAGGATGTTTGGGGGAGAAGAGAAACAAAGCAGTGACTTTAAAATGTTCGAAGTGCCACGCGAGATGCAGATGATGCTGCACAGGAGCAGCAGCAAGCCAGCAGCTGATTGAGCAAAGAGGAGGTAAAAAAAAATAACTGGTATTTGATTCCCATTGCATCACCGTTAAAGAGGGGTTTGGGAGGAGTGACCACGTCTCCTTAGGGTGTGATCAGCCCCCCCTCTTCACAACGGCATATAGCGGTAGAGTTTGGGAAGGGGTAGGTGAGCGAAGTGCAGATCATGTGGCACGGCAGCAGCAGCAAGCCAGCAGCTGATTGAGCAAAGAGGAGGTAAAACAAAAAGGAATTTGTTTCCCATTTGTATCACCGTTTACGAGGGGTTTCAGAGTAGCAGCCATGTCTCCTTGGGGTTCAGCCCCCCTCTTCACAATGGTGCGTAGCGTTTGGCGAGGCGAAGGGGGGAAAGGGGTTGGCAAGCGAAGCCCCTAGTAATAATAATAATAATAATAATAATAATAATAATAATAATAATAGTTAGGATATAGTGGGTTGGATAATAGATGGATGGATGGATAATAATAATAATAATAATAATAATAATAATAATAATAATAATAAT
>JANRMT010049829.1:7829351-7844339 GCA_026402145.1 Polypterus bichir lapradei
ATACACACATACACCCACAAAAACACGCACACATACACATGCACACACACGCTCACTCATGCATACACACACACACATAAACACTCACAAAAACACGCACACACGTACACCCACAAATACACACACACAAAAACACACACACTCACGCATACACGCACACATACACCCACAAAAACACGCACACACACACTCGCACACACACTCACGCACACATGCACACACACGCACACATACACACTCATGCACACATACGCACACACATACACAAATAAAAACACTCACACGCACACACGCACACACATAAGCACACATGCACACATACGCGCACGCACACACGCACACATACACACATACGCACACACATTACCAAACCACTCAATCTGCACGCTTTTGGGAGGACACTCGAGTATTCCGAGGAAACACCGAGAGAACCCGATAAGTCCACACAGGGAGTTCCCAGGACATGATAGACAGTTTTTGTATCCTCCAAACGGTTATTGAAATGTTACACTTATAGTAAAGAAGACTTGATTAACTAAGAAAAGTCCTTACTTTTCTAAAAGAAAACGTTTTATGTCCCCGAACGTCTGTCCTCAGTTTTATTTTTCCTGACAGCTTTTTAAAAACTTCTTCTGCAGTGAAGTGCTTATGACTTTCATGGCAGAAGTTCTGCTTATACGAGGTGGGTCTTGTTCAGAAAGCGGACGCCACTTGAGACGGCCTCCCTTTCGTACCAAAAAATAACCTTAAGGTCAATAAAATAGGACCCTGATGTTAAGTCACTATTTTAGGGCTAAAATGATAACAGAAATGTGAAACGTACTTAGATACCTAATCTTAATTATTGTGAAAGCGCCCGCTTTCTGAACAAGAGTCATACGAGGTCTGTCTATTAAATAACAAGCCTGGCTGGCACAATAACTCGCTTTTTATTTATATAACAATTCTATTGCTTGTCCTCTTCAACATACTCAGTTACGCAAAGATTGCTTTAAAGATGCAGTGTTGGTTTCCACCAGTCGAAGGCGTGGAGCAGATCAGTTTGTCGGCTGTTTCATGTTTTCTCCTTTACTGCATCCATTGACTCAAAATGTGTTCCTTTAAGCACAGATTTCAATTTAGGGAAAACACGCGCGTACGAGACATGCAGTCTTCCCCGTAAGCCTTAGTAAGCATTTGAAAAGATTCTGTTGGTGTTTTGTCCAATTTTACGAAACATTTCAAATTTGAAACTTAGGATGATTCAGGCACACAAGGGAAACACGACTGCATTAAACGATGACTGACAATCAACTAAAACGGCAGAGAGTGTTGTGGTTTGTCGTTCAGGTTTAGACAGGTTTAAACTGCTCATAATCAGTTCTCACTGCTTTGTTTAAGAGAGATATTTAATTTAATTTAATTTAACAGAAAGACCTCGTATATCCCTTACTTTTATCCCGCCCTCAACTTTAATATTTGGTAGCTTATAAGACACAAAAAACAGTGGAAAACAGTGCGACCTGGACATCTCTAGCTCTGCTCACATTGGATTTAACGTGAGGAATGAGTGCCTAAATTACCAAAAGCATATGATCACGCCTCGCCTTTTCTTTTTATTTCCACTCCAGGGAGAATTTCCAAGGCTTGCAGGAGGACTTTTCAGAGTTGCTTGCTTCCGCCCTAAAGCGACGAGCTGAAAGTGACGGTCACAAGAGCGGGACTCTGTCACGTCACCAGTGCAGCGGTAGCTATGACGACGTTCCTCTGGAATATCTGCAGCTCGCCACGAGCGAGAGCTTCAACACTTACTTCTAGGAGCAGACGGGAGAACTTGGACTCTTCCTGTACAAATGTGCATTTATTATCAAATATTTTGAATGGATATTCTTTCTCCACGAGTGAGCTTCAACTTTACATGTAATATTTTCCATCTGCTTTCTTTCACGTGAAACAGAATGAACGTTTTGACATCCTTTTGTATCCTGACGGAAACTTCGTTCATGGCACGGAATTCACTTATTATCACCATTTATAAGCCAAAACACATAAAGACTCTGCTAAAAGTATTTTTATAATATATAATATCAACCACTATACGTATTTAAACTTTATACACCAGTAATGTTTTTGCCTTTCTGATGCTGTTGCCTGATATATATATTGTTTTGTCACATTAAATTTATTTTAAGCATTTCAATCCATTGTATATATGAATATTTTTCCTGTTTTGAAACAAATAAATGTAAATTCTTAATAGAAAAACGACTGAATAAATTAAAGTAGTAAGCACTGTGAGCTTGAGAGTGTGCACTATTTAAACTTTCTTATTAAAGTTCTGATTATTTATTTCTAATCTTTAAAGACAAACTACTTCAATTTCACTTTGTATAAAATATTATTGAAATACAATACTTGTTACTGATTTTTTTTTTGTACAAAATTCATATATTGTAATATAATTTATAGCAGTGGTTCTTAAACTTTTCTTTCTTGCAACCCAACTTTGTCTGTTGCGTGACTTCACAACACCGTGGAAAGGCGGCCGATATTCATCCTGTTTCCCCTCGGAGAATCTCTGCCGATCATCATCGGGGGGATTTGTTTCAGCCATGCAGGTGGTGACTCATCGTAAGTCTTTCTACAAACCGTTCACGGGGGTCTCTCATTCATCCATCCATCCACTATCCAACCTAACTACAGAGTCACGGGGCTCTGCTGGAGTCAATCCCAGCCAGCACATGGCGCAAGGCAGGAAACAAACCCCAGGCAGGGTGCCAGTCCACCGCAGGGCACACACACACACCAAGCACACACTAGGGACAATTTAGGATCACCTGCATGTCTTTGGACTGTGGGAGAAAACTAATGTACCCAGGGGAAACCCACGCAGGCACGAGGAGAACCCGGGGCTCCTAACTGCGAGGCAGCAGCGCTACCCACTGCGCCACCGTGCGCCCAGCACTGTTGTAATTCACGACTCGGCGCGACGTCAAGCGACCTGTAGTTTAAGACGCACTGATCACGAGCCATTACATCGTTTCCTATTAGCATTTGGTATTTTTTTTACAGCACAGTGATCCATTCCAGACCAAATCTAACATTAGCAAAGATCATTTGTAAAGTTCCACCTATGTGTTTCAACGCCACTTTTTTTTTTTTGTATTTCATCTTGGTTCAAGTTGACCTGTAGGTGGGTCCACCTTTCATTGGTCTGGTCGCTCTGATGGCTGTCATACTCGGGGAGTAGCTGTTGCTGTGGCGGATCGGCTCCTTCTGATGGCGTCTGATGTCACTCCTTTCAACGAGCGTTTTATGAGACTCAGATTAGGGGACTCTCCGGGAGCCTCATCTGTTGTCTCAGTGACTGCTATGAGTGATGGCTCGGTGAGGGAGGCATTTTATTTGCAACTTCACTCAGTGGTTGATGGGTGACTTCAATGCGACCACTGGCACCGACAGGGCTGGCTATGAGGATTGTGTTGGTCCCCATGGGTCTAGCAGCTGTGGTGAAAGTGGCTCCATGTTCCTTACCTTTTCAAACAGTCAGTGGCTGCTGATTGCTGGATCCTGGTTTCAGCGCCCTGAGCCGCATTGTTGGACTTGGTACTCCAATACTGGTGGAGATCAATCACATCCTTGAGGGGCAGACACTTGCTTCTGCCCTAAAGCGATGAGCTGAAAGTGACGGTGACAAGAGCAGGACTCTGTCATGTCACCAGTGCAGCGGTAGCTGTGACGACGTTCCTCTGGAATATCTGCAGCTCACCACGAGCGAGGACTTCAAAACTTTCTTCTAGGAGCAGACGGGAGAACTTGGACTCTTCTTGTACAAATGTGCAGGCTCTACTCAAGTGCCCAGCTTGTGAATTCGGACCACAGACTTGTTGCTCCTACTCTGAACATCCAGCTTAGGTCCAAAAGGCTACCAACTACTAGGAGATGGAGGCTGGACCTAGCAAGACCCCACGATCAGGCTATTCCTAATGAGTTTGCACACAGTTTGTGTTGGGCACTTGGAAGACTTGGGTGCGACTGCTGATCCTAATGTCATGTGGGAGACCTTCCGTGACAAGACCCTGAAGGTTGCTGAGGGTTGTGTTGGTGTTACCGGTGTTCCCAGAAGAAGATGTTTCTTCTTGCAGGGCACCCTGGATATCATCGAGAGGAATCGCAGCGCATGGCTCGATGGCAACTCCGGTCTGTACTGGGAACTGAGAAGAACGGCTGCGAGAAGGAGGTGTTTGTTAGAGGAATCTGTGCGTAATTTACACACCATTTACGGCCTAGTGACCCACGTCCTGCTTACAGAGGATTGAAAGCATTATGCACATCTGAATTGGTTCCTCTGAGAATCGCAGTCACGGCAGAAGATAGAGTGATCCTTATGGCTGACGCTGCAATTGTGACCCGCTTGGCGGCTACAGTGAGCAGCTGTTTAAAGCTGATCCTCCAATGAGCTGTGAACCACGCAGTCTCACTGACATGGCACAGGTGGTGAACCAGCTGAGGGTAGGGAAGGCTAAAGGGATCTGTGGTATGTGAGGTGAACTTCTCCAGCCTGGTGGTAAAGCTGTCCTCCTAGCATCACAAGCAATTTTTGCTTCCATTTTGGAGATGGGCGTCATCCCAACTGACTGGAAAACAGGACTTGTCGTCACCATCTGGAAAGGGAAGGGTGATCACCTGGATTGTGGCAACTACACGGGGAGAACACTGCTCTCTTTGTGGGTTAAGGTCTTAATAGGGTCATTGTTAATAGGATCTGTGATCACTTGCTCACCTACAAACAACCGGAGCAGTCTGGTTTTATGACTAAGAAGTCCACCATCGACTGCATCCTGGGTTCTCATTGAGCCCAAACGTGAATATCGGCAGAGTTTCTTTACAGCCTTTGTCAATTTTTGGAAAGCGTTCGACTCAGTTGATTGAGCTGCCCCGTGTGACATCCTGAAGGTCCACAGGATCCCCTTGAGGTTGCTGGATATCACGGCTGGCCTGTACACTGGTACTGTGTACAGTGGAGGCAGAACCTCTTTGTTTTTTTCCCAGTTGACTCTGGGGTTCGTCAGTGGTGTGTTCTGCTCCTACTCTGTTCAATGCTTGCATGGATTGGGTGTTGGGCAAGGCCGTGGGACAACAGATCTTGACTTTGCTGACGATGCTGTGATCTTTGTGGAGTCAATGGAGGCTCTGATCGGAGAACTCGAGAGAGACTGAGTGAGGAGTCTGAGTGTCTTGGCTTGTGAGTGTCCTGATAAAAACCAGGATCCAGGCCTTTAATCACCTCGTTGGCATGGCCATCAGCAGTGTGTCTGCCTGCGGAGAGAATGTCGACCTTGTCGAGAGGTTTACTTACCTCGGTAGTGACATTCATGTCTCTGGTGACTCTTCCTATGAAGTCAGTATATGGATTGGGAAAGCATGGGGAGGTCATGAGGTCACTGGAAAGGGGGGTGTGTGGCACTCCCGATATCTATTCAAAAGGACGAAGGTCCAAGTCTTTAGAGTCCTGGTGCTTCCTGTCTTGCTAGATGGTTGCAAAACATGGACGCTATCCAGTGACCTGAGATGAAGACTGGACACCTTTGTTACTGTGTCTCTCCAGAGAATCCTTGGGTACCGTTGGTTTGACTTTGTGTTTCTCA
Source organism: Polypterus bichir lapradei (assembly GCA_026402145.1). NCBI lineage: Eukaryota > Metazoa > Chordata > Cladistia > Polypteriformes > Polypteridae > Polypterus > Polypterus bichir. Next base: position 7,834,979 of record JANRMT010049829.1, read on the forward strand.
TGGAGTGCCGAATAAGGCACATTACCTGCATTGTGAGTGTCAGTTATGGCCATGTGGTGTAATTCCCCGAAGGTGATCCGGCTCACAGGATACTCCATGTTGAGCCCCTGTTGAGGGCCCGAGCAGCTGGACCAGGCCAAGGGGATGCCTATGTAATACCTGGCTGTGGCAGATAGAGGGTCATTGCCAGGGGGGAGGGACTGGACATGTCTGCCTGGGGGGGTTACCAACTGGGATCCTGAGCTGTTTTCTCATGTGGTGGGTGCGGCAATGTGCTGTACCGGTGCATGCTCCCCAACCTGACCTGACCACCTAACATTGCTCCTGCATTAATCCCAGAACATTCTTGAACTTTGTGCTATTATTTGTTAGAAGTAATATTCATACCTCTGCATTCTCTAAGGTAACTAGATACGTCCCGTCTCCGCTGTTCATACTCTTTAATCACAGACTTGCTTCTGCTAGACATGCCGGAAGTTACAAGGCCCTGCCGGTCAACTTGGCCATATCATGCAGGACACAGCAGTCCCCTACTTATAAAGAGGTGTGCTGGTTAGACGCACCTCTTGGCTTGAGGGTTCCCATTCTATGGTTTGAACTACGCCATCAAAGCACAGCTTCTGCTGTCATGAAGGAAGCTGTGATTAGGAGCGGCTTACATCTGTCAAAAAGCAGAAATTAGGACAAGCCTAAAATATATGCCTACCCATCCATCCATTTTCTAAACCTGCTTCATCCTAAAGCAAGGTCACAGTGTAGCAGGAGCACAAGGTGCAAAGCAGGAACAATCCTAAAAGATGAAGAAGTTATTTTGGAGTTCTTACAAACAATTCAGAGATTAAAGCACATACATACAGAGCATTACTGGTATAAAACAAAAGTTTTAATGGTCAAAACTTCATTCACAGTTTATGCAAATTGAAACGGCTCACTTCCAAAAACAAACAGAATGAACCCACCTCCAGGCTAGCTCCCAAAGGAAGAATCTAGAACATAACCTAAGAGAATGATGATACCCTAACTCATCCCAAATAAAGGATGGATAAAAAAAGAGGTAGTCTCTTTAGGAAATGTACTTAAGGACATTAAAGTGTTCCCATGAGTGGAGCTGAAATAGCAAGCAGACAGACACACTAACCAGGGATGAAAATAATACATTTGTCTTAATGCATAAACCTTCCGACAACTGCTAACTTCATCAGAACCAAACAAAAAATGCTAAAATTTTCTTTTTTTTTTTTGCCTGTAAGACTTGGCAACAAAGTACAGGTAGATGCGTGGTAACCTTTCAGTGTTAATGACTTGCACCAAAAAACAGGTTTTTAAAAAGCTCCCTACATTTGTTCGATCACTGACTAGTGCATTTGACCTTCCTTTCAAAATGTCAAAAAAGCATTTTCAGAAAAAGAACTGCAGTTGTCACAACAGCAATCACAAGTCTATATTAACAGAACATAGTTTTGTTTTTTTTTTTTGCATTTTTGCTTTTTATAAAGTGCAAGTCATTCAAAAACAATAAGTGTACGTTTAATGAGATTCTTTGCAACGTCCTTTAATGTTCTTCGCAAAATTTGCTGGTGTTGGCTGCATAGGACGCTCCAATACTAAATTCTTGTTTGGTTTATCTTTGCGATAAGCATCACAATCAGAATATAGAGATGCGTTCTCCTTTTGGCTCAAAGCAAATGTTTCAAATTCTACAATCATGTCTTAATGAGAAATGAGTCAGAATTGGTCTCGCAAAGCTGTGTTTGATGCTTGGCTTTGAACTGTCATGGATGATCAACTCCCTCCTCCTTGGGCAGACAGAAAATTGCACAAAAAACAGACTTTTAAATAAATAAATAGATAAAAAAAAAAAGACATGTAATCCTTTGGAATCACAAACAAAAATATCTTCTACATCCTGGACCCATGAATTTGGAAAAGCTGTCAAAAAAAAAAAAAAAAAAAAAAAAAAAAAAAGAAATGAAATATATAACAATGAAAGTTAAATCATTTTGATACGGCAGTTAGACTCAAAAGGAAGGTGGAGGTGGAGGTAGTGGTGAATTGGGTGGGATGTCAAAAGTCCAGACAGAGGGGGTAAGCAGAGCAGAAAGGAAAATGACAGGTCTGTGCAGATTCTGTGCATTGTCTATCAGAATATAAGTTTAGGATACAAGGTAACTGTGACAGCCTGGGTGTTGAAGATCAAATAATAGGAAAGGTGCATCAAGGTTTTAGAGCAGTGGCTCCCAAACTCGGTCCTGGGGAGCCCCCCTGTGGCTCCAGATTTTTGTTCCAACCAGATTCACAATTGGTGATAATAATCGATAACAACTGATTTAGTTTAATTAGCTGTTTTTTTTTACTCTTCTCTTATTCTGCATTCAGAATGCTTTTTATATTTATAAGACATTTAGAAATAAAGGGCCTGAGTTGCCTCGAAAGCTTGCATATTGTAATGGCTAACACGGTAAAACACCCCAGTACTACAGACATACAAGACACCGAAATGTACCGCTACATGCAATTGAAGACCTAGTGGAAGAAACTGGCAAATCTGGACAGCGACATCTTCTTCTTAACGAAATGCAAAAAGGAAAATCTTATCCCAAAAGGCATCATGATAAGGAAAGATTACATCTAGCCTGAAGAAGGGGCCTGAATTGCCTCGAAAGATTGCATATTGTAATATTTTTAGTTAGCCAATAAAATGTGTAATTTTGCTTGACTTCTCATTTCATTTATAATGGCCAACATGGTACAACACCCTAGTACTACAATCAAAGTACAGGAAGTTAAGTGACTGAATCAGCATCACTGTCAGATTTTGAACCAGCAACCTAGTGCCTTGGCCATTACAGAATGAAAAAAAGTCTTTGTTAAATAAAGGATTAATAATTATACATCTTGATTACATCTTGCCTGAAGAAGGAGCCTGAGTTGCCTCGAAACACTTGCATATTGTAATCTTTTTAGTTAGCCAATTAAAGGTGTTATTTTGCTTGACTTCTCACTAGATTCATAATGGCTAACACAGTAAAACACCCTAGTACTGCAGACATACAAGACACCAAAATGTACCGCTACTACATGGAATCGAAGACCTGGTGGAAGAAACTGGCACACATGGACAGCGACATCATCTTAACGAAATGCAAAAAGGAAAATCTTATCCTGAAAGGCATCATGATAAGGAAAGATTACATCTTGCCTGAAGGGGGGAGGTCTGAGTTGCCTCGAAAGCTTGCATATTGTAATATTTGTAGTTGGCCAATAAAAGGTGTCATTTTGTTTGACTTCCCACTACATCCATAATGGCTAACATGGTACAACACCCTAGTACTGCAGACATATCAACAACAGTTTTTACCCAATTAGCTGCAAATGTTCATTAAGGACATCTCCGCACTTTGTCCCATTCAGCTTTCCCTTACACCCTGACTAGTCTCCCAGTCCTCCACCACCACCATTCTTCTCCATTTGAATGGTTTTGTGCAGGCGAGGTTCATTGCCTGTTTCCTCCACACCATGACACTAATCTTGGTTTGATTAGACCAGAGAATCTTGCTTCTCATACAGCTACAATTTCAAAAAAAGTTAGGAAAATTCTAATAGGGACAAAAGGGAGGGATTTGTAAGTTTAGTTTGACTTGTAGCAAAATGATGACCTTTTATTAATTAACTAAAACGATTACAATATGCAAGCTCTTGAGGCAGCTCAGGCCCCTTCTTCAGGACATTTTGCCTGAAGAAGGGGCCCGAGTTGCCTCAAAACACTTGCATATTGTAATCTTTTTATTTAGCCAAAAAAAGGAGTCATTTTGCTTGACTTCTCACTACTTTCATAATGGCTAACACAGTACAACACCCTAGTACTACTTTCTAAAGCTGTAAATGCTTAACTCTCTTGTTCTTTTCCTATTGCTTTCCCCTTTTCCTGTGTAGTTTGCTCCCTTCATTTAACCCTAATAGTGACACCAGCAGAGCAGACACCCGGGATGATGAAAGCTGCGGCGACTTCAGTGTCAGACTCGCTAATTAGTAAATAATCAATGAAATAACCAGAATACTTGGAAAAAGCAGAATGAAAATCAGTTGAAAATACTGTTTACAACTTTAAAAAAAAACATATTCCCCATATAACTGCTTATTACATTTTAATAAAAATCCACCTAACTTAGTTTTGTAATTTTTACATTGACTCCAAAACACAGAAACTGGGAAATAAGGACTCACTTAATGAGGCTAAGAGTACAATGGGAAACAGAAGTTGGTTGGAACAAAAACCTGCAGCCATAGGGGGTCCCCCAGGACCGAGTTTGGGAAGCACGGATTTAGAGGCAAGTTAATAAATAAAATAATAAAAAAAAATTGATAGGAACACATCAGCAGTCTATGAGGTGCTCTATATAGCGTCAAGAAACAAGCACATTACCCCAAAAGCCACTAACAACATCACTGTATCAACTAAAACTCTCACCATTATCTTGAATTTTAATTAGATTTTTTTTTTATTATAATATATCTTTAATTCCAGCCATTTGCTTCAGCTTCTTGTGGCTCTGTTTCCTCCTTGTCAGTGTCCTCCTGCATCTCAGGATGCTGGCCACCCAGAAACCAACGAAAAATAAAAAATAAATAAACAGAAAAAAAAAAACCAACACAGTGTCTGTCTGCAATAATGCCTATAAAATGTGCGAAACGCAGAGACAAAAGAGAAAATTGCATATCCTTTGCATATTCTGATAGAGCAGGAATACAGTACATTCATGCACATAATTGTTGCAGCTAAAACATCTGAAATATCATTCATCGCTTGCTATGCACAGAAAACACATACTGTATAAGAACTTCTTAATATAACAACTTATTTATTTTTTTTTTTTTTATTGTTTCAGCCCTGTCTCTAACACTGTCCTATAATGAAAGCAAAGAGAAAGACAGACAATCAGCTTTGGGATGAATAATGCCAAAGAGACAGATGAGAAAAGAAATACGATTAATGTTACTGGTACTCTTGTATTCCTATAAGGAATGAAGGTAAAATCAGATCTGTTCAAAAAAACAAAAAACAAAAAAAAAAAACGAAAAATGATATCTGATGCCATGATAATAGTGCACTAGATGGTTAATGCCAAGCTACCTTGGTTTTCTGACTAAGCTCACAGCCAGCTCCACCCGCTGCGCTCTGGAGCTCCTTGGAAACCACACAAAGGAATTCAGCCTGGTCCTCTGTGCCGTAGCTATAGGAGGAGCCCACGTTCACCATCTGAAAATAACAAGGACAAAATGAACATATGCATGCTTAATAAAAGACGCTGTTACAACAAAATGCATACAGTGTGATTCACAGTTCTAAATTTTATTTGGAAAATATTTTGAAACTGCTGTACAATGCTCTGTACAATGTTGCTAAATCCTGAAGCCCATCATACTGGTTTGGAACATGTGGCAGAATTAATCTCAAGTGGGATGCCAGTCCGCTGTGCAGTATAATTGCTACAATACCCACACTCTTACAGGGCCAATTTAGTGTTGCCAATCTAATTCACTTGTACATCTTTTGAGTATGGGAAGCTTGCATATAGTAATCTTTTTAGTTAGCCAATAAAAGGTGTCATTTTGTTTGACTTCTCACTACATTCATAATGGCTAACACGGTACAACACCCTCATACTACAGAGCATGGGAGGAAACCAGTAGCATCGAGAGACAACTATGGAATATTTAAACTTCACAAAGAAGGTCTGAGAGGCATTGAAACCCAAGACTCTGGAGATGGGAAAGAAAATACTGTGTCACTATGATAACTACTAACAAAACATAAAATTTAAAAATTAAAAAACAAAAGGCCCCTGAGCACGATCCAAACAATGACATTCAAAATTCCACATAATGAACAAACTCCAAATGAAAACTTTTAAATACAACAGATGTCTACTGATTTCATTAAGCACGCACTTTGTTTCATTCTTCTCCATTTTGTGGATTACGTTGTTTTGCTTTCATGTCAAAGAGCTTGAAACTCTTAAAACTGAAACGAAGGTAGGGTCAGCAAGACAGCTGAATCTTACATTCTTCTAAGTTAAAATTTCAATATAATGTATTGGAATTATGAACAGCGCTGCTGCCTCGCAGTTAGGAGACCCGGGTTCGCTTCCCGGGTCCTCCCTGCGTGAAGTCTGCATGTTTTCCCCATGTCTGCGTGGGTTTCCTTCCACAGTTCAAAGACATGCAGGTTAGGAGGATTGGCGAACCTAAATTGTCCCGCGTGTGTGTGCGCGCACGTGCGTTGGCACCCTGCCCGGGGTTTGTTTCCTGCCTTGTGCCCTGTGTTGGCTGGGATTGGCTCCAGCAAACCCCCGTGACCCTGTTAGGATATAGCGGGTTGGATAATGGATGGATGGATTTATGAACTTATTGCCAATTACATCCAGAACACATTTATGTTTTGTAAATTGGTTTACAAAAATAAAAAAAAGAATAAACTTCCAATCATACACTGTATTCATAAACATTTATACAACTCTTAACTGCAAAAATGATTAAAGTGCGCTAATCCCATAAAGATTTTTGCCACAGCAACAGTAAAGGAACAATGTCTGTAAGCTTGTGCAGCCACACCAACAAAGAAATTAAATGGAGAAGCTTTAAATGCTATTAGACTTAATCAGTCTGGCTGGTCTTTGGCATTTTGATAAAAAACTCTTCAACAGTGCAGAGGATGCAGTTCTGTTTGTACTTGGCCCTCTTACAGGAAATGTCAATTACATCTATATGAACATTAATTTAACATTACAGTAAAAGTCATATTCAAAATACATTTGTGACAAATAGTTTGTTATTGTTCAAGGTGCAATGGTTAAACACAAACTATCCATGGGTTCATAATCACTCTAACAAAGTAACTGCAGAGAACCTGCACATTCACATGAAGAATTCTAGAAAGAGAGAAAATTAATCAGTTTTATATTATACCAGTAATGGTGCACTGCACGATAACGTGCAGTGAATACACTTGTCTTATAGTTTTCATCCTCTTTCTCTGTATGTTTATCATTCGTTTGCTCGGAGGCTGATGCGCTTGCTGCTTCCTGAGCAGCTCTTCTTGTCTCCACCCTAGTGGCCCGCTTTTCCTCTTCTTTCATCGGCACCTTTTCGCGTTAAAACTGACTAAGTCAGTTTTTGTGTTGAAATTACTTAGTATGTTTTCTTTGATTTTTCACTTAGGCCTTCAATCTTCCTCAAGAATGATTTAAGATATGAAGAGGTAGGGGAAGTGACGGCAAAGGTGATAGGGAATGAGAACGGCGCCCGTACGCTTGCACCGCCCTGCTGCGAGTTGATTCTACAATACAATAAAATAAAAATAAAAAGAGTAATAAAAATCATCACTCTGAAAGCGGATATTAGACGTCGCTTGGTATATGTGGACCAAATTTCGGGTCAATAGGTCAAACGGTTTGCAAGCTACAGGTGATTTAAAATCCTGGACAGACAAACGGACAGCCACGGCAGCGTATTATATAAGAAGGTCAGCTGTCAAACATACAAGACATAATTCTTGAAAACCTTTCTAACTTTAATAAGGAGGACTTTAAAATTAGAATAGGAAGATTAGGCAATAAAGTAGGAGAATATGCATATAAACCCTGTTCCATAGTTTTGCATCACCTAAGTGTGCCCAGTTGACCTATAAACACACCCCTTATCCAAAATAATCAGTACACGACATAATGCAATCTTCTGAATGAGGTGGTCCTACCTGTTCAAACTTCCACCCATCTGACATTGTTGACACCATCTGGGTAAGCTCCTCTTCTTGGCACTGCAGAACCCTGTATACATGCTTGGGTGGGATCTTCGTGAAGAAGGAACAATACAAGTTTAAATATAAAACACTTCTATATATAAAGGTAATTTTGCTATACTTGATATACTCTGGACGCCATGCATACCTGTGCTGCTTTGCAGTCTCTCTCAAGAATCCTCTCCTTTATTAGTTTTATTAATGGGGTAATGTTGTAAAACTCAGCTTCCTCCAAAACTCCTGAAAAATGTAATAAAACGTGCTGTCCTCAAAACTGCAACTAAAGTTCAAACAGAGCAGAAAGTGCATGCAATTACAATAACCTTTCCTCTGTAATTAAAAACCAAATGGGGCTGCATACAGGTAACAGCTTGAATTGTTGTTGCAGAATGCCAGAGACCTAGATCTGATTACCGACACTTGGTATTCAAAGCCACCACCTATCCACTGTTTACTGTAGTTTCCTGTAGCATTTCCTAAACTGGCACATTTCTTACTAATTGTAATTTGGCCCAGTTCGGGTGAACGTGGGCATAAGCATTCCCTTTGCTTAAGTGACACCCTGTTCAAAGCTGGCTCTGGCCTTGTGTCTGGTTCCGTCAAGATTAGTTCTGTGACTCTGCAAACCCATTCAAGAAGATGTGGATTAATAAAATAAATGAAAATAGTGAAGTAACAGTTCTTTGTTAAAGAGAATGTTCATTTCACCAGAACATAAACTGTCAGATTTATGATCTCCATAAAATTCCAAAGTATATTAATAAAAGAAGATGGCAACAATTAGATTGTGAACTAGAAGCGACCTCAGTATGACAACTTATTATTACAGCACCACATGCTGTTTAGCTCATTCTTTTCAAACCCTGAACCAGTCAGAGCTGAAACCTAACTTGTACCCGAGTTGCTCGTATTATATTCCAAACGCATGAAGAACTTAGATGTGAGTAACTAAATGTGAGTGCTAAATGTTCAAAAGTAGCAGCTAGGATGTAACTATAAAAGAAAACGTTACAGCTGATGGTAGTGATTTCATCATTCAAATTATAAAACTCAAAAGAATCAGTGAATAATTGGAACATAGTTCAACAGACGCTTATATTCAAGATCAAGATCTACAGCGGGGTGACCAACTCCAATCCTGGAGAGCCACAGTGGCTGCAGGTTTTCATTCTATTTTCTTAATCAGCAACTTGTTTTTCCTACTAATTAGCTTCAATTAATTTATTTGCTATTTAAAACTGAGACCCTTTAAATTAGGGCGGTGGAGTCGGAGACAATTTTGAGTGCCTGGAGTCGGGGTCGGAGTCGGCAAAAATGTACTGACTCCAACTCCTAATAAATTTAAATTGTAATGAAAAAAAGACAGCAAGTTCAAATGTCCCATTTCACAAACAATAGTCACAATTAAGTACTTCTCTGATGTAAGAATAAAGCCCAGTGCATAGTTGTGTTACTACTAGTGTGAAGTTCAGCTGAGCTATTATATAACCAGACATTCACATATTGTAATGTGGATGATAGATAGATAGATAGATAGATAGATAGATAGATAGATAGATAGAT
>JANRMT010049829.1:7844349-7858333 GCA_026402145.1 Polypterus bichir lapradei
TAGATAGATAGATAGATAGATAGATAGATAGATAGATAGATAGATAGGAGATATTTATTGTCATTGTCACTTTTACAAAGGAACTACGAAATTGAAGGTGCAGTCGACTCAGTGTGAGGCATAAGAGTTAAAAAGACAAGAAGAGAGAAAATAATAAACCGAATAGTAATAAAAGTACTTTACAAAATATACAAATTGCACTTGTTATATATACAAATTGCACTGGTTAAATGTACAAATTGCACTGGTTGACTTAAGGTCTATATTGCACATTGGGAAAATGATATGGAGCAGTTTTATTCTTATGGTACATTACAAAAAGTGTTTTCATTTTATTTCAGATATAACGTGTTTAACAAGGTAATTTGAGTGTAAACAAGTGTAATGATGTAGGTGGAGGTGTGTGCTATGGCCTGATGTGTGTTCAGGGGATCTTGTCTTTTGTTTAAACTGGCCAATACGGTAGAGAATCACCTTCCAAGCCAGTAGTTCTGTGGTTAAATGACGTGTATGTTGCCTTCCTTCAATCAACATGGAAAATACATTAGCATATTAAATACAGAGGAGTCGGGGTCGGAGTCAGAAGTTCCGGAAACTAAGGAGTTGGAGTCGAAGGATTTATCTACCGACTCCACAGCCCTGCTTTAAATCAAGGCTAAGCAACATCACTCCTGGAGTGTTGAAGTGGCTTCAGGTTTTTTTTCCAACCAAATTGCTTCATGAGAAGTCATTTATGGCTTTTTTTGCTTCATTTTAGTTGTCTCGCTTGCTAAGATTTTGAATCCTTAATTTCTTATTTTAGTCTTAACCGCCTGCATTCATTGTTTTAACTGCTCCTTATTAGCAATAAGAGGAAAATGACAAAGTAACCATCAGTTTGACATCTAGCTTGTGTCAATTTCCACCCGTGTGTGTTCATCATTCAATATTTGATTTAATTAAGTACTCAGAAGGAAGTTGAAGAGAAAGTATAGAACTGAAAATTACTTGTCCGTTTTAGGCTTCAAGTCACATGGATGATACATGTACCATTAGAGAGGGAAATAAAAAAGTCTATGATTTGAGAATAGAACATTAGAAAAATCTAGACGAGAACAGGCCATTCAGCCCAACAAAGCTCGTCAGTCCTATTTACTTATTTCTTCCAAAAAAACATCAAGTCGAGCTTTGAAGTCCCTAAAGTCTTACTGTCTACCACACTACTTGGTAGCTTATTCCAAGTGTCTATCGTTCTTTGTGTAAAGAAAAACTTCCTAATGTTTGTGTGAAGTTTACTCTTAACAAGTTTGCAACTGTGTCCCTGTGTTTTTGATGAACTCATTTTAAAATAACAGTCTCGATCCATTGGACTAATTCCCTTCATAATTTTAAACACTTCAATGATGTCATCTCTTAAATCTTCTTTTGCATAAACTGTAAAGGCTCAGCTCTTTTAATCTTTCCTCATAATTCATCCTCTGTATCCCTGAATCAGCCTAATCACTCTTCTCTGGACCTTTTTCTAGTGCTGCTGTGTCCTTTTTGTAGCCTGGAGACCCTAACTGCACACACAACTCCAGATGAGGCCTCACCAGTGCATTATGAATGAACTGACATGGTTACGTTAAAATACTAACAAGCCATGAAATAAAATAAGATCTGTTATTGGTGAGGACAGGCTTCTAATTTAGCAACTGGGTTGGAACAAAAACCGATAGTCATAGTGCCTTTCCAGGATTGAAATTGGCCATTCCTGATCTAGAGGTTTAATAATGTGGTAGACTCTGAAAAAACACATCAAGACGAAGAGCTTAAGCTACCCATGAATTGTGAAAGAAAAGCATTTCACTCTCACTGAAGCTGATTTTACACTGTACAGTTTTACAAATCATACAAAATTTCTTCACAAATTTTGAGCAGCTTCCATTTTTAAGGAATGTGTGCACACTTAAAGCCATTAGAAGGTCTTGCACTTGTCAAAATTAGTTTCTTTAAATTCAGATTTTAGAAGTCTCACCCTCTTCAGCAAGTTTCTTGTTGAAGACCAGTTTTCCATGGCGCAGATAATTTAAGATTGGGCCAAAGTAAGTTGGATCTCTATCTATGACATAGGCTCCAGTTTCATCCTGCACAAGACAAGAGATAACTTTTGTAAATGAATACTTTGACTTTTTAATAGTAGTATAAAATATAAAAAGGCATAAAACGTTCATGAAAGGATTCACTTAAATAAGGATATTAAACAAATACTCTACCCAAATGTTTTTTATTTGTTCCTTATCCTGTGTTGTCTGTAATGATCTCATATTTTCATGCATTAAAAGGTAGATAAACTTTCAGATACAATGGAACAGCAGCAAACATTATTATCTCCACGAAAAACTGTCACATTACTTGTGTCACATAATCCACATGTCAGTTATCCAGTTATATGTTCTCAAAGTCTAAAAAAAATTTACTTTTTGCTAAAATGCTGCTAAATAAAATTTCAGAAACATGAGAGTAGTGAAAGAAACTGAAGCCAGTTAAGGCAAATTAGAGACTTTGTATTGAAGCCAAGGTTCTGTGATTCTGTTGGAGAAGAACAGATTCATACTATTGTTTGTTAGACAAAGAGAGAGCAGGGAATCGGAGTTTGAAGAGCTAATTAAGAAAATGAGTCTCTTAAAAATTACAATGTTTTGGGTTGATTTCGTCTTTCTTGTTACCTCTTTGCCATCTTCACCATTCATATGAACTAATTTTCTACTTCACAGTAGAAAAGAGAAGTTAAATCTGCTCTAATAAAAAAAAAAAAGCATTAAGTATGATATACCTCAACAACAGGGTTATATTTGTTTGAATAATTTATTTTGTTGACTTTAGTTGTGTTGGAATGGTTCTTACAAAATTTATATTATGCTGATTGCGGATTCTGTGGCTCTCTCATGTGACATCTTTGAAATACAACTCAAACATCTTCTCACATAAAACCATTTCAAAAAAATCATCTATAAATGAGTCTTCTTGTACGTGCAAAATATGTAACAGTATACACCGATCAGCCACAACATTAAAGCTACCTGCCTAACATTGTGTAACCTCTGATCTATTGAGGCATAGACTCAAAAAGACCCCTGAAGGTGTCCTGTGGTATTTGGCACCAAGACATCAGCAGTAGATTCTTTAACTCCTGTAATTTGTGAGGCGGGGACTTCATGAATCGGATTGGTTTCTAAAGCACAATCCACAGATACTCGATCAGACTGAGATCTGGCGAGTCTGGAGGCCAAGACAATAGGGCTGCAACGATTAGTCGATGTAATCGACTACAAAAAATCGTCGACGTTGACTTTTTATTGTCGACGCGTCATAAACAGAACCTTCAATAAAGGCTCCAGTCACAAAGCACCACATTGGTTTTTGTAACTGCAATGCACTACATGACCGTCTGGGTTGCAGTATCATTTGTTATTGTTTGTCAAGACTGCACACAGTCCTATCAACGAAGAAGAACGTCTGAGGAGAAGAAGAATGTAGAGGAAAATAAACGTGGTTGCAATGGCAAGTCGGATAGAGGAGGGGGAAGGAGATGGAAAAAAATTGAGACAGAAACTTTCTAAAGTGTTGGGAGCACTTCACCGAAAAAGAAAAAAAAAAAGTTGAATGCAGATTATGCAAAGCGGAGCTTTCTTTTCACGGCAGCACCACCGCGATGCATGAGCATCTGAAACGCAAGCATCCTGGAGCTGTGATGCCGCCGTCTCTTGACAATTTATGCTGGCGCTGTTAGTTAGTTAGTTAGGGTCAGATCAGGAGGGGAGGGAGAGCGTGAACGAGACTGAGAAAATAAAAGTGAAAAAAGCTAACTTTTACAAGTAACAAATTTACACCCAATCTGTTAGTTTTTAAATAATATTGCTTTAGTGCGATGATGTTTTCTGATTGGTACTATTCAGGTCATACAATGATTTCTTCAAAATGTCACATATATTTGTCTCTTTCTTTTTTTTCGACCGGTGCTGCACGCTGACACCAGAAGGCGTGAGCTTATTCAGTGCTAGTAGGAGCACGCAGGTGGCCGGTTGCTTGTGCTATAACAAGCTTGACCTGGCGGCGATCAAAGCACATGTACTGTGCAAGGCATGTACGGGGTCCACTGAGAAAAGAAGAGCATTCATGGCTCACCTTGCAGAGGAACATTTTGTCCTGGAGTCCTGTGCAGATTGGGCAAGATCGGGGAGTGGGGTGGGTTAATGCGGTCACTGTTGCCACAATGCTTTCCGAAATATACTATAAGGTAATAAAATGAATAATTCCAAATATCATATATACCTATGTCTCTGTTTTTTTATCAGTGCGGCTTTCAAATCACAGGCCATAAGACTCAAACCAATTCAGCGTAAGCAGAAACACTCAATAAAATTGAATTAAAAAAAATCAAGTGACAATGAGGTACGAATAAGGCAGATTTGTCAGAGTTTGTGTGTCAGCTTTTATCCATCCAGATCAGAGAAGTTCCAGCTCGATTGTCTCAAAACACCACTCACATCTACAGTTATTCCCAGTTTCAGATAAAAAGCGTCAGATCCCTGAGTGGGGAGGGTGGTAGTATGTATCGTGATTGCGACTGAGAGAACAAAAGTGAAAAAAAGGTAACTTTGACAAGTACTATACATTTACAGCGGCTGTTACAGATGCAAATCAAATGTATGTTTTTATTGTATAATGTTAACAATAAGAGTACTCACTACTCAAAACGGCAAATATACGAGGCAGTCAAGATCGAATGGGGGACTCTTGATTGTAAGTCAGCAATTCCTACCGCTGCACCACGGAAGCTATTGTATCATCCTTGATTGAACCTTTTGTGAAAGTGTTTATTTCATCTTTGCACTTCAGGCTTTACACATTATATAGTTTGTCTACATTTTGTCATTTATTACTAAAATATGAAAAACGTTTCAGTTTTAACGATGTATTTTTTGGTTAAGTTAAATGCACTTTTTTTGTTTAAAGACTATGTGCACTTTAGTTTGTATTGTTTAATATATTTCTTTTTTATTGTGCTACTGATATAAAAACATCTGATTATTTTCAAATTCATATGTTTTACTGGTTATTTTAATTTGATTATTATTAATTTTAATCATGTTAATGCAGAGACATCAGGGTGACATTCACAGGTTGACAGACGTGAGCAAATGAGGTAAGACATGCACTGGAGCCCAGAACAGGATGTGCAACCACAGGTCGCAGGCATCAAAATAGTCAGGCATGAAATAACTGTGACTAATCGAAAAATAAATTGAACGATTAGTCAACTACCAAAATAATCATTAGTTGCAGCCCTACAAGACAACACCATGAACTCTTGGTCATGTTCCTCAAATCATACCTGAACAATTTTTGCAAAATGGCAGGACTCATTATCTGCTGAAAGAGGCCATTGCCAGCAGGGAAGACCATTGCTATGATGGGGTGTACGTGGTCTGCAACAATACTTAGGTAGGTGGTATGTATCAAAGTAACATCCATATGAATGCCAGGACTCAAGGTTTCCCAGCAAAAAATGGCATTGCACTGCCTCCATCCAGCTTGCTTTCTTCCCACAGTGTATCCTATTGCCACCTTCTCCCCAGGTAAACAATGCACACACATCCGGCCGTCCACACGAACTAAAAGAAAACCCTCTTCCATTGCTCAATGGTCCAGTTCTGATGCAATTTGCTCTAGACTAGTTCCTTCTGTGGGATTAGACCAGACGGGCTAGCCTTTGCTCCCCACGCACATCAATGACCCTTTTAAATGTCCATGACCCTGTCAGCAGCTCACTGGTTATACTTCCTTGGACCACTTTTGGTAGATTCAAATCTCTCCATACTGGGGACACCCCACTAGACATGTCACTTTGGAGATGCTCAGCCCCAGTCATCTATTCATCATGATTTGGTTCTTGCCAAAGTCACTAAGATCCTTATGTTTGCCGATTTTTCCTGCTTCCAAAGCATCAAAAACTGTCTGTTCACATCTTACCTAATATAATGACAGGTGCTGTTTTAACTACATAATCAATGTTATTCACTTCAACTGTCAGTGGTTTTAATGTTGATTTCCTTAAATATTTTGGAAACTGCATAGTGTCTCTTATACAGGATAACTGCTGTTGTACTGATAAAAGAGTTTATGGTATTGATGTTTCCTTTATTCTAGCTGCCTGTAAAATTATATAGTAGAAGTTCTACTCCCGTGTGCTTTTTTTTTTTAATGTTTTTCTCTGTTGTTTGTACCTTCTAAATATGTATTATCCCTTGCTTTGCAATTTACCTTGGATAAAGGTGTCTGCTGAATAAATAATAAAAATAATCATAATGCAGGTTATGTGCAGCGCTCTTTTGGATTTACTCTTTAGAAAGTACATAATATTATTCATCCTAAATCTACCATTTTTTTTTAACTGACTGGTCATAGGTTAGTCAGATTAATTAATACCTATTAGATCTTTGCTGCGGTTGGGAAGGTCAAAATACTTTTACCAGATTCATTATAAGGGACCGGTAATGGCGCACTACACGATAACATGCAGTGAATACACTTGACATGAGCATTCCTAGTTTTCATCCTCTTTCTCGGTACATTTACCATTCGTTTGCTGCTTCCTGAGCAGCTCTTCTTTTCTTCACACTAGCGGCCCGCTTCTTCTCTTTTTCTGTCGACATCGTTTCGCATTAAAACTGATTAAGTCAGTGTTTGTGTTGCAATTACTTAGTATGTTTTCTTTAATGTTTCACTTAAGCTGGTACTTAAGTCTTCAATCTGCCTCAAGAATGATTCAAGATATGAAGAGGTAAAGGAAGTGACATCGAAGGTGGCAGGGATGAGAATGGCGCCCATACGCATGTGCCACACAGCCGCCGAAAGTTGATTCTACAATAAAATAAAATAAAAATAAAAAGAGGAATAACCTTGGAGGTCAATTATCACCCAGAAAGCGGATAGTAGATGTCAGGTAGTATATGTGTACCAAATTTCAGGTCAAACGGTTTGCGAGGTACAGGCGATTTAAAATCCTGGACAGAAAAACAGCCAGCCGCGGTGGCGTATTATATATAAAGAAAGAAGGGGATAAAGCAGAAAAAAAACACTTTTAAGTTAAACATGGATGCCTGTTTTGACAAAAGCAGCATAGTTAAAAAATACACAAATCTTGACTGTACTGTGTGTGAACTATAGAGCTCTGATAAGCTGATTAATAGTGTTATGTTTAAAGCTTTAGGGATGCATAGTCCTCAGCTACTGGTCACACAGATGCCTATTTTAATTACAGATTTTCTCGGACACGCTGCAATTCTGCTCAAAACAAAGATGTGCATAGCATATAAATAATCAAATCTTCACGTTCTGAAGTCAGCCTGGAGATTTTTTTGTGTGGTATTCTACTAGACAGAGGGGCACCAACTAATTCTGCACCACAAAAAGAGGCGATTCTCAATCTCTCTTTCTTATAAGGAAGACACACATCAATGATCATCCACCATTATTATCATCAGAAACACATTCAGGCACAACAGTGTGAAAAAGTCCCATTATACTAAGACACATCATTTACCACCAGACCGACAGACACCGCCACTTGTAACAGAGGACCTTCAGCATTCAATAAATCGATCCCAAACTGAATACCCCCTTCCTTTTTGACACATCGCGCAGCTACGGTTCATGCCTGGTAAACTCAATGTATAATTCCGCTTGCCAGGGCACTCGCTTTTACTCCGTGAAGTTGCCTGCCTCTTAACAAATTAAATTGTGAGTGGACAATAAAACCCTGTCCTGCGGACATAAGCGCGCGCTCGCTTGCTCGCTCACACACACACACACAGTCAGTCAGTCAGTCAGTCAGTCAGCCTCCCACCCACCTGACAAGCGGTCACATTCCGATCTCATTCCTTAACAAATGGATACACAGTACATTAGCTAATCAATTACAAATAGATGCAGGCAAACGAAACAACCTTTGACTCTGGAAACGCACCGTGTCCGACTGAAGGTCCTGCTGCTGGCACAGCCGGTACAAGAACGAGGTCTGCTCCTTGCAAAGGGTCTGTCGGGTAGTGAGGAAAACGGTGCCCCCGACATTCAAGCGCACCCACTTTCCACCGCGTGCACTGACGCTGGAGCCCTCTCCGCTACTAACGCCGTTGCACATGCTGCCTCCTCCGCCGTTATTATTGTTGTTATTATTGTTGCTGTTACAGCCGCTGGTGCAGGAGCCTCCGTTCCGCTGAAATGGCGCGCAGGCAGCAAGCTGCAGTTGCCCGTGAGCCACTGTCTCCCGCCAGCCCTCCGCCGCCATTCTCGTAGGCCCCTCCTTCCAGGCTCCACCCCGGAAATAAAAATCTCTCAAGAGAGCAGCGCCTTTTGGGAGATGAAGTCTTTAGTGTCAGTGCGTCATTGGGTTTCGAAGGAGACTGCTCGGTCTCAAAGCGTGCCAATACAGCTAGGAACAACACGTTTCCATAGAGTTTTAGCCCCTTGTACTGCATTAGCTTGGTTCCTCATCCTGACAGGTTAAAGCTTATTATTTTTTGTTTATTCATGCTAGCAGAGTGTTAGTTTTCAGATTTCGTGTTCTGTTGAATGGAGCTACAAATCGTAACGGGCCTGAACTTAACTAGATATTCACAGCTACTTACTCACATCAGCTTATTAACACAACTTGTGCAAACTAGTTACTTATTCAATGTTATAAGTAAGGTATTCTGCAACGTGTATATGTTATTAATTTGCATCACCAAAACTGATAAATTATACGAAGAAATCAATATTCCATTATTTTGGACTTGCACGGACGGAAATGAGTCACGTCATGTTGGTCCCCTTCATTTTCACAGTTTTTGACTCAAGACCGATGCCCTTGTTTAACGACAGTAGAGTTTTGTTTGGTCCAGTGCAGCTACCTGGGTGAAATTGACTGGAAAAGTGAGCACATTCCCATATTTAATGAACACGATTAACTGTGTTTTTTAAGGACACTGTAAAAGGCCACCCTGAATTTTAGAGTGTTGGGGAAAGACTGATGCCTCTGTTTAAATGCAGTTGAATTTTGACTGACCTAAAATAGGTACCTGGGTGAAATTGCCTGGCAAAGGTGGCACACCCACATATCTAATGACTGAGATGTTTATTGGGCATTGTAAAGGGTTAAATTTCATTGGACCACCCTCATTTTTTCTCAGTTTTGAGAAAAGACAGATGACAAATTTATCAGTCAATTTGTCCCATGTACCCACTTCGGCCCGGGCAAAACTCAACTTCAAATAAGTTTGAGACAAATATGGTAGAATTTTATTTGTCCCTTGAGGTAAATTAGGCTTTTTCAGAGGCTCTTTAAATAAATAAGTACATAAATAAAAATAAAGGTAAGTGAATAAATAAATACACACACACTCTCTCACACATACACACGCACACACACTTTGGTCTGAACACACACTGGACTGTTCTATAAAGTAATAAAATTAAAAATAAAGAAAACATCTGACTTGGCAGTCCCAGTCCCAGTGAGGCATTATGCAGGCATATTGCTGCTGGTATAAAGGAGCCACAGTCACCTTTCTTGACACACTTTTGCTGAATAATTAGTTGGCTTAAAGTCCTCAGTGTTCATGTGTCAGAGAGAGGATGTGCAGTATTGTTCATGATGGCACTCAGTTTGGTTTGAATTCTGTCCATTGCTACAACCTCTAGGGGGTCCAGAGTGTTTCCCCTTTTTATTAGCTTGTTGATTTGGTGGGCCATTCTTGAGGTGAAATTACCAGCCCAGTACACCACAACATAGAAAATCATGCTGACCTTCACAGAGTTATAGAAGACGTGAAGGATGTCACTTCCTGCATTAAAGGAATGAATTAAGTTAAATTAAAACACATTAAATGAATAAAGGCATCTGAATAAGTAACTGGTTTGAACAAGCTGTGTGAATAAAGTAAATAAGCATCTGCAAAAAAATAACCAGCTGAATACTTGTAACTGTGAAAAAGTAGCTCACTTCAGGCTTGTTATCAAGAAACGTGTTGTAAATTTAACATTGGCGTGTTTTAAAAAAAAAAAAAAAATAATATATATATATATATATATATACTAGAGGGTTCGCCCCCTGCTCGCTTCGCTCACCAACCCCCCCGTCCTGTGCTATGCGCCAGCCACTTCGCATCTCTGCCACTCGCGTTGTGAAGAGGGGGGCTGAACGCACCCCAAGGAGATGCGGTCACTCCTCCAAAACCCCCTCTTAAACGGTGACACAAGGGGAAACAAATACAGTTTTGTTTTACCTCCTCTTTGCTTGATCAGCTGCTGTGCTGCATGATCTGCATCTCGCACTTCGCTTCGAACATTTAAAAGCCTGTGCAGCAGCTGTCCTACTCTTTGTCTTTTATTTCCAGCCCTGGGCACAGTTAAATCTCTTGGCACAAAGTCTCATCTTGCAGGATGTGAGTTCTTGATATTTTTTAGTTTATAATTTAAAAATGGAATGAGAATCTGAAAATCTAACAACATCATATTAAAGTTTGATAAATTCTGAAAAGAATGATACCAAACATATATATGTAGGTTTTAAAATAAGCCCGATTTAAAGCGTGTCAAAAAAGTGACATAAAATCGTTGCACTTTTAGGCTTAGGATTTTATATATAGAGAGTAGATATTGAAAAACCTAAGTAAGAACTTAGGGTGCAACACTTATGAATGTCATTCAAAATAAATTCAAAGGTATGTTTATTTTTCACATGTATACAACATAATGGGATTTATATTTTCATATATCTTGTAAACTTGTGACAGTTGAGTAATATTAAGGCCTATCTGATTAAACAGGTCTGCAAAATTGAACTAATAAAATTTGCTTTAATTGTAGTTATTTTTATTTGCATTCATGAACAGAATTAAAAAATATAATTAGAATGTTTCCATCATATTATATTTAAGTAAAAAAACTGAAAAGAAGTGTAATAAAACTGGGTGGCATGGTGGCGCAGTGGGTAGTGCTGCTGCCTTGCAGATGGGAGAGCTGGGTTCGCTTCCCAGGTCCTCCCTGTGTGGAGTTTGCATGTTCTCCCTGTGTCTGCATGGGTTTCCTCCCAAAGACCTACAGGGTAGGTGGATTGGCGATCCTAAATTGTCCGTAGTGTGTGGATGTGTCTGTGGCCTTGCTCCCTGGGATTGGCTCCAAAGTGACCCTGTGTTAGGATATAGCAGGTTGGATAATAACTGACTGTAATAAAACTTTAACAAATTACACAATTTATTCTTGAATGCAATATTATTCTAAATCAATTTGACATGAAAATATTTAGTCAGTCTAATGTTTTTAAGTAAAGAAGACAACAATGCATATTCACTGGCTTACATGCTGCATAACATCAGTAGTTTTTGTCAGTTCTTAATTTTTTTGATCCAAAACTTTTGGAGGCTCGCCATTTGTATAATTTCTCTGGTGTGCTCCCTTTGAATCATCCAGCAGTAGTTCGCCATCATACTGACGTCCAAACGTCTCTGGTACCCTCTTTTCATGTTCTTGATATCCTGATAGAATCTTTCACCCTACCCTTCACTTACTGCTCCAAGAGTTTCAGGGAAAAATTCCAAATGTGAATCCAAAAAGTGAACTTTAAGATTCATGTTGCAACCCAATTCCTTAAACTTCTTAATACATTTATCCCAATTTCTTTATAATTTGGATCTTTATCATTGCCTAAAAGCTTGCTCAATCTTTGGAAAATACCAAAATCTCTTGTTTCAGGTCATTTTTTGCACCATTAAATTCTGCATCAGACATCAGTTTTCTAATATCAAGTCTGCCAAAAATGCTTCAGGCAAACTTGGAAACTTCCAGCACCAATCCATTAAAACAGACTCCATCTTTTCATTGGGCCTTGACAAACTGCTTCATTACACCAAGTTTAATATGACGTGGTGATAGCAGGACTTTATCTGGATCCCCCAAGCCAGGTCTGATGATGGCTTTGGCACCAAGCTGTAGATTTTTTTTTTCTGGCTGGCCATTTCTTTTGAACCCAATGTCAATTTTTGGCTCTGCTGTCCCACTCATGGTAACTTTGTATACCCTGACTGCTGATCCAGTAAGATACACAGAACTCTCAGGTCCCCACATATGAACCAACAGTGCTCATTTCAGTTAATCTTTCAAAGTTCTCGCACAGTATGAGCAACAGGTAATGCTGGGTATGTATTACCGTTATGGAGAAGCACTCCATTCAGGGTTCTTTTAGGTAAGTTTATAAATAGTTTGTATTCTTCTGCATAGATTTTTTTTGCACTGGCCACTTACATAACTGCAGTAAAAAAAGATGTCTTGCCTGAAGAAGGGGCCTGAGTTGCCCCGAAAGCTTGCATATTGTAATCCTTTTAGTTAGCCAATAAAAGGTGTCATTTTGCTTGGCTTTTCTCTACATTCAAAATGGCTAACACAGTACAACACCCTAGTACTATTGAAATATGCTGCAAATTTTTCTTCTCTATTTTGGTACCAAGAGAAAGTTGTGTCAGGATGTAATACATTTTAATCTTTTAACTGGGACCCCAGGAGCTCTGCAACCTCTTTGGGAAGGCTTCACTCAGTGTGTTAAATTATAGCTCTATTTCAATCTTATTATCGAATAAAGTAACTTTTGTTTTAAAAGTAGATATTAATATTATACAGTAATACATTCAAACTAATTATTGTTAACATATTCATTATTGAGGGTGGCACAGTGGTAGCGCTGCTGCCTCGCAGTTAGGTGGCCCGGGTTCGCTTCCCGGGTCCTGCCTGTGTTGAGTTTGCATGTTCTTCCCGTGTCTGTGTGGGTTTCCTCCGGGCGCTCTGGTTTCCTCCCACAGTCCAAAGACATGCAGGTTAGGTGGATTGGCGATTCTAAATTGTCCCTAGTGTGTGTTTGGCGTGTAGGTGTGGGTGTGTGTGTCCTGCGGTGGGTTGGTGCCCTGCCCGGGATTGGTTCCTGCCTTGCGCCCTGTGTTGGCTCGAATTGGCTCCAGCAGACCCCCGTGACCCTGTGTTCGGATTCAACGGGTTGGAAAATGGATGGATGGATGGATATTCATTATTGGCGACACGGTGGCACAGTGGGTACCGCTGCTGCCTGGCAGTAAGGAGACCCAGGTTCGATTCCTGGGTCCACCCTGCGTGGAGTTTGCATGTTCACCCTGTGTCTGCGTGGGTTTCCTCTGGGTACTCTGGTTTCTTCCCACAGTCCAAAGACCTGCAGGTTAGGTGCATTGGTGGTTCTAA
Source organism: Polypterus bichir lapradei (assembly GCA_026402145.1). Taxonomy (NCBI): domain Eukaryota; kingdom Metazoa; phylum Chordata; class Cladistia; order Polypteriformes; family Polypteridae; genus Polypterus; species Polypterus bichir. Next base: position 7,857,616 of record JANRMT010049829.1, read on the forward strand.
ATTGTCCCTGGTGTGTGTGTGCACCCTATGGTGGGCTGGCAGGCCGCCTGGGATTGGCTCCAGCAGACCCCCGTGACCCTGTAGTTAGGAAATAATGGGTTGGATAATGGATGGATGGATATTCATTATTTCATTAATTGTAGTGCAAAAACTAAACTGACAGCTAAAAATGTATTTTGTGAAATTACATGATGGAGAATTATTATTATTTTTTAATTCAGCATACAAGAAAATTATAAAAATCATATGAAATAATCAAAGCAATTTTAAAATGTATACCGGTATTATTATTCTGGTTGTGTAGAAGCAGACTGGGCACCCACTGGGCGTGGGCACCCTCAGCCCCAATAAAGGCACTCGGAGTCTCAGGACAGGCAGCAGAATCAAGATTTATTGAACGGCGCACATGCAGACTGACTTTCAGATGCAATGAGTGAGCAGCCTTGGGCAGCTCTACATTTACTACAGTTCTTATTACACAAGCCATCATTCATCCTCATCTGACTCCTAACATTCCCCTGCTCTAGTTCTGCCTCTAATTAATCCCACCATTATTTCTCAGGTTAGGTTAGGGAAAAAAGAATCCCCATGAGTTTTGATTACACTGCTCCAATAATGAGCTTTGTGCTTCTCTCTGCTTATGGGGTTTCAGGAAGCACTGGCCATCTTATACCAATATAATATATTATATTATATTATATTATACCCAGGTTAACAC
>JANRMT010049829.1:7858733-7871165 GCA_026402145.1 Polypterus bichir lapradei
TCAGAGGGTTAACTCGTACACTGCTGTGGCTCCAAAGGATGTTCTGCCTTGATGGGCTTGAGTTCATCCCTGGTCCCTATGCTGTGGTTCCAAGAGATGTTCTGCCTTGATGGGCTTGAGTTCATCCTCGGTCCCTTAGCTGTGGTTCCAGAGGATGTTCTGCCTTGATGGGCCTGAGTTCATCCCTGGTCCCTTTCCCTTCGTACGTGCTACCCCTCTTCTCCCTATATCTAGTTCATCCTATATTTGTCCAGTTCCTCCTACATTTGCCTTGTATTTGTCTTTCCTACCTGTTTCATATTCCTTGGAATTTTGCTCACAGTCCGGGTGTGGTTCCATTGGATGTCCTGCCTGGATGGGCTTGGTTTCATCCCTGGTCCTATCCCTTTCCTGTTTGCTTATTCCTTTCCCCTATCTGTTTGTTGTTCTCCTACCCATCCAATTACATTTTTATGTACTAGGATGTGGCTCCAAGAGTTGTTCTGCCCGGGTGAGCTTGAATTTGACTCTCGGTCCTGTTCCCTCTGTACATGCCTGTTAATTTCTCTATATTCTCCGTTTTACTGTTCTTTTTCTATCTTATTCACTTTTTGTGTTTGTGACGTATTAATTGGTATCCGGGGACACTTATATTAGGCTGTGGTTCTAGTTGTGGTTCTGCATGGTTATGCCTGAGGTCCACCGTGGTCCATTTCCTTTTATATAATTTCCCCTTTTCCAATCAACACTGTTCCTATTTTGTCCTATCCTTTTTATTCCTGTATTCCTTTCCCTAATACTAATCTTTACTTAACTGACAATCCTCTTGTTTTTTTGTCTTTTGTGTGTGTCCCTATTCCTGGTCCTTAACATTAGGTGCTAGAGTTACAGTTGCTACCTCATCCTATGATGTTAAGTTTCGAATTTGGCTCCGGTAAGTTTGTCTATGTTATATTTTATCTTTATAACTTTAATCTTTTGTTGTTTAAACTTAGACTTTTGATGTATAAAGTTATACTTTATGTTGTATACTGACTTAACATTAGGTGCTAGGGTTACAGTTGCTACCTCATCCTGTGATGTTAAGTTTAGAATTTGGATCGGGTAAGTTTGTCTATTTTATATTTTAATCTTTTGTTGTTTAAACTTAGACGTTTGATGTATAAAGTTATACTTTATGTTGTATACTGACTTAACATTAGGCGCTAGGGTTACAGTTGCTACCTCCTCCTGTGATGTTAAGTTTAGAATTTGGATTGGGCAAGTTTGTCCATTTTATAACTTATATTTATAACTTTAATCTTTTATTGTTTACACTTAGACGTTTGATGTATAAAGTTATACTTGATGTTGTATACTGACTTAACATTAGGCGCTAGGGTTACAATTGCTACCTCATCCTGTGATGTTAAGTTTAGAATTTGGAACGGGTAAGTTTGTCTATTTTATATCTTATATTTATAACTTTAATCTTCTATTGTTTAAACTTAGACGTTTGATGTATAAAGTTATACTTTCTGTTGTATACTGACTTAACATTAGGCGCTAAGGTTACAGTTGCTACCTCATCCTATGATGTTAAGTTTAAAATTTGGATTGGGGAAGTTTGTCTATTTTGTAATTATGACTTTAATCTATAAGTCAACTAAACGTTTGATGTGTAAAGTTATACTTTATGTTATATACTAACTTAACATTAGGCGCTAGGGTTACAGTTGCTGCCTCATCCTGTGATGTTAAGTTTAGAATTTGGATCGGGTAAGTTTGTCTATTTTATATCTTATATCTTATATTTATAACTTTAATCTTTTATTGTTTAAACTTAGACGTTTGATGTATAAAGTTATATTTTATATTGTATACTGACTTAACATTAGGCGCTAGGGTTACAGTTGCTACCTCCTCCTGTGATGTTAAGTTTAGAATTTGGATCGGGTAAGTTTGTCTATTTTATATCTTATCCTTATAACTTTAATCTTTTGTTGTTTAAACTTAGACGTTTGATGTATAGAGTTATACTTTATGTTGTATACTGACTTAACATTAGGTGCTAGGGTTACAGTTGCTACCTCCTCCTGTGATGTTAAGTTTAGAATTTTGAGTCGGGGAAGTTTGTCTATTTTGTAATTATGACTTTAATCTATAAGTCAACTAAACGTTTGATGTGTAAAGTTATACTTTATGTTATATACTAACAACATTAGGCGCTAGGGTTACAGTTGCTACCTCCTCCTGTGATGTTAAGTTTAGAATTTGGATCGGGTAAGTTTATTTTATAACTTATATTTATAACTTTTAATCTTTTATTGTTTTGAATTAGGCGTTTGATGTTTAAAGGTTATTTTTTTGTTGTATATAGGGTTAGGGTTAGGTTGAGGGGTTGTCAAACCCCACTCTGTCCATCATGTCTGTCTGACAAGGCCTACCCATACTCCCTACAAGCTCAGCACTTGCTACCATTATTTACAGCCAAAGAGTTCACATCCCCTCTCTAAGTGAGGGGCCCATCCTTTTCCAACTCTCCTGCACGCCTAACCTTTGGCTTATGAACTATTGGTTGTTTCTAGCTCATATAGAATAATAAAAATATGTAGGCATAAGTCTTTTTAATCATAACTCTTACATCTTAATGCTTAGTAAAATAAAATATTTACTTTTCTCATGTGTTTATAATACTTTGGTAGTACGTAGAAATTACCAATTTCAAGAATATATTTTTCTATTGTTGCAGGATAGCCAAAGTTTGAAACCCGCAGAGAGCAGATATCTAACATAACTGGCTTCAAGTACAGTCTGAGCCTGGTTCTATGAAACCTCAAACCACATTTTCTATGCACATTTCTTGTCTCCCGTAGACTAATGACAGTAGTGTAATATCATCAAGGCCCATGAGATTATCATTTTGGTTTTAGTGTCAGAGCGGGACATTTTTTTATACACTAGGTGGTGTTATTTCGCTCTTAGGCAAAGGAACGTGTAAATATTACACTTAAAATGCAGCAGATGAAGAAGCAATAGGCACCCATTGTTGGGACGGGGGTGTGAAATTAAAAGGCAAATTTCCTGAGTAATCCCGTTGCTGATTTTGTCATGGCTGTCTGCAGGATGGAGGTATTTGCTGTCTTGCAAAGTAGTCACCACTTTGAAGTTTTGGCTGGTTGAGTATACAAACAATACAAAGTTGTGATGACAGACCTGTTCCTTCCTTGTTTTCTGTTTGTATTTACCTGACTTGGAGATTACTTGTCTGACAATATTGGTTTCTAATCAGCATATCTGTACTCATTCATGGTCGTTAACAATACATTTTGTTAACTTGTGTTTTCATTAATTGTGAAACCCAGGAAAATTAGATGTGTCATTGTTTAAACTGATTGTCCAGGACTGACAACGGCAGGGACTGAAGGAGATTTAAAACTTTTGGGCAGGAGAAGGCAGGGTAGGGACGGTCCACTGAGAACGCTGCCAAGACTCTCGGATAGAGCACAGGGGCTCGCTGGCAGAGTGGGGTACGTGGCTGGTGCGACGTGAGGGACACGGACGGCAGCACTTACCCCGAGGGATGAAGAGACAGCTCCACAAGAAGACAGTTGTGGGTCCAACGAGAGAGGGAAGCTGCATGAAAGGACTGCGCAAAGCTGGCGGACGAGAAGTGAGGTGTGCCGAGGTCACAGCAACACAAGGAGCCAAGAATGGAGAAAAAATAAAGAACGACGAGGAGACGCTGAAAGGGATTCCACGATTTGACAAAACTTCTGTTGGAAAATGAGTGTCCGGTGAACAGAGTGCATCTGTGGACAGTAGGACGATTAATTGTTGGGGTAACACAGTGCACAAACTGGACTCTGCGCCACTAAAGGTTGTATCCTCCACTTCATGTTTTTAACGGACTTTTAGAGTGTGGACTGTGTGCATTCCTTTTACAAAAAAAAGGAATTTTGTTCCAGATATTGTTAGATTTTTTTAATGTTCATTTATCTTTTTTATGTACTTTATATTGTCTTGTGTAATAGAAGTTACTGTTGCTTTTCCTGAAACTACTGTTGTGTATTTCATTGTGTGTTTACTCACCACCCAATTTAGAGAAACCTGTGTGCTATTATCTGTAAATTTCAGGAGTTCCCAGTCTCTTAATAAAACTGGGTGGCATAGATTGATATTTTAATAGTGTCTAAATTAGTGTGTGACCAGACACCTGTCACATTAGAATAGCCTTAGCTGTATCAAAATAAAGTCTGACGATAGTAGAAAACTAAAAACGCCTAGTTTCAGGTAAAGTCTGAGCTTAGTTCTTTGAAGTGTCTAACCACATTTTTGTTTATGCTTACAAAACAGTCAACACATTTAGTACCGAAAGTGAGTAAGAGATGTACTGCCTGCATTCAGAGCTTCATTGTCTGCGTAGGTTTAAGTGCTTTCAGTCTTATGCATATTATTCACAGTTTCAGTCTGTCAGGTTTCAGAATTGCTGCATTTTTATTTTGATCTTATTAGATAACTGAAGCCATAACATTTGCTATCTCACTATTTTAAGAGTTTGATTTTTAGATTTGAGTCCATCCATCCATCCATCCATCCATTATCCAACCCGCTATATCCCAACTACAGGGTCAATGGGGGTCCACTGGAACCAATCCCAGCCAACACAGGGCACAAGGCAGGAAACAAACCCTGGGCAGGGCGCCAGCCCACCGCAGTAGATTTGAGTCTGATTCCATTCTTCTTCTTCTATAATACGCTACTGTGGCAGTCCGTTTGTCTGTCCAGGATTTTAAATCACCTCTAGCTCACAAACCGTTTGACCGATTGACCTGAAATTTGGTTCATATATACTACATGACGTCTACTATCCGCTTTTGGGGTGATGATTGACCTCCACGGTTACTCCTCTTTTTCTTTTTATTTCATTGTAGAATCAACTCTCGGCAGCGGCCAGTAGGTGTATGGGCGCCATTCTCAACCCTACCACCTTCGCCGTCACTTCCCCTACCGCTTCATATCTTAAATCATTCTTGAGGCCTGATTGAAGACTTAAGTGCCAGCTTAAGTGAAAAATTAAAGAAAACATACTAAGTAATTGTAACACAAACACTGACTTAATCAGTTTTAATGTGAAAAGATGCCGACAAAAGTAGAGAAGAAGTGGGCCGCTAGGGTGGAGAAAAGAAGAGCTGCTCAGGAAGCAGCAAGCACATCAACCTCTGAGCAAACGAATGCTAAACGTACAAAGAAAGAGGATGAAAACTAGGAATGCTCAAGTCAAGTGTATTCAGTACATGTCATTGTGCAGTACGCCCTTACTGGTACTGCATATTTATCAGAACATCAGAGTTGCTTAGGTGTATTTCAAACAGGTCATTTGGCAATAGAGGTTGTGTGGGTATGTTAATAAAATCAGATTTTTACCAGAGGGATAAAGCAGTGGTCCTCTTTTGAGAAAGCAAAACCTTTTGCTTTCATAATGTCTGAATTGATCCTTAGAAGTGGTGTTTATGTGTACTGCATTTATGCATACACAGCCATTTAAATTGGGTTTTATCTTCTTTTAGTTTATTTCTTCCCACTTCTATGTGTGCCTGATCAACCTTTTTCTTCCTACAGGCTGGTTCTGCATCTCCTCCCCAGTCAGACTCTTTTTCTCTCAGATCTTCTTTTGCTTTATCCATCCACCTCCACTTTGCCTCCCTCACTTTCTCTTCCCCTGTACTTCCATTCCCATCACTCTTTCCCTGTCTCTCCCCATCACATGTCCATACCACTTCAGCCTACTTTCCTGTACTTTCTTAGCTATCTCTCTCACTTTTGTTGTACCCCTTATTGTCTCATTTCTTGTTCTGTCCTTTTTTGTAACTCCACACATCCATAATTTCAACATTCTCATTTCTGCCACATCTGGCTTCTTCTCCTGTGCTCCCTTACTGGCCATGTCTCAGTTCCACATATCATTGCTGGTCTTAACACTGTCTTAAAATCCTTACCTTTAACATTCGGCTTAATTCTTTCAATCACACAATACTTCTGATACCTTCTTCCAATTGTTCCATCCACAATGCACTTTATCGGTTATCTCTACATCTAGTTTCCCATCTTGTGCTACAACTGATCCTAGATATTTAAACTTACCCACTCTTTTCAGTAGCTCTCCCTGCAGACTCACTTCTAAATCCTGATCATCATTATGCCATTATTAAGATATCCTGTTTTCTTCTTCCTATTTATCTTCAATTCTCTGCCTTTCAAAGCCCTTTTCCATTCTTCGAACTTCCTCTCAAATCCCTCTTTTCTGATGCTACACAAGATAATGTCAGCCTGCACCGTGGGGATTGGTCTTTTATCCAGTGACCAGGACCAGTGCCACCATTATGGTGAATCAGGCATTCGTCTAAGGAGCAGATCGTAAGGAAGGGGAAAACCCAGCAGCACAGGTTGGCTACTGTGGTTGCTGAAAGTTGGGAAAGACAAAGAAAAGGAAACCAATATAAAATAAAAAGCAATTTCTTTATTCTTGGTGAGTTAGAGAGACTGTGAGACTGCACACCCTCCAGCTCAGAGCAACTGATTTGAGTTCAGGCAGACTGCTCTAAAAGAGAAAAAGTCTCTCTTTTATCCCCTAGCTTGTTCATTAGCCAAAGAGAGAAGAAAAAAAACAAAGCAGTTCATTTTGACGTCATACATAGATTGCTATAAATTACATTTACATCCTGATTTATTACATGCAGGAGTGCCCAGTTTCTTACCAAAATAAAGAGTTATCAGGGCACTCACATTCCTACAAATACGCCGTAATCAGCACACAGACACAAGACCAGTTTACAGCAGTTTCTTATAGTTCAGTACATTAGTTACAAGGAAATGACATTCTTATAGCTTTAATATCTTCATTAGATTTTGTCTGGTTAGATTAATAAATCCTTATTTATTAATCCATAAGGGACATGTTTCTTATAGTTTTAAGCAAGAATTCAGAAACCGATCACATTGATTTATAATATCACAGGGTGTTCTGTTAGTATCAAGAAGTCAGCATTTTCTCATAAAAGAATGCATGTTAATCACATAATTCTGTGCATAAACTTAATTCCTTTTCTACCTAAATGAAGATCAAATCATATAGAAGTAAAAAAAAATATATAGCTCTCTGCAGCATGATTAATACAAAATACAGCCCTTGAGTTAAATACTTATAATCATTACAGTTAATAATGTTTTTTCTTCCTCACTACCAAATAGTTGATTGGCACACTGATAAGCTTGGTTAATTGCGCAAAATAACCTGTCACCAGCACTGTCCATAATTCAGCACATCCATAAGAGGTGAAGACTTAAAGGAGATCTCTGGTGCAGAAATCCTCTAACTAGGATCTCATTTATTACCCCAACACTGCTTTTAACCCGAGTCCTCACTCCCTTGTACATATACACTCTTCTCTGGTTCTCCTTTCTCTCTCATGCACCTCCAAACCTCTTGATGTGGTACTCTATCATGAGCCTTCTCCAAATCAATAAACACCATATACAAACCTTTCTGTTTTCCTCAATGCTTCTCCATCAGCTATCACAATGCAAAGGCTACATCAGATGTTCCTCTTCCTGGCATAAAACCCAGCGGTCCCTTTCCCTATGGTTATCTCTTCCCTAAACCTTCTCTCTATAACGCTTTTCCAAATTTTCCTTGTGTGTGACATCAGCCTTATCCCACTCTAGTTTCCACAATCCTGAATATCGCCCTTCTCCTTATAAATGAGTACAACCCCACTGTTCCTGCACTCCTCCGTGTTCTCTCCTGTCCATAGACCTTCTGTGTTAGATCCCACAACACATCCACTCCCTCTTCTCCTAGACTCTTCCACACTTCTGCTGGAATTTCATCCAGTCCTGCTGCCTTTCAATCTTTCATTCTTTTCAGTGCTAACCTTGGATGTGGTCACAGATAGTAGTGACAATATGAAATTTGCTACTGAGGGATTTTTAATTTCAACTACAAAATTGCAAGTTAAAATTCAAATACTTGGCTTTTGTGTCACCTTCACCAAATTGTTTAACCCTATCAAATTCAAATAATGTTTTACAAGGATGTATGGTATTGTATTATACACATGTTTGGGTGTGTTGTCTGTGAAAAGCACTGTGTAAAATTAACCTCAAGGGTTTATTAAACTGCAGTTAGTGTAGGGTTAGTTTTTTAACCAGATTGTTTAACGGAATATGAAAAATGAGAGGATCCCTGATGAGTGGAGAAGAAGTGTACTGGTGCTGATATTTAAGAATAAGGGGGATGTGCAGAACTGTAATAACTACAGGGGGATAAAATTGATGAACCACAGCATGAAGGTATGGGAAAGAGTAGTGGAAGCTCAGTTAAGAAGTGAGGTGATGATTTGTGAGTAGCAGTGTGGTTTCATGCCAAGAAAGAGCACCACAGATGTGATGTTTACTCTAAGGATGTTGATGGAGAAGTTTAGAGAAGGCCAGAAGGAGTTGCATTGTGTCTTTGTGGACCTGGAGAAACCAAATGACAGGGTGAGGAGAGAGGAGCTGTGGTATTGTATGAGGAAGTCGAGAGTGGCAGAGAAGTATGTAAGAGTTGTACAGGATATATACGAGGGAAGTGTGACAGTGGTGAGGTCTGTGGTAGGAGTGACGGATAAATTCAAGGTGGAGGTGGGATTACATCAGGGATTGGCTCTGAGCCGTTTCTTATTTGCAATGGTGATGGACAGGTTGACAGACGAGATTAGACAGGAGTCCCTGTGGACTATGATGTTTGCTGATGACATTGTGATCTGTAGCGATAGTAGGGAGAAGGTTGAGAAAACCCTGGAGAGGTGGAATAAAGGTCAGTAGGACCACCATGACAGAATACATGTGTGTGAATGAGAGGGAGGTCAGATGAATGGTGGGAATGCATGGACTAAAATTGGCAAAGGTGGATGAGTTTAAATACTTGGGATCAACAGTACAGAGTAACGGGGATTGTGGAAGAGAGGTGAAAAAGAGAGTGCAGGCAGGGTGGAATGGGTGGACAAAAGTGTCAGGGGTAATTTGTGACAGACGGATATCACCAAGAGTGAAAGGGAAGGTCTACAGGATGGTAATGTGACCAGCTATGTTATATGGGTTGGAGACGGTGGCACTGACCAGAAAGCAGGAGACAGAGCTGGAGGTGGCAGAGCTAAAGATGGTAAGATTTGCATTGTGTGTGACGAGGATGGACAGGATTAGAAATGAGGACATTAGAGGGTCAGCTCAAGCTGGACGGTTAGGAGACAAAGTCAGAGAGGCGAGATTGCATTGGTTTGGACATGTGCAGAGGAGAGATGTTGGGTATACTGTGAGAAGGATGCTAAGGACAGAGCTGCCAGGAAAGAGGAAAAGAGGAAGGCCTAAGAGGAGGTTTATAGATGTGGTGAGAGAGGACATGCAGGTGATGGGTGTAACAGAACAAGATGACGAGGACAGAAAGATATGGAAGAAGATGAGCCGCTGTGACAACCCCTAATGGGAGCAGCCGAAAGTTAGTGTTGGGTTAGTTAACGCCAGCTCTTGTGGTGGTGGTGTCACGGCAAGAGGACAAAAAGTCCCCTGACACTGATCCCTTTTCTTAGGTTCCTCTTCAGACTGAATAGAAATTCCTCCCTACCCATATGTCAGGGTTTGGGCCAGAATGCATTTAAAGTAAAATCTTCATGTCAAGAACCAATGTAAAGTTGGAACTGTAAAGGGGAAGCTGATGTCTTCAGTCACTGGATTTAAATTTGGTAGAAGTGTGTCAAGCATGACAAAACAGCCATGACAAAATGAGTACTTAAAAAATAAACCGAAAAAACAAAAGTTGTCACAGAAAATATGAGTAATAGGCAAATAAAGCCACCCTTGCGTAGAGAAATATGTGCACTCCCATTATCTGGATAGTGATAGGTCTGATTTATTTTACTTCACCATGACTAAACAAAGACAAAAAAAAAACAGTTTTACATGTTACTTTCTGAGTAATAACTTTAAAGTTCTTTAGACTGTAATCTTGTATCAGTAGGATTTATTACCAGAGTGAATGATGTGGAAAATTGTAAAACTGAATCATGTAGCATGCAGTCACTCCAAATGCACATATTTAAGCTGTATCGTGTTATTGCATTAGGTGGATTTAAAAGTGAATGGATGAACATTTGTGCAACAAGATAAAAAAAAAGTGTCTACCAGAAAATGCTACATTTCAAATGTCAGTATGATAATAAAAATGATGTTTTTGCCTTATACTCAGTCCTGGAAATAACCTTTAAAAAAATCTTGCAATGAGGTCATGTCTGTGTGCCACCATAATCAGGACCAAAGAGTGACAAATTTCCAAAACTTTATTAAAAATACTGATTTATTTATTTACAAGACAAAAGTGAGATTATAAAGAGAATATAAAACTAACACATAAAAAAGAAAATAGACACTCTTTGCCTACTTGGCCAGACTAAATGGGATTTGGACCCGTCTATCAGAAGTATAGCCATGGCCTACAGGCTTGAGAATGACCCAAGTGTTGGATTTCACAAAGTTTGCTGCTTCAGTGTTTTTAGATCTTTTCGTCAGATGTTTCTATGGTATACTGAAGTAGAATTACAAGCATTTTAGAAATTTCGAAGACTTTTATTGACAATGACATGAAGTTTATGCAAAGAGTCCATATTTGCAGTGTTGGCCCTTCTTTCTTTTTCAAGACCTCTGCAGTTCACCCTGGCATGCTGTCCGTCAATTTCTGGGCCAAATCCTGACTGATGAAAGCCCAATCTTGCGTAATCAATGCTTGGAGTTTATCAGAATTGGTGGGTTTTTGTTTGTCCACCCGCCTCTTGAGGATTGACCACAAGTTCTCAATGGGATTAAAGGTCTGGGGAGTTTCCTGGCCATGGACTCAAAATGTCGATGTTTTGTTCCCCTGAGCCACTTAGTTATCACTTTTGCCTTATGGCCCAGTGCTCCATCGTGCTGGATTGTTCATTGTTGGTCACCAAACTGTTCTTGGACGGTTGGGAGAAGTTGCTCTCAGAGGATGTTTGGGTCCCATTGTTTTTCTTTGCAGAGGTCTTGGAAAAAGAAAGAAGGGCCAACACTGCAAATATTGACTCTTTCCATAAACGTAATGTAATTGTCAATAAAAGCCTTTGAAACTTATGAAATGCTTGCAATTCTGCTTCAGTATACCATAGAAACATCTGACAAAAAGATCTAAAAACATCCATCCATCCATTATCCAACCCACTATATCCTAACTACAGGGTCACGGGGGTCTGCTGGAGCCAATCCCAGCTAGCATAGGGCGCAAGGCAGGAACAAATCCTGGGCAGGGTGCAGGGCACACACACACCAAGCATAATTTAGGATCGCCAATGCACCTAACCCAACGTTTCTCAAACTTTAAGTATTTGCGACCCGAGTTTTCATAACAGTTTTAATCGCGCCCCCCCTAACTTTTTTACCTACTTAACTTTTATCGACATTTATCTAACTCTGTATTTATTGTTCTAGTATTAGAATGTAGTTTAAGTTAATTTGTTTTGGTTTCAACAGATGTTTTTTTCATATTTTTGATTCTTGTTTTCTTTTTTTCACATCTTCGCACCCCCCTTTTTGTTACTTTGTGCCCCCCTAGGGGGGCCCGCCCCACAGGCTCAGAACCACTGACCTAACCTGCATGTCTTTGGACTGTGGGAGGAAACCACGCAGACATGGAGAGAACATGCAAACTCCACGCAGGGAGGACCTGGGAAGCGAAACCGAGTCTCCTTGCTTTCGAGGCAGCAGTGCTACCACTGCGCCACTGTGCTGCCCCACTCTAAAAACACTGAAGCAGCAAACTTTCTGAAAAATTATATTTCTGTCATTCTCAAAACTTTTGGACATGGCTGTAGCTGATCAACCACTTGTCCCCTAACTAAGACCACGCAGCCACGCATATCAAATAGTCTCACTCTGATCTCCTAAAGTGTCTCCTCGATCCTTTGCTCCCAACTCATTGCCACACTCCAGCACAATGGTGGCCCTGGCAGGGTGCGGCCCTTTTATCCTCCACTGGGGTTACATTTAGACAATATCAGGAATAATTTCCAGAATGAGGAGCACTGCGTGAAAGTGCTGGGATGACCTCCCAAAAGCTCCAATACATTTCTGAGCCTTAATGCAACAAGTTCCAAAGCATGTCAAGTCCCATACAGTTGCAAAAGCACTTCCAATAATGCCCATTAGAGGGGGGTTTATGCAGAAACTTCATAAAAGTAAAATAGTTTTATTTTTCACAGAAATGCTCTGCCCCACAGTTAAGCTCGGTAGAGCATGATGGCATAATGGAGTTGCCTAAATACACGACAATCAAAAGCGAACACAGTCCCAATACAGAAATTCCAAGGCAAAGTCAAAAAGATAGATAGATAGATAGATAGATAGATAGATAGATAGATAGATAGA
>JANRMT010049829.1:7881165-7901362 GCA_026402145.1 Polypterus bichir lapradei
TATTGTTGCTCAGCCTTCTCATAATCCCAAACATCTTTTCAGCGAGAGCTCACTTGACTTTGTGTGTTTGAGACAGAGCTCCTGGGGTCTCTGGACCTTTATCTCAAAAGTGTTTATGAAAATCCATCAGTCAAATCTTACCTAATAAATTCATGTCTTCTCTTTTGCATGTCCATCTTCTTGAGCGTAACTTTATTTTTTGTACCATTCTTCTGTAACAACTGTACTAGTACTTGTGCTACTGTACTATAATGTCTTGTCCCCAGCCCCACTGTACTATTACGTTGCATTTTACTTGTGTACATTTTAATAAATAAGATAATTTTTTTATTTCCTATCTATATTGAAATGTATCTTTGCTTACTTTATAAAGCAACGTTCAACTTTGTACTCTTTAAATAATGCTATCAACTTTAAATAAATATTTATTGAATTGATATGGTCTTTCTGTATATTTAAACACTAAGTCTACACATCCAGGCCTTGGTCTTGTGACGTCTGGACTACTGCGACTCTTTACTTTGCACTAATGTGCTGTCAAGCCAATGAAGAGGGTTCAAACAGTCTTGTGTCCCACGAGCCGTGATGTGCGTGTGTCACTCTTCTTTTCCAGTCACTCCACTGACACCCTGTAGCAGCACCCATTTTTTTTGTTTTTAATTTTATCGATTTTATTAAAATCAAATAACATTCCATACAAATAACTCGAGTTTTACAAAAAAAAAAAAAAAAAGGTTCTAAACAAATCAACCCCACCCCTGAGAAAGAGAGCCAGGCCAGCAGTGTAAAACTTTATGCTAGTAAAGACAAATGAATAAATAAAATAATAAATGAATAAAGATAAATGGAGTAAAAGAGGGGAGAGAACCTGCTTCCTCAATTTAAATGCTTATTCTAAAATGTTATTGATCAGATCCTGCCAGGTTTTTAAAATGTTCTGCACAGATCCTCTAAGTGCGAATTTGATTTTTTCCAGTTTCAAATAATATAAGACATCAGTTACCCACTGACTTAGAATAGGAGAGTTAGGATTCTTTCAGTTGAACAAAATAAGTCTACGTGCCAGTAGTGTAATAAAAGCAATTCCAGTTTGTTTGTCCTTCTCCACTTTAAGCCCAATAACTCCTAGGCACCAAAGGCCAGACCTTCACAAAAATAATTGAAGGGTGGATTTGCCCTTTTTGGACATTTTTGGGCAACCCCTACTAGGTGGTAAGTCAGTACCGCAAAGGATTTTCTAGACATAAGTAAGGAGTAAAAAAATGGACTGACTGGACAACCTATTGGTGAATATTGAAGCCACGATTCCAAATTATGCCTATAAAAGGAAAGGATTTAAAAAGAAAACACCAATGCAAGTTCATCATTACTTCTCTAACCAATTTATTTCATGTTCACAAGACATGGGACAAAGCAGCATCTGTTGCTATTGGTCTTCAAGACAGAACATTGTGAGGGACAAACTCGTGTCCCAGCCGGTGTGGACCTCACTCCCTCACCTGGCCCGGAGGCCTTGATAACGGAAGGTCAGGGAGACAATGACAATATAATAATAATAATGTTAAGAATAATAATTGTATATTTCATGTATAGCACCCTTTCCATGCCAGGACCCAGATATGAAAGGACATTACAGTGGCTACAGCGGGGCTGGCATCCTAACAGCCACTGAGTGACACCCAGGATGGACTTGGGAACAGGGAAAGTGACAACAGTGGGCGACTGCCTGGTACAGGTAGAGCCTCCCCCTGTACACTGGGTGGCAGCATCCAGTCTGGCAAAACCCGTTATGGATGCCTGTGGTCCCGTGGGCCTGCCCTGTCAGATTCTGTGGGGGTCACCAGGGGGGAGATGTCAGATAGCGATGATACAAGGACCACTGTAGTCCTGCATGACCTGGAAGTCCGGAATTAGAAGAGAGTCATCCACACGGGAACACGGTTAGAAACTTATTAAGGCTAAATTTCACAGAAATAATTTTGCTTTACACAGAGAACCATAGACACATGGAATATGCTACCAAGTAGCGTGGCATACAGTGGGACTTCAGGGGCTTTCAAAACTCGACTTGATGTTATTTTGGAAGAATTGAGTTAATTAATTTTGTTGGGCTGACTGGCCTGTTCTCGTCTAAATTGTATCCTGATAGGCATTTAATGTAGTCAACTAAAAAATGCAATTACATCTTATTATCACAATTACCTTTGAATTACCTATTGTTACAGAAATATTTAATAAACAAAACTGTGATAACTGACTCTTTGGTAAAGTAACTAAAAAATGTAAAATGCAACAAATTTCCTATCAGTGAACTAAGTCCTCGAATGTACCTGAACGTTACACTATGAGTTTTTAGTTTTTACTTACCCCACGTAGATTGTAGTGGTGACTAAGATAAATGAACATAAACAGGAAACTAAAGCCTCAAAGGAGTCACTTTTTGAACTGGAAAGGACCAATGAATGAGAGGGAAAGGCGGGCCTTCAATTCTGAATTTTTCCCCATGATGCTTTACTTTACTGTTTATGATTTGTGCTGTTTATGCCTCAAATAAGTATTTAACAATATTTAAAAAAACCATGTTTTGCATAATGTGTGCATACATCTGCACACGTGGCTTATGGATATTTTTTTCTTTTCCTCATAGATGTTTTTCACATCATTTGCTGTTTTCCAGTGTTGGTCACTATTGGGTCCCATTCTGTCAGAAGCTTTGTTATCTTCTTTCTCTGTGAAAACACAACATTTGAAGTTTTTTCCTCCATGACCACTACAAAGCACATGGGGGTAAGTAACATTTAAAATATTTTTCTGGGTGGAGTGTTCCTTTAACTCTTGGTAGCCTTTGAATGGATGTGTTGTTGCATATGATTGGCCCGTTTTTTAAGACATCTTTTATCCAAATTGTCATTTCTATATGAAATGATTCAGAATGCTGCTAACTTGGGACAAACACATCTGGACTTAAACCACCTTCATACACTACCAGTCAAACATTTTAAAACGCCCAGTGTAATCAGTTGAAGTGCAATGCATGACCTCAGATGGTGAAAAGGTATGCAGTTTAAATTTAAAGGTTAGGTTAGCAAACATTGAAAAAAAAGTAAATTTCACAATTTTACAAGTGGGTCTTCTTCAGGGACCACCTAATAGGTCACAGCCTACAGATGTTCTGCAGCAGTTAAAGTTAAGCCTTGTAAACTGAAGCAAACAATTTGCACAAGTGTCCCAACTTCTGTTGATTACTTAAAAACGCTCTGTCTGTCTTAAAGCAGAGTTGGAGCAGACTGTGCTAGTACACCCTCTGAAGTACCACTTGGACACGCTACACTGTAGAAAGTTATAAATTCCAGCAATAATGACAAGTAAACGGCAATTAAAGTGCAGGCCTATCATTTAGGGAAAACAAAATCGAAGTGTCAGTGAGTCCGGGGGTGTCCCGCACAATCCAAAGGCAACTGGAAACGGGAAGAAACTCTGATAGGAGGAGATCTGGTGGAGCCAAAGTCACACAAGCCGATCAGAAGATGAGTTTCTGAGGGGTCGCCAGCTTGTGTGATCACAGGCACCTCACAGTACAGCAGCTTCAAACATGAAGAAGCAAGGCTCAGTTTCCGCTGTGAAGAGGAGACTTTGTGCTGCAGGTTTGACAGGGCGAGTGACAGGGCGAGGGTCTGGAAATACCAGCTGTAGGCAACTGCAGGACGAGGTGGAGGTTAGGAGCCGGCACTGATACAGCGCATCGCCGCACCCACCACACAACAAACCAACTCAGGATCCAGATTAGGACCTGAGTGCAGCCATGCAGACTGGAAGAAAATCGAATGACCCAATGAATCGAAATCTGAAGCCTTTGGTTCATCAAGCAGGGTGTTGGTACCCCGTCGAGTTGGTGACAGGATGGTTCCTCAGTGTGTGACACCAACTGTCCAACGTGGAGGAGGAAGTGTGCTGGTCTGGGGTTCTTTTGCTGGAGGCAGAGTTGGTGACTTGCTAGTGTGACTGGCATTCAGAATCAAAGGGGTTACCACAGTATGGCTGTTATATCAGGAAAAGGTGCAGGCTTCTTTAATGAATTGAATAAAATTTTGTACACTTGATTCCTTGACTTATTTGCCATTGTTTATTTATTCTGTGCCTTGACGTCATGAAACAGTCAGTCAGTCATTTTCCAGCCCTGCTTGATCCTAACACAGGGTCACGAGGGTCCACTGGAGCCAGTCCCAGCCAGCACAGGGCACAAGGCAGGAAGAAATCCCGGGCAGGGTGCCAGCACACCTCAGGGCACACACAAAGCACAATTTAGGATTGCCATTGCACTTACATGTCTTTGGACTGTGGGAGAAAACCCACGCAGACAACCTGCAAACTCCACGCAGGGGGGACCCGGGAAGTGAACCCAGGACTCCTTACTGCGAGGCAGCAGCGCTACCACTGCGCCACCGTGCTGCTCCTTCATGAAACATTAAGACATTAAACTTTGTGCATTTCCATAAAAACTGAGGTGTTCTAAACCTTTTGACTGGTAGTGTAGATGAAGATACATTTTTTGCTTTGTGTTTAAGGTACACGTGACTCGCAAGTGGAGGCGCACTTAAAGAGAATAATTAGAATTGAATCTTAAGAAGGCTGATAATCCTCTTTAAATCTGCTCTGGTCTCTTCTTCACTCAGCAACTTATGCTTATTATCCATCCATCCATTATCCAACCCGCTATATCCTAACTACAGGGTCACGGGGGCCTGCTGGAGCCAATCCCAGCCAACACAGGCTGCAAGGCAGGAAACAAACCCTGGGCAGGGTGCCAGCACACCGCAGGGCACACACACCAAGCACACACTAGGGACAATTTAGAATTGCCAATGCACCTAACCTGCATGTCTTTGGACTGTGGGAGGAAACCCACGCAGACACGGGGAGAACATGCAAAACTCCACGCAGGGAGGACCCAGGAAGCGAACCCGGGTCTTCTAACTGGGAGGCAGCAGTGCTACCCACTGCGCCACCATGCTGCCCGTTCATAAAAATCATTTATGAAAAATTAAAAAATGCAACTCTGAAATAATCAAAGCAAAATTTTTATGACCACTTCAAATAAAGTTAAAAGAAAAAATTGTTGCCAATATAATTGGCGTAACCCCTGAGGCCAGCACTGAGGCCTGTACTATCACAAATCTGTTCAATGGATTTGCGTTTCTATTGCTATCTCTATAAATGTCCTGAAGCATTATCTAAAGAACACAAAATAAAATGAATGGATATTCAGCAATTATGCCTATAAAAGAAAACATACAAAAATATCATGACACTTTTTTTTTTTTTTTTTTTGAGTAGCTCAAACAGTGCACTGGACCGTCTTTGTGGTGACGAGGGCCGCACCCCCTAGTTCAGTGGCCGGGAAAGGGATGTTCTGGAATCGTGCGCCATTGCTCAAGTACACTGAAGACTGTTCAGTCACGCCGTTTGCTGAGCTGCGGTCAAAGTCCTCTTGAGGAAGACGGAAAGAACCATTTAAACTGACTTCATTTGTAAATTTCAGGGACGTCTCGCTTGACACTGGGTGGGAAGCAGCTTTGAACTTTGACGCTCCACAAGCAGGCTGGACCGCGGGAGAAGACGGATCTTGTGGATCACCTAAAATGAAAAGTCAAAGAGACAACATCAATCAATTTGTTACATCTCTACGAAAAGCTAGTGCTTGTTTAGTAGGCCAGAAGTTCTCCACCAAGGTTAGTGATGTGACTCCATCAGTCCCCAATCTGCATTGTACCCAAGTCATTATGTAAAATAATAAGGCCTTGTCTCAAACAAGGAGGACTAAGCCTTTGCCCGAGATCACACTAATACATCACACAGGAAAGAACTTAGAGTTGAGAGACCTGGAAAAGTGCAGAGTCCTTTAATTTATAGCCTACACACAATCCGATATTCAGGATGTAAGGCTGATCTTTACTCCTTCTGGAATTAGTGGAATTGCATCTTGCCTGAAGAAGGGGCCTGAGTTGCCTCGAAAGCTTGCATATTGTAATCTTTTTAGTTAGCCAATAAAAGGTGTCATTTTGCTTGGCCTTTCCCCTTCTTCTGGAATTGTAAGGCCAGACTACCACCCAAAGACCCCTTATGAACGAACTGCATATTTTGTGGACAATGGGCAGTCTAAACGGATCTCTAGTTGAGCTCTTTCAACCTTCCCATGTATAATACCAGGAGACACTTGAATAAATCAAGGGACTACAATGTGCTAGTTTTTAGATCTTCAAATGAGTGTCTGCTTATAACGCCAAGAGCTAAACTTTAAAGAAGTGGTAAGGCGCCCTTCTGCTGTTATTGGCCTAAAATCTGGAATAGCTAAGGCTAATACGGTGGAGCACTTTAAAAAACTGCTAAAAACCCATTACTTTAACATAGTCTTATTAGAACTTCATGTTAGTGTAACCCTGTGTGAGAGACGGCTGGCAGCTCAATCTGGCTGGGATGTCCCAGGATGGGAAGAATGGAGAAGGGCAGCCTTTCCAGGACACTGCCTCCCCCAGGACGCTAGGTGGCAGCTCCCCTGGATGGTAAATGTACCCCAGATTCCCGCAGGGCATCATGGGACGTGGAGTCCATTTTCTCAGCCCTGTTGGATGCCGTGGGTGCTGCCAAGGGGAGCTAATAAAGCACCTGGGGACTCTCACTTTTTCTTACAACCCAGAAGTACTTCGGAGCCATGAGGACGGAAGCCCACAGTACTTCCGGGATGCTTGAGGAAGAGGATGTGGCGTTTGACCTGGAAGAAGAGGAGAAACATTTCCAGGTCCTGGCATATATAAAGGACTGTTGGAGACCCAGCAAGCTGAGCCGGAGTTGGGAGGTTGAGCGACGAAGCTGCTGGGAGTGGAGGATTGATTTATAGTATTGATTATTGAATATTGTAATTGTGGAGAGTGTGGTGCTTTGTGCACTTTATTGAAGAAAAATATTAAAATTCTTCTTAGTGCTTTTATACGTCTGTGGGGTTTCATGGGGCAACAACGCCTCTAGCGTCCACACCTGATATTCTCTATTTGCATTTAATTATCGTTTTTATCATATTTCCGCAACCCGTACTAACCCCTACTTTCTCTGCTGTTCTTTATCTGGTTTTCTGTGGTGGTGATCTGCACCACCACCATCTGATCAGGGCACCATGCAGTCCCAACATCAATGGATTGAAGGCCAGATGTCCACATGACCATCATCATCTAATTCTTCCAAACCATGAGGACTGATTGAGATCATTGATTTTAGGTAGAATGCCCAGTGGGGGCTGGGTGGTCTCGTGGACCTTGAACCCCTGCAGATTTTGTTTTAGTTTTCTCTTTTTTTGTTTTTTCTGTCCTCCTGGCCATCGGACCTTACTTTATTCTTTGCTACTTATTATTCACTAATCTTATTTTTAGATTTTTCTTTTTTTCTTTCCTCATCTTGTAAAGCTACATCATTTGTATAAAAATGCAGTATAGAAATAAATGTTGTTGTTGTTGTAGTTAACCGCATCTGGCATATTGTGTGCAGTTCTGGTCACCACACTACCAGACAGACATAGCAGCACCTGAAGTTGTGCAGAAGGAGCAATCAGGACTTAAAGGACACATCGTACTGTGAGAGGCTCACAAGAATTAAACCTATTTAGTCTGAGCAGACGAGACTTTGTGAGGACGTAACCCAGATCTTCAAAATTCTCATACTTTCAACTTCTTAATCTCCTTTCCAAACTGATAAAGTAGATACGGTAGAATTCTTTCAGGTTTTTTCGCTGAATCACACACTCAAGGGCACAAGTGGAAATTAAAGGGAAGTGCAATTAGGACTGAAGCCAGGAAGCACTTCTTCATGTGGAGGTGGGAATCTCGACCAAACTCCTGAACCATGTAGATGAAGCAGAAACCTTGACAACGTTTCAGAAGTTTCTGAATTAAATATAAATATTGGGACAGCTTAGCTATTAGGTAAATGAACCAGCTTTATGGACTGAGTTGTCTCAACTTATGTTGTCCACCAAATGAATGGGAAGGAGAACACTCTTTGGGTTCCGATAGCCCTATGCCAGATATTCTTGGTGTTGCTTTCTGGGCCAGAGTTTTCCTGATTCTCTATTGCTCCATAGAACTTTCCTGTTTATAAAATCCTAAGTGCTTTCTGCGGCTTACATTCTCATTTCCAGAAGGATCACAACATTATGATGTTAACAAACTCTATCAACTTCATATAGATACCATAACACTTGGTCACACTGGGCCAGATGTTTTTTTTTACCTGTTCTGGATGATATTTTCTTCCACTTTTGGCAAATAGCGAGCCAAAGAAAGAAAGACAGGAGAGATGCACAGGTCACAACAATCACAGATACCCACAGCTGCCAGTGGTAAGCCGGAGCTTCAGCAGTGGAAGGTTCAGCAGTGGACGTGGTCAGATCATTGAGAATTGTTTCAGCTATGACATAAAAAAATAATGATTATAATAACTTAACAAATATGAAAATTATCCTATCAAATAAGTGGTCAGTCACCGACAGTTAATCGAACTGCCTTTCAAGTAAAAACATCTGATGCCAGTCTTCTGACCCACAGTAAACGTTCATTTATTTGACTCTTCTGCTCTATAGAATTCTCTGTCTTGGATGTATTACGGGGGTTCTCAACCTGTGGGGTAACAATAAAGGGGGCGTAAAGATGTGAAAAAAAGAAAACAAGAATTGAAAATATGAAAAATACATTTATTGAAACCAAAACAAATGAACTTAAACTACATTCTGATACTAGAAAAATAAATATAGAGTTAGATAAATGTCGATAAAAGTTAAGTAGGTATAATAAAACTTGTAGCGGTGTATCGGCAGCAAAAAATATAGGAATACATTTTATTAGGGTTACAAAAAAATATTAGGGGGGCGCGATTAAAACTGTTATGAAAACACGGGTTGCAAATACTTAAAGGATGAGAAATGCTGATGTATTAGTGAGGCTCTGTTGAGTCCAACATGTAAATTAAGGCTAACTTGTTCACTCTTCTTCAGACCGTCTGACTGTCTCTACTATGTCATGGCCTGAACCAATTCCTCCAATTCCACTATACTTTATTCTTAACTAGCTGTCCCCTGTGGCTCCGTCCGCGTAGAAGTGAAACAGGACAAACTTTAAAAATCAATAAACAAACAGACATGGTACGCTCCAAAACACAGAGGTACACCGACTGGAATGGAGGTTGGAGCGTGAGTGAGGAGGGCCCTACCCGGCTCCCCACTCCTGAGGTCACGCTTCCCTCTCAGCCTTGGCCTGCAGCCTCTTGTCTCGGATTAATGTGAACAAATCGCTCCTGCAAATGAACTCTAATACTTAGCGTGATGAGAGAAGTCGCAAAATCAACCGTAATGTTCAAGCAAATTATAGAAAAAAACCCGATCTAAATCCGTTAAGCAGTTCTCTCGTGAAAAGCGGACAGATAGACCGACGTTAGGTTTTATATATATAGAGATGTCAAGTCTTTGAGCCCTTCTCTGTGTCAGTCAGCATTCTTAGGCTACTTCCATCCATCCATCCATCCATTTTTTTGTACTGTAAAGCTGCATAAGTCCAAATTTTCTCCTCAACATCAGGAGGAGGCTGGACTGAACTCTGAGGATGCCAGTCCATCACAGTATGCACTCGTCGTACGCATCTCGCACTCACTCATAATATGACTTGTGTTAAAAGTTAAGTTTGATTTGACTTATCCTGTCTGATGTTTTATCCTCTGGGTTGTGAAACATCTTATATTGTTTGACTAATTGTCTGATTAAACTAATGCTGTATTTAATAAATGTATCTATTCATCTCCTTTCTTAACTGTTTTCTCACCATTACAGGGTTGTGAGAAACGGATTTCCTCCTGGCAGCATCACGTGCAAGTCAACAAACCTCCTTGGATTAAAGAGGAGTCCATCACAGAGCGCACACACTCATACATAGTCAATTCAAAATGGCTATAACACGTGGGACTACTAGCAGAATATACCTGTAAGCGCAGAAGGATCATGACAGCTCCCCTAAGATAAAGAAAAGGCATCAGAATCAAACTATTCTACCTGGAACTGTGCTAGTCACTGATATTGTGACAGATAGGGGGCACCACTGAGCCCCCTAATTCTGGACACAACCAACACAAATACTGTACAGTCACAGATTCAATACAGAGACTGGGTTATCTATATCTGTATATCTCTCTATTACAAAAAAACATCTTGGAAGGTTGGAAGGAGACGAGACATGACTTTTTCAGAGAGATACTTTCACGTCCCGCGAGACGAGACTTTGTGCCAAGAGATTTAACCACGCCCAGGGTTGGGAATAAAAGACAAAGAGTAGATGACAAAGTAGAACTTCATAAAGAATTCAAAAACGTTAGCGCGGTACACATGCAAAGCAGGTTAGAGATAATGGAAGTATGAAAATTCGAAAGTCTCAAAAAAATGATAGTAAAGATCGCATTAGCGCAAACAAACAGAAATTATTACTCGGTGAAATAACAGAACAGCAAAAAATGGAATATATTGTTTGGATTTAATCTTTAAGTCGGAGACTTGTGGATCATCTAATTCGTGTTACCATCAGGGGGGAAAAAAAAGTAGTGTTTCTTCCCAATGAAGAGGCGTATCCGCGAGAATTAAAAGATTTGTTGTTTGGTGAAAGTGAAATCCCGTGAGAGAAATCATTTCTCATTTTTGTGAATGTTATTGTCAGACATTTCTTGCAGAGAGAAAGAAACGATATTCACTCACGGCCAGTTATAAGTTGCGTTGTCATGATGTAATTCCAAACACGGAATCAAAATTCAATGTGAAAATTGACGAAAAGGTAAAAGCGAAAAGAGATCGAAAATATGGACATAGGTGATATGGCAGAAGTGCGCCACGCGAGATGCAGATCATGCGGCATGGCAGCAACAGCAAGCCAGCAGCTGATCGAGCAAAGAGGAGCTAAAAAAAAAAAAAAAAAAAAAAAAAATATATATATATATATATATATATATATATATATATATATATATATACAGTATATATATACATATTTGTTTCCCATTGTATCAGCGCTTAGAGGGGACTTCAGAGGAGCGACCACGTCTCCTTGGGGTGAGTTCAGCCCCCCTGTTCACAACACAAGCTCCAGAGACAGGAGGGGTTGGCGAGCAAAGCGAGCGGGGGAGGGGCGTGGTTTGGCTTGACGAACAAAGCAAACATCATAGTCCATGGGTACTCCTGTCTAATCGCGTCTGTCAACATGTCCATCACCATTGAAAATAAGAAAGGCCTCAAAGCCAATCCCTGATGTAATCCCACCTCCATCACTCCTACCGCAGACCTCACCACGATCACACTTCTCTCGTACATATCCTGTACAACTCTTAAGTACTTCTGTGCCACTCCCAAATTCCTCATAGTAACATATACGAGGTGTGGCAGAAAAGTAATGAGACTGGCAACACTGCAGGCGATCTGGCAACGCTGCGCTGTTGTCCTTGATAGAGCACGTGTATCAGTACCCTCCCATAGCTCAGTGCGAGTTTCAACTCCTTCCGTTAACTACGTGATTTTTGTGACTGCTATTAGCGAAGTTGTGTTTTTGGTTGTGCGTCACGCAAAATGGAACAGCGGAATTTGGAGCAACGTTGTGCCATTAAATTTTGTGTTAAGCTTGGAGAATCGGCAAGTGTGACGTTTGAAAAGTTGAAACAGGCCTATGGGGAACATTCTTTATCCCGAGCTCAAGTTTTTCAGGGAGGCCTTCGACTTCGAAAACCAATGAAAACATCGAGCGTGTGAACACTCTTGTGAGATCAGACCGTCGTTTAACATTAAGAATGTTGAGTGAACAATTAAATTTGAACAGATTTACCGTTCATCAAATTTTGACTGAACATTTGCACATGCGAAAGGTCTGTGCCAAAATGGTGCGGAAAAACCTCACAATTGAGTAGAAGGACAATCGAAAAAACGCATTCCTGTGGTTCCCCAGCCCCCTTATTCACCTGACCTCAGTCCGTGTGACTTTTTCCTTTTTCCTAAACTGAAAATGTCCTCAAAGGACGTCATTTCGGGACTTTAGAAAACATCCAAAAGAGTGTAACGGACATGCTGAAGACCATACCGGTTGAAGACTTCCAGCGCTGCTACCAACAGTGGGAACAACGTCTCCATCGGTGTGTAGCTGCCCAAGGGAACTACTTTGAAGGGGATAACATTGATGTTTGAAAAAAATAAAAACTTTGGTAAATAAAAAATCAGTCTCATTACTTTTCTGCCACACCTCGTATGTATATATGACATTATATACTATATCTCATGGGGGATAAGGGAGGATTACTCTTTATATTTAATTAATTTGTTTCCAAACATCATGTACTGTATATATAGAACACACAGTTTGAAAGATTTTTTTGATTTTTATATTATTGAAGTAGAGGAACATTGCTCTTTCTATTGTTAGATAAGTTTGAAATTTAGTGGACCTACTGTGAAAGTTTACAGAAGAGACTAACTGAAACTGATTTGTTTTCTTTCTTTGTTTTTTTCCACTTCTTACAATTTCCATTTAGAACTCGGAACACATAAAACTAGAGTGTGCTAAAGAAGACCACCCAAAATGATAAGCCAGGTGAAACTTTCTTTTTCATAATTGCCTGACTGATGCTATATAGTTTTCAGATGGCTGCTTTTTTTCACAATTAATGTGCATAACACAATCAGATGTCCATTAGTTCCAGTAACTTATAGTCAGTATATATCTAGAAAATAGTAATACACGATGGTCACAGCTTTTTCAAATAAGTATAGGCAGTATTTACAGTGGGAGTTAAGGACTGGGAAAACTGGACAGTATATTCACTGAGTGTGCTAGTTTCCACTCATAGTTCAAAGACCTGCTGGTTTAAAGGATGTCTGTTGCTGTTAGTGGCCATAGTGTCTGTGTGTGTGTGTGTGTGTGTGTTTGTGTGTGTGTGTGTTCACCCTGTGATGGACTGGTGTCCTGTTCAGATGTTGCTCCTGCCCTATGATTGCTGGGACAGGCTCCAGCTGCCCCTCAGCCCTGCCCTTTATAAGAAGATGGCTGGGTGGATATCCATTCATTTATTCATCCATGTTACAAATCTATCATCAATATCATCATCATTACCATTTTAAATGCCATTTTCTGGGTTTACCCATTTTAGCCAGTTGCTGCCAAATCTTTTTTCCCTGCTCTCTGCCAGTCCTGCTCATTTCATAACATTTGACACCACCACCAGCCACATCTTCTTAGGTTATCCACTCCACCTTCATCTCGGTGCACCTCATCCTCAGCGCCAATCATCCTCCACCTTTCTGTCCAGGTGCCCACATCACCTTCGTCTGTTTAACACCTGCTGCCTCCACGCCGGACTTTCTCTCAACTTGAACATTTTCGTCATCCTCTCACTCTGTGACCAGTGGCGTAGCTGGATGGGCAAGGGGGGACATCTGTCCCTGGGCGCAGCATCCAGGGGGCGCCAAACTGATGTTATGAAATTTTAGAATGAAATTTTTTCCATTCTAAAATGCACTAAAAAGTAAATAAAAAACATTTGCATACTCAGTCCTTCACTCCATCAGTATGAGGATATCTTTTTCCTATGTTTTTTGTCTCTTTCTGATTTCAAAGCACGTTTTAGTTCTATATACCCAACAGACAATAATTTATCCCCTCCAGTACTCTAACATGCTTGACTCCCATCCAGAAACATATTTGACGTTATTAAACAGGTCACACGACTGACATGAGGAATTAGTGTATGGAGCTGGAGGTTACCGACAGCTTACATTTTGATGAACTAATCGATAAATTTGCAGCAGCAAAGGCTAGGAAAATTTCTCTTTGAAGTTAATAATTACATTTAAAGCATTATACATCAAACTATTTTTTTTTTACATTATACTAACTTCATTTTCAGGTTATTATATTATTTTATCCAATGTAATGTTTATGTTTTTGCAATGTTATATTTGAATAATATTTTAGAATAATTATATTTTCAAACTACCATTGTTGTCTTAATTATTTTACTTCATTCTAGCTTTATAAATTTAGCAAAACCTTGAAAATATACATATAAAAGTGCTTTAAAAAATTAAAATATTTAAAAATTTAAAACTATTTAAAATAAAAAATATGAATTTTTTTCCTTAAAATAATATTATTTTAAATACATTTTAAAAAATTTTCTTTCCCTTCCCCATTGCATTTTGGCAAACAGGAGGGAGCGCGAAATCTTCAGTTGTCCCCGGGCGCTGAAAACCCTAGCTACGCCTCTGGCAGTGACGCCTGGCCATTCTCAAGTCTCTTCTTTCCAGCTTCGCTTCATATTCTGCCTTCAGCGGTGTAGTACGGCAAGGCGCTTTTATATGTTGATCATTTTAATTGTGAAAATGAATTATTTTACCCGTTTACATTTTTTGTTGGATCAAGACACCTGCTTAATACATTCTTCTTGGGGGTCCTGATTTTCTGAAGTAATTAAGAGGATTGTGTTTCAGTAATTATTTAAATTTCCTGGTCTACCGTACTTGGCTTCAACAATATAGCAGACACATTTTCTTTCAGTTATGATCACAGTGAACTTCCTGCCGTTTTGTTTGCAATCATGACGGCTGTCAGTAAGGTCTTTTATTATATTATGAATCTGATTAATCTGTGATTGTATAAATGATGTGGAATCCAGGGGCGCTCCAGCTGCCCGACACTGACGGGCAGAGACACGAGTTCAGCAAAGCACACGTTTATTTCCACACAGTAAGTGCGTCTCCCTCGCTCCCCTCAACAGCACAGTACACCGAGCTCCAAATATGCAGTCCCTTCTTCTACCTTTCTTCTCTCTTTGTCGTTCCAGCTCCACTCTTCATCTGGCGAGCTTCTCTCTCTTCCTCCCAACTCTGGCTCCCTGAATGGAGTGAGGTGACTCCTTTTAAGCAGGCCCTGGGAATGTTCCAGGAGTGGTGAAAGCCCAAAGTAGGGCTCTGCCGCTTCCCCTGGCGGCCCCCATGGAACCCGACAGGGCTGTGCCAAACTCCAACTCCCAGCATGCCCTGCGGGAATCCCAGTGCCCTCTAGCGTCCTGGGGGAGGTAGTGCCTTGCAGATGCTCTCTCCCCTGGTCCTTTCACTCAGCTGGCAACCTGGCCGGGTAATGGCTGTGGGCACAGGTCACAATGAATAGATGTGTGGCGGGTGTACAGGTCAACCCTTCTGTCTTACACAAGTGGTAATCTTAAGTCCATGTGGAGAGCCACCATACCATCCAACTGAGCCAAAGAAGAACTGTGGGGGCTGAAGAGACGACACTCTTTAAAAGTAACGGTTCTAAAATGGCACTTTACTTGGTTGTGTGGTTCCTCACAGAACCTTTGCTTGACAAAGAACCATTTATATTGGGATGGGTCCTTTGCATATGACATTATTTTTTTGGGATTTTGATTACAAACTGTCTGAAGAAGGGGCCTACACATTTTAATCAGTTCAGTTAGCCAATAAAAGGTGTCATTTTGCTCGACTTCTCATGTTTTGGATTTTGAAAAGCAGTCCACGAACAAAACGGAAACCTTTAATGTCTAGTAGTCTACAGGACACTGGCATATTAAGAAGACCTGAACTTAGCCTGTGTTATTGTAAGATGCAAAAACCCTTTTAGAATCAGACATCCATTAATGTTTCACAAAAAATGTTATCAGTGAACCCGTTACAGATCTAGATAAAAAGTTCTTTCTGGAACCTCCTGTTGGATGCTTTCATTGGAGAAGGAAATTTAGTTCCCTTATGGCATCACTCTGAAGGACCACTCTGGCAACTTTTATGTTTAAGAGTGCAGGAGCCACCCTTGGACTGGATGCCAGTGTTCCTGAACGCTCGCTCATACAAATCTGATTTAGTGCCTCCATGAAACACAAACTCCTCCTTTAGGGATTTCAGTGGCGTTTTGTGGCATTCATTGGGCGCATGGAATAGAAAAAATATTTAAAGAGTTTTCTCACATTAAAGGCCACGACAAGAAGCTGTAAAAGGTCTTCTTCTTTCGGCTGCTCCCGTTAGGGGTCGCCACAGTGGATCATCATCTTCCATATCTTTCTGTCCTCTGCATTTTGTTCTGTTACTCCCATCACCTGCATGTCCTCTCTCACCACATCCATAAACCTTCACTTAGACCTTCCTCTTCTCCTCTTTCCTAGCAGCTCTATCCTTAGCATCCTTCTCCCAATATACCCAGCATCTCTCCTCTGCACATGTCCAAACCAACGCAATCTCACCTCTCTGTCTGTGTCTCCCAACCGTCCAACTTGAGCTGACCCTCTAATGTCCTCATTTCTAATCCTGTCCATCCTCGTCACACCCAATGCAAATCTTAGTATCTTTAACTCTGCCACCTCCAGCTCTGTCTCCTGCTTTCTAGTCAGTGCCACCGTCTCCTGCCCATAAAACATAGTTGGTCTCACTACCATCCCGTAGACCTTCCCTTTCACTCTTGCTGATACAAATCACTCCTGACACTCTTCTCCACCCATTCCATCCTGCCTGCACTCCTCTTCCACAATCCCCATTACTCTGTACTGTTGATCCCATGTTGATATATTCAAACTCATCCACCTTCGCCAACTCTACACCCAAAAATAACCGGAATTTTCTTGTTGTTAGGTTGGTACTTGTAGTACGTGGTTGGGCCGCTAAAGGCGATCTAGTTACACTCCTCACAAGTCAGTCTGCCAAGTGCCATCAGTCTGGAAGGTTGTGCTTGTATTCAGTGAATTTTGTAAAAGTAGTTTTGTGCAAGCGTTGTTTTTTTTACGATGGCTGATTATCATGAGCAACGCGCGGCAGTGAAATTTTATTTTCTTCTTGAAAAAAGTGTTGCAGAAACTATTGTTATTGAAACGGTATGACAACCCTGAACCACCCACCCTACTCACCGGATTTAGCTCTGTGTGATTTCTTTTTGTTCCCTCGGATGAAAAAAGACTTGAAAGGAAGGCGTTTTGCTGACGTCGAAGAGGTAAAACAAGAAACGACCAGAGCATTAATGGGCATTACTTCAGACGAATTTAAAAAATGTTTCGAACAATGGAACAAACGGTTAGATAAGTGTATTTTTGCCAATGGAGAGTACTTTGAAGGAGACTAATTGTAGTTTGTACAGAAAATTAAATTAAACACGTTTTAAAAATATTTCCGGTTATTTTTGGGTCCCCCCTCGTATTCTGTTTGTTCCTACTGACCTTCATTCCTCTCCTCTCTAGAGCATATGTCCACCTCTCCAGGGTCTGCTCAATCTGCTCCCTACTATCTCTACAGATCAGAATGTCATCAGCAAACATCACAGTCCATGGGGACTCCTGTCTAATCTCGTCCGTCCACTATTGAAAATAACAAAGGGCTCAGAGCAGATTCCTGATGTAATCCCACCTCCACGTTGAATGCATCCATCACTCCTACCGCAGACCTCTCCACGGTCACACTTCCCTTGTACATATCCTGTGCCACTCTTACGTACTTCTCTGCCACTCCCGACTTCCTCATACAATACCACAACTCCTCTCGAGGCACCCCGTCATATGCTTTCTCCAGGTCCACAAGGTACACACTTAAAAATAAAGGTGCCAGAGCGGTTCTTCAGGGTGATGCCATAGGGGAGCCATTTTTGATTCCCAAAAGACCCTCCACGTAAAGGATCCAGAAAGAACCTCAATTTATTTGGACCCATAAGGGGCTCCATACAGTGAATAACCTTGAAGAGATGATAACAGATTTGTGAAACACCAATGGCTCCTGATTTTAGAAGGACTCTTGCTGCACACCATAACACAGACTAAGCCCGGGTTATCATAATCTGTTAGCGACCTGCAGCCCATCAAACATGAAAGATTTGGGGTTTTTCTTATGCAAAGAATGAAACGGTGCTTAGTCATCCATCCATCCATCCGTTGTCCAACCCGCTATATCTGAACTACAGGGTCACGGGGGTCTGCTGGAGCCAATCCCAGCCAACACAGGGCACAAGGCAGGAACAAAGGTACGAAGGAACGAAGGTTGGCATCGTTCAACATCTGCAGTAAGATGCTGCAGATGTTCTACCAGAC
Organism: Polypterus bichir lapradei; assembly: GCA_026402145.1. NCBI lineage: Eukaryota > Metazoa > Chordata > Cladistia > Polypteriformes > Polypteridae > Polypterus > Polypterus bichir. The sequence continues at coordinate 7,899,298 of JANRMT010049829.1, forward strand.
GGTTGTGGCGAGTGCCCTCTTCTACCCGGTGGTGTGCTGGGGAGGCAGCATAAAGAAGAAGGACGTCTCACGCCTGGACAAACTAATTAAGAAGGCAGGCTGTATTGTAGGAATAAAGCTGGACAGTTTAACATCTGTAGCAGAGCGACGGGCATTAAGCAAACTCATGTCAATCATGAAGAATCCACTGCATCCACTGAACAGTGTCATCTCCAGGCAGAGGAGTAGCTTCAGTGACAGACTGAGGAGATCGTTCCTCCCCCACACTATGCGACTCTTCAATTCCACCCGGGGGAGTAAATGCTAACTTTTTTTCATTTTTATTACTATTTAATTTAATATTGTTTCTTTGTATCAGTATACTGCTGCTGGATTATGTGAATTTCCCCTTGGGATTAATAAAGTATCTATCTATCTATCTATCTATCTATCTATCTATCTATCTATCTATCTATCTATCTATCTATCTATCTATCTATCTATCTATCTATCTATCTCAAATCCCCAGGGCGCCAGCCCACCGCAGTACAGAGTCAAGCAATGGAGCTAAATGGAACCCAACAACATAGTAAAAAAAAAAACATTAAATGCCATTAAAGAAAAATTATCTTTAAGAGTGTGGCCACGTTTAAGAACGGCATTATGTCTCCCCAAAAAAATAAAAAAATAAATCACAAAAGAGATATCTGAAATTTCTTTTTGGTTTCTCCCACTCAGCAGTGAGCTCAGAAACACATAAAATGGAGCCGTTTTCTTTGGTCTCGAGCTTCTCAGATGTTTCTCCTCAGAAAAAGAAAAAAAATCCCCCGGTGTTCTCACGAGGGTCTCCTCTTGAGTTTCAGCAGAGATCTCAGCAGAGTCACACAGTGGGCTCAGATTTTCCAAGTGGTGTCTTGGCATTTTTTTTTTGTTGTCTGAAACTATTTGCGCTGTGCGCTCAGAAATATGTGGTAAAATGTTTGGACAGTTGTCTGCTATGATTAAAAAACTGAAGTTCTTGTTTCTGAATGACACCATTAGTTGGTCTGATTTGTGTTACTGTGCTCCAGTGAAATGACACTCAATTAAGAAGAAAAGGCAGGCATTGTGGTTAAGACTTTGGACTTCAGACCTTGAGGTTGTGGGCTCAAATCCCACTACTGACACCACTGTGTGACCACAAGCGAGGCATTTCATCTGCCTGTGGCCTAACAGGAAAACTAATATTAGAAGACCCCTTAGATAAAGGCATCTGTCCAAGAATAAGTTAAAAACATGAAGTTAAAACAAGACTATAGAATGAGATCTCACAAAGTATCACGGACTTTTCAAGCTGAATTCCCAATTTTGACTCCTTTTACCTCAGTTTTATCTCATAGTCTAAAGGAGTTTTAGAAGGAACATCTGTGACAAAGCTGACACTTAAATGAAACGTAAATGAGAATCTCTTTTAAGTCTCATGAGCCATCATTTGAGTAGGAAAGATTTCCTGTGGGTCTGACTGTGAGGGGGACTACATACTTCACCAGTGGGTCTGTTTCATTTGAGCCCCACTACAGACAGATAGATGGATGGCGGGACAGATGGATGAATGAAAGAATGAAACAGTTTTTGGCTAGCTAATATTTCCTTTTCTTATGATTTTCTGATATGCATTGATGAAATCAGAGGTTAAGATTATGGGCAGTGCCAGCGTGAGGTTATTTTTGTGCCCTAGGCCAAGCTTACTAGTGCACCAACTGACCGTTCGGTAACTAACATGTGGGGCTGGTTTATAGACCCCTTTTTGATCCGCGCCTTCAGGGAATGCCTAATTCACCTTAATGGTGGTGTCGGCCCTCATTATGGGTCTACTTTATCCACTGTATCGATTATTGAAGGAATAAAAAGGACTTTGAGGTTTTCTTGTGTTGCCTGCCATCATAAATTATAATAAGTAGCCACATGCCAGTTCTGGCTTCTCTTTAATTCTTTCCCACGCACACTTTAAATTAAAATATAGTGTCAGTCAATACTATGCTTAATAATAATAATAATAATAATAATAATAATAATAATAATAATAATAATAATAATAATAATAATA
>JANRMT010049829.1:7905143-7920046 GCA_026402145.1 Polypterus bichir lapradei
ACAAAATACCCACCGGGTCCCCCGTGCCCCACCAAAAAAAAAAAAAAGTAACACATAGATTAGCTATATTTTGTCAACACTAGTACTATATCATATTGTGCAACAACAATCAGATCTAAATATGAGAAAATAATAAACAAATAAATAGCTAAGGTTACATAAAACGTGGCCTTTCAATTCTTATTAGTTTGTTCAGATTACATGAACAATTAAACTAAAAAGCTGGTTTAACACGATTTTTGCAGGATATTCTTAAAGATAAAAGCATATACTTTTTCTAAACTGCCATTTCTTTAGAAAGTGATTATGTTTTTTTAAAACTAACAACCAGGTCATTTATTTAAAAATAACATCAGCATAATGAGGGCTACACGGGGACGAAATAGCAAAGCAAATGTTTATACTTTCCCAGCGATGGGTCGGAATACCGGCCTGATCTCCATATTTGTCACCCTATAATATATATACAGTATATACACCCACACACATACGACTACATTCTTAAGAATAAAGGTGCCAGTGTGGTACTTCAGGGTGATGCCATAGGGGAATCATTTTTAGTTCTCAAAAGACCCATCCATGTGAAGGTCCCACAAAGAATCTTTATTCATTTAGATTCATAACAGGCTCCATATAGTAAATAACCATCAGCAGATGGTAACAGATTTGTGGTTCCTGGTTTTAAAAGGACTCTCAGTGCATACAATGACACTGGCTTAGTTCAGATTTTCTTAATCTGTTAGTATCTTGCTAGGTAGCCTACCATACATTAAAGGTTTTTTTTTTTTCCAAATATCAGGACATTTTTCAAAGCACAAAGAACCAACTTCATATGTAAAGAAGCCTTGCAGAATGGAATAGTGGTTTGTCAGCAAATGTTTCCATGAGGAACCACAGAACCCAGTAAAGACCCATAAAGTGCTATCAAAGAACCAGCATTTTTAAGAGTGTACAGTGAACACAGTTCATTTGTTTGTGAGGGCCTGAAAGTTCTGTGTTTCCTGCTTGGTCATTCAGGGCATACAAAATTCCCAGGTTTTCTCTGTGACTGCGGGACAGCAGAATGAAGAATTTCCATTGGGTTGAGAAGGGATGCCCAGCTAGATAACAGCTACAGCGTGGTGCCAAAAGCATCATCAGACCTGGCTTGATGGATCCAGATAAAGTGCTGCTACAACTGCTTCAAATTAAGCTTAGTTTGATTAAGCAGTTTTTCAAAGCTCAGTTAATGATGGAGTCTGTTTTATGGATTTGTACTGAATATTTCTAAGTTTGTCTGATGCTAAATTGAAAGAGGGCAGTTTTTGCCAGACCTGATATTAGAAAACTGATTTCTGATGCAGACTGTGATGACGTAATGAATGACCAACCTGGAATGAAAGGCTTGGGCATAATTCAGAGATGTCATTTAAAGTGTTTAGGTGACAACAGTTGTCTGAATTATAAAGAAACTGTGAAACGTGTAAAATGAAAAAATTAATGATAAAAATTATTCTTTACAGTTATATAGCACTTTTCTCTCTACTCAAAGTGCTTCAGTGATGTGCAGAATCCACCTGGATGAAGTGATGGCAGCCATTTTTGTACGCTCACCACACATTAGTTATTTGGTGATGATATGGTGAGAGATAGCCAGTCAGAGACAGGGGATGATTAGGGGTCCAGAATGATTAGGCCACGGTTGGCAATTTAGTCTGGACAGCTTGACACACCCTACTCTTTATGAAGGATGCCCAGGGATCTTTAATGACCACAGAGAGTCAGAACCTAGGTTTTACATCTCATCCAACTGCCGGTGCTCTATTTCAGCACAGTGTCCTCGTCACTGCACTCGGGGCATTGGGATCCACACACAGACCCCAGGGTAAGCACCCCCTGCTGGTCTCACCAACACCTCTTCCAGCAGCAACCCAAACGTTTATAGATGGTCTCCCATTCAAGTACTGGCCAGGCCTGAATATGCTTTGCTTCAGGTGGATGACCTCTTCTGAAGTGCATGTGGTGTGGTGATTCACTTTTTGAATTTGCATTTGGAATTTTTATCTGAAAATCTTGGGGTGCTGAATGAAGGGCAGGGTGAAAAACTCGATCAGGATATCAAAGACGTGGAAAGAAGATATCAGGAAGGTTGGCATGTCAGTATAATGATCAGCTGTTACTGGATGATTCATTGGGGTGCACCAGAGGAAAAAAAAAAAAGTGTACAAATGATGGACCACCAAAGTTCTGGATCAAAAAATTCAGTGGCAAAGTGACAAGTGACAAAAACTAGAATATGAATATATATTGTTGTTTATCTTTACATCCATTAATCCATTATCCAACCCGCTATATCCTAACTACAGGGTCATGGGGGTCTGCTGGAGCCAATCCCAGCCAACACAGGGCGCAAGGCAGGAAACAAACCCCGGGCAGGGCGCCAGCCCAACACATTAGCTTTACATATATGCTTAAAAATAATAGACTAACTAAATACTTTCATGTTAAATTGATTTAAAACAATGTTGTATTCATTAATTGTGTAAACTGATACATTTTCATAAATTTTGTTTTCAGTTTTCTATTTAAATGTGACATGATGGAATCATTCTAATTATCTAATTTATTGTTTTCATAAATGCAAGTAGAAATAAACTATTCACAATTAAGACATTTTTTATAATTTTAATTTTGCAACCCAGTGTTACATTTCGGTCACCTAAGGCCATGAAAAATAAAATACTAATGCTGTGGTTTTACATTTCAGGGCACATTTAACAATCCCCAAACCAAATGGCTGCCTTGCCGCTCCAGAGTTTTGGATTCAAATTCTGGATCTGATGATTGTCCATGTAAAGTTTGCAAATACTCCTTGTGCCTTTGTGGATTTATCTCTGGGTGCTCTATTTTTTTATTTTGTTATTTTTTTGACATATCCCCAAAGATGTGTGTGTGTGTTGCACTAATTAGAGATTTAAATCAACTCAATGTGAGTATGGGTTTGACAGACAGCGATATTTGTGAATGGTATGCAAGCATCAGCATGCTACTTTCTTGCATTGCCTCCAAGGAAAATTGGAGAAAAATACATATATTTTATATATAATACACTACAGTGGCTGTCCGTTTGTCTGTCCAGGATTTTAAATCACCTGTAGCTTGCAAACCGTTTGACCTATTGACCTGATATTTGGTACACATATACTATGTGACATCTACTATCCACTTTCGGGGTGATGACTGACCTCCAAGGTCATTCCACTTTTTATTTTTATTTTATTTTATTGTAGAATCAACTCTCGGCAGCGGCCAGCAGGGTGGCAGTGCGGTGCATGCGTATGGGCGCCGCTCTCATCCCTACCACCTTCGCCGTCACTTCCCCTAACTCTTCATATCTTAAATCATTCTTGAGGCAGATTGAAGACTTAAGTGCCAGCTTAAGTGAAAAATTAAAGAAAATGTGCTAAGTAATTGCAACACAAACACTGACTTAATCAGTTTTAAAGCAAAAACATGCCTAATGAAAGAAGAGAAGAAGAGCTGCTCAGGAAACAGCAAGCACATCAACCTCTGAGCAAACGAATGATAAACATACAAAGAAAGAAGATGAAAACTAGGAATGCTCAAGTCAAGTGGATTCACTGCACATTACTGGTTATATATGTTGCCGGCAATGTATGAAATGCAGGCATTGTATTGGATGTCAAAGTATGAAATGATTAATATGTCACGCATTTCCTAGGCATTCTGTGCAATGCCAAAAGACAATATTTTACCTAAATAGCATTTGTCATTGTATAGAATGCCTAGCTATTACATACAATGCCTAGGGAAAGTATATATAATATTAAAATAATTTGGATATTTCATACATTGCTGGCAGCATATATATTTCATTGTGACAAGCTTATTCTTTTAAGATTCTTCAATCCCACTTGCATCTGTCTTGTTTGTTCTGAGCCCTTCCTCTATAAATTACATTGTGCAGAATGTATTTATGTACAGTGGATTCAGAAAGTAATCACACCCTCTGACTTTCTGCACACTTTATTGTATTATAAAATGGGACCCATTAGTTGATTTCTTTATGATGCAACATAAAAGTGTGTGAACTTGCATACCCCACTATTCTGAAGTAGTTGTCTCCATTGTCATGATACATGTTGATTACTTATGTACAATATAATTTAGCGGGCGGCATGGTGGGGCAGTGGCGGCCCTACTGCCTCACAGTAAGGAGACCTGGGTTTGTGTCCTGCGTGGAGTTTGCATGTTCTCCCTGTATCTGTGTGGGTTTCCTCCCACAGTCCAAAGACATGCAGGTTAGGTGCACTGGCAATCCTAAATTGTCCTTGGTGTGTGGATGTGTGTGTGTGTGCCCTGTCTGGGGATTTGTTCCTGCCTTGTGCCCTGTGTTGGCTGGGATTGGCTCCAGCAGACCCCTGTGACCCTGTGTTAGGATCAAGCAGGTTGGACAATGACTGACTGACATTACTGAATATAATTTAGCACTTTGCTCACTGAAAAATAATCACAAATTTTGGAATATTTATTGAGCACTGTTTCATTCAGATCTCTCTGCTTCTTTCCTCTTGTCATTCTTTTACTCCCCCCACTGTATCCTTCTGCCATCACCCCTGCTCCTTCTCTCTCAGTTTCTCCTTCATAGTCTCCTCTTCTCTTGATACCCAGACACCATATGTTGTACTGTATATGGAGTCACTGGTGAGGTGCCACACTCCTTCTCCACCACTGAACAGCGTCTGGTGATGTCACATCTGCATGGCATCAAATCTCAAGGCAGACTCTTTTCAGACATCACTCCTAGTTGGTGGAATGAGCTGCCCACCTCCATCTGAACTGCTCACTCCCTCAAAGTGTTTAAGAAGCAATTCCACACCCCATTCTTCTATGAATATCTGCCAAGTTGTTAATGACCGTTTTGATATTGTTTTGATATGCTACTGTTATAGCTCTTCATTTGTGGTGATCAACCTTTGTAATCAGTCCCTAGATTGATGTTACTCAATTACGTTGAGCTGCTTTGTGATTAAATCCTTTTTAAATAAACAAATACATTTATTTGCATTCCTGCTTTCTGTATTAAATATTTAATGTTGAGATGTCTCTCATTGCTGTCCTTTGCTCGTTATACCGTATGACAACATGTTACTTGGACTTCATTATGTTTAATTTTTATGCCATTATTTGGCTGAAATTTTATCATCATTGTAGCTGGTAATAATAATAATTCTTTGCATTTATATAGCGCTTTTCTCACTACTCAAAGCGCTCAGCAATTACAGGTTAAGGGCCATGCTCAAGGGCCCAACAGAGCAGAGTCCCCTTTGGCATTTACGGGATTCGAACTGGCAACGTTCCGATTACCAGTGCGGATCCTTAGCCTCAGAGCCACCACTCTGCAATAATATATTATGAAAAGAAATTTTACTGCTAAATTCAATTTTACTGAAGGCCTTCACCTTACTTGCCTGACCTTCCACAGCTCTTTCCTCATGGCTCCAATGATGTTTTTTCTCTGTCATGTCCACTGCTTGAACATTCACACCACCAGCTTTGCTTCACACCTCTTACCTAGGGGTCAGAGGCAGCACCGTCTGCACTCACTTTCCTAAACTCAGTAAGCCGACCCAAGTAGGATTCTTTCTGAGTCTTCCGATGGCCACGCAAACAGGCTATTAGATTTAGGCAGACGTTCTGCTCTTTTGGTTGTTGATCATCTCTTTCTCTTACACCCTCATAAATATTTCCTGCATGGCTTTTCAGGATGGCTCCACATCTTCTGACAATGTCTCTCTTCCTGATTGTTACAAAAATTCCATTGGGATATTCCGTTGCATCTGTCCTACCTCTGAAAACATAATGTGAAGTAACGACGTGTAACCCCAATATGTTGTATTTTAATTTATCGTTCACCTGGTGCGATTAGTCCTTTCCTGAATAGAATAATAATGCTTGGTGACTTTAACATCCATGTGGATGAAATTTTATGTAGTGTGGCTTCTGAATTTTTGTGTATCACCGAGTCTTTTAATTTTGTACATGTTGTTGGCCCTTATAGTGGGGGGCACACATTAGATTTGGTTTTTTCATAGGGAGTTACCTTGAATGATGTTACAATTTGTGATGTAACCTTTAGTGACCATACATGTGCTTTGTTTGACTTGTTGTCAAATTTAGAGTTAATAATAATAATAATAATAATGTCAAGATGCTCATGTAACCTGTGTGTGTGTGCTAGATCATCAATGATGTTGTCTGTTAGGCTTTTCTCTGAATTCACTATCTTACTCTTCTTTATTTATTTATCTGGTTTAGTACAATGCTATGTACTGTATACCCTGCCGTTCTCTCTTAAACTCTGTGATGTGCCTTGAGTATGGGAAAGGCGCTATATAAATAAAATGTATTATTATTAAATTTAGAACTGCAACTTTGTGTTAACTCTAGCCGTACTCATTTCATTAATGAGTCAGTGATTAATCAGTTTGTTGCTTTGTTTGTGGCATCTGATGCCGGCAGTAATGTTGATAACGTTGAGTTAGCAGTTCAATGTTTTAATGATCATTGTACTGATATTTTGAATAAGATTGCTCCTTTTAAAAATCAGGCAGCGTTCTGTTACCCACTCAGTTCCTTGGGTGAATGACTCCATTCGTAATCTTAGGCGTTCCTGTCGAAAAGCGGAGTGATAGATCTATCTATCTATCTATCTATCTATCTATCTATCTATCTATCTATCTATCTATCTATCTATCTATCTATCTATCTATCGCACCAGTGCCCCCTCTTGACCCAAGGTGGTAGTACATTGTCATTTGCCTGTGATTGATCAGTCTTATCAGATGAAACCTGGAAACTGCATTTCAGGAAGATGCCATATGAGCAGAACTGACACTGGAGCTGAAGTTAAGAGGATCTGGCAGCTTCCTCTTATAAGTTGTGTATGCCAATGCAAAGCAAAGTGCGTAATGTTAGTCTGTCCTACAGCACTTTATATCTTGTGTAAAAAATAGATAATACAAACTGATGTGCCTATATGTCCTTTAATCAGGTGCTCCTGAAATCCAGTCCCTTGAAAATTTAGAAATTCAGAAATATTTGCATTTTTGCTCTAACTTTAAATGTTTAACTCTCTTTGGTTATTTTCCTATTAATTCACCTTGTTCTGCTCCTTTATTGTATTCTAAAATTGACAATTAATGACAAGTGGAGTAGATGCAAAAGCAAGTATTTCTTGCTTCTTAATTCTGAAGACTTGCAGTTATTTTTGTGACAATTAGCATGCTTACGACTGGAAAAACAGGATAAAAACATGATGATGCAAATTTTAAAGCTAAGATAAAAACACAAAAAGTTATATTGATGTTACAGATTAATAAGTGAATGTAAACAAACTCAGCTGATGAATGCTGCCTTTATCTTACCTTCATCTTCTCTTATGTTCTTGTCAGAATTTATCTTTTTTCTTTGCATGCAACTGTAATCTATCAGTAAATGGTATATAGCACTTGAAGTTGGAAAAATATTGATTTTACAGAACTTGGCTGTAAAACATAATGACATGTTTTGTTTAAGATATACAGGTAATTTTCAGTAGAACATAAGGTAACTTTCCTTTTCTTCAGAAAATGTATTTTACTTTCACCATTTACAGTATTTTTACCGTTAAATTTAATAACGTTTTTTACAGTGCAGATGCACATTAACACAGTCCTTCACTAGCTTAAATTATTACCTGCTGAATTCCAATATCATCTGAAAAAGTTTTGTCAATTTTTCGATTCACTCTAAAACATAGAAACTGAGAAATTATACATTGTTTCGTAATGGTAGTACTGTAGTCCAGTTAGAAGCAGAAGGACTGAACTTGAGAAGCTCTACCTTAGTTCACTGAGGCATTTTTTGACACTGTAGCACCCTCTCCTGGAGAACAATCCACATAATGCAGGGTAATGTCACAAATTGTACAATGTGCCATAAATACATATTGAGTATGATTGTGATAAAATAAGCACTTTCTTATTTCAACAAGTCAGAAAATGTGGGTAATATTTGGGTGCAACTTAGTTAATTAACTGATCTACAAGTTGCAGTGTGCTTTGTTATTTATTTGCCTCATCAATGAGACAGATATTAATTTTTTATTATTTTAAATATTTTGTTACAGTGGTGTGTGTGACGTTTGGTGAAGACAGGCACCACACAGCCATTTGTTCAGAGAGCCATAAGCCGCAGCCACGCACACTCCCTTTTCAATCACTCGTCCTGAATTTCAGTTATGTCAACAGGAGCGTCTAACCGACATGTTAAAGAGAAACATACTGTAGCCAAAGTGTACAAACTGACGTGACCTCTCGCAAGATAAATATGCAACAATAAACTAATCTGTTACTGAAACAGTTCAGAATATTTCTCGATATGTTTTAAGGCAATATGAGATTGCTTACGTCAGGGTGGATTATAGAATTCGTTGATCCATCCACCCTCTAAACCCGCTTATCCAGGGCAGGGGCCGGCTGGAGCGTGAAAAACTAGCAAGCAACGGGCATTTGCAGGAACAATCCCTAAAGATTTCCGATCTTCTCGGCTACTCTGTGCCGAGTTTGTGCCGAGCTGTGGGATGATTGACAAGCAGCAGCGTGCAACAGCGTGCAGTGATTGGTCGAGGCGCTCTTGTGCCGAGAATTTTGTAAACTTTTATTGGCTGAGGGAGAGAAGATTCCGAGTTTTGTTGGGAAAGACCCGCCTTCCCGTGTAAAAGCGGCGATGTCATGTTTCAAGTGTCATCTTAAAGTGGGGCCCGCTGATACTATTAAAACGGTGCTATTGATGTTACTCTTAGTGCACAAGGATTATAGTGAAGTGAAATAAAACAGATTTAATTGAATTTAATGAGAATGTATTTGTTTTGTACATATTAATAAAAGTTTTTTTTTTGCATTTTGGTAAACTGGTTTCAGTAATATAAATATCTGTAAATAGTCTGGACAGAATTGCGTTATAATGATGTTTGTTGATAATAAATAATAATAATAATAATGCTAACAATAGGAAAATGCAGTGTAACCAAGGTAGTTGTAATATTATTAAAGGCCTTAAAAAAAGTGTGTATTAGTATTACTAACCATTATATTTAATTTTTTGTGTGTCCCTTTTACTCTTTCAGAATTGAGAATTAACTCTTTTTGGTATCTCTTACCATGGCTGCCACTAGTGTTCCTACGTGAGTCTTTGTTTGTAGTAGCAATGTTCCTCTCAAAGCAAAGGTTTCTTTTTTTCTTTAACTGACGTACTGGTTGATTGCGTTGTTTTAATAGACCCAACATCACCTGCGGTGTTGACATGTAAGTATTCATAGGTTAAATAAGACAAAGGTTAATTCGAAGAAAAAAAAAAAAGTTTTTGGGATATTGGGCTTGGTGCCTATAGAATTTGTTCAAAGGTGGCGGTTTATCATCCTGTTGTTCCCTTGTTCATTTTTTGCATGCTCAGTTACTCTTTATTTTGTCTCTGTTGGAGGCAGCGTCGCTTGGTGCAGACTAAATGAAGGTTTTAACCTATTAGTTGTTCCCTGAAGGCCAATTTGTAATATTCTGAAATTTCTTTTAATTTCAGTTTTTGGTAACCTAAACTTTAAATGTCAAATGTCTGCCAGTTTCCTGCGGATCCGTTTCAGGTCGCTCGTTGCATTCCAGCTGGTGAAATTTGAAGAAAAACGGGTGTTGTAAAACTTTGTAGTGGAACTGTAACTTTCTCTTGGTTTATCTGATTTTTCCAGCTTGAACCCTGTGCCGCAGTTCCGCCGCAAGACCTCCGGCGAACTGACCCTCAAGGCCTCCACCGAGGCGGTGCAGGTCGCCAAGGCAAACCGCCTGAGCGGCTCTGTGCCGTTCAAGGTGAAGTCGGCCGAGACGGTCAGGGAGCAGGCCAGGAGACGCGTGCGGGCCGCAGGTGGTGACCCCGGGGACTCCAAGCTGGTGCGCAGCGCCAGCGAGCTCCAGTTTGGACAGTACCGGGGCCAGACCTTTAAATGGTTGCTGACCCATGACCTCGGCTATGCCGTCATGGTGTTGGCAACCCACCAGAGGGAGCGTGAAGATGGCCAGGTGTCGGATAGCCCGCTGGCGAGCAATAAGAACGCCCTGGAGTCCTACGCCTGGCTCTTTCCCGACGTGAAGGCGGCCATCCGCCATCGACGGGAGAGAGACGGGTCGGCCGGGGCTCCGGACGAGGGCAAGAGGCTCGTCGGCTTCGGCCAACACGGACACCTGACGTTTGAGGCCCTTTACAATACAGAAGATTGGGAGGCCAAGAGGTGAGAAAAAGACTTTTGGGTGGGGTCTGAAGGGAAGGGCCCAGCAAGGTAGTTGGACCCTGCTTCCATTTGCCCTACCTGTTACGGTTTCCGCTGTTGTACCCCAATGCAGTTACATCAAATGGCTCCGGCGCCAGACCACCAAAGTCGGGACCAAGATGCATGCACTCCAGCTGTATGTGCGTCGGAGAGACGAGGCGAAGGCAGCAGCAACCTCCTCCCTTCCCAAAACCACCACCACTGCCCCCAGTGCCTCTCTCTCTTCAGCAGCCTCCGTCGTCGAGATTCCGGATGACGTGCTGCTGTCGGCCAGCATGGAGCTGGAGGCTGGTAAGTGACAACCACCCATGGAACTGGTGGTGGCTCCTTCACTTTTTCTGTTTAACCTGTTATTTGTTTGAATTTGTAAACAACCTTCCCCAGCATCTACCTCCCAGTCTGCAACCAGTAGAGGGCCAATGCCATCCCAGCGCTCCCAACCGACGGCTGATCCGGGAAAGCAGCCTTCGCAAACGCTAACCGTAGCCAGGAGAGAGGTGAGTTAAAAGGATGTGTTTCTTTGAATTGCATTGCCGGGAAAGGAACAGGCCCTGTCTGATTCTTTTTGTTTGTTTTTCTGTTGCTCATGCTCTCTGTCTGTGTGTGTGTCTCTCTCTCTCTCTCTCTCTCACTCACACACACACACAGCTACTTTTGCCCGAGGGCTGGAGGACTTCACTACCCAAGGAACAGCACGCGTGGGTAAGCCGGGCCCTTTTCACCTGGGGCAAGGACGGAAAGCCTGTGCTGACCTCCAACCTTCGCCTTTGGTGGCATCCTCCCGGCCCCCGCAACGTGCACCTCCAGCCCCCGACATCGCCCGACACCTTTTTTCAGCGCCCGTTCTTCCTGTGGATGCCGTACCGCATGTGGGGCTACAAGCTGTCCTGCACGGCGTGCAGCCACAGGTTGACGGGAGCCGGACTCTACAGGACCGTCCGGAGGGTCCTGGACACAGACGGATGGTACTTTATGGCCACGGAGTACCTAGAGTGCCGGCACTGCAAGAAGAAGGTGGCGGGCTGGTCGCAGGACATCCTGGATCAGCTGCATCATACGCACCGGGATGACTTTCCGGCTATCCTGACATACAGGTCAGACAAGGAGTCTCCGATGGCTGGGTCAGCTCTCCACAGGTACACGGGCAGTCCTAACGTCTCTGTTCTGTTTAACACAGGTTATCCTGCGACACAAAGCTGATCGGGCAGATGCGTGAGCGCACGCTGGGCAACGGGGCCACCCGGCTGCGCAGATATCTGCTCGAGCAGCACACCCAGTCCTGGCTGAAGCGGTCCAAAAAGTTCATGTACGCGGTCACCAAGTTCATCACACCGGGTACCGAGCCACCTGCGACTTCGCCTGTAGTGCCGCGGATGACCCCGGTGCCCGGTACAAAGTGGTTGCTGTCCATCTATGCCAGGGAGGTGGCTTCGAGGATAGAAGAGACCAAGGCCCGGGTCACCTCCATCTTTGGCTCAATCCTGAAGATGGACTCAACCAAGAAGGTGAGCGGTATCGCCATCCCCTCCTTCTCTTTCTCTCTCCTTCCTTCTTTCCTTCCAGCTTACTGTCACTCTTCCTTTCATCGTTCAGGTGACCAAGAAACTCGCCGGTGATGCGGCAGGAACTGCAGCCTGGGTGACCAACGTGGGGAATGAGCACGGCCAAGTCCTGATCAGCGTCCTCACTGCAGCCGAGGGCGCTGGCCTGCGCCCCATGGCCACCGGGCTGATGCGGCGATACCGTGATGCCAGTGTGTCCCCGCCTCTGGTCCTCTACGTGGACCGAGACTGCTGTTCCCACGGGGGACCCTGCAAGGTGTCCCTCTTATTCCACCAGTGGGAACAGCTGGTGGTGCGGCTCGACGTGTGGCACCTGATGCGACGCTTTGCGGCGGGTGTCACCACGGAGAGCCACCCACTATACAGCCTCTTCATGGCGCGTCTCTCGTTCTGCGTCTTTGAATGGGACCAGGGAGACGTCGCCCGGCTACGACAGGCCAAGGCTGGTGGGGCGGGGAACGATCCCCGAGGCTCCGGCTATGGAAGAATCCCACTGAAGGAGCTGGCCCGCCACTGCCGCCGCCGCACACGTGGGGCGGAGGAGACTGGCCGGCTCATTGATGAGATGCTGGAGGCCTTCGGGGATGCCACTGACAACATGGGTATCCCGCTTTTGGACCGCGAGAAGATCCAGGAAATCTGGAGGACACAGAGGCGCCACCTCCACTGCATCCAGGACCCACCTGGCGTGCACCTGTACATGCAGACCGGGCAGCTGGTCAAAGGGGGGATCACGCTGCCGGTGTTCAGGTGTGCGCGAGGTTCATCTTCCTTGGAGTCGTTCCACCTGCATCTGGACCGCTTCATACCTGGTAAGGGAGCCCAGAAACCTGTACTTTTGACCTGTGTTGTGCGAGGGAGTGGGTGGCATTGCATTTTTATCTCTCTCTCTCTCTCTCTCTCTCTCTCTCTCTCCCTGACCGTGTCTTTCAGGCACTTCAGCCAGTGCGGCCCACTTTCAGGCCTACCTGCTGGAAGGCCTGGCGCGGTGGAACGAGGACCGTGCGGCACAAGCAGTGGAGGGAGCAGACCGTGATGTGGTCTGCTACAGTGGCCAACTCCAGCACTCCGCCAACGAGCTGAGCAACATTGTTTATCGCAGGAAGCTCGTTGACGATTACACCCGGCCTGCGAAGTACACTGGTGAGGCAGGCGTCGAGCCCTTTCTCTGTCTGTCTCTCTCTCCCTCCCTCCCACCTTTTCATTTTAAAACAGTTGCCTCCTTTTCACAGGTGAACTCATTGGTATCCAGTACCTGTTTTCGCAGACCGGACGAGTGCTGGAGGAAGTGATGGGCAGGGATCCCGACGCTCCGGATGGGGCTGAAACGGACGACGATGACAGTGTCGACGAGGGCTTCCAAGAGGTCGAGAGCCCAGCAGAGGAACCTCTGGAAAACACCATCTTCGGCCTTGAGGAGGACTTCGCCCGACTACCGTTGTCATCGTCTGACAGGTCCCAGTCGCACCCTGCCATCGGCGCCTCACAGTCTGGGTCAGCCGACCAGGAGACCTCCCCTAGAGACGAGGCCACTCGAAGCGTGTCCCACAGGCTGGTAAGTCTCTCCCGACGAGTCGTGCTATACCTGTGGAATATCTGATGAGTGCTCCCCTTTCTCACTTTCGCTCTCTTCCCCCAACAGCATAGCCTTGGAACTGACACCGGCCCAGGTTACCAGCACGTGGTCAACCTGGCCTCCAGTCTCGTCAAGCTGCGTCACCACGCCTACGTGACGCAGCAGCAAGTGGCGGAGATCGTCACCCTCTGGGAACGATTGCCGGAGGGCGACAAGGCCCCAGTTCGCTTTCCGCCACGTCACCAGGAAAGACTGGTGCAGGGGAGGTTCCGACGCAAGCACTCAAAGACCAGTGTCACACCGGGAGTGGAGAGCTTGCGACGGTAGGTGATCAACCTCTTTGGTGTGGCCTCTATCCTTTAGATTGGTTATCGATGGCATGACTGACTGACTCACTCTCTCTCTCTCTCTCCCCCCGAATTTTGTAGGTGTATGGTCGGCCAAGGCGGCCAAGCCGCACATATGCCAAACATCAGCCGCCTTGTGGAGGCCGTTTGTTTAGAGCTGTCCAGGATTCACCCCGAAGGAACCACCATCAGCGGCGTGAGGGTGAATCGCTGGGCAGCTGTGATGCGGGATTACACCTGCATCCGGGAAAACATCCTAACAAACTCGGTACTCCTGGCCCAGACTCGAATCCAGTTATTCCCCCTCAATCAGCGCACCCTGGCACAATGGTAAGTACACACTGGACAAGTACCATCCACCACGCTGCTCTCCTCCCTCCCACCCTGACTTACTTTGCTTTCTGTCCCTGTAGGCACTACACTCGCACCAGGGAGCTGGTACAGCGGGGTCTAGAGATGGCTGTGCCACTACCAACCAGCTCGGCCCTTGCTTCTGAGCCCACCCTTGCCACACGCCCACGACCCACGGGCCCCGAGCAGTCCGCTGCACCACCACTGCACTTCCCTGACCCGTCTGACCTATCCGGTCAGGCGACGCAGCGACATCGGGGCCCCGTGGATGTGGCACCAGCCGTCATTGGGCACCCCCCCGTGCCACAGGAAGCACCCGCCACCCAGCCACTCTCCCTGCCGGCTGACACTGCCAGTCCTCCGCTTCCACCGCCGCAGGCAGGACCCTCAGTACCCCGCACCACTGCCTGGCGGCGGAAGAAAAAACAGGAGGCGGACGAGCTGGCACGACAGCAAGGAATCCTCCCCAAACAAAGAAAAAAGATAGAGTCATATATATGTAAGTGCTGTGGCCGTCCTAAAACAAAAGAGTTCGGCCACAGCCAATTTGGGGGGGAATTCTTTTGCTCCACGTCAGCCGGCAAAACCATCGAGGAGTGGCTGGATGAAAAGAGAAGAGAAAAGCGAGAACGTGCCGGGGGGGATGCCCACTAAATTATTTTTGTTTTTAATACCTGTAGATGGAGCCCATACATTGCTTTTTTTTTTTT
>JANRMT010049829.1:7928636-7940164 GCA_026402145.1 Polypterus bichir lapradei
AAATTCTAACCCACATTCATTAAACAAAATACTAACTCATGAAGTTCCATCCATCCATCCATTATCCAACCTGCTATATCCTAACCACAGGGTCATGGGGGTCTGCTGGAGCCAATCCCAGCCAACACAGGGCACAAGGAAGGAAACAAACTATGGGTAGAACGCCAGCCCACCGCAGACTCATGAAGTTCACAATTCCAAATTAAAATACTGTAATGCACATTCAAATATTATTGTGGTTAATATAAAAATAAACAATAAAAGAACATGTATTGTGCCAAAGTTATGGCAAAGACAGTATGTTTTAATATATACTTACCAGTTGTTGTTGTTTCCTCTGTTTAATCTTTTATATGAAAAGAGAACACACACAATCAATCACAAAATATGCTGCCTCACTGGCTGTTTATTTTAAGAGGTTATATAAGCATTAAAAGTAAAGATGTGTATTATTTTCCTCTGACATTAAAATATTTTGTTCTTCAATGATGAGTGTGTGCTTGCAATCTTGCAGTTGAGTACAAGATAAAACAAACTTCTTTAGGAAGCGTGTGGCTCTTTCAAATATAATCTCTTAATTACTATTGCATTTCTTAGCATTTTCTTGTCATTAAACACTTGTAAATGTTGATATTGGTTTTATACTGTGGTTTGTTTTAGCTTCTGTAAATCATCTGCTGTTGGGTTGTTAAGAAAAGCCCATACTTTATTTTGCCTGTTTGGTATTGTTTTATTTCCACATCAGCCTTGGAACTTCTAGGTGCCTCTAAAATAATTTAAGACTTAACTTTTGTGAACAGCAACTTTTAGTGGGGTCAGCTGACCAGGCCTAAGAAAGGCAGTTTATTTCAAAAGTAAATGCATATTCTAAACAAAATCCATTAAACAAAATACTAATTCGTAAGTTCACAATTTAAAATTAAAAAACAGTACTGTATATTCAAATATTAAGGTTTTATAATATGACAATAAACAATATAAGAACATGCACAGTACCAAAGGTATGGCAGATATGGCAAAGACAGATTTAGTAAAGTATACTCACATTTTCTAACTGTGCGTTCCATTTCTCCCACTTTGTGAAAAAAGAAGGAAAAAAAATCAGTCATTATCTAAATAATAATTAGGCGGAGTGATGGCTAAGGATTTGCACTGGCAATCGGAAGGTTGCCAGTTCGAATCCCGTAAAATGCCAAAAGGGACTCTGCTCTGTTGGGCCCTTAAGCAAGGCCCTTAATCTGAAATTGAAGAGTGCTTTGAGTAGTGAGAAAAGCGCTATATAAATGCAAAGAATTACTATTATAAATAATAGACCAAACACCTGCCATAATTAATGTATGCTCACATCAAAATCTTTTTGAGGAATCTTGGAATTCATGGAACAGGAAAAACAAAGATAATTAGTTAATCACTAAATAATCAGCCAGATGACATGACTTGTTGTTTGACTATTCAGAAGTAACAAAAAAAACCTTTATATGTACACACATGAGACTTGACACTTGGAATGTACCTTGAATCTTCAAATGAGCTGGAAGCACCACAGCATACAAAATGGGACAAACTCTCCTATAAATAACATACGGTCCAAAATATTGTGGAGAAGGTTTATAGCATGGAACGCTTTGGTGTATGTCTAGTGCAGCGAGATACACCTGCGGCCTGACATGAAGCTTTTCTGGTATGCAAATCTTTTTACGGAGGTTTCTGATATCCTCAGGTTCACCCTGAGTACCTGCCACACTGAACTGAGCCTAGTGGGATACTGATGAAGATACAAAGAAAGAATATAGCAGTGGAGATTGTTTTGTTTGAACCTGTACAAACACACAAAAGGAGGCAGTTTTATAGAATGATAAAATATATTGCTGGGATTTTTTTCCATAAATAGCACTTTACACCAATTAGTTTACTCAGAATTTAGATTTACTCTAATTTACTCAGATGTATAGTCACACACTTATTTGACAATTAGCTTTCGGAAGATTTCTAGAAGTCAAATTTGCACTACACTCTATTCACAGAAAAAAATAAAAAATTTGAACAAATTTGGGGCAATCTGTCTAAAATATTTGACCCTGAGAATCTATGGAAACGGACCACTCCTTTAACAGAAAATTTAACCCAGCCATTGAGGTTGCACATGCCAGTGCAGTCTTAGTGCCGGTCCCATGCCCAGATAAATTGGAGCGGGTTGTGTCAGGAAGGGCATCCGGCATAAAACCTGTGTCAAATAAAACATGTAGATGAGAAATAGAATGTACATAATGGATAAGTCAAGGCCCGGGTTACCAATGGCTACCACCGATGCTAGAGTCCCACCACCAGCTTGAATGTATCCATTACTCCTACCACAGACCTCACCACGGTCACACCTCCCTCGTACATATCCTATACAACTTTTACATACTTCTCTGCCACTCCTGACTTCCTCATACAATAGCACAACTCCTTTCGAGGCACCCTGTCATATTCTTTCTCCAGGTCGACAAAGACACAATGCAACTCCTTTTGGCCTTCTCTATACTTTTCCATCAACACCCTCAGAGAAAATATCGCATCTGCAGTGGTCTTTCTTGGCATGAAACCATACTGCTGCTCAATTTTATCCCCCTTTAGTTACTACAGTCCTGCAAATCCCGCTTTTCCATTCCTCATCCTCTTCGTTGCTGTCCTTACTTCCTCCTTACTAATCCGTTGCACTTCCTGATTCACTATCTCCACATCATCCAACCTCTTCTCTCTCTCGTTCTCTTCATTCATCAGACTCTCAAAGTACTCTTTCCATCTGCTCAACACACTCTCCTTGCTTTATTACCCTAACCTGCAGCACATCTTTCCCAGCTCGGTCCCTCTGTCTAGCCAATCAGTACAGGTCCTTTTCTCCCTCCTTAGTGTCCAACCTCTCGTACAACTCATCATACACCTTTTCTTTAGCCTTCACCACCTCTCTCTTCACCTTACGCCTTATCTCCTTGTACTCTTGTCTACTGTCTGCATCTCTCGGACTATCCCACTTATCTTTGCCATCCTCTTCCTCTGTATACTCTCCTGTACATCCCCATTCCTCCATCAGGTGTCCTTTTCCTCCTTCCACTGTCTAGATGTCACGCCAAGCACCCTTCTTGCTGTCACCCTTATTACATCTGCTGTTGTTTCCCAACTGTCTAGTAATTATTCACTGCCACCCAGTGCCTGTCTCACCTCCTCCCTGAACTCAACCTTGCAGTCTTCCTTTTTCAACTTCCACCATTTGATCCTTGGCTCTGCCCTCACTCTTTTCCTCTTCTTGATCTCCAACGTCATCCTACAGACCATCATTCTATGCTGCTTAACTACATTTTGTCCTGCCACCACTTTGCTGTCTTCAATCTCCTTCAAATTGACTCTTCTGCATAAGATGTAATCTACCTGTGTGCATCTTCAACTATTGTATGTAACCCTATGCTCCTCCCTCTTCTTAAAATACATATTCACCACAGCCATGTCCATCCTTTTGACAAAATCCACTGTGTTTAAATATTAGTATTGGGTTTTATGTTGTAGATTGTTGAAACCTCTGTGAACCCTCTGCATTTGTATTGTTAATGAAGGCCCACATTTTATTTTGCCTATTTGGTATTGCTTTTTTTCCACAACAGCCCTGGCACATCTAGGTGCTTCTAAAACATTAAAGATGTAACTTTTTTTGAACAGCAACTTTTAATGATGTCAGCTGACCAGGCCTAAGAAAGACATTTTATTTCAAAAGTAAATGAATTTTCTAACCCACATTCATTAAACAAAATACTAACTCATGAAGTTCACAATTCCAAATTAAAATACAGTACTGTATATTCAAATATTATTGTGGATAATATGAAACTAAACAATAAAAGAACATGTATTGTGCCACAGTTATGGCAAAGACAGTATGTGTTAATATATACTCACCAGTTGTTGTTTCCTCTGTTTCATCTTTTATATGAAAAGAGAACACACACACAATCAGTCACTAAATATGCTGCCTCACTGGCCCTTTATTTTAAGAGGTTATATAAGCATTAAAAATAAAGATGTGTATTATTTTCCTCTGACAAAATATTTTGTTCTTCAATGATGAGTGTGTGCTTGCAGTCTTGCAGTTGAGTACAAGGTAAAACAAACTTCTTTAGGAAGCGTGTGGCTCTTTCAAATACAATCTCTTAATTACTATTACACTTTTTGGCATTGTTTAGTCATTAAACACTTGTAAATGTTGGTATTGGTTTTATATTGTAGTTTGTTTTAGCTTCTAGAAACCATCTGCTGTTGGGTTGTTAAGAAAAGCCCATACTTTATTTTGCCTGTTTGGTATTGTTTTATTTCCACATCAGCCTTGGAACATCTAGGTGCCTCTTAAATAATTTAAGACTTAACTTGTTGTGATCAGCAACTTTTAGTGGGGTCAGCTGACCAGGCCTAAGAAAGGCAGTTTATTTCAAAAGTAAATGTATATTCTAAAAAAATCCATTAAACAAAATACTAATTCATGAAGTTCTGAATTTCAAATTAAAAAACAGTACCGTACATTCAAATATTGTGGTTTTATAATATGACAATAAACAATATAAGAACATGCACAGTACCAAAGATACAGCAGATATGGCAAAGACAGATTTTGTAAAGTATACTCACATTTTCGAACTGTGAGTTCCATTTCTCCCACTTTGTGAAAAAAGAAGGAAAAAAAAATCAGTCATTATCTAAATAAGAGGCCAAACACTTGCCATCTGAGTAGTGAAGTAACAAAATTGTTTTAACATACATAAACAGAGAGAGAAAGAGAGCGTGTAAAACATGATTTCATGAAATGCAGGCTTAATATAAGAGCGTCTGAAAACATTAACTCTGAAAATATGAGAAGAAACTATTGAGGAAGAGAAAACATTATTATTTAACTCACAGATATCAAGGACTGTGTTTTGAGATCATCATGCTGCAGAAAACTATATGATTTGTTCCTGATTTATGCAGAAAAGGAGTTGGGCTGTGTGCACAGCATTAAGAGACTAACTTTTATCATTTATGAGGAAAGACTGACCTCTGATACTATCAGAAGACCCTGTGCAGAATGCAAGATCTTTATGGACTAAAAGAATGTTTAAATTGATTCTAAGTGTGTATAATTAGAAGGGTGTATTTCTTAGGAATGCAAATGTCTGTTTGTTTCATGTTTTAGGACATTCCAATATATCATAAATTAAGATTTAACCTAAGCTATGTATAACCTCAGAATGAACTGCTAGGGTTTTTTTTTCTTTTCTAGGATATAAAAGAGAGAACGGGTTTACTTTAGATATTCTGCCAAAATCCAAATCAGTTGACTGAGTTGGGAAGAGGCAGTCTCACATTCTCTCTACTCACCAAGAATTAAGAATAAAGAAATTATTTTTACTTTAATTGGGTTTAAGTTTTTCCGTTGTTTTCCGACTTCAGCGCTCACACTATGA
Source organism: Polypterus bichir lapradei (assembly GCA_026402145.1). Taxonomy (NCBI): domain Eukaryota; kingdom Metazoa; phylum Chordata; class Cladistia; order Polypteriformes; family Polypteridae; genus Polypterus; species Polypterus bichir. Next base: position 7,934,108 of record JANRMT010049829.1, read on the forward strand.
AAAAACAAGATACAAAATTGTAGTAGCTATTTTAATTAATGTATGCTCACATCAAAATCCCTTTAAGGAATTTTGGAATTCATGGAACAGGAAAAACAAAGATAATTAGTTAATCACTACATAATCAGGCAGATGACATGATTTGTTGCTTGACTATTGAGAAGTAACAAAAAAAATCCTTTTGTGATGGGCGGCCGATGCTTGTGTGCAGTTGGGTATGGGCAGAAACTATGCTACTGCTGGGCGAAGAAGGAGAAGGAGAAATAGAGGGGGAAAGCGAGTTCAAAGACAATCAAACAGGAGGAAGGGAAAGAGTGTGGAGTTCAGAGTTACAACTTTGAATGTTAACACTAGAACTGGTAAAGGTAGTGACCTGGCTGATATGATAGAGTAGAGAAAGGTAGATGTACTGTGTGTACAGGAGACCAAGTAGAAAGGGAGTAAGACCAGAAGCATCGGAGGTGGGTGTAAACTTCTCTACCATAGTGGGATGGAACAGAAACAGGGTTGGGGTAATTGTGAAGGAAGGCTATGTTATTAGTGTTTTAGAAGTGAACAGAATGTCTGGCAGAATCATGAGCATAAAGTCGGAAATCGAAGTGGTAATGTTAAATGTCTTCAGCACATATGCTCCGCAAGTTGATGGAGGAGAAAGAAGATTTCTGGAGTATGATAGATGAAATGGTGGAGAGTATACCCAAAGAATAAAGAGTGGTGATTGGAGTAGACCTTAATGGGCATATCGGTGAAGGGAACAGAGGTGATGAGGAGGTGATGGGCAGGTATGGTATTAAGTAGAGAGATGTTGAAGGGCAGATGGTAGTTGACTTTGCAAAAAGGATGGAAATTGCGGTGGTGAAAACACATTTTAAGAAGAAATAGGAACACAAGGTGACTTATAAGAGTGCACACAGGTGGACTATGTCCTATGTAGGAGATGCAATGTGAAAAAGGTTAGAGACTATAACGTGGGGGCAGAGGATAGTGCAGCTAGACAGCATTGATTGGTGGTATGTAGGATGAATTTCGAGGTGAAAAAGAAGTATGAGAGTGAGAATGGAACCAAGGATTAGGTGATGGAAGCTGAAAGAGGAAGGCTATTGTGTGAAATTCAGAGAGGATGTGAGACAGGTGCTAGGTGGTGGTGACAACAGTATAGATTATTGGAACACCACAGCTGAAGTGGTAAGATAGAGAGCTAGAAAGGTGCTTGGTGTGGCATCTGGACAGAAGAAAGAAGACAAAGAGACTTGGTGGTGGAATGAGGAATTACAGGCGAGAAAATAGAGGAAGAAGTTAGCGAGAAAGAATTGGGATACCAGAGAGAGATGATATAAGCAGACAGGTATGCAAAATAATGCGTATCAAGTTGAAGAGAGAGGTGGTGGAGGCAAAGGAAAAGGTGTATGAGCTATATGAGAAGCTGGACACAAAGAATTGAGAAAAGAACTTGTACCAAGTGGCCAGAGGGATGAGTGGGGAATGATGTACTGCAGGTCAGAGTGATAAAGGATGCAGATGGAAATTTGCTGACAAGCGAGGAGAGTGTGTTGAGAATGTGGAATGAATACTTTGAAGAACTTATGAATATAGGAAATGAAAGAGTGTAGGCAGTAAATAATGAAGTATAGGGGATAAGCAAGGCTGAAGTGAGGCAAGCTATGAAGAGGTTGAAAAGTGAAAAAGCAGTTGGCCTGCACAATATACCAGTGGAGGTATGGAGATACTTAAGTGAGATGGCAGTAGTGTTTCTAACTAGATTGTTTAACAAAAAAGTCAGAAAATGCCTGAGGAGTGGAGAAGAAGTGCATTAGTTCCAATTTTCAAAAATAAAGAAGATGTTCAGAGCTGCAGTAACTACTTGAGTATAAAGTTGATCAGCCACACATGAAGATACGGGTGAGAGTGATGGAGGCTAAGCTGAGATGAGAGGTGGTGATCTGAGAGCAGAAATATGGTTTGTGCCAGGAAAGAGTACTACGGATGTGATGTTTGCCTATAGAGTGTCGTCAATGTCAAATAATTTATAGAACACATTTTAAACAACATTAGTAATTCTGTAGTCAAAGTACTTTACAATAAAACATACAATAAACATAAATAAAATAAATGTAAATAAAATATAATAAGACACAATACAACCAGCAGAGTATTGGAAATAGATAAATACGACTAAAAATAGGGAACCAACAGTATCACTGAAAGTCATGGAAAGGTAGAGAACAGAAATATGTCTTAAATGTAGTTTTAAACAGTTCAGTTGAGGGTGAATCCTTAATGTAATCAGGTAAAGAGTTCCACAGACGAGGTACTGCAGCTGCAAAAGACCTGTTCCCCTTAGTTCTGCACTTTGTACAAGGGACCACAAAAGACAACTGCCCTGTAAATGTAAGCTTTCTGGATGGCTGGTATAAAACACAAAATTCAGATACTCTACATAGGCAGGAGCATATCCATGTAAAAATTTAAAAACAAGCAGCAAAAGTTTAAAATCAATTCTGAAGCTAACAGGCAGCCAATGTAAAGAGGCTAATGTTGGAGATAAAGAATCAAACTTTCTTGCCCCAACCAAACAGCAGCAGCATTCTGAACCAACAGCAACCTGCATATCAGGGCTTTGCAGAATCCAAAATGCAACAAGTTACTGTAATCAAGCTGAGAAAAGATACAAGCATGGGTAACTTTCTCAAGATCTCTGGGAGATAAAAAAAAGGCTTAATTTTAGCTAAAAGAGAAAGTTGGAAAAAGCAACTCTTGACCACAGAATTAATCTATTTCTCAAAAGAGAGGTTACTGTTAAAAATAACAACAAGATTCAGGTCTGCAAAAGTCAGTGAAAGGGACAGAGATGGAGAAGCTGGAGACAAAACCAATTTGAGGTTCAAAACTAATTTGAGGTTTGGCTGCAGGTCCAACTATGAGCACTTCTGCTTTATTTTGATTGAGATCGAGAAAATTGTCAACCATCCAGGATCTTGGTTCTACATGACAGATGTGAATCTGATTCATTGCAGAGTTGCACACAGGAATATAAACCTATTTTACATTAGCATAACACTGAAAATAAATATTAAACTTCCTAAAAATAGCTCTTATGGGCTGAACATATATAGAAAATAAAATAGGTCCAAAAATGGTTCCCTGAGGAACGCAACGTTTAACAGGAACAGTATATCTAAAAGAGGAATTGAAAGTTACTGAAAAGTGTCTACCAGTAAGATATGACTTAATCCATTTAAGTACACCCTTTTAAGCTCCACTAGACATTCAAGCCACAACAGCAAGATCTCATGGACAATAGTGTTAAAAGCTGCAGAAATGTCTAGGAGGATAAGGACTGCAGCCCCACCATAGTCAGTAATAAGGGAGATATCATTGAATACTTTCAGGACAGCCATCTCAACACCATGATAAAGCCTAAAGCCAGACTTGTAGATCTCAAATTATTTATTGGAGTTAAGATGATCACCAATTGATTATAAATAATTCTTTGTAATATTTCAGCGAAAAATGCCAATTTGGAAATCAGGTGAAAATTAGCTAACACTACAGGATCTAACTCTGCCTTTTTTAGACAAGGTTGCAACCCCTAACTAATAGAATATATATCCGAATGGCTGGAGCGATTTTCATGACACTTGGTACACGTTTCTCATTGGTCGACTTATAATACTGTAGGGTGAAATCAGCCCTAACCCACCCCCTTCTGAGTAGGGTGGTGGTGATTATGCGGTCTTGTACGCATGTTATCATCCAGTTGACACTCGGAACGACTACCAGAGGGCAAACTGCAGGTGACTTGCAACATTCTTTATGTTTGAGCTCTACCGTGTGCCTGTTGCTTTAGAAATTAAAAATATATTCATTCTGTCTTTGTGACTCGAACAGCCATATATAACATATATCTTGTATATAAATGTCTACGCGTGGAAGTGTGTGTTTTTGTCTGGCCCGGAAGTGAGAGGTAAAGTCGGGGAAAGGGCTCCAGCTCCAAGGATACGCAAATGAGGCCAGCACACCAGCAAAACGAAACCTCCAAAGAAAGACAGTCACTTAGCTGCTAATGCACAAACAATGCAAGCACGTTGGCAACACAAATCCTCCTAGGAGAGAGATGCCCAGAGTAGTTTTGACAATTTCAATACTTTCTAGGATCCCGTATATACTCACTCACTCACTCACTCACTCACTCACTCACTCACTCACTAATTCTCCAACTTCCCGTGTAGGTAGAAGGCTGAAATTTGGCAGGCTTATTCCTTACAGCTTACTTACAAAAGTTAAGCAGGTTTAATTTCGAAATTCTACACGTAACGGTCATAACGGTCAACAATGTCTGCCATGTTGAACTTTCTTATTTATGGCCTCATCTTCACGAAATTTGGTAGGCGGCTTCCCTGCGCTAACTGAAACCGATGTACGTACTTATTTCGGTGGTATGACGCCACTGTCGGCCGCCATATTGAACTTTCCAATGTCACTAATTCTCCAACTTCCCGTGTAGGTAGAAGGCTGACCCCATCTTCACGAAATTTGGTAGGCGGTTTCCCTACGCTAACCGAAACCGATGTACGTACTTATTTCGGTGGTATGTTGCCACTGTCGGCCGCATAATTGAACTTTCCAACCTCACTAATTCTCCAACTTCCTGTGTAGGTAGAAGGCTGAAATTTGGCAGGCTCATTCCTTACAGCTTACTTACAAAAGTTAAGCAGGTTTCATTTCGAAATTCTACGCATAACGGTCAACAACGTTCGTCATGTTGAACTTTTTTATTTATGGGCCCATCTTCACGAAATTTGGTAGGTGGCTTCCCTGCGTTAACCGAAACCGATGTACGTACTTATTTCAGTGGTATGACTCCACTGTCGGCTGCCATATTGAACTTTCCAACGTCACTAATTCTCCAACTTCCCATGTAGGTAGAAGGATGAAATTTAGTAATCTCATTCCTTACAGCTTACTTACAAAAGTTAAGCAGGTTTCATTTCGAAATTCTACGTGTAACGGTCATAACGGTCGACAACGTCCGCCATGTTAAACTTTCTTATTTATGGCCCCAACTTCACGTAATTTGGTAGGCGGTTTCCCTGTGCTAACCGAAACCGATGTACGTACTTATTTCGGTGGTATGACGCCAATGTCAGACGCCATATTGAACTTTCTAGCGTCACTAATTCTCCAACTTCCTGTGTAGGTAGAAGGCTGAAATTTGGCAGGCTCATTCCATACAGCTTACTTACAAAAGTTAAGCAGGTTTCATTTAGAAATTCTACGTGTAACGGTCATAACGGTCGACAACGTCCACCATGTTAAACTTTCTTATTTATAGCCAACATCTTCACGAAATTTGGTAGGCGGCTTCCCTGCGCTAACCGAAACTGATGTACATACTTATTTTGGTGGTATGACACCACTGTCAGCCACCATATTGAACTTTCCAACGGTCTTTGTTACCTATGGGCCCATATTCAAGAAATTTGGTACGTGGGTTTCCAACGCTAACTGAATCCTACTTACGTACATATATACGTCCATAGCCTGCAGCTCGGTCGCCGTCTGAGGCGGCGTTGGGTCCCCCATCCCACACCTCCCACTTTGTTGGCTTCCTGCCTATATAAGGCCATCCGTCGCTCCGGTCTCTTCATTCCCTTCCTTGCTTTGCCGCGGTATTCATGTCTCCCTGCTGATAACTACAGCCTTTTTTTTTAATCCATGGCTTCTCCGCTGTTTTATTGTTCATTTACTACGATTATAGTTATTGTATAGGTATTTTAGACTTAGTTTACATTGTTCAGGTACCCATTTACTTTGTCGTTCCAACATGTCTATCGAGGTGATCACCATCGATCAAAGAACTGTCACTTACTGAGTGGCTTCCATGCCTGGAGATGGCACCTGCCTTTTCCATTCTCTTTGTTACATATTGCACGGCCATATCAGGCTCACTCTTGATATCCGGAGGAACATTGTGTCTTATGTATTGAATGACTGGGACAGGTTCAAGGTGTGGACTGATGACGGTACAGGAGATAATTATACTACACAGGAGCACTA
>JANRMT010049829.1:7955647-7970451 GCA_026402145.1 Polypterus bichir lapradei
TATATATATATCACAGCGACACTCATAACAGTGACAAAACAATTACATTGACAATCATGTTACGTTATTTTCAAAATGTTTCCTTTTGTTTCTCTTTCCTTCTTTAACACACTACTTCTCCGCTGCCAAGCGCGGTTATTTTGCTATATATATATATATGCTATATATTATGCTAATTAAAGAAAAATACAAAATTAAAGAGAAAAAGGCAGAAGAAACTGTTGCCACTCTTAACCTTGACAGACTGTTGAACTCTCCATATAAAGTTTGGGTAGCTCACTCACTTGCCCGCTTCCTGCACTCATATTGAAATATATTTACCTAACGAGAATGACACTGCCTTTCTTAACTGTGAGAAGTGACATTTCATTAATGCAGAAGTCATCTGTGATGCCAAGATGAGGCTGTCAAAGTCTGTGGTCTCTTTGGCTAGATTCTTTTGAGACAAAGTAGCACTGGCTATGTGCTGAAGGTGCTGTGCATGATCACTGGTTTGTTGGTAAGATAACTGGCTGAACTGCTAGTGTTTTTTATGTTTTTTATAGCCTGTACTACTCATTGTAACAGCAATCATGTCATGATGTAATTATGGTGCTGCACTCGTAGGGACCAACAGCAGGATTGTTGGACTCTGTATGTTGTGAAATCTTTCCTAATATGTTTCTTTCTTTCTTTTATATCCGTCTACCTCTTCCCATTCTTTTCTGATAGTTAACAGCACTGTAACAAACTAAACTAATTGAAAATATTTATTCTTATCTTTATCATTTGCATTTACTTTCATCTAACCTGGGGTCTTCATGCTACCCCTTCTAATCAGCTTGCACAAATTACCTATAGCAGAGAATACCTGTTCCAGTGGAACTAACCTGAACACACATATATACCACCTGATTTCTCAGTGAATCTTAAAACTTATTGTTAACACAGAAATGTGTTACAATAGTGTCATAACCAAGAAAAAACAATAAAGTGAGGAAAGAGAAGGTATCTGAGGTTTACTGAACAAATTGCATGGAGTTCGACCCATCTTTCCAACTCCTATAATTGTAATGTTTAGTTTCAAACATGTGTATGCATTCAGACCATTTACAGAGACGCTTGCATTATGGCATTTATAGAAACCTGGCTAAATGGAAACGATTTGAATGAACACTTGATGATTGATGGATTTGGTGCACCAATTGGTTTGGACAGAGACTAACAGGTTAGTGGTAAGTCACACAGTGGAGGTGTCTGCCTTTATATAAATAAACAACGGTGTAAAACTATGGTAAAAAAAAAAGTGTGCACAAAAGATGTTCTTTTCACTGCATCTGTCTATTTGCCTAGGGACTTTCCACAAATTCTTATCACAATCGTGTATATTCACTATAGGACACTGGTAAGTGAAGCAGCTGACACCATCTCCATTTTGATAAGGAGACTTGAATCACTGTCTCTTGACTCTGAAAAATTTATTTTGGAAACTTTAATCAATGTACACTGAGTGAAATGCTGCAAAATTTTTAGTAGCATGTCACTTGCCAAGCACTTCACAATAGACTACTCGATCAGTGCTATGGGAACATCAAAGGCACTAATGAATCTAGAGCAAAGCCATTAATTAATACATCAGATCATAACTGCCTTCAACTTATTTCTATCTATAAACAGATTTTTAAAAGAGAAAAGCCAGAAAGTAAACTAATGAAAGTCTGGGACGAGGGTTTTATTGAGCATCTGCATGGCAGTTATGAATGGACTAACTGGTCCGTATATAAAGAATCCTATGCAGGTGTTGATGAACTGATGGACACTGTAAGCAGTTGTATAAAGTTCTGCGAGGACAGCATAATTTCTGTGAAATCAGTCAAGATACAGTCATATGAAAAAGTTTGGGAACCCCTCTTAATAATTTGGATTTTTGTTTATCATTGGCTGAGTTTTGGAAGTAGCAACTTCCTTTTAATATGTGACATGCCTTATGGAAACAGTAGTATTTCAGCAGTGACACTAAGTTTATTGGATTAACAGAAAATATGCAATATGCATCATAACAAAATTAGACAGGTGCATAAATTTGGGCATCCCAACAGAGATATGACATCAATACTTTGTTGAGCCTCCTTTTGCAAATATAACAGCCTCTAGCCTATAAACGAACAGATTGAGTGTAAATTTATGTTACTTGTAAAAGTTAGATTTTCACTTTTATTCTCTCAGTCACGCTCATGCTCTCCCTCCCCTTCTGATCTAACCCTAAGTAACAGCGCCAGCATAAATTAACACCCGATCTGACACTGTTCGTTTTCAAATAATATTGCATTAGTGTGATGATGTTTTCTGATTGGTACTATTCAGGCCATACAATTATGTCTTCAAAATGTCACATATATTTGTCTTTTTCTTTTTTTTTCCCCAGTGCTGTGCTGACAGCATGCACCCAAAGGCGTGAGCTTATTCAGTGCGAGCAGGAGCACGCAGGTGGCCGGTTGCTTGCGCTATAACAAGCGATCAATGCACATGTACTTTGCAAGGCATGTACGGGGTCCACTGAAAAAAGAAGAGCGTTCATGGCTCACCTTGCAGAGGAACATTCTTTCCTCTGCATGTCCTGGAGTCCTGTGCAGACTGGGCAAGATTGGGGAAAAAAAAAATGTGGTCTCGGATTACAAGCGCAAGAAAGTACGTGAATGAATATGAATAATGTTGCATCCGTGCCACAATGTTTATACAGGTCATAAAATGAATAATTCCAAATATCATATATACCTATGTCTCTGTTTTTTGTCAGTGCGGCTTTGACATCACGGGCCGTAAGGCGCATACTAATTCAGCATAAGCAGGAACGCTCAATAAAACTGAATAAAACAATCAAGTCAAAATGAGATACGAATAAGGCAGATTCACCAGTGTTTGTGTGTCAGCTTTTATCCATCCAAATCACAGAATTTCCAGTTCCATTGTCTCAAAACACCACTCACATCTGCAGTTATTCCCAGTTTCAGATAAAGAGTAACAGCGTCAGATCCTTGGGGGGGGTGGTGGCTAGTATGTATCGTGATTGTGACTTGAGAGAATAAAAATGAAAAAAAGGTAACTTATACAAGTACTATACATTTACAATGGCTGTTACAGATGCAAATCAAATTTATATTTTTATTGTATAATATTAACAATAAGAGCAGCTCACTACTCAAAAAGGTAAATATATGAGGTAGTCAGGATCGAACCGAGGGACTCTTGATTATAAGTCAGCAATTCCTACTGCTGCACCATGGAAGCTATTGTATTGTTCTTGAACCTTTTGTGAAAGTGTTTATTTGATCTTTGCACTTCAGGCTTCATACATTATATAGTTTATGCCTACATTTTGTCATTTATTACTAAAATATGAAAAACGTTTCTGTTTTAACAATGTGTTTACACAGATTTTTGTAGATAAGGAACACACATGAAATGCATGTGTTCCAAATAATGATCTATTATTTCCATTCTAAAACTATAGCACTTCACTGCCAGATAATGAAGGCTGGAACAGGGAGAACTTTGTGGCCATTCTACGGCGGTGGGGGGATGGAATAGTAGGCTGCTCACTGCTTGTCTTGATCGGCACATTTGCAAGACAAAAGATGCTGACAGAGAAGTGTGAAGGGATTTAAAGTGAGCTGGATTTACAAGTTTTTTCGTAGGCTTTGGTAATTCTAGTGTTAATCAATCAAATTTTAATTTTAAATAGCATTTCTCATACACCATCACAGGTCAGTTTATGCAATGACTAATATAAACAGTTTTCTATAACTTAACATATAAAGTTATACATCAGTCAGTCAGTCATCTATACTAATAAAAGGCAAAGCCCTCACTGACTGACTGACTGACTGACTGACTGACTGACTCACTCACTCACTCACTGACTCACTCACCCACTGACTCACTCATCACTAATTCTCCAACTTCCTGTGTAGGTGGAAGGCTGAAATTTGGCAGGCTCATTCCTTACAGTTTACTTACAAAAGTTAGGCAGGTTTCATTTCGAAATGCTACGCGTAACGGTCATAACTGGAACCTACTTTCGTCCATATACTGTATACGGCCATAGCCTGCAGCTCGGTCGCCGTGTGAGGCGGAGTTGTGTCTCGCATCATCACGCCTCCCACGTAATTGAGTGCCTGCCCATATAAGGAAAATATTCGCGGGTGAACGACTGTGCTTAGCATATTCATAAGCAGCTACTGCGGAAACCCTCCCTCAGCGAAAGTGCGAGAGAAACTTTTAAGTGCTGGGTCTGAGCTAAAATTAAATAAAGCCGTGGACATTGCAAGATCGCACAAGATATTCGCGAGATACAAGTTTAATGAGAAGACGCAGGGTATAAAGCCTCGATGCTAAAGACATGGTGAAGTCATGCCTTCTCTGCTGGCCTAAAAAAATATCTGAATCACAAACTGATGTTAATTATATTTTGTCCATGAATACTTATTAAATAATTCCAAATAGTCCTTCCTTTCATAGCTTTTCCGATGGTTGTGCTGCTTCCAGACATGTATTTTCATATTAAAGCATTTAACCAATCACATTTCAGCCATCATTTGTTGCCAGGCAGAGAGGCCTTCACAATCTGTTCTGCAGGCCCTCTAACACAGAATAAATGTCGATTATACTGTTGCTTAAACCAATCAGATTTTGAGTTGGTGTCAGTAGGGCCCTCTAGCAGGCGTACGGCAACGTCACCGTATTCAGACCCATTGATTGGATAGAAGCCGATATGAGGAACTCTACGAGGCCACTGAATGCACCGCAGGTGCTCCGAGCGCAAGATCCTCGCGCACACTACGGCCAACTCCATGGCAGGATTCTGGACAATATTATTTGCCAGACACAGACCAGATTTCAAGACCACGAAAAACTGATGTTTGTCACGCTCCTCGACCCCCAGAAGTTTCGGGAATACAATAAAAATTTCCCGCATGCAGCCTTCTCCAGTTTAACACAAGAGCCACGGAGTGGTTTTTGATCTGTCTCGGCTAAAAACAGAACTGACTGTAATGTATGCCATGGATGATTTTGCAGGAAAATCTCCCACTGATCTCCTTGACTTCCTTCATCAGAAAAATCTGAATGAGAGCATAGGGCAGCTGTTCACATTGGTATATTTGGCGGTGACCATTCCAGTGTACACTGCTTCTGTCGAGCGGACATTTCAGCCCTAAAGCGAATTAAAACTTTTGCCAGAAATACGACAGGACAGGTTCGACTTTCAGCATTAGCTTCGATGGCGATAGAAAGGGACTTTTTGATGAAACTGAAGCGCACGGATAATCTGTACGACAGAGTAATTGAACTGTTTTTGAGGAAAGAGAGGAGGATGGATTTTGTTTAAAAAATCCGAATTTTTGGTGAGTAAAATGTTGCGATTTTCCTAAATAATATTGCAAGTTTATGAGTTATTATTGATGTTTTTTATGTGTGTCGCGGCTGTAGCTGCAATAGGAAGGAACTTGTTCATCCCTGGTTTGTCTATTCAATAAAGGCATTTATTGTGGCTACAGTAGTTATCTATCTGCGATGCAGTGGCTCTTTATACTGTATATCTGCATATTAAGATGGTTTTTATAACCATAAATTAGTTTTTGAGGGGCGGGTTGATTCAGACGGAGCACTACTGAAGGCCTAGGTGTGAAATGCACGGTCCGCCACTGGACCAGATGATACGTAAATTTGATGAACATTACAACCCGAAAATAAACGAAACTGTAGAGAGGTTCAGATTATACTTCTCCCAGTGCGTCTCTCTAAATCCTCCGTGCAGGAACATTATCATAAGGCTTAACAATCTTATTGTTACACCTTCTACGTGCACCGAACCGTCCTTATTATGAAGTCTTCCTTGCTTTACCGCTGGCTGCTTCTTTCCATTCACCTTCCTAGCTCTTTATTTAAACAGTTTTCCTTCTCACTTTTCCGCTCCTTCACTGTCTTCTCCCTTTTCGTTCAAAATATGCGCCTCCTTGCCTTTTAACAGTCAGCTCCCCTTACGTCACACCATGGTACGTTTAGCACAAGTCAATAACCGGGAATTCCTGTTAAACATCTTACATTCACGAGTAGCGATTTGCGTAGTGAACACTTTGATGAATGAAACCTGTTATCTTTACAACGGTTGACAAACACGGAATGTAACTTCATAACAACACGTCCTCCAAATATGAACCTGATTGAAAGAAATAATGATAATGAAATCCTTGATGACAGCAACACTCATAACAGTCACAAAACAATTACATTGACAATCAGGTTATGTTATTTTTAAAATGTTTCCTTTTCTTTTTCATAACTTCTTTAACACACTACTTCTCTGCTGCGAAGCGCGGGTATTTTGCTAGTTACATATAAAATGTAATGTCTATAAATGTCTATACAATTGAAGAGTACAGTGGAGTAGAAGAACAACCTAGGAAAAATATGGCAGAATATGAATTAGAAGAGCTGTTTGAAAAGGATGGAAGAAGATCATTATTAAAAGTAAATATGTTGATAGTGACAGAAAATTGGTGACTATTTAAGCAAGATTTAAAATAACCCAGTGATGAAGCTATCACAAATAGACATAAGAACAGAGAATGTAACAATGTATTGTAACAATATGACAATATGTAAAAATATTAATGATCTAAAATATGAAGAGTAAATTATGAAAACAAAAGCACTACCAAAGGTTGTAGAAGCCACTTCAGTTAATGTTTACTCACCTGAAAGTCTCTCATGTGATTAATCAAGGAAATGGAACCATCTGCCTTGCGAATCAATGAAAGTGTCTTCTGGACCTGTATGACAGTCAATTACAGAAGTATAATTTAACCCTTTATTGTAATGTTTGTGTCTTTGTATAACAACCAGTTTATTCAAACAGTCTCTCTGGCACAACTTCAGGGGCTTAACAGCAATATAATTCTTACTCTTTTATGTACAAGTGTAGATTACAACCTGTTTATCTTCTCAAATTGAAACACTGTGTTATAAATGTTTTATCTTGGAAAAGGTTGTTTGAGTTTTGCTGAACAGTGTACTAGCACACTATACTGCAGGCTAACAAAGCACTTTGTAAATAAATAAATTAAATTATAAGTTCTATTGTGGTTACTCTTCACGAGCATAAACTCCAACTATATGGTAAGCAGCCATGGTCTTATGAGTATCTTCTGACCTTGCCTGAAATTTAAGGCACCAGATTGTAATCAACGTGTAAGGCAAGGCTAATACTTCACATGACGCGATGCATACTCCAGCAAACGCTACTGCTACAGGCATTGTACTGTTCATACTTGCGCACCTAGTTTACGTAAATCTGGAAGATTCCACCAGGTGGCAGTGCAAAATATCATCACAGTGAGAAAACGTTTGGCTTTGCTGAGTTGTGAATTGCCTGAAACACCCATTAAATTCTGAGGACACCTTGCCGCAATAAAGAAGAGGATGTTTAATGATTAAATTAATTAATCCAGGGATTACATTACATTACATTACAGCAAGCATCAGGCAAGAGGCAGAAACAATCCTTGGGCAGGGCATCAGTTCATCACAAGGTGAACACAAGCACACACACACATTTTAGCATCACCAAATCCCCAAACCTTCATGTCTTTGGAAAGAAACTGGAGCACACTGTTGAAACCGACCAGGAAAACATGCAAACTACAGGCAGGGAACACAAGGGATGTGACTCCCTGCAAGGCAGATCGTGCCACCACAACATGTGTAATTATTATCAGTATTCATTATTTATATGAATTTAATGACTTATCTGTGAAATGTAATATACATACTTTAATTTATTTCATCATGAAAGTGATATCAAGTATACATCTAAAGATTCTAAATGTGCAGAGAGCTGGAATATCATAAATGTAATATGTTCTGTGTGGTGATTGCTGCTGTCAGTTCAAGAGAAAGCCCCAGAAGCACGTAACGATTAACAACTGGGTCGGTTTTAAGATGATGTTTACGACGGCCTACTTTAATGATAAAATAAACTATAAGGTTAAAGTGGACATTTCGAGATTAAAGCCAAAATATCCACTTTAATCACAAAATACACCTTTTCACCATTTCCTTATTTTTTTTTTCTGTGGCTCAAATATGCTGCCGTACGTTTTGATGAAAAAAAAGACGGCACAGAAAATGGTATGTGAGACCATTAAACTGTATTGTGTCATTCCAATGGGGACGCATGTATTTCTATGTCGGCATTTTGCTTCACCACATTGAACCATTCATCAAACATTGAAGCACACACATAGATCCTGGAGGATCCTCAAAGAGGCTTTCTGTCACATGTAGAAAAAAAACAGAGACTCTGACGTTGCATTCCAACTTTTATCACACTGTGCCCCCCAACTTTTTACCTGTACGTTCTCAGAGGATGGGTCAAATGAACGATGGGGATGCATGGCAGCCATAATGCGTGCGTTTACGTATTCTGAGTGTGAAGTATAAATAAGCCCTAACAATACAATGGTGCATGGAATGGGCAAACTATTCCAAATACCAAAGCTGCTTCAGTGTTGTTATTCTCAGTGCAGTGAGAGTATTTGAACCAGCTGTATTTGAGTGTGGAATCACAGCTCTACAGCAGCTGATCAGAAAGCTCTATGGTGGGTTGTGTCAAGAGTGCAGAGGATTATCGGGGTACAGCTTCCAACCCTGGAGGACATTTATAGCACACGCTGCCTAAGGACAGTGACCAACATCTCCATGGATTCCTCTCAACCCTGAGCAAAGTTTATTTGAACTTCTCCCATCTGGCAAATGAGGCCCTTTTGAAATGTAAACATCTACAGTCAAACTGTTAAATAAGACAAAAGTAAGAGTTGAGCACAAAACAACCAGGAGTGTTCTGGTAATGGAGAGGAGCAGCGATAAGTGGGAGTAAAGACCATTCATGATATGCTGCCTCCTTGGCACTTTATTTCAAGAAGTTAAGTAAAGGTAAGTGGTATTGTTCCTTTAACATCTAAGTGTTCTGTCCTTTAACAACTGATTTGAGGTATGCGTGCTTGTAGTCTTGCAGTTGTGCATGACATAAAAAACCAACAGTATTCTTTCGGAAACATATGCTCCTCTCAAATACAGTCTGGAATTACTATTAAAAAGTATGGCAAATTTTCTGTTATTCATTAAACACATGTAAAAATTGGTATCGGTTTATGTTGTAGTTTGTTTGTTTCTTGATAAATTTCAGTCAGGTTTCAGAACAAATCACAGCACAGAAACTGCACTCGTTAAAGTAGTAAATGACTTGCGGGTAAATGCAGACAGAGGCCATTTATCTGTTCTCATCCTCTTAGATCTGAGTGCCGCTTTTGACACCATTGATCACAATATTCTTAGAAATTGCCTTAGTCAATGGGTGGGCCTCTCTGGCAGTGTCTTAAATTGGTCTGAATCCTACCTGGCAGGGAGAAAATTCTTTGTGAGTTGTGGTAATCGCATCTCAAAGACACATGATATTCTATATGGTGTTCCACAAGGCTCTATCCTGGGTCCGCTGCTGTTCTCAATCTACATGCTTCTGTTAGGTCAGATTATCTTAGGGCACAACGTGAGCTACCACAGCTATGCTGATGACACACATCTGTACTTATCAATAGCACCTAATGACTCCGACTCTCTCAATTCACTAACACAATGTCTTACTGGTATTTCTGAATGGATGAATAGTAATTTTCTCAAACTAAATAAAGAGAAAACTGAAATTTTAGTAATTGGCAAAAATGGATTCAATGAGGTTATCAGAAATAAACTTGATGAAATAGGATTAAAAATTAAGACGGAAGTAAAAAACTTAGGGGTAACTGTTGACTGTAACCTGAATTTTAAATCGCATATTCATCAGACCACTAGGACAGCATTTTTTCACTTAAGAAACATAGCAAAAGTTAGACCTCTTATATCACTGAAAGATGCTGAGAAATGAATTCACGCTTTTGTTTTCAGTTGACTAGATTACTGTAACGCACTCCTCTCAGGACTACCCAAGAAAGACATAAATCACTTGCAACAAGTGCAGAATGCAGCTGCTAGAATCCTAAATAGGAAAAGAAAATCCGAGCACATCTCTCCAGTTTTGATGTCACTACACTGGTTACCTGTGTCATTCAGGATTGACTTTAAAATTCTGCTTATGATTTATAAAGCCTTAAATAATCTCGCCCCATCTTATATATCAGAATGTCTGACACCCTGTATTCCAAATCGTAACCTCAGATCCTCAAATGAGTGTCTGCTTAGAATTCCAAATGCTAAACTTAAAAGAAGTGGTGAGGCGGCCTTCTGCTGTTATGCACCTAAAATCTGGAATAGCCTGCAAATAGGAATTCGCCAGGCTAATACAGTGGAGCACTTTAAAACACTGCTGAAAACACATTACTTTAACATGGCTTTCTCCTAACTTCACTTTAACTTAATCCTGATACTCTGTATGTTCAGTTCATCATAATAACTATTCATAGTGGCTCTAAAATCCGTGCTGACCCCAACTCTCTCTTCTGTTTCTTTTTCCGGTTTCTTTGTGGTGGCGGCCTGTGCCACCTCCACCTACTCAAAGCATCATGATGCCCCTGCATTGATGGACTGAAAGCCAGAAGTCTACGTGACCATCATCATCAAGTCCTTCCATGAGAACCCTAAATCCAAAGAGGACTGTTTCATTTATGTTAGGTAGATTGCCCAGAGGTGACTGGACGGTCTCTTGGTCTGGAATCCCTGCAGATTTTATTTTTTTTCTCCAGCCATCCGGAGTTTTTTATTTGTTTTTTTTTGTCCACCCTGGCCATCGGACCTTACTTATTCTATGTTAATGAATGTTGACTTATTTTTATTTTTTATTGTGTCTTCTATTTTTCTATTTCTTCATTTTGTAAAGCACTTTGAGCTACATTTTTTTTTTGTATGAAAATGTGCTATATAAATAAATGTTGTTGTTGTTGTTGTGTTGTTGTAACTTTTTTAAACTCTCTGCTGTTGTACTGTTAGCAAAAGCCCATGTTTTATTTTCACAACAACCCAGCACATCTAGGCACCTCTAAAATAATTTGACTTAACTGTTGTTAACAGTAACTTTTCAAGGAATCAGCTTACCAGACCCAAGAAGGGAATTTTATTTGAACAGCAGGTGTCTATTGTTAACCACATTCATTAAACAAAAGACTAATTCATAATGTGCATTCTAAATTAAAATAAAGTACTGTATAGTCAAATATTAATGTGGATAATATGAAAATAAACAACAAAAGAACAGGCACAATACCAAAGTTAAGGCAGATATTGCAAAGACAGTATATGTTAATGCATACTCACAAGCAAACTCGGTTTCAATTCCTCCTACAATATGAAAAGAGAAGAAGACACAAAATCAAACAGTCAAATTTGAGTAGTGAAAGAGGACTAAGGATATCAAAGGTGGTATGTCATTCTAAAAATAATGTCAATCAAAAAAAATACAAAATTAAAGAGAAAAAAACTCAGTATAAGGTTTGGGTGACTCACTCACTTGCCCCACTCCTCCACTCATACTGAAATACATTTACCTAACGAGAATGACACTGCTTTTGTTAACTGTGAGAAGTGACATTTCATTAATGCACAAGTCATTTGTGATACCCAGACGAGACTGTCAAAAGCTGTGGCTTGTTTGGCTGGATCAAGCCATCATTCATTTATTTTGAGATAAAGTAGTATTGGCTACATGTTGAAGGTGCTGTGCATGATGTAAACTGAAGTAACTGGCTAGACTCTCACTGTTTTTATGGTCTGTATTATTCATTGTAACAGCAATCATGTCATTACATGTCCAGGTAAGTGCCTACCAACTCAGACCCCAGCATCTTATGCCTTTCCCAGAACCCCAGAACACAGAACAGAGGCTCTAGAACTCCTCAATGAGATGGCTGGATGCATCAAGGGGAGGGCGGCTCTACCCGCCAATGAATGTCTGCAGCACTGTGATTACATTAATATGACGTTTATTAGCATAGTCCATGTGTAATTATTCCAGAGTAGCAACCTAGCAGGGTTTAAGGCACCTTCACGTACACGTTTACAAGATGATTGAAATTTATTAATGCAATTTATACAGAAATGTGTGTATGGCAGGTTTTATAAATCACTTGGTGTACATTAGAACATTAGAAAAATCTAGACGAGAACAGGCATTTCAGACCAACAGAGCTCGCCAGTCCTATCCACTTATTTCTTCCAAAAAAAACATCAAGTCGAGTTTTGAAAGTCCCTAAAATCTTTCTGTCTACCATACTACTTGGTAGCTTATTCCAAGTGCCTATTATTCTTTGTGTAAAGAAAAAATTCCATATACTTGAATGAAATTTACCCTTAACAAGTTTCCAATTGTGTCCCTGTGTTCTTGATGACTCATTTTAAAATAACAGTCTCGATCCACTGGACTAATTCCCTTCATAATTTTAAAGACTTCAATCATGTCTCCTCTAAATCTTCTTTTGCTTAAAATGAAAAGGCTCAGCTCTTTTAATCGTTTTTCCTATTTCATCCCCTGTAGCCCTGGAATCAGCCTAGTCACTCTTCTCTGGACTTTTCCTAGCTCTGCCAGGTCCTTTTTGTAGCCTGGAGACCAAAACTGCACAGATGAGGCCTCACCAGTGCGTTATAAGTTATAAGTTTGTGTCCCTATTACTTGCCCAGAGAGTTTGGACACGTCATTGTTGTCATTGTTTACATCCCCCCTCGAGCGAACGCGGAGATAGTGAGTGACGTCATCCATTCCGCAGTTGCTAAGTTACAAACGCAACACCCCGAGGCTCCAGCTAATTGCTGGAGACTTTAACCAAGTGACGCTGGACAAAACACTACCTGCCTTCTCCCAGTATGTGGACTGTAACACCTGGGGAAATAGGACTATCGACCTACTGTATGCAAACGTTAAAGACGCATACAGCGCCACCCTGCTGCCTGCGCTTGGGAAAGCAGATCATAACCTGGTTCTGCTTCAGCCTCACTACAAACCAAGAGTGAAGGCACTACCTACAACCACACGCTCATTCAGGAAGTGGTCCCCTGAGGCAGAGCAGGCTCTGAGAGACTGGAACTACAGACTGGGATATACTGCAGGGGTCACATAGTGAGAATATTGAAGAGGCTGTTGACTGCACAACTGATTACATCAACTTCTGTATGGACATTGTAGTTCCAGTAAGAACAGTACGCTGCTATGCTAACAACAAGCCATGGATTACAAGTGACATCAAGGGCCTTTTGAACCAGAAGAAAAGGGCTTTTAAAGGTGGTGATAAGCATGAGCTCAAGCGCGTGCAGAAGGAACTCCGAATCCAGCACAGCAGAAAGTTGGAGCAGAAGTTGCAGAATAACAGCATGAAGGAATTGTGGGATGGGATGAAGATCATCACTGGCTGCAGCTCGAAGCGGGGTGCCACCATCGAGAGAGACGTGGAGAGAGCAAACCAAATGAACAACTTCTTTAATAGGTTTGATCACCCTAACCCACTATCACCTCGGAGTACTGCACCCTCCAACCATCCTTCTGCTGATACCAGCATAGCAGAGACATCCCCGCCCACAATTACAGCAGCGCAGGTGAGCAGAGAGCTGAGGAGACTTCGTGCCAGCAAAGCAGTGGGTCCAGATGGAGTATCGCCACGACTGCTGAAGGCCTGTGCGCTGGAACTGGGGAGTCCTCTACAGCGCATCTTCAACCTGAGCCTGGAACAGGGGAGAGTCCAGAGGCTTTGGAAAACATCCTGTATCACCCCAGTCCCAAAGGTATCACGTCCTAGTGAGCTGAATGACTTCCGGCCTGTTGCTCTGACGTCACATGTGATGAAGACCATGGAGCGGCTGCTGCTTCACCACCAGAGGCCACAGCACAAACACGCCCTTGATCCTCTGCAGTTCGCATACTAGGAGAAGGTGGGAGCGGAGGATGCCATCATCTATATGCTGCACCGATCCCTCTCCCACTTGGACAGAGGCAGTGGTGCTGTAAGAATTATGTTTTTGGACTTCTCGAGCGCCCTTAACACCATCCAACCTCTGCTCCTTAGGGACAAGCTGACTGAGATGGGAGTAGACTCATACCTGGTGGAATGGATCTTGGACTGTCTTACAGACAAACCTCAGTATGTGCGTCTCGGGAACTGCAGGTCTGACATTGTGGTCAGCAACACAGGAGCACCGCAACGGACTGTACTTTCTCTGGTCCTGTTCAGCCTATATACATCAGACTTCAAATATGACTCGGAGTCCTGCCACGTGCAAAAGTTCGCTGATGACACTGCTATTGTGGGATGCATCAGGAGTGGGCAGGAGGAGGAGTATAGGAAGCTAATCAAAGACTTTGTTAAATGGTGCGACTCAAACCACTTACACCTCAACACCAGCAAGACCAAGGAACTGGTAGTGGATTTTACGAGGCCCAGGCCCCTCATGGATCCCGTGATCATCAGAGGAGACTGTGTGCAGAGGGTGCAGACCTATAAATACTTGGGAGTGCAGCTGGATGATAAATTGGACTGGACTGCCAATACTGATGCTCTGTGTAAGAAAGGTCAGAGCCGACTATACTTCCTTAGAAGGTTGACATCCTTCAACATCTGCAATAAGATGCTGCAGATGATCTACCAGACGGCTGTGGCGAGTGCCCTCTTCTACACGGTGGTGTGCTGGGGAGAGAGCATAAAGATGAAGGACGCCTCACACCTGGACTAACTTGTTAAGAAGGCAGGCTCTATTGTAGGAATGAAGCTGGACAGTTTAACATCTGTGGCAGAGCA
>JANRMT010049829.1:7970551-7998687 GCA_026402145.1 Polypterus bichir lapradei
TGTGACTTGTACTCCACACATCAAGGCGCTATATAACCTAACATTCTGTTCGCCTTCTTAATGGCTTCTGAACACCATCTGGAAGTTGATAGCTTACAGTCCACTATGAGTCCTAAATCCTTTTCATAAGGTGGACTCTCGATTTTCCAACCCATTTTGCATTCAAAGCTAACATTTTTACTTCCTATATGTAATACTTTACATTTACTGACATCATCTGTCACAAATCTGCCCAAGCCTGTATGCTGTCCAAGTCCTTCTGTAATGATATAATGGATTTCAAATTATCTGCCAGTCCACCTACTGTATCATGGTATCATCTGCAAACTTAACCAGCAGGTTACTTATATTCCTATCTAAATCATTTATATATGTTAAAAATAGCAGCGGCCCTAGCACTGAACCCCATGGAACTCCACTCTTAACATCGGCCAATTCTGATAAGATTCCTTGCACCATCACCCTCTGCTTCCTGTGTCTCAGCTAATTCTGCACCCATCTAAAAACATCACCCTGAACTCCCACTTCTTTTAGTTTGATGCCCAACCTCTCATGTGGCACCTTATCAAATGCTTTCTGAAAGTCAAGATAAATAACATCATCTGCTCCACTTTGATCTTATCCTTTTGTTGCCTCTTCATAGAGTTCCAGCATGTTATTAAAACATGACCTCCCTCTTCTGAGCCCATGCTGACTGTTCTGAAAACCTCCTGTACTTGCCACGTACTGCTCAATCTTATCCTTAATAATTACTTCCATTAATTTTCCTGTGATGCATGTTAAGCTTACTGGTCTATAGTTGCTTGGATCTGCCCTGTCAACCTTTTTATATAATGGGATGATATTTGCCATTTTCCAGTCCTTCGGACTCTTTCCAGTGCGCAGTGACTTCCTAAAAATATGTGTCAAGGGTTTATATATGTACTCACTAGCCTCCTTAAGAACTTGAGAGGAAATATTATCTGGTCCTGGTGATTTGTTTTATTTCATCTTATTTAATCTGAGCAGCACTTCTCCCTCTACAATTTCCAAATCCCTCAGTGCCTCCTTAGTAGTCCAATTTACCCCTGGGAGGTTATCCACTTCCTTACTTGTGAACACCTCAGAAAAATGTAAATTTAGGGCATCCGCTATTTCTTAGGATCTTCTTTCACCTTATCTGCTATATTCCTCTCCAACTGTCTTTTAGCCTCCCTGATATCCTTTTTAATGGTTGCTGTCATATTCTCATACACTCTACAATTAATTTTGCAATCATTAGTCTTATACGCCTTATAAAGCAGTTTTTTAGGTATGTATCTGTCCTGCATTACATGTAAAACATTTTTAAACCTGTTCCGCTGCTCATCGACAGTCTCCACAATTAAAAGCTTATCCCAGTCTGTCCTCCTTAGACTTTGTCACATCTGCTCAAAATTTGCCCTACCAAAGTTCAAAAGTTCAACTTAACAATTTTAGTCTTTGAATCTGCACTCTTACAAAATACTGAGAATTGTATTATATTATGGTCATTTGATCCTACTGTTCAATCACCTCTACACCCTTAATTCTATCTTGATTATTACATAATACTAAATCCAGACAAGCTTCACGCCATGTTTGTGCTTTAACATACTGTGTTAAAAAACAGTCACTGATTACTTCTAAAAACTTCTGCTCTTGTACACCTCCATCTGCAAGATTATCCCATTTAATATTTGGATAATTAAAGTCCCCCATGACTATAATATCTCCCTGTAAACTTGCTTTTTTGATATTACTAAAAATATGTGTGTTGAAATTACTGTCTGAATTGGGTGGTCTATAACACACTCCTAAAATAAGACCTCTTTCCCTAATATTTTCCAGGCGAAGCCACATGTCCTCACTAAGATGGGGCTCATCATCCAACTGAAAAGGACTTGCATTTAAATTCTATTTGACATAAACAGTAACCCCACCTCCTTTTCTGTTCTGTCTATCCTTCCTAAAAAATGTTTATCCCTCTATGTTACACTCATCCCCATATTTGATATTTAGCCAGGTTTCCGTTATTGCTATAACATAATTATGTTCTGCTACATACAGCTGCAATTCACTTAATTTTTGATACCTCTAGCATTAAGACAAGCTATTATTAAAGTGTTACTCCTTCTACATTTACACCGTTGTTTGTTCCTTTATGTATAGATCTAAACCTGGCCTGTCCAAACTTACTGCCCCCATTCCCTAGTTTAAACAATCCTTGACTAGCCTACTCATATGCCTCCCCAATACATTGGTGCCCCTCCAGTTCAGATGTAACCCATCACGGCAGAACAGATCTTTTGTGGTGTGAAGTTTTGCATACAAGTTGATAAATATTAGTATTTCATTAGTGAGAAGCATTCATGTTTACCTAGGACTAAGTCAGGATAGTGAATTTTATGACAAGTTTGAGGGAAGTGCCTCAAACAAGTATGGCAAGTGATTCTCTGCAGGACTCTCTCAATCAACCCTCACAGGAAAGCCAGACTGCCTAGCTGGCAAGTATCACCTTAACAAATGGTTTTGGGGCAGATGTGAAGGTATTCTATGCCCCATTAGTCTGAAGTATGGCCGTTTGGAATTGGCTTGTATCAGAAGCCTTTAAGTACCATGATGCCTTATTCGCTGTAGGGGTTGGACAGAAAATCTACAAATTTGCTTGTTTTTCATCTGTCTCTCTCTCTCTCTTACCAACTGATGAAGGACCATCCTACACACTATGAACTGAAAAGGACAACACAATAAAGAGCACAGCTCGGCAGCCATATTGAGACAGGCATGTGGCCTGTTCTGAAGATAACTGACCAAAAATGAGGACTTAACTAGAGACATTTTAAGTAAATAACAAGTCTGTAAACATACAAATCAGGTTGTATGGTTGCCAATATTCAAATGTACTTTGCATATTGTTATTGTTTATGAATATTATCAATAATACATTATGTAAAGTGTAACTTAACTCCTGCTTGTCTTTTACTACACCTAATTGCCTGAGGTAATAAATGTAGAAGGGAAGGTAGGGAGAAGGTATATGGTACAATACCTTATAAACAGTGGTCTGTGAGATTTGAGGCATTCTGACAAAGGCTACACATTAATAATACAAAAAGGGAAAATAGAGTAAAATATTACTCTGCCAAGGCAAAACAAGGTCCCATCTGTTCCGAAAGGAGTTTGAATGCCCCATAAAACTATACCCTTCTTCTCTGTACCAAGATTTGAGCCACGTGTTAAGCCTTCTGATCTCCTCAATCTTACCAGGACTGGCGTGTGGCACAGGCAGAACTTCAGAGAAACTACCTTGTCAGTTCTGCTCCTCAGCTTGGCACCTAACTCTTTGAATTTGGATTGCAGAACAGACAGACTACCCTTATATATGTCATTTGTTCCAACATGGACAATGACAACTGGATCCATCCCCGCTCTGGCCAAGAGCCTATCCACCCTTCCAGGGAGGTCCCCCACATGTGCATCCGGAAGGCAACACACCATACGAGACTCTCTGTCTCTGTAGCACACCTGTGCTTCAATCCCCCTAATGATTGAGTCCCCAACTATCACTACTTCTCTCTTTCTGGGAACTTGTTTTAAGGTGGCCTGTTGGAGCTCCTCATCCCTGCCTACCACCTCAGAACCATCAGAGACACAGTCCAGCTCCGCAAGGATGTGATAACTGTTTGACTCTTCTAATTCTGGGGTCAATGTCCCCAGAAAGTGTGCACCCTTTACCTTACACCTTGTGACTGTGACCCACCCATTTCTATCTGTCTGGTCTGGAATCTCCTCCCACACCACCTTGGGGGTACACAAAATCTCTCTAAAGGACACCTGGACCAGGTCTGCCAATTCTCTGCTACAACACAGGCCAGCCAATTCCTCTTCCAGTTCAGCGACCCTGAGCTCGAGGTGTTGGATCACTTGGCATCTCCTGCAGATGTGGCTGTCATAGACAACTGGTTCCTCCAAACCATCATCTAAAAAGTCCAACATCCAAAAGGACTTGCATTGCACTTGCCTCATTATTAAAATTTGACTTACAATTAGTAAAAATGCCTTGACTTTTTTTTTTCTTTAAAATGATTGTGCCAATTTTTAAGAATAAAAGGGATGTGCAGAGCTGTAGTAACTACAGGGAGATAAAAATGATGACCCATAGCATGAAGTTATGGGAAAGAGTAGTACAAGCTAGATTAAGAAGTGAGGTGATTATTAGTGAGCAGCAGTATGGTTTCATGTCAATAAAGAGCACCACAGATGCAATGTTTGCTCTGAGGTTGTTGATGGAGAAGTATAGAGAAGGCCAGAAGGAGTTGCATTGCATCTTTGTGGACCTGGAGAAAGTACATGACAGGGTGCCCTGAGAGGAGTTGTGGTATTGTATAAGGAAGTTGGGAGTGGCAGAGAGGTACGCAAGAGGTGTACAGGATATGTACGAGGGAAGTGTGACAGTGGTGAGTGACAGATGCATTCAACGTGGAGGTGGTATTACATCAGGGATCGGCTCTGAGCCCTTTCTTATTTGTAATGGTGAGAGTTGGCAAAAGTGGATGAGTTTAAATTCTTGGGATCAACAGTACAGAGTAATGGGGATTGTGGAAGAGGAGTGCAGGCAGGGTGGAATGGGTGGAGAAGAGTGTCAGGAGTGATTTGCGACAGACAGGTATCAGCAAAAGTGAAAGGGAAGGTCTACAGGACGGTAGTGAGACCAGCTTTGTTATATGGTTGGAGACGGTGGCACTGACCAGAAAGCAGGAGAAAGAGCTGGCGGTGGTAGAGTTAAAGAGGCTAAGATTTGCACTGGGTGTGACGAGGATGGATAGGATTAGAAACGAGTACATTAGAGGGTCAGCACAAATTGGACGGTTGGGAGACAAAGTCAGAGAGGCAAGATTGCTTTGGTTTGGACATGTGCAGAGGAGAGATGCTGGGTATATTGGGAGAAGGATGTTAAAGATAGAGATGCCAGGCAAAATGAAAAGAGGAAGGCCTAAGAGAAGGATTATGGATGTGGTGAGAGAAGACATGCAGGTGGTGGGTGTGACAAAGCAAGATGTAGAGGACAGGAATATATAGAACAAGATGTTCCGCTGTGGCGACCCCTAACAGGAGCAGCCGAAAGAAGAAGAAGAAGAAAATGATTTAACTTAAATGGTAACACTAAGAACTGCTACAGCTATTTTACACCTTGTCCCCTTAAGCTCCTGTACTGTTCTCCCTCTCAGTTGCCTGCTGTTTGTCCTTCTAGGAGGTTAACTTTGCTTTTTTCTGTCTCTTCTCCTAACTTTGCCCTCCTCTTATTCCTTACTTAAAAGGTCTCCACTTGCACTGCTTGTATTCCCCTGTATTAATGAACCCTTATGCAGTCGCCTACTTAATTGTTCTACTTCTGGACCACGGGTCAATCTAAAATAAACAAATAAATAAATCTCTACTACCTTATCTGATCCTACAGCCCCTTGTCCCTTTTAGGGCATCTTAAAGCTGGCCGCTTACCTCCTCATCATTGAGCCTCCCCCTTTATTGATTTGATGTCAGCCATGGCCTTTTGTTTCTTTTCTTTTAAACTAAGGAATCGTAATGTGGTTATTTGCTTACAAATGCTGATATCAGTTACTGATACTTTCTACCCTACCTCCTTGATGCTAGTTCAGATACAGATAACAGATAATTTTTCCAAGTGCACCTCCAAATACTCAGCTACTTTTGCTCTTGTGCGGGTGAAAAAGAAGCAAAAAAACCCTTCTAAAGGGGAAAAAGCTTTAAAAATTCTTGCATGGTTCATTAGTGGCAACCAAAACCAAAGTTTTTAAGAGCAAAATGCATTTTTTTATTTTTTTGATTATTTATTTAACTCACACCACAGAAAACAGCAAAATTTCTCAGCTGCCTCTAGCATTTGCAAAGTACATGTGAGCACACCTCAAGCATAGCCTGTAATATCAACAGAAACAGACAACCACCTGAAATGCTGAAAGGGGCAAAAAAAAAAAAAAAAAAGACAGGATTACTTAATTCTAGGCATTACATAAAGTTCAAGTTCAAGTTTACCTTGAAATTTTAAGAAGTTGTCTACTGCTACATTGAGATGGTTGGTCATTATCCCCTGAGTTTGTGCCTTTATTTCCTTTCAAATCTGTGGCCATGTAGTACTCCAATTTGTGTTTTATACTCTGCAATGTCCCTTTTTCTCATGCTAAAGGCAGCCGCCTTGTCTCTATATATCTCCAAAACTTCCTCTTTGTCATTAATTTACTGAGAGAAGAAGGGACAAACTCAGTTTAAATCTTTTAACCCAAGAAGATAATGTTGGCACAAACTCTGTTCATTGAATTAGAGTGAAGGCCCTTCCTAGTATGCTATGGGTAATTGCAGCAGCTACCAAAACATGGTCGTCTGGGGTAACCATGTGTCAAGACAAGCTCTTATGGTCATTAGCTCTTTATTAAATGTCCTTTATTTGTGTTTTTACATTCTTAATGTGTATGAAATAAATAAACTGGTCACATTTATAAATGGCAGTGGTCTTTAAAAATTCTCAGTCTAATATTTATAGACTACACATCACTGAAATGGTACAGTTACAATTAACAGAGGACATCTTCATAAAGCAGTTGTAAATGAGTCTTCTATTTTTCTTCTTTGGACCTTGCTGTAGTTTTTGGTATAATATATCATGGTTTGTTAATTACATGCTATGTCTGGAAATGTCAGTAGATCAGGCTACAGATTGCTGCTATGGTATGTTTTCAACCTCCAGTGTCACTCCACAAACGTTCTTATTACTCCTTCGCAGAGACCTGTTCAGATATCTTCCAGAGACTGGTGCTTTATAATGGAGGCAACAGGGCACGGAGCACCAACAGAAAATAAAAACCCAAAAACATCCACTTTGAAGAAGTAAAAGTTATGATATAAGATAACATGCCGTCTTTGTTTCTGACAACAAAAGGGAACTGGAAATAATCATTTTAACATAAACTTTTCTCAAGGTAAGGATGTGTTTTCTATTTGCTTGTGTAATAGTAGTGACTTTGTGGGAGGACTTCTCACATAAATATGGAAGTAAATCAACACGATACAAAGCACATGGTAGGAAAATTTTACTATTATGTGGCAGTTCGAGAGGAAACCACACTCCAGGGGTAGTGAAAGGTTATCATGGAGGAAAATAAGCACTAAGGGAACCAGAACGACTTGACTTCTTTTAAAATGGATGGATCTCATAACATTGGCATTTTCTGGTTTGATTAATTACAAGCTATTTTACAATGTGTATATAATCTCAATATGTACAGTACATCATTGTTCAATATATTACTTGGCTTGAAAAATAAACGTATTCAGTAAGTTTTTAAGATTTTTATTTTCCAGTGATGATCCATGCTTCATAGTCTCCATTATATACCATCAACGAGGGCAAGGTATTTTAAAAAAATGAATAGAAAATGGTTAACTTTGGAACACAGTTTTGCATGGCAAATGCATATATACTATGCTTGTGAAGAAATACCTTGGACTTGAAAAATACTGAACTTATCGTTTAACACAAATTCTCTGTGATGGGGAGCATAACTTTAAAAATGCTGGCGAGAAAGAAGGCAATGAGGAATTAGATGAAGGAGAAAAACAATGAGACTTTAAAAATATTTGTTGCTTTTAGTGGCTATATAAATCTGAATCACTGTTATAAGTTGTTAATTTCTGTTGTAGATAAAGCACATCAACACAGCAGGCAATGAAGGCTCAGACAGTGAGACACAATCTTTTCACACAGTAGCCATTACCTGGATTTTTGTGAAAAAACCTTTTGGAAGAGGCAACCTAAAATATTTCTACTGAAATTTCCTTGAAAATAATAATTTTAAGACTTCAGATTAGCTGAACAATATAACAAGAATGCTGAAAAACGTTTTATATCATACAGTATTCAGTGATTTGTCTTTAGTTGCTGATAGTGTTTTACTCTGAGCAAATGATCATATTTACAAGCTGTGGTGTCTTGGTTCTGTGAATTATTTTTATATTTCTGAAGATGTGTGTGTCAATGAAGTATATGTCACAGGAATAAAGTAGCTTCTGTCTCCAAATGTGGTTAAAAATAAAATTCAGAATAAAAATCTAGGCTGACTGTTAAAGGAAACTTGTTCTAATGTCGCTTCCTCCAATTTTACTGGAATCTTCTTGTGGTGTTGTCACCAGAGTAGCTGTAACTGAGGTGCCAGACAGACTGGAATTGTAGAAGTCATTATCTTATATGAAATCCTACTACTGTCATGGAAAATATTGCTTTGGAGTAATTTAAAGTTTACTGTGTCCTGTTGCTAATTCTAAGAGACAGACTGCTGTGTTTACTGATCTGAAACAACTGCAGCTGCTGAAGTAATAACATTTTATTAAAATACAGGACTTATGTTGTTTCAAAATTGACATGTAATATGTTTCAAAAAGTACTTAGAGAAGGATACAAAATTATTAGCCGTAAATATGTCAATAGGGTGAGTAAAGAGATGAATCTTTAAGCAAGATTTGAAACCCATTCTCATAAATATACATAAGAACACACAACGTAACAGTGTACAGTAGCAATTAATGTATTATTTAGGAGGCATGTATTAAACAAAACATGACTTCATGAAATGCATGTTTAATAAAACAGTGTTTGAAAACATTAAGTTTGAAAATATTAGAGAAAAGAATGAAAAAAACAAGCACTGACATAAAGTTGAAGTAGCTATTCAGTTAATATATACTCACCGATGGAAGACGGAAAGGAGAACTCTATTTCATGGAACAGGAAGAACAAAGATAATCTGTTAATCACTAAATAATCAGGCAGATCACATTACATGTTGTATACACATGAGTCTTGAGACATGGAATGCCTTGAATCTTCAAATGAGCTGTAAGCATCACAGTACACAAAATGGGACCAGCTCTTCTACAAATAACATACGGGCCAAAATATCATGGTGTCAGTTCATAGGATAGAACCCATTGGTGTATGTCTAGCACAGAGAGATACACCTGCTGCCTAACCTGAAACTTTTCCGGACTGCAGACTGTTCTACAGAAGCTTCTGATATCCTCAGGGTAACCCTGACCAGCTGCCACACTAAACTGAGCCTTGTGAGATACTGATGAAAACACAATAAAAGAATATAACAATGGAGATTGTTCTGTTTGAAGCTGTACAAACACTCAAAAGGAGACAATTCTGTAGAATGATACAGTACATTGCTGGCAAACTCATCTATAGATAACATTTTATTCCAGTTAGTTTGCTGTAAATTTATTGTGCAATTTTTTTTCCACATCTATAGTCACCTGCATTTTTTTGAGCATTAGCTTCCAAATGACATCCAGAAGTCAAATTACACTACACCCTGTTCACAGAAAAAGCATGAGAACAAATTGAGATAATCTGTCCAAAATATTTGACCCTGAGAATCGATGGAAACGGACCACTCCTTTAACAAAAATATTAGCTAACTGATTAGGTGTAGGCAGTTTCTGAACTGGAACAATCAGGGTGCATTTTGAATACGTGTCTACTAATAATTTGGTGGTATTGTGATGTGAAGGAGGGAGATTGGTAATAAAATATATTGAGATGGATTTCCAGGGTCTCCTGTGTGCAGGAAAAGGCTGAAGCAATCTAACAAGGAGACCATGTAAGGGTTCAGACCTGCTGCAAATCTTACAATCCAAAGCATAATCCCTAGTCTGGTTATACATTTTTTCCCACCGGAAAAATCTGTCAAGCAACTATAAAGTTTGTTTAGTACTTGATATGTGCCCAATCAAGAAATTCTGGTGGATCAAAATATTTATTACTAGGAATCAGACTAGGATCTAAGGCTTAGTATTTTGTATGGCTTTTATATCCTCAGTATGTTTATTGAAAGCAGCAATCATGGTTATTGGAATTAATTTTTCAGAAGTAAAGTTTGGGTCTGTTTATATATTTACTTCATTTAGATGATATAAATGATAGGACATCTGCTTTCCCATTCTAATTTCCTGGAAAATAAATAACAACACAAAACAGAAGAAAAAGAGATAAACTGTCTTGTTTTGCATTTTGCCATTTGTCACTTTTGAAATATTTCTCATTATGATGATCCATAAATATTAAGAATGGCAAAGTGGCACCCTCGAGTCACTGTCCCCTTTCTTCATGAGCTAATTTGATTAATAATAATCTTGAATACCTATGTCATAATTTTACTCAGCAAGGGTTAACTTCTTAGAAAATTAAGTAAATAGATGAAGGAGGTTCAGTGTCATGAAACTTTTGCACTAGGATTGTATCCACCCATATACGGTACTTGACAATAAATTGAAGAGACGGGTCAGGATACCTTAATACTGGTGAAGGACTGAAGAAAAGTTTTAATTTATTAAAAGCATCTTGCTCTTTTTGTGTCCAGTGAAATGTTCTTTTGTTTTTGTTCATTAACATGTATTAGGAGATTTGATAGCACTAAAGTCTTTAATGAGTTAATCTCCCTTCCTGTTTCTGATTAAATTATATGCACTGTGACAGTCTAGTGTAGAAACAACTATGGATTTTTTCACTTGACTGAATAAAGATAGTATTGGGGGGAAAAATTAATTATTTTTAACTGTAATCCTACTTTTCACCTGATTATCATTATACGGCTGGACAACCCTGTGTTTCTCTCAACGAAAATCCAGCATCAATCAGACTACTAGATGGAACAATGAACCCACTGTGGAGATGTTCTTGAACATATTCCTCCATAGCCACACTTTCTACCTTAGACTGTACATAAATATTCCTTAGGGAGAGGTTTGTCAGGTAAAATATAAAATGCAAAGTAATAAATGTGATTTGGGGAAAGTTTCAAATATAACTTTTTGTTAAAGACTTCTAAAAATATCTTCATATTCTATAAGTGTATTTTGTGTCGTCTTCCAAAAAACTTCACTTTAACAATATGCACTCCATCTAATATACTTTTCTTACCAGTAAATTACAGGACTGTGAGATTGTAACAACAGGATGCCTAGATTTGTTTTTGGAACAGCTGACTTTAAAGTAAAACACAGGTAATTTTTCCCTGAAGTAATTCTCCAATACATCACTTGAGATTTTTATATTTCATTTTGGGTTCCTCCCCTGGCTGGGGTCTAATGCAGTGTTTATGTCATTTTAATCTGTTTTTGATTCCTTTATTGTGTTCATATTGTTGGTTGTTTAGTTTCTGTTTATCTATTGTCATGCATGTGCACACGGGGGACAGCTTAGGGGCTCTGGTGATGGTAATAACCCACTGAACATGGGGTTGACCCTGTGGTGTAATGCCTTCTCTCCTCCTCCCTCAGTGTAACATCCTCAAACTGATGGTTCAGTACAGCAGTTCAACCAAATACTCAAGCAAATGCCACAGAAGGTGGTCAGTGAGGATGGAAGGAACTGGGATCGTTTACTTCCCCTCATCTTATTTGCATGCCAGAAAGTCCTCTAAGCCTCTTGGGGCTTCTTCCCCTTTGAACTGCTTTAAGGGTGACAACCCTAGGGACTTTTCGACATCTTAAATAAAGACTGGGAGGAAAAGGCCCTCCAAGTCACTAATAATTTGAAATATATTGTGCAGTTACACAAGAGACTTGATAAAATTAGACCCATATTAAAAGAGAATATGGAGCAGGTGCAGTCAGTTCAGGCCCACTCTTTCAAAAGTAGCACGGGACTCAGACTTTCAGTCCGGAGATCGTGACATAATTCTCAATCTCATCTTGCATTCAAAACTTTTGCCAAATTGGCAAGGCCCTTTCGAAATTAAGGAGAGAAAAGGGCTGATTGATTATTTGGATGAGAAATAAAATGTCCATACTGGATTGGTTGAGGCCAGGGTTACTTGTGGCCGCCACTAATGCTGCTGTCCAATAGGGTAAAGACGGAAACTATGCTACTACTGGGCAAAAAAGGAGAAGGAGAAATAGAGTGGAAAAGCAAGTTCAAAGGCAATGGAACAGCAGGAAGGGAAAGAGTGTGGAGTTCAGAGTCTGAACTTTGAATGTTGGCACTTGGACTGGAAAAGGGAGAAAGCTGGCTGACATGATTGAGCTGAGAAAGGTAGATGTACTGTGTCAGAAGCATCGGAGGTGGATGTAATCTGTTCTACCATAGTGTGAACAGGAAGAGAAGCGGGATTGGGGTAATTGTGAAGGAAGAATATGCTATTGGTGTTTTGGAAGTGAAGAGAATGTCGGACAGAATGATGAGCATAGAGTTGGAAATTGAAGGGGTAATGTTAAATGTCATCGATACATATGCTGTGCAAGTCGATGGAGGATAAAGAAGATTTCTGGAGTAAGTTAGACGAAATGGTGGAGGTTATACCCAAAGAAGAAAGAGTGGTGATTGAAGCAGACCTTAATGGGCATATTGGCAAAAAGAACAGTAGTGATGAGGAAGTGATGGGCAGGTATGGTGTTAAGGAGAGAAATGCTGAAAGGGAGATGGTAGTTGACTTTGCAAAAAGGATGGAAATAGCAGTGGTGAATACACATTTTAAGAAGAAGGAGGGACACAGGGTGACTTATAAGAGTGCACACAGGTGGACTATGTTCTATGTAGGAGATGCAATGTGAAAGAAGTTAGAGACTATAACATGGTAGCAGGGTATAACCAGTGGTGTAGCATGGGGTGGGCGGAGGGGGCGGTCAAACCCGGGCGGCACATTTTTGGGGGACTCGGAAAAATATCACTCATGAATGAAAAAAGTAAAATTCTCTGATTTTTATCCACAAATGCTTCAAAAATAATTTTCAGACTGTCCTTCTGTGACGGCATCAGACACAGCAGTTGAAACTTATGAGGCAATAACAAAAATAAACATAAACATTACACCGATAATAATTTCTAGGAAGATAAACAATTCATGGGCAGCTTGGTGGCGCAGTGGAAGCGCTGTTGCCTCGCATTAAGGAGACCTAGGTTCACTTCCTGGGTTATCCCTGTGTGGAGTTTGCATATTCTCCCCATGTGGGTTTCCTCCCACTGTCCAAAGACATGCAGGTTAGGTGCATTAGCAATCCTAAATTGTACTTGGTGTGTGTGTGTGCCCTGCGGTCGGCTGGCACCCTGATTTGTTCCTGCCTTGCATCCTGTGCTGGCTGGGATTGGCTCCAGCAGACCCCGTGACCCTGTGTTCGGATATAGTGGGTTGAAACATGAATTACAACTCATTTACAATTTTGCTTAGTTATCAATCCGAATGCGTTCTTGCTCTGCACAGAAAACATCCCCACCTATCACTAGCATAATTATATTAAACTAATAATTAGAACATGGCTTATCAGTGCGTCTATGCTATATTCTTGTTTAGTTGATGTTTATAAATAATTATATGTGAAAAAGTATTGCTGTTTTTCTATATATGAATAAATCTATGCAAAATTGATCTTAATTTTTCTCTATACGTCATTGTAATTTTCTATTTAAATAGGTTAACATATTCAGATATGTTGGAGAGCGACAAATTGAAGCCCCGCCCCGCCCCGAGCGGCATGAACTCTAGCTATGCCACTGGGTATAGTGCACCTAGACAGCATCAATTTTTGGTAACCAAGATGAATTTCGAGGAGAAAAAAAGGAGGAGAGTGAGAGTGGAACCAAGGATCAGATGGTGGAAGCTGAAAGAGGAAGACTATTGTGTGAAGTTCAGAGAGGAAGTGAGAGAGGTGTTGGGTGGTGGTGAAGACAGGATAGATGATTGGAACAGTACAGCTGAAGTGGCAAGAGAGAGAAATAGAAACATGTTTGGTGTGATATTTGGACAGATGAAGGAAGACAAAGAGATTTGGTGGTGGAATTAGGAAGTACAGGCGAGAATACAGAGGAACAGTTTAGCGAAAAAGAATTGGGATACCAGAAAGATGATGAAAGCAGGCAGGTATGCAAAGTGACGCATAGCAAGGTGAAGAGAGAGGTGGCGAAGGCTAAAGAAAAGGCGTATGTTGAGCTATATGAGAAGTTGGACATAAAGAAAGAAGAAAATCTCTTGTACCAATTGGCCAGGCAGAGGAACAGAATGATGTGCTGCAGGTCAGAGTGATAAAGGATGCAGATGGAAATTTGCTGACAAGTGGGGAGACTGTGTTGAAAAGCTGGAAGGAGTACTTTGAAGAACTTATGAATATAGAAAATGACAGAGTGTAAGCTGAGTGAAGTGGATAGAGTAAATCACAAAGTATTAGAGATCATGAGAGAAGCTATGAAGAGGTTGTAAAGTGAAAAAGAAGTTGGCCTGGATGATATACCAGTGGAGGCATGGAGATATTTATGTGAGATGGCAGTAGAGTTTCTAAGTTGATTTTTAACAAAATCTCGAAAAGCAAGAAGATGCCTAAGGAGTGGAGAAGTACTATATTAGTTCCAATTTTCAAAAATAAAGATGATCAGAGCTGCAGTAACTACTTGGGTATAAAGTTGATTGGCCACACCATGAAGATACGGTAAAGAGTGATGGAGGCTAGGCTGAGAGGAGAGGTGGTGATCTGAGAGCAGCAATATGGTTTCATTCCAGGAAAGAGTACTACAGCTGCAATGTTTGCTTGAAGAGTGTTATCAATGTCAATGTCAATGTATTTATAGAGCACATTTAAAATAACATAATTAATGCTGTAGCTAAAGTACTTTAAAATATAACATACAATGAACATAAGTAAAATAAATAGAAATAAAATATAATAAGACAAAATATAACTAAGAGAGAACCGAAAATAGAAAAAATATGACTAAGAATAGGGAATCAACAGTGTCACTGAAAGTCACGGTTAGGTAGAGAATAGAAGTACGTCTTTAATGTAGTTTTAAACAGGTCAGTTGAGGGTGACTTCTTAATGCAATGAGTTAAAGTGTTCCACAGACGAGGTGCAGCAGCTGCAAAAGACCTGTTTCCATTAGTTATGCACTTTGTATAAGGGACCACAAGAGATAACTGACCGGTAAATGTAAGCTCTCTGGATGGCTGGTGTAAAACACAGAATTTGGATACATTGGCAGGAGCATATCCATGTAAAAATTTAAAAACAACCAGCAAAAGTTTAAAATCAACTCTGAAGCTAACAGGCAGCCAGTGTAAAGGGACTAATATTGGAGATACAGAATCAAACTTTCCTGCCCCAACCAAAACACAAGCAGCAGCATTCTGAACCAATTGCAACCTGCGTATCAGGGAATTGCTGATCCAAAAATACAATGAGTTACAGTAATCAAACCAAGAAAAGATAAAAGCATGAGTAGCTTTCTCAAGATCCCGAGGAGATAAGAAAGGCTTAACCTTAGCTAAAAGACAAAGCTGATAAAAGCAACTGTTGACTACAGAATTATTCTATTTCTCAAAAGACAGGCTACTGTCAAAATTAATAGCAAGATTCTAAACCTGAGGTTTGCAAATGACAGCAAAAGGGCACAGATGGAGAAGATGGACACAAAACCAATGTGAGGTTCAAAACTAATATGAGGTTTGTCTGCAGGACCAGCTATCCACACTTCTGTTTTATTTTGATTGAGATCGAGAAAATTGTCAGCCATCCAGGATCTTGGTTCTACAAGACAGTTGTGCAACTGATTCAATGCAGAGTTGCACACAGGAATATAAATCTCTGTTTAATCAGCATAACAGTGAAAAGAAATATTAACCTTCCTAAAAATAGCTCAAATGGGATGAAGATATATAGAAAATAAAATAGGTCCCAAAATGGATCACTGAGGAACGCAACATGTATGTAACAGGAGCATTATAAGTCCCACTAGATGTTCAAGCCACAACAGCAAGATCTCATGTTTTTTTTTATATATAATTTTATTGATTTTATTATAATCACACAACATCCCATACAAATAGATCAATTTTTAGAAAAATAGGATTGAAAACAAATCAACCCCCACCCCTGAAATTGTTCATAGGATGCAAAGACATTGTCTATATACAGATATCTAAGTGATTTAATCTCAAATGTTTTCCATACAATAAAAACTGCATATGTTTGGGAGGGTTGAAAAAGGTGGTTCTCGTACAGAGGTACCACAGATAAAAGCTTCTCTATCTTAAAATTCTTCCTGGATGAGTGAAGCACAGTTGGGTTGTTAGTATATTGGTGATAACTTGCATTTATTGGGGCAAAAAGCAAGGAACATAAAGAAGTACTGCAGGATTTTATTTCTATTGCGGACCAAGCATGTGTATGTTCATCTATTTGTGTCCAGGTTTTTATAGCTTGTATGTTTGCTGCCCAGTAATAAAACGGAAAGTTAGGTAGAGCCATGCCACCTTCTGCCTTAGGTTTTTGTAGGGTCGCTCTTTGGATACGTTGATGTTTTGAATTCCAAATAAATGAGGTTATGGTTGAATCTAATTTCTTAAAAAATGATTTATTGATGTATATTGGAATGTTTTGAAATAAAAAGAGAAGCTTAAGAAGGATATTCATCTTAACAACATTAATTCTTCCAGCTAAAGTGAGATGAAGTGTTGACCATTTATGCAAGTCTTGCTTAATTGTTTCCATACAGACGGTGAAATTTTGTTGATAAAGAGCTTTATGTTTACTTGTGATATTTACCCCTGGTATTTAAGCTGATCTGCAATGATAAAAGGAAAGGTGTCCAATCTAATATTGTATGCTTCAGAATTCACTGGAAAGAGCACATCTTTATTCAAATTAATTCTGAGGCCCGAAATCTTTTGAAATTCTTTTAGTGCTGTTAGGACTGCTTGCACAGTGTTTTATGGGTCTGATATATACAGTACCATATCATCTGCATATAGAGAAATTTTCTGTTCAAGTCCTTCTCTGATAATCCCTTTTCTCTGATAAGCATTTTGACAGTGAACTGCCAGTGGCTTAATGGCGATTGCAAACAGCAGCGGTGACAAGGGGCATCCTTGTCTGGTACCACGTTCTATTTTAAAGTAGTCTGAATTAATGTTGTTAATACAAACTGAAGGTTTTGGATTGGTATACAGTAGTCTGATCCATGCACAAATGTCCGGGCCAAACCAAAATTTCTCCAATGTAGTGAAAAGGTAGCTCAATTCAATCATATCAAATGCTTTTTCTGCGTCCAACAATAATAATATCTCTGAGGTCTTTGACTTTGTAGGTGAATACATTACATTAAACAGGCATCAAAGATTGGAAGCGTCAGCCTTTAATAAATCCAGTTTGATCCTGTGATATTATTGAACTTCTAGCTAGGACTTTGGAGAGTATTTTCATCATTATTCAGAAGTGAAATTGGTCTGTATGATGCACATTATAATAAGTCCTTATTTTGTTTAGGAAAGACGGTGATTAATGCTTGGTGAAAAGTTTGAGGTAGAATTTTATTGTCTCTAGCTTCTGTGAATGTTGCTAATAAAAGGGGAGCTAG
Organism: Polypterus bichir lapradei; assembly: GCA_026402145.1. NCBI lineage: Eukaryota > Metazoa > Chordata > Cladistia > Polypteriformes > Polypteridae > Polypterus > Polypterus bichir. The sequence goes on from JANRMT010049829.1 coordinate 7,987,968, forward strand.
CTGAGTGGAGAATTTCTTATAAAATTCGACATGTAGCCATCAGGGCCTGCTGTTTTCCCACTCTTAAGTGACTCTATAGCATCTAGTAATTCTGATAGTGCCAAAGGTTTATCCAATTCCTATGCACTAAGAGTATCTATTTGTAGTATCTGTAATGCATCCAGAATAACATTAGATTGTGTCTTGTCTTCTTTAAACGCAGTAGAATATAAGGATTTATAGTGGTCTTTAAATGTGAGCATTATATTTTTATGGTCAATGATTTTGTCTCCGTTTGTGTTGGTGATTGCTGGGGATTTGTTGAGCTAAGAGCTTATTAGCTTTCTCTCTATGTTCATAGTAATGATGTCTTGATTTAAAAATGAGTTTCTTTAGTTGTTAAGAGGTTGAGCTCTGAATGCAGAGCCTGCCTTTTCCTATGAAGAGCCTCACTTGGACACCTGCCATGTTTTTGATCTGTTTTAGTAATTTCACTGGCTAGCTCTGATACCTTCTTGGTTTCGAATTTATATTTGTGGGAAAGATATGAGATAATCTGTCCTCTTAAGAAGGCCTTCAGGGTTTCCTAGAGTATTCCTGTGGAGACCTCTGAGGATGTATTTGTCTCTAGAAAAAAACAAACTGATTTGTTTTGATATAAATTCTGTACAGTTATTGTCTGCTAATAAAAGTGGGTTAAGACACCAGTTGCAAAATGAGTATGTAGAGCATAATGATTTTATCTCCAAGATCAGAGGGGCATGGTCGGAAATAACAATAGCGTCGTACTTGCAAGATTTAATCATAGGCAAGAAATTGTTATCTACAAAGAAATAATCAATTCTTGAGAAGCAATGATGCACTGGTGAGAAGAAGGAATATGCTCTTGAGTTTGGGTTCAGAAATCTCCAGGGGTCTGATAAGTTGTGGTCAGTTATAAACTGTGTAATTGTCTTTGCAATGTTATATGTCATCACCCCTGTGACAGGAGACCTATCTAAGTCTGGATTTAAAACACTATTAAAGTTCTTAGTGTTCATATTGGGAATGGATGCAAATACATTTTGCATGTATTCCCAATCATCCACATTGGGTGCATAAACATTTATCAAAATCACTTTAAAGTGAAATAAATTGCCAATGACAATCACATATCTCCCTTCAGGATCAGATACTACATCTGATACTACAAATGAGACTGTTCTATGTATAAGAATTCCCACACCTCTAGTTTTCTTTGTAAAGCTGGAATAGAACATTTTGCCAGTCCAGTCTTTTTGCAGCCAGAACTGATCCTTGCTTAATAAATGGGTCTCCTGTAAAAATACTATTTTATTGTTTAGACCTGTTAAGTGAGAGAATACTTTCTTTCTCTTTAATTTGTGATTCAGGCCTTTAACATGCCAGCTCACAAAATGAACTGTCCTGTCATGGAGACATTGATTCTGAATTTTTGATGTCATTTTGTAGTCTTAACTAAAAGTGAGACAGCTTTGACCTTAATTTCAAATTTTCCCAGGAGTTATTGTCATGCAGCCTATTGTTACATTGGTAATTATAAGGATTAAAATGATAGATTAGCAATAGCTTTCTCTCTTTCTCTCCCCACCTAGTCCCCCCACCCTCCATTTTGCCTCCCCAGTACTCTGACATACCTAGAGGCAGAACATGTCAAAACAAAACAAGCCCCCGAGAAGCAGTATATGAGGATTAAAACTGAGATATTTATTGCCGATACAGTCTAAATACTATAAGCATAAAATATAATCTTTAACAGTCTTGAAATAGTAAGATAGTAAACCCAAGGAATGGTGTTAAAAAGTGGCCCTGGATAAGCATAGTGAAACCTAATACAATAATAACAATAACAATAAACCAAGGTTATGATGTTAAACAGTCTCCTTTAGAATAGTAAAAAAAAAGTTACTAATTTAATTTCTTCCACACATACGCGTATAATTGTAATTAAAACATAAACAGAAAGTGGCAGAGAAGGGAAAAGGATATATAATTGCGAGATCCAGTATCTTTGCAAGCGGATCAGACTGCCGGTAATATCTTCTTGCCATGCCATGACAGGATGTGACTCACGATCGTATTTCAAAAAAGTGTCAGGATAAGCTTTCTTAACTCTTTTTCTGCTTCCTCCATAGTGGTAAAGATGTAATGCTTGTCTTGAATATCCACTTTCAGTTTGGCAGGATACAAGAGGCTGTATCTGATATCGGCTTTCCATAAGTGCTGTTTAATGTTGTAAAAAACGGTACGTTTAATAGCTATTGAGGGTGAGAAATCAGGGAAAATATGAATGTGGTTATTTTCAAATATAATCTCTTGTTTCTGTCTGAGAAGTGACATCACATTAAATTTATATTGTAATTTCTTGAAGCACATGACAAGAGTCCTAGGTTTAGAGGTATTTGATCCCGGTATGCAGTAAGCTGCTGCTATCTCGGTGTTTGATTTAAAGGCCTTTCTAGATATTTTTGAGAATAGTTCAGCTACAAATTTCACTGGGTTTGGACTTTCACGATTCTCAGGTAGACCTTCGATTCTAATATTATTCCTTCTGCATCCATCCATCCATCCATCCAGAGCAGCAAGTCTGTCTCCAAGTTTTTTGCATTCGGAATTCAAAGCTGTTGCTTTTCCATCAGCGGTGGATGCCAAATATTCGGTTGTTTCAATTTGAGTCGTAAATGTCTGCTTAACGTCTTCCAACTGATCGACAAGTACTGTCAGTTTATTCTCAAACTTAGACGCCTTTTTCTGAATGTGTTCTTTCCTCAGTTTTTTCCAGCATACCTTTAACACTAGAATTACCAGAGCCTACGAAAAAACTTGTAGATCCGGCCCGCCTTAAATCCATTCGCACCTCCCCGCCAGTGTCCTTTGTCCTGTAAATGTGCCGATAAAGACAAGCAGCAAGCAGCCGGCTATTCCATCCCCCCACCAACTTAGAACGTGCACAAAGTTCTCCCAGCTCATGCCTTGATTGATTATCTGATAGTGAAGTGGAGTTTTAGAGTGGAAATAATAGATCATCATTTGGAACACACATATTTCATGTGTGTTCTGTTTCTATAAAAATCTGTGTAAACACATTTTTAAAACAGAAACGTTTTTCAAATTTTAGTAGAAATTGACAAAATGTAGGCATAAACTGTATAATGTATGAAGCCTGAAGTCCAAAGATCAAATAAACAATTTAACAAAACGTTCAAGGAAAAGACAACAGCTTCTGCGGTGTAGCAGTAAGATTTGTTGACTTGTAATCAAGAGTCCCCGGTTCATTCCCGACTCATTCCTATATTCGCCATTTTCAGTAGTGAGCTGCTCTTATTGTTAATATTATACAGTACATACATAAACACTTGGTTTGCGTCTGTAACACACGGTGTACATTCATAGGACTTGTAAAAGTTACCGTTTTTTTTCACTTTTATTCTCTCCAAATCACGATCATGATACATACTACCGCCACTCCCACCCCCACACCCCCCCAGGGATCTGACGCTGTTAGTTTTTATTTGAAACTGGGAATAACTGGAGATGTGAGTAGTGTTTTGAGGCAATGGAATTGGACATCCTGTCATCTGGAGGGATAAAAGCTGACACACAGATGCTGGTGATCTGCCTTCTTTGTATCTCATTGTCACTTCATTTTTTTTATTCAGTTTTATTGAGTGTTCCTGCTAATGCTGAATTAGTATGCACCTTATGGTCTATGATGTCAAAAAAAAAAACAACAAGAGAGACATAGGTATATATGATATTTGGAATTATTTGTTTTATGACCTGTATAGTACATTTCGGAAAACTTTGTGGTACGGATGCAACATTATTCATATTATTCATATTCATTCGCATAACTTCTTGTGGTTTGTAATCAGTGACTGCGTGTTTTTTTTTTCCCGATCTTACCAGTCCCCACATGTTGCTGTATGCTGTTTCTTTTGTACTCCAGGACATGCAGATGACAGAATAGTACAGAGCAGTAAGTTCAGTGCTATATGCAATCATCAGATTCAAATCTAAACATTTCACACACACGCAAGGATCGTCCTTCCTACATTTACAACATGTGTGCCTGTTACAATGTGCACACTTCTCTCTATGCTGTTGTTTCTATTACACACCTGAAAGAAAGAGACAATATATGTGAAAACATCATCGCACTAATGCAATATTATTTGAAAACGAACAGCATCAGATCGGGTGTGAATTTATGCTAGCGCTGTTACTGTTACCCGAATACTTTCTAATATTTTAGCGAAAAATGGCAATTGGGAAATCTGGCAAAAATTAGCTAACACTCCAGGATCTAAATCTGCCTTTTTTAAACAAGGTTGCAACCCCTCAATAATAGAACCATTTATAAATGCAACAAATCAGGACCCAAGACATCAAAAGCTTCCAGTAAGAGGTGTGGTGGAAAAACCGCAAGAGGATTAATAGTAAGTTCAAGTGTGTCAATAGTACTTTTTAGCTGTTAAAGTGAAACAATATCAAAAGATTCCAAGACAATGCCAAGATTAACAACAGGAAGTACATAGCCAGTTGGAACAATGCCAGAGCAGACAGTACTGATTTTGCTGAAAAAGAATGAAAGAAACTGCTCACATAAAAGAACAGTACTGTTTAATTTTCTCTCTGAATGGGGGTAAATAGCCACATTAAATGCATTAAATAAGACCCTAGGTTTTTTAGAATGAGAGGACACCAAATCAGAGAAGTAATCAGATTTATATTAATTTACTGCCTGTTGGAATTTGAACAGACAAACGCTTAAAATCTGCTCAGATACAGTTAGACTGTGTTTCTTCCACCACCATTCAGCATTTCTACAGGCATGGTGCAGATGCCATGTAGTGTCATTAAGCCATGGAACAGGTATTCCCTTTTTACAGTGTATATTGAGGTGAGCAACAGAATCTAAAACCATTTTACATGAAGAATTTAAATTTAAGACAGAATCGTCAATATTATCGCCCTGGCCTAGCACATCAAGACTGGAGAACGCGGTTTTATAATCTGATATAATAGAAGAATTAAAAAAAGAATAGCGTGGAGCATAGTTTGTAGTAGCAATGTCAACAGTAATATTCAAATCCATCATTAAAGAACATTGATCAGTAAAGAGAACATCACAAATATCAATATTATTAACTGAAATATCATTGTTTCAGAATAAGATCAACAGTGTGACAGAGAGAATGAGCAATGAGCAATCAAGCACCTGAAGCACTTATAAAGGGAGCCAGCAGCTGCTAATCTGGAAGCCAGAGTCGGGAGGAGGGAGACGAAGTTTGCCAGGAGGAGTGCTGGTGTTGGGACTGTGTTATTGTGCTTGTGGGAACGGAGAAGATGTTTCCACAAGGGGGGCAAAAAGAACATAAAAGCCCTGTGTGCTTTGAACCTGTGTCCTACGTCTGTCTGTGTCAGGGCTCGCCCTTATGCTGGCATACTTGGCAGGATCCTGGCCGTTCTGTAAGGTGGGGGGACCTACACACCAAGGCACGTGTGCCCACACAGCTTGGAAGCACGCACTGAAGCCGCGCTAGAAAAAAAAAGAGGCTCATTGAAGCACTGCTCCAGCATCGATGGGGAAAAAGAGATCCAGGTGAGATCCGATAGCTCCTGCACTCACATCATCGACAATGAGGCCCGGATCGGCATGCTACATGGAGAGGCCACCCGGAAGACAGACACTCTGGGTAACGGGATCCAGAAAAAGGAGGTAGGCTGCGGCCCCAGGGGAGATTTGCCTTGGGGACGTATTATCTCTGTTCCGTGTGCCTATCTCCTAGGTAGTGCAGTGCCAGATCTGCATTGGTGGCCTGTGTGCATTGATCCGTGGGACGATGACGGGGCGAGCTTGAGTGAGCACGATTGGGAGCTGAGGCTGCTGCCCGCCGAAGAACATTGGCAAGAGAAGGAGCACCTGGAGTCTCTAACCAGCGGTGTTATGCCAATGGAGGAGGGACGGTGAAGGGCCAGGAAACCCTCCACGTAACAGGTAAGGGGGTGGAGGGTGTGTGCCGGGACCCTGCCTGAATTACAGGCAGGGACTGCAAACCTTCACCCTGATCCCGAAGGACACCCGACTGGGCCTAAGCAAGAGCCGCAGAACCCCGATGGCTCTCGGCTGTCGGACGCGGATGGAAGAAACCCGAGTTCACTGCCAGCCGAATTAAATAACCTGTTCTTGACTGTACATGAGCTGGAGGGCGTGATCCAGCCCGTACAGTCTATCTTGCAGCCGCTGGGTCTGCTTCAGCAGACAGTAGAAAGGCTGAAGAAGAAGGCTGACGCACCCCTGATGGCCATGCAGGAGTGGTGGAGATGGCGCAGTGCTGGATTCTCCATCCAACGTGATGTGATGGTGCAGGTAAGTAATACCTGTACCATATATGGAAATGGGGTGCAGAGCAAAAGTGCGCTGGTACTGGTAAGTTCCGGATGCGGAGTAGCCGCTACCCTGACACTGTCTTTCCTATGCTTGAGGTCTACTAGTGGTTTACACCTTGTGGTAAACCCTCTGTCTTTACTTTTACTCTTGATTGTAGACTATGGCAATGATAGCTCTACCTCACTGAGAGTGGTCTTGGTTTGGATAAATGATGTGAATTGTTTTTTCTTCACCAAGGACAGAATTTTGCAGTCATCCAGCACATTTGTCTTCTGTGGTTTTCCAGGCCTTCTAGAGTTGCTTACTTAATAGTGTTATGATGTGAGATTTTGCATATAAGTTGATAAATATTTTGTATGTCTTTATTTGTAACTTAGGCAAAGCAATGTAATATTAGTGTTATATTATGTGAGAAGCATTCATGTTTACCCCCCCCCCCCCCCCCTTTAGGAATGAGTCTCTTTGAATTTTACAACAGAGTTGGGGGAAGTGCTTGAAACAAATGTTTCTCTGCTACAGTCTCTCTCTTCAACCCCCTGCAAGAAAGCCAGGCTGACTAACTGCCAGGCTTTACCTTAACATATGGTCTTGGGGGGTGGCAGGTGTTAAGATGTTCTATTCCCCCATTGGTCTGAAGTATGGCTGTTTGGAATTGGCTTGTATCAAAAGCTTTTAAGTACCATGACGTCCTATTGGCTCTAGGGGTTGGACAGAGAATCTATAAATTTACTTGCTTAACCTCACTCTCTCTCTTACTAACATCTGATGAATGAAGATCTCTCTCTTACCAAACTGATGAACTGAAAGGACAACACAATGGAGAGCACAGCTTGGCAGCCATATTGAACAGGCATGTGGCGAGCTGACCACAAATGATGCCTAAACTAGAGACATTTTAAGTAACTAACAAATCTGTGTGCCGCCTGAACTACACATCACCATTTAATCAGGTTGTATGGTTGCCAATATTTAAATGTACTTTACATATTGTTATTATTTATGAATATTATCAATAATACATTATTTTATGTGTAACTTAACTCTTGCTTGTAAAGGAGTATGAAAAATGGGAATTGTGTCAGCATTAAAATGTGACATGCAAAATCAGAAGGATGTTAGCATTAACAGGCAGTGGGCTTAAAATCGGAGTTGAGTGCATGGAAAAAGTAGGTATGAATTTAAAACAAAAGAAAAATACTGGTTGGTGGAAAGAACTGTCAATCACATGAAAGTTTGATGACAGTAGTGGAAATGTTCCATAATTTTTTTCTGTACTTGATCTGAAAAAAAAAATGCCATTAATTAAAATAATTTGATTTAGTTTGTTTGAAGTATGTTTCACAAAACCAGAATGTTCTACTATTTATTTAGCACTTTACTTTAAGCTCTGTTGTTAGGATCCACCTCATAATCAGGGAAAACATACGTAAGCTAAAAGAGCCAAAACTCCATCCCTGCTTCTTTCTCTTCATAACTTTCCAGACTAGAGCCTAATGGTTTTCTGGCTGTTATTCGTCAATCAGAGACCTTTCAGACATGATGTTTCACTTCTTAATATTGCATGAATTTTGGCAATACAGAGACCTCGTCCCCCAGGCTCAGACTTGTGTACCTGAACATAATTGTAACTAGTTTTCTTAAATGAGTTATTGACCTATCTTTGAAATGTAAAAAGACATTCAAGTTTTAAAATAATTTATATAACAAGCGGAGAATGTGTAAATTCAGTGCACATGGTGACAAATACAGAATTCAAACAAATCTCATTTCAAAAATGTTATTTTTCACTTCAGCAACAGGAATAAAAAGACAAGGGAGTAGCTGCAAGTGACTGGATAACTTCTAAAATGTTATGTGTGTTCAGATAAACTAATAAGTCACCTGGGGCCTCATGTATAACGCCGTGCGTAGAACTCGCACTATAACATGGCGTAAGCACAAAAGCCGAAATGTGCTTACCCACAGAAAAATCCAGATGCAGGAATCTGTGCGTACACCAACTTCCGCATTCTTCCGCTACATAAATCCCGATCAGTGTGAAAAGTAACGCTCGTGCACGCGCTTTATGTAACGCCCCAACTCCTCCCAGAATTACGCCTCTTTGAATATGCAAATAAATATAAATCACCCTTAAGCTCAGCCTTCTGTGAAAAGACAATGGGAAAAGCACGGGGGAGAATATAAGAATTTCAGCGAATACCAAGTGGAGGCAAAGGAAAAACATACTATTTGTTCAAATAAACCGTGGTATAATCAACAAAAGGAAGTTGATCGAGTGACATAGCGTGTTGGAGAAACTTGAAAGCTCACGTTCACAAAATCGCACAGCGCCGGAAATAAAAAAATAAGTCACATATCAAAGTCGCCAAGAAAAGGCGAGTTGTAGCCCACTGTCTGAGTGTCATATGAAAGCTTATTAGGGTACAGAGAAAAAAGGGCACACAGTGGGGAAAAAGCACGAAATGTCAACTTCAATCTCGACATTTCCACTTTAATCACGTAGTTTATTTTGTCATTAAAGTAGAACATCATAAACCTTATCTTAAAATCGTTTAATTAACCAGTTTCTCAAATCACGTCGTAATTAAAGTAGCACGTTAAATGCTTTGTTTTGTATTTGTTCTTCTATGTGCTTTATGTGTGTGAATCACTACTTGCTTCTTAAACCGACTCTCTTCCTCCAACTGGGCACAGAATCCATTACATTCGTGATATTACAGCTCTCTGAATAACTAAAATACTGAGATGTATACGTGATATCATTTTTATGATGATAGGAGTTAAAGCACGTTATTAAACATGTGTTTCACTTCGATGAAATAATTTATTGCAGCAGTACTCAGGGGCGGCTCTAGGCTTGTGGTGGCACTGGGCAGAGGAAGAATCTGTGGCTCCTTCGCCCGCCAATGTCAGTAAGGTAGCTTATGCACGGTGGATGGCCACGTCCGTTGCAGACACTGCATAGCCGCCTCGTGCTCAGGACACAAGCATTTAACTTTTGCCGAAATTTGTCGCTGTGTTTTTAGCTGTGCTGTTATTTTCTTTTTCTGTTTTATATTCAATATATATTGGCGTAGCCGCCACTGCAGTCCTTGCTTTTCTTTCCCCAAGTAACCGATCGCCACACAATCAGCTCTGTAATAGAAGTTAAGCCATCTGTAAGCTTAGCGCCGATTATTCAAAACGTTTAAGGAACTTTGAAATATCTTCATAGTACATGTTTAATTATTCTATCCTTCACGACACTCCCAGTGAAGAATATAGATTATTTAAATGAAGTTAAAGTTTTATCTGTATAATTTAATAAACATATTTTGCTGCATTTCACCTTAAAAATGATATCGTCATCATATGTAAATACGCGCTTTATTAAGTGGCTCAGGTTATAACTGTATTGCAAGTATTATAACTGTAGTGCAAGTTTACAGTGGGGTGATTGTACTTATAAGTACAAACAGTTCTACAAGGTGCAATTGATTGAATGCATTTAAAGTTCTTGGGATGAAACTGTTTCTGAACCGCGAGGTCCGTACAGGAAAGGCTTTAAAACGTTTTGCCGTGGCTGCGGTAGCGTGTCCTTGATGCTGTATACCGATAATTCTCTTTCCGATCAGCTGCTGCTGTGATTCACACTCAGATACAGTGATATAAATACTCCGAGTGGTGCAGTGAGAGTAATATGGAAAAAGATGATCCGCTGTGGCAACTCCTAACGGGAGCAGCTGAAAGTAGAAGGTGCAGTGAGAGTAACAACGTTAAAGCAGTTATGGTATTTGGAATACTATGGCTGTTCCCTGGACCATTATATTGTTACAAGTTAATTACAATCAGATGCGTTACACTAATAAACAATATGCGGTTAGTTTCAGTGTATTTATAAAGCCGCGTCAAGAAAATAAGGTGTAACCACACAGGAACAGTAGCATTGCTTTGACGCTGGGTGCCGCCAGTCTGCAAAACTGAGCGGAGAACTTGCGTACGACAAAGTATGAGGTACCGTGGAAAAGTACGTGGCTTTACGCCAAGTGTAGGTTTTATACACCGCGATTTGAACGTGGAAAAGTTCTTACGCAACATTTCTGTGCCTACGCACCATTTATACATGAGGCCCCTGCTATTGTCATCATGTCCGCTTGTACTCATTAAACTACTTGGCACTCAGTGTATTAATTTTGTGGAAATCTGGTAAATTTAATCATCAAGAAATTTTAATTTTAATTGTGATATCTTGAAAAGAGCAACACTGAATAAATATCTACTTGAAGATAATTCACAAATATTCATAGTTATCTAAAACAGAGATATATTCATTATTTAATCATTCAAATT
>JANRMT010049829.1:8003687-8030786 GCA_026402145.1 Polypterus bichir lapradei
GTTTATCCATCCATTTTTTAAACCTATATATCCTGAGTAGGATCACTAGAAAGCTGTAACCTATCTTAGCAAGAGCTGGACAGAAGGTGGAAACAACTCCCGAACAGTGTGCCAATCTGTCATAGGGTGAATGCATACGCATACACATCAGGTGCCAGTTTAGCATCATCAATCCACCTAATGTGCATGTCTTTGGATTTGGTTATGTAGTGTCCTGCAAATTTAATAAGTAATCAGAACATACAGTGTCCTCTTATGGCACCCACTGACCCCAGCAGGGCTGTGCTGCCAGACTACAATTCCTAGCATTGTCTGCTGCTTCACGAATGGGTGCTGATATCTAGGGCTGCTACCATCTAGAGACTGGGGGGAATAAACATCCCCAGAAACTTTCCTTCCATGTCCTCCTCTTCTCTCCTGGCCAGGCAAGGTGCTACAAATGTAACAGATTGGGGCACCAATCCATTTTTTCTGGGGCTTCCCACCTGGGTAAGGAACTGTCTTCTCGTTTGGTTGGGATGTCTGTCTATCCATTGGAAGCCTTGTCCAGGTGCGATAACCTTCCATCTCTCGGCTGGGATACCTTTCTGTCCTCTCGGGGCTACCCGTCTGGGTAAGGTATCTTCCCACCTCCCTGCTGTGTGGTGCTTGCAATGGTTATGCAGACATATTTGTGATTTTTTTTGTAATAATTATATAATTAAATAAAGTTTTGACTTCTGCTTATATATACTGTACATATAAAATATTTAAGCTTGTACTAAGAAATGTTTAATGTATAAAAAAGGTCTTAAGCTTTAGGAATAGACCCCTTTCCAATGCATATATTCAGAGATGAACTGCTAAGAAGACAGAGCTGAGGGTTAAGAATGAGATTGTAAAACCAACCAGGAATGTTCTGGTAATGGAGAGAGGGAGAAAGAAAGAAGTGGGGAGCATGCACTGATACCGTTGCAGGTTACGGGTTCTTGCTCAAGGGCCCAACGGAGTAGAAGGGTCAATACAGACAATTTATGATGTGCCGCCTTCCTAGCTGTTTGTTTTAAGCGGTTAAATCTGCATGCAAAATAAAGATAATTGTTATTTTTCTCAACTGTTTTTTTCCTTCAAACACCTGTTTAGAGGTTTGTGTGCCTATAGTCTATCAGTTGAAATATAAAAAACGGTTCTTCAGGGAGAGCATGCTCCTTTCAAAACAAAATCTTGTAATTACTATTAAAATTTTTGGCAAGATTTTATTTTATACTGTTAAATAAAATACTAATTCATGAAGAGCACAATTTCAAGGTAAATACAGTATTTTATATTCAACTGTTAATGTTGGCAGATATGGTGAAGACTGAATATATTAATGTATACTCACTATTTTCATGGTCATCTTTGGATCCACCTATCACATGGAAAGATAAGAAAACACATAAGCAATCAGCCATTAATAAGGAATGTAAATAAAACCTACCACTGGATTAGTGAAATAAGATAATTCTTATTATGTACAGTAACAGAAAAAAACAGAGGGAGAGAGAAAGAGAAAGAGAGTATCTCGGTCATCTTAGCACACCCAGAGTGAGGGTCAGTGTATCAAAGGTGGTGTGCCCTCATATAAACAAAGAGGGTCAAAATACAAAGAAAAAAATTAAAGAAGACAACAAACTCTGTTGCCTTTCATGACCTACACAGGCTTATAAATTCTCTCTATAAGATGGGGTTGCTCACTCACACTCTTTTTCTCTCCTCTGGTCTCCCTCTGTTACTCTACATTGACCTCTCTTCCTTTCACACATGACTCTTTATCCAAAAGTCTTTGTATAACTTCATATTCAATGAGTCCTTTGCTCCATATGCTAAAAAAACTCCTTAATAGAATGACTTTCACTTAAACCCATAAGACCTTTTTGAGGTTGATGCAGCCACATTTTAACTACAAGGACATCAGACTGCAACATCCTCTACTGAATCAGTTTCCACTGCCCTTAGATGCAAGGAAAAGTCTTTTTTTCTTTAAAAACAAAGTGCAGACTTTTATTAAACACAATGCTCACTCCCTAACAGACTATGTGACCATGACACAGTGATGTCACATGCACTCAGATAAGCCTGCTAACCATGCATGGTGTATCAGCAAAAGAATAACAAGACTCATAGTATTTAATTTGTGTGGATATTAGGATTATTATAGGATTATTTAGATAAAGTGAATAAACTGGTGGAGCAAACATTCTTTTTTACAGGGTTTTGACAGACACGTGCCTTTCGGACAGAAGGTTTGGTCAGAGAATTACTCTTAGGAATGACAATGTGTGTTTTAAGAGACAAAGAATTCTGGGATGCATGCAAGTAAACTGAAAAACATTGGGAGATATGCAAATGTAAAAAGCAAACACTAAAAAGAGTGTTTTTTATATATGTATATGTTTAAGCTGAAATAATCTAACTAGTTATATGTGCTTGTAAGAAGTATGCCAAATAAGGGCTTTTGGGGATGTTGAAGTTAACATGTTTCTCATAATTAGCTAAAAGTTATTTAAGTGACAGGTGGCACAATGGCACAGTGGTAGCACTGCTGCCTCTCTATAAGGAGACCTGGGTTTGCTTCCCAGGTCCTCCTTGCATGGAGTTTGCATGTTCTCCCCGTGTCTGTGTGGGTTTCCTTCGGGTGCTCCGATTTCCTCCCACAGTCTAAAGACACGCAGGTTAGGTGCATTGATGATTCTAAATTGTCTCTAGTGTGTGCTTGGTGTGTGGGTGTGTGTGCCCTGCGGTGGGCTGGCACCCTGCCCAGGATTTGTTCCCTGCCTTGCGTCCTGTGTTGGCTGGGATTGGCTACAGCAGACCCCCGTGACCCTGTAGGTAGGATATAGCGGGTTGAATGATGGATGGATGGATATTTAACTGACAAGTAACCAGACCATGGAAATGTATCCTGTGTCAGCTGGCAGTGTGGTGTAATGGTTAAGGTTGGGGTTGTTTGTTCAAATCCTGCTACTGACTATAAGACCATGAGCAAGTCACTTCACCCGCCTGTGCTCCAATTGGAACGACAAAAGAAATATAACCAGTGACGTCACTAGAGGTGTTGACTTCAACGGGTGACACCAAAATACAGTGGAACCTCGGGACACGACTAAAATTCGTTCCAAAACTCTGGTCACAACCCAATTTGGTCGTGACCTGAAGTAATTTCCCCCATAGGACTGTATGTAAATACAATTAATCCATTCCAGACGATACGAGCTGTATGTAAATATATTTTTTAAAAGATTTTTAAGCCCAAAAATAGTTAATTATACCATAGAATGCACAGTGTAATAGTAAACTAAATGTAAAAACATTGAATAACACTAAGAAAACCTTGAACAGAGAAAACTGACATTGCAAGAGTTCACACTCCTTACGAACCGCTCGCTATAAACACTTTTTTTAATGAGTTTTAAGCACAGGGAAAAAAATGAACATTTGAAAAATCCGTAATTTATACAAAAAACTAACCATAAACAACCGAGAAAACTAACCTTGCATGAATCGAGTTCTGGCATTAAGGAAGTGAGGAGGAACTGGGTGGAGAGGAGATTACAGTTTTGAGGTGAAGTCCGTGACGATGCAGGTTCGCTGCATGCTCCCATCTCGCTTCCGGGAGCCCTTAAACCAGTCACCGTCGGCAATGTTACTGATGAGCATGACAATGAGGCACTATTGCACAATGGAGCAAAGGGATGGTGCAAAAAGTGCCAAGTGCTTTTATTAAAATCAACAAAACAACAATCAAAAATGTCCAAATTAAATAAATTGCAGTGCTTTCAGAATCCTTCAATAAATAAATAATCCCATAAAAACAGAAGTGAAGTGGAGGTTAAAATCCAATAGAAAAAAGTCTTCATTAAATACAACGAGGTTAAAACAATGCTGAAAGCAGTCTCTTTAAAAACAAGCCCGGTGCATTCTTTAACTGCCTTCTCAGCCTTATGTGGCCAGCCGTCCTTCTTCTGGTCACTCCAGCTCCTTGATCGCTCAGCTGGAGCGACCGCTTCCATCTGCCCCACCGAGTGTCGGCCAAAACACCCCTGCTTGAGCTCACTGTCCAGCTGCCTGCCTGCGAGCATGCGCTCACTTGCTCACACCGGCTCTTTGCACACTGCTTCCTGTTTACTTCCTCACTCCCCAACCACTGTCTTTCTTTTCTTTTTCCTCCCTTTAGCCGCCTCGCGCTTCTATTTATGACGAGGATGTGGCAAGCTGTAGCACGGCGATTATTTATTTAAAACTGGACTCTTGACGTGAACTGTGGACCTGCTATACCACAAAGTCCCTCTGCACGAGCTGGAAGGGAAATGAAATAGAGCACAAAGAGTTCACAGCGAATACAATATACAATACAATACAGTTTATTTTCGTATAACCCAAAATCACACAGGAAGTGCCGCAATGGGCTTTAACAGGCCCTACCTCTTGACAGCCCCCAAGCCTTGATTCTCTAAGAAGACAAGGAAAAACTCCCCAAAAAAAACCTAGTAGGGAAAAATGGAAGAAACTTTGGGAAAGCAGGTTCAAAGAGAGACCCCTTCCCAGGTAAGTTAGGCGTGCAGTGGGTGTCAAAAAGAAGGGGGTCAATGCAATACAATACAATACACAGAACAGAACAAATCCTCAATACAGCATAAAAAAAAAATGTAGAAGTACGGAGCAGAATTTAACAGTAGATGATATCACACAATAAGATTTGGATATTTTTAGAGTCCTGGAGACCTCATCCATCAAGCTGCCTCCCCCATTTGGCCATTCCACAGCTGAAACAGTGCTGGGCCAGCCAATCTGATGAAAGAACCCCTCTACCCCATGATTCCTGCGATCCTCCAACAGGGATGACTTTACCATAGGGAGGCAAAACAACTTGACAGGTAGGCCGTGGCACCAAGTGCCACATTTGAGTACCGAGAAGAGAAACAGAATAGGTGAGGGTTAGTATTCAATTATAACTGTCATGTTACTTATGTTTTAGTGCTAATGACTAATAACAGAGATGCAGTATGTACAGTTAATCAGCAGCACAGGGAGAGAATGAACATTTGCGGAAATCATCAGTGTGTACGAACCAGAAGGGAAACTGGCTTGTTCGTCACTTGAGTGTGTGGTCGTGAACAGAGGCAAAAGTTTGGCGAACTTTTTGGTCGTAACCTGATTTGTACGTGTTCAGAGACGTTTGTGACCTGAGGTTCCACTGTAACTGTCTATAAAATTTTTATGCAGTGATTCAGCTGCATGCACTGTTGTTTTCTTTTCTTCTGGTGTTTTTATAGTCTCTGATTTTGTCAAATGATCTCTAAAAAGAAAAGGATTTTAAAAGTAGTTTCAGAGACATTACAACGGCTGGAGAGAGAGAGAGACAGATTTCTATGGGACAAGCCATCTACAAATCATTATTACTCTTGTAAGCATCACATCTGGCTTAAAACTAGAATTGCCAAAGCCTACAAAAAACTCGTAAATCTGGCCCACCTTAAATCCCTATGCACTTCTCCGTTAGCGTCTTTTGTTTTGTAAATGTGCCGATTAAGACAAGCAGCAAGCAGCCTACTATTCCATCCGCCCCCCACCGCAGGAAGACCACAAAGTTCTTCCTGTTCCAGTCTTCAATATCTGGGAGTGAAGTGCTGGAGTTTTAGAATGGAAATAATAGATCGTTATTTGGAACACATGCATTTCATGCGTGTTCCGTTTCTAGAATAATCTGTTTAAACACATTGTTAAAACAGAAAAGTTTTTCATATTTTAGTAATAAATGACAAAATGTAGGCATAAACTATATAATGTGTAAAGCCTGAAATGCAAAGATCAAATGAACTGTTTCACAAAAGGTTCAAGGATGATGCAACAGCTTTCGTGGCACAGCGGTAAGAATTGCTGACTTATAATCAAGAGTCCCCATTACGATCCTGACTGCCTCGTATATTTACCATTTTGAGTGGTGAGCTGCTCTTATTGTTAACATTATACAATAAACACATACATTTGATTTGCATCTGTAGCACCCGCTGTAAATGTATAGTACTTGTAAAAGTTACAGTTTTTTTTTCACTTTTATATTCTCAGTCACGATCACAATATATATTTCCTCCCCCCCCCTCCCCCCCCCGCCCCAAGGGATCTGAGGCTGTTACTTCTTATGTGAAACTGGGAATAACTGTAGATGTGAGTGGTGCTTTGAGACAATTGAACTGGAAATTCTCTGATCTGGATGGATAAAAGCTGACACACAAACACTGGTGAATCTGCCTTCTTCGTATCTCACTGTCACTTGATTTTTTTTATTCAATTTTATTGAGTGTTCCTGCTCACGCTGAATTTGTATGCGCCTTATGGTCCATGATGCAAAAAAAACAGAGACATAGGTGTATATAATATTTGAAATTATTCATTTTATGACCTGTATTGTACATTTTGAAAAACATTGTGGCACGGATGCAACATTATTCATATTATTCATATTCATTCGCATACCTTCTTGCACTTTGTGGTATAGCAGGACCACAGCTTAAAAAAAAATAAAGGCCAGTTTTAAATCCATAGAGACGTGTTGCACAACCGCGGAGGGTTAATGAGTTAGTTGAAGCGAGTCGCACCTGCATGTGATTAAGGCGCTGCACCCCAAGGAGACGTGAGTATATATATACTGGCCAGCATAAAAAGAAAGGGAAGAAATCAAAGATGGGAGAATCAGACGAGAGGAAAAAGGAAAGAGGTTAAAAGTTGTGAAAAGGCAGTCTTATCAGGAGGATCTGGCCACCTGGAAGGAGGAGACAGCACGAGCTGGGGCCCCGTGAAGGAGCGTTAGCTGTGGCACTCTAGGGGCTAGTTTGCAGCACTGAACATCCAGGTGGAGTGTGGCAAGCAAGGCAACACCACTCCCTAGGCTTCCGAGGTGCGACAACGTGAGTGCGAAGGAAGAAGGGAGGAGAGCGAACCTCGGACGGTCTGGCCATGATGCCTGGAGGCAGCCAAGACAGAGGTCGGTCGAAAGGGGCTTGTGGCTGCTGAGTCTCCGCTGTCTACCCAAGCAATGGGAGAGCCGGGAAGAATGAGAAGGATGTGGACAGAGATCAGAACAAGTAAGACTGCATTTTAACCTTGGATTTTAATAGATTTATTTATTTTTTTATACCCAGTTTTTATTGGATTTTTATGGATTTATGTATTTTTTAACACTGCACTATTGACACTTTTGTTGGTTTTACTTTTGTGTTAACTGGTTTTTAATAAAAGCACTTGAGCACTTTTTCCATCATCCTCTGGCTTTATCAGTGAATTGTCCTCATTTGTCAGGTCATCTCGGTCATAATTATCGACGGTGTTGGTTCCACAGACTCCCATGTTGGAAGAGGGAGTCTGTAGTGGACCGGCATTGACACACGCTTGTAGTCACTGACTGCAGCTACCCCCCACAACCCCCTCTCCTAACCCCCCAGATCTTGCCTAATCTGAACATTTTGATGCATGGTGCTGTTTCCTTTGTACTCCAGGACATGCAGAGGAAAGAATGGTCCTCTGCAAGTTGAGCCATGAACGCTCTTCTTTTCTCAGTGGACCCCATACATGCCTTGTACAGTACATGTGCATTGATCGCCACCAGGTCAAGCTTGTTATAGCACAAGCAACCGGCCGCCTGCGTGATCCTACTAGCACTGAATAAGCTCATGCCTTCTGGTGCATGCTGTCAGCGCAGCACTGGGGCAAAAAAAAAGAAAGAGACAAATATATGTGACATTTTGAAGAAACAACTTGTTTACAGTCTTTTCACCTATGAAGCAGTAATATAATATAACCTTTTGATTTAAGGAAACTTCAGCAACTTGATAGCAATATAAATCTAATTGTATGATGTACAAATCCATCTTTTCAAACTACTCCTCTATATACATTCTCTGTTCAGATAGGCATTTAGAGTTAGGATCTGATAATACAACATACTGTTGGATGCTGATAGTATATTGTTACTTCTGGCATCGAAAGTGCTTTATAAATAAATCTTGGGCCAAAGTGGTGCCATAATCTCATCCTTTTAACAATCTGAAAGATCACTAATTTACCGGGGATTCTACAAGGTCATGCTATTAATCTAAAGAGATAGACTGCTTAGTTATTTGTTCTACAACTACTGAAATTGCTGAAGTAATACAATCTATTAAATTGCTTCAAATGTAATTTGTGTAGTGTTTCCAGCAGCACAAAATGCAGTTATTCACAGCATCAAATATGACAACAATGGCATTAATTAATTTTCTATAAATTTGAAATTTCAAATTGAAATGTCTGTAATGTCAGTTTGTACTTGCTTTCCCAGACATTTTTACCACACAAGATTGCTTTTTTTTGTATTAAAAGTTAGAATAGACTTCTAATCATGTGTGCAGCCTTGCACCCTTCTATCTAGCTATTGTTACTGTTATGTAATTTATCTGTGAGAACTGCTTTCATTGGAATCCACATGTGGCTTTTGATTCTGTTCATATGTGTTTTACGAATGGCTTGTTTCACCTAATAAACAGTGTATTAATCTACTGGTCCTCATGTTTATTCCATGAAAGTTGGTGCAGCGAGCAGGGTGTTGCTCGGGACTGCTCCAGAGCATTCCAGAAGAGGATGGTCCATCAACAGAAGTAAAAGAAAAAGGTGAGTCGAAATGACTTATTTTTACAATTGCCTATATGAGTGCTCTGTACTGGTTTCAGTAGCATTATTTTGAAAGTGAGTAAAGGATTGCAGTGTTGTATAAAGTACTCAAACACCACACTTGAGTAAAAGTAGAGATACTTGAAAAGTTACTCAAATAAAAGTAAAATCTGCTCATGAGATAACTACCCCAACTAGAACGTTTAAAGTATTAGACACTAACTGCACTTATGTACAAGTATATGTAGGATCTCTCTGTTTTCTTTCTATCCGTGCATTTTCAAATGAGAGAGGAAACCAGAGCACCTGGAGGAAACTCACTCAGATATGGGAAGAATTTGCAACCTCTATGCAGCAAGCACTTGAAATCTGAATGCAAGGGAGCGGCATTAACACTGCTGCCTCCCATTTTATATAAAGTCAAAAAAGTTTGCACAATCTCAAAATAACTTGAATTACTCTCTTTTTATGTGTTAGATGTATGAAATTAAAGAAGACAACAATCGGTTTTATTTTTTAAGGTCAATGCCTACTGTACCTTTCACAACTCACATTTTGCTTGGTACTCAATCTGAGAAATGTAAAATTACATGTAAAAAAACCCTGGATTCTGCATTGTGTCCCATCAGAAATGGCAGAAATACACTAGTTAAAGGCCACAATGACAACATGAAAGTATGCCATAAAGATATAGGCACTGATGATTTGAAAAAGCATTAATAAATAACAGGATTGAGACATCAGTCTAATTCCTTTTGGAAAGCTACATTAGTGGTGAGATCCTGCATTCATGGTCCTTATTTAATTTGTGAATCCTTTATTTCACTTTTCACAACCTGTTAATATTAACAGAACTGTGCATCCCATTTAGAATATAGTGACTGGGCTTTGAAATGGAAATTAAATCATCCAGAAGTGACAAATCATTATGTTCTTGCCAGAAACAGTAGAACTATGGTGTCTGGTCTTGATTTCAAATTGTGCATTTAATTTGTGAATCTTTTATGTCACTTTTCACAAGCTATCACATTTCTCACTTCTTCACATACATATGCAGTTATAATTAGATTTTTATAGGAGAATAAAAATGTTTAGAAACAACGTATCATTTCAGTTTATGATGGTGCGGGTCAGCTCCTTGCACCCTCTTCCATTTGGGAGCCTCTTGAAACTTACACCGTCAACAGTCATGACCGGGATGAGCTGTGCAAATGAGTACACCACATGAAGCAAGGGGAAGGTGCAAAGGTGAACAGTGCTTTTATTAAAAACAAACCATAACAAATGTTTCAAAAAGTGTAAAGCATAAAAATATTCAATAAATAAATAATTCATAAAAAGAGGTGAAGAGTGTAGGTTAGAATACAAATAAATAAATCCAATAAAAAAGGTTAAAATTCAGTCTTTTTGTCCTGTGAGCCTCGGTTCCCCTTAAAAAAAATCTGACTTCTCCTCAGGACACCCTTCTTTCCTCCTGGCCAGTGTCCCCAATTCCAACCCTATGGTGTCTGCAGGGAGCTACCCAGCCCTGCATCTGTGCCTACCGCTGCCTTTCCAGGCTCCACCTGGCAAAAGCACGCTCTGTCCTCTTACCACAGCCAATCCGTTGGCTCCTCGCAGCAAGAGGACATTCCTGAGTCCCCTATCCTCCGCGGGCCACACGCTCCTTCCCGGGGCTCAACACCCATCCGCCTGCTTCCTTTCATTACACTCACTCATTCTCCTTCACGCTCTTGCCTCTCTTCTTCACATACTTTAACCTCTGTGCCCTTTTCTTCTCTTTCATTCGTTTTTCTTTTCCTTTTTTCTTACCTACCTTGCACTTGTGCTTCTCCTTTTAAAATGGGGATGTGGCAGCGCTGTGGGAATTAGCAGCTCCCGGTGTCAATTATGGTCACAGGCAATCCTGCACCTGTGCACTAAGTGCAGGGCTGCCCGCTCCCACATCATTCACGAGAACTGCTCTCACCACGCTACCACGCCCCCGACACACAAAGATGTGAGTGCAGCGATTATTTATTTAAAATACCAATCAGCCGCAGACTTCACTTTAGCACACAGTTGCATTAAAAGTAGTAATATTAATGTCTAATGTTGAATCCACAACTTACATTAAATTTGTGAATCTTTTCTTTCAGAACACACAGATTCACCATGTGTAAATCTGTACAAGTCTGTAATTTACATTGGATTATAATTGTCTAGAAATGTTATACCATTATAATTCCTTTTGGCGAGGTAAGATAGTTGCCTGATCTTGGATTTACAACCAACAATTAATTTGTGAATGTTTAATTTTAGTTTTCACAACTTGTCAAGGTTTACACAACTATGCATTCCTGAAAAAATATGTGATTTAGGATGAAATTAACTTGTCTGGAAAAGATATATCTTTTGAATTATTTTTAAAATAGGAATTTCAACATCTGATCTTTAATTAACAATCTTTATTTCATTTGTGAATCTTTCATTTCACTCCTCGTAAATTCATAATATTTCATTTTTATAGATCCATATGAAGACAAAATTACTGACAATTTACAATTGTCTATACTTGTCCATGAAAGATTAATCTTTAAACAGTAACTACCATGTTGAGTTCACAACCTGCATTTAGTTTGTGAGTCTTTCATTTCACTTTGCACAGCCTATCAAATGCTGTATTTATGCATGTCTTTCAAGGTATACGTAATGAAATTTGATAATGGAATTAAAGTATTCTGAAGCAACATATCATTTTCAATACATTTGAACAAGCTACTTCACTGCCTGACTGAGAATTCACAAGTCAAGGTGAATTTATAAAACTCATATTTCAGGTGGGCAGAGTGGTGGCTCTGAGACTAGGCATCTGCACTGGCAATTAGAAGGTTGCCGGTTCAAATCCCATAAACACCTGAAGTGACTCCACTCCATTGGGAACCTTGAATTTAACCTGCAATTGCTTTGTCCTGGGTATGACGTTAATCTGCATCCAGCCCTGCAAGCAGGTCCCCCATCTTACAAGGAAAATTCAGGGGTTGGTGACAGGATTGGCACTCCAGCCCCATAAAAAAAACCTCACACTGTTCCAGTGTGGTGCTGAGGTGTCACCCACCACACTTTGGTCCCAATCCAGGTGGTTTGTTTTGTGGCGGGTGCGATAAAATGTATCAGCACATGCTCACATATTTCAGATGGCTGGTATAGTAGCACTGCTGCCTTAGAGTGAGGATACTGGATTTTGAGGTCTAGGTACTCTTTAATGAAGCTTGCATGTTGTCCCCATATTTTCATGGATTTCCTCTCACAGGTGGATTGGCAATGTTTCATTGGTGTGTAAATATGTTCTATGATGGACTAGCACCGTCTCTATGTGTTGTTCTGGTCTTGAACTCATTAGCTTTAGTGTCTGATGTTTTCTTATTTAATTTCTGGATGTTTAATTTCACTTCTCAAATCTTCTTCTTCTTCTTTCAGCTGCTACCGTTGGGGGTTGCCACAACGGATCATCTTCTTCCATATCTTTGGTTTGACAGCATGCCTCAGTCCAACCTGCCCTGCAGCTCCACCTCTGTGGCTGACAATGTATCCCTGGACACCACCATCAATACCTCACCTGCTAACTTTTCCCTCTACCACCACTCATTACAGGGGAAAGAGTGCGGTGAATCATTACCTCCTACCCCCTCCTTACCAGCTGAACCCTACTCCTGAACCCAAGGGTGCTTAAAGTCTGCGCCTCACAACTCTGTGGTGTACTACTTAGGATTTTCAACTTAAGCCTGAGTGTTAAAAAAGTGCCAGTGCTATGGAAAACATCTTGTCTGGTTCTTGTTCCAAAGAAGGCACATCCTAGTGCCCCTTCTGACTACAGGCCAGTGGCACTCACCGCACACCTCATGAAAGTCTTTGAGAGACTAGTCCTGGAAATACTTCGCCCCCAGGTTAAGTCAGCACTGGACCCTCTCCAGTTTGCCTACCAGGCGAGGATTGGAGTCGAAGATGCAATCACCTACCTTCTGCACCATGCCTACAGTCACCTAGACAAGCCAGGATGAACTCTCCAGATTATGTTCTTTGATTTCAAATTTGCCTTTAACACCATCCAGCCAGCCAGACTGGGGATTAAGCTATTGGAAATGCAGGTGGATGCTCCCTTATTTTCGTGGATCATGGACTATCTGACGGGAAGGCCACAGTTTGTGCGGCTACAGGGCTCTGTGTCTGATACCATGCTGTGTGGCACTGGTGCTCCATAAGGGACAGTTCTGTCACCATTCCTCTTCATTCTGTAAACTACAGATTTTAGTTACAACACAGAGGGCTGCCATCTGCAGAAATTCTCTGATGACGCTGCAATAGTTGGTAGTAACAGACATGGAGACGAGACGGAATACAGGAAGGTAGTGCACAATTTTGTTGACTGGTGTGAGCTGAATCAACTGCAGATTAACACCAGTAAAACTAAAGAACTGGTAGTTGATTTAAGAAGATCGTGATCTCCAGCCACTCCCCTGTCTATTAGGGGTGTGGAGGTGGAGATCGTTGAGGAGTACCTGTATCTAGGGGTGCATATGAGCAATAAGCTAAACTGGTCCAGGAACTCGCTGGCCAAATACAAGAAGGATCAAAGTAGGCTGTATTTCCTACGCAAGCTCAGATCTTTTAGTGTCAGCAACACTATGTTGCGGATGTTCTATGACAGTGTGGTTGCCAGTGCCTTTTTCTTCGCTATGGCATGCTGGGGGAGCAGCATGAAAGTGGCAGACACCAGGAGACTAAACAAACTAATTCAGAAGGCTTCCTCTGTGGTAGGAGAGAAACTGGAAAGCTTGGAAACTGTGGCAGATCAGAAAATGTTGTCTAGGCTTTGGTCTATTATTGAAAAATGCTAATAACCCACTTCATAGTGTTGTGGTTGGACAGAGGAGCGTTTTCAGAAGTAGACTGACTTGCATCAAGTGCGCCGCTGAACGTCACAGGAAAGCCTTCCTCCCCACAGCCATCAGACTCTATAACTCCTTTTCCGGTCACTCACCCACACTATAAGTTATTACCCTCTTTTTTATTGGATATCCAGGTACATTTTTCAAGTACTTGAAATGTACAACATACTATCTGTTCTTGTGCAATAAATTTTCTTCTCTTCACATGAGAATAACCTTATTTGTTCTCAGAATGTGCAATATTAACTTAAGGTGCAACACTCTGCACTCTAGTTTGATACTTACATTTATTATACTTCATTTATATTTACATGATTACTTTATACTTGCTCTTAGTGTAACATGTCCCTTGTCTGTTGTTAAGTTGTAACATAAATCATTTCCTTCTAATAAAGTTTTCTGATTCTGATTCTGATTCTGTCCTGTACATCTTGCTCTGTCACCCCCATCAACTCCATGTCCTCTCTCACCACATCCATAAATCTTCTCTTAGGTCTTCCCTTTTGTCCTTTTGCCTGGCAGCTCTATCTTTATCATCCCTTTCTCAATATATTCAGCATCTCTCCTCTGCACATGTCCAAACCAACACAATCTCGCCTCTCTGACTTTGTCTCCCAACCGTCCAACTTGAGCTGACCCTCTGATGTCCTCATTTCTAATCCTGTCCATCCTCATCACACCCAATGCAAATATTAGCATCTTTAACTCTGCCACCTCAGGCTTTGTCTCCTGTTTTCTGGTTAGTGCCACCGTCTCCAACTCATATAACATAGCTGGTCTCACTACTGAAATTTCACTTCTCAGGTACTGCACATATATACATCCCTTTTTGAAGCACAAAGTGGAATACATTATAAAATAAAGTGAAATACATTATCTGGGAATGACATAGCATTCCAATTCCTTTTGAAATAGTAAGAAAAAAATCAGATACTAAAATCACAATCCACAGTTAATTTGTGAATCTCTCATTTCACTTTTTACAAATTGTAAAATATTACATTTCTATGTGTCCACTTGAAGGTATGGGGACTGTGTCTTTAGAAATATACTAAAAGTGTCTAGAGCTCACAATGCCATTCATATCAGTAAAGTTTAGTTCCTGATATTGAATTCACTACCTGCAGTGAAGCTGTGAAGCCTTCCTTTCATTTTTCAGAACTCAACCAATATTATACTTTCATGAATCAGCAAAAGGGTGTGTGGAGATCTGTAATGGAATGAAAGTCACCAAGAATTGAATATCACTGTAATTCCTTTTGAAAATGTAACTATGGTGCCTACTTTAATTTACAAAATACATTTCATTTATGAATAGTTTAATTTCCTTTCCACAACTCTTCACAGTTTTCATTTACATATAAAGGGAAAGGATCTTAATATATACAGTGCAATAAAAGTGTTCAGAAATGAAATATCACTCTAATTCCTTTTGAAAAGGTTATGTGAGTAAGTGAGTTCTTGAATTCATAATCTTATTAAATAATACACTTCTATACAATTTTAAACCATCTTGAAATACTGTATCTGTTATTATGTCTTTATAGAGATGCATGGAAGTGTACTCTTTGGAAAATGATGTAAAGAGAAATAAAAGACTCACACATTAACTGAAAGTTGTAACTTTAAGAAGGAAATAGGGGGATATGTCATTTCTGGAAAATTCAATCTGTTTCAGATTCTCAATACGTATTCCTGGAAAGAGTGCCTAGCATTGTCAAACTGTGTAGGTTATAAAACACATTATACAAGAATGAAACCCGTAAATTCAATACAAACCATACAATTGGTGTTTCAAAAGGAATTAGAATGATATTTGATTCAGGGTGTGAGGGCATCTTTAGCCGGCTGGGATAACTCCTTAAAGGAAGCACAGGGGGAGATGGCTTTTGAAGAGTGCTATCTTCCCCAACCTGCTACTTGGCAGCCCCCCTGGATTGCAATGGTGCCTCGGATTCCCACAGGGCTGTATGGGAATTATTATTTGCTGGCACAGCCCTGTTGGGTTCTGTGGATGCCGCCAGCTGCAGCTGTGGGAGCTGCAGAAGCTGTTGAGCCCTACATTGGGCTTCAGTCACATCTGGGAGCAATTCCAGACCTCCCTAACCAGCCACCTGGAGTGCTCCCTTGTGTGGCTTAAAAAAGAGCCAGCTGCCTCAGAGAGATGAGCCAGAGTCTAGAGGAGAAGGTACAAAGCTGTATTCCTGGGCTGTACTGTGATTGGTGCTAGTGGGAAACAACTGGAAAAGATTTTCCACGGAATAAAAGACTTCTATTTTACGACACTTGTGACTGTGTCTGTAATGTTGGGTGTTTGGGTGGCTGGCGATGGTTGAGAACAGTAATAGACAATAAATTACAAGAACAGCAAGCAACATACAAACCAGTAAGACACACACAAGATAATACATATTGTCACACCCGTGAGCATGGGAGGCAGCTAAAGGGACTGAAGGAGAGTAATTCCATGTCAGGCCAGGGGGTGGCAGAGTGCACTAACTCTTTCTCGCACTTCTGTGCAAACCAGTTTTGGGAAATTCCACCTGGCCCCGATGACATTACTTCTGGTCCCGGGCCCAATGACACCACTTCTGGTTCCGGCCCCCAGTGCTGACATCTCTTCCTCCGCTCTCCTTTAAAGCTGCCATCTTTTTGCCAGCAAATCAGTTCCGCTGTGGACTCTAACCTGTACTACTGTTATTCAACCAATTTTGCAGCCAGGAAAGCAATATATGGGTGACAGCCCCAAACCTTTTCTGTCCTTTTGTCATGTTTGAGACAATACACATAAGAACAATAATTGAGAAAAGATTAGATAAAAATAAAGAAGTTTATCTGGCATTTCTTGATTTAAAAGCAGTATTTAATGCAGTATTATGAAGATATATATGGGAAACATTAGACACAATGGAAATGGCAGAAAAATAAATAAGGATCTTTAAAAGTTTTAATTAAAAATGTGTAGGAATGGCTCAATTAAATGGGCGAACATCAGAGCAGTGAATTATGGAAAAGGGCATCAAACACGGAGACAGACTCAGTCCTTTACTATCTGTGATATACAGTCACTCAGTCATTATCCAACCCGCTATATTCTAACACAGGGTCACGGGGGTCTGCTTGTGCCAATCCCAGCCAACACAGGGTGCAAGGCAGGAACAAATCCCTGGGCAGTGCGCCAGCCCCACCGCAGGGCACACACACACCAAGCACACACTAGGGACAACTTAGAATTGCCAATGCACCTAACCTGCATGTCTTTGGACTGCGGGAGGAAACCCACACAGACAAGGGGAGAACATGCAAACTCCACGCAGGGAGGACCCGGGAAGTGAACCCAGGTCTCCTAACAGCAGCGCTACCACTACACCACTGTGCCACCATGTACATTATATGAATTATGTTTAATCAACATGGGCAAGAAAGAAATTAGAAATGCAGGCTTGGGATACTATAAATTAAATCTGGTATTGACCCAGGAGTTGATATATGCAGATGACATAACACTAATTGCAATAAGTGAGCAACAGTTCACAAAGAAAATGAATAAAATGGAAGAGCAAGCTAAAGTGAAAAATAAGATAATAAATACAGAGAAAAGTAAAGTTAATGAAAATAACAAGGGAACAATAAAAAGAGAAATGGCAAATATAGATATATGGAAAACAACACAAAATGTGTATGAGTACCTGGGAGTAATCATAAATGAAGATGGAAAGATAGATGAAGAAAACGGAAACAGAATAAACATGGCAAAAAATAATAGTATCAAATTAATGACACATTAATAGGAAAGAATTAAATATGAAGACAAAGATGCATCTACCATGTACCAACAATATTATACGCTGCAGAATCTTGGGCAATACTGCATAAACAAATATCTAAAATAATTGCAGCTGAAATTAAGTATTAGTATGAGTGGTAGGTTAAACAAAAAGAGATAGGATAAGAAATAAAAGTGTATCACTTTCTTTACCCTTTAGCCATAGGATAGCACCCTAAGTTTGTAAGATCTATTTCCCTGAGCTGATTTATGAAAACCCCTTTAATTTAAAATATGTGTTTTTAGAGGATAAATTAGAGTCCCTTAACTAATACCTACTCCCCAGTAATAAGCTGCCAGCTGTTTCACTATTAGTAACTTGTAACACAATTCACAATATAAATATGTTCCCAAAATATAACAAAATGTATTGACTACATTGGAAAAATATCTAAAAAATAAAACTATTTATAGTTAAGTCCAATCAAAATTCCCACAAATTATAGATTGCAGAAATTAGAAAAGTCGCACAAATTGCAGTATATTTACCCCTTCACAACAAATACCTACAGGTTCAGGCAGTGTACTTAATTAAATCTTACAAATGTACTTTTAACTCTTTGCTTTCACCAGAACTTAAAACACCCCACTGTTAAAGAAAGCACAATAACCAAATTTATAATATGAGCAAACTTAATTACTAAAACCTCACTTTAACATAACAACTAGGGGCCCACACACACACACACACACACAAGTGAGTGGCCACCAAAATAAAAATAATATTAACACAAGCTCCCCTCGTTGCAGGCTTGGTCAACGCTCGGGAATGTGGTGGACAAAAACGTTAAGGGCCGTTCACTCTAATGAGCAAACATAAAAAGGTCACAATACTCACAAATAAGCGGAGTGAATATCAGTGTCCATTGTCCAAACACAGCACTTCCACGCTGAGGAAAAAACGATGGAGTCATCCTGCAGGCAGGCTCACGGCAAAACAGTGCATACAAAAAGGAGCTAGTCTTTCCAAATGGGGTGAAACGTGCTGTTTTTCCTCAAGGAGCTGCCAGGCTTTCCCTTGGTCACTTTGGTCACCTGGAGCGCTATCCAAAGTACTGTATACTGTGCCTCTTCACAGGCTAACTAAGTTCGCCTGTGATGCTCATCTCAACTCCACCACTTCTTCAATGACGACTTCTTCATGAGTTCGCATCCAACAGCTTGTCGCGTGTACACCACCCAGAGCTCAAAAGCATCCACTTTGAATGTTGGCAGTATGACTGGTAAGGGATGAGATTTAACCGATATGATGGAGAGAAGGAAGGTTGATATATTTTGCGTGCAAGAGACTAAATGAAAGGGGAGTTAGGCCAGGTGAATCGGAGGTGGATTCAAATTGTTCTAGCATGGTGTGGATGGAAAGAGAAATGGGTAGGAGTTATTCTGAAGGAACAGTATGTCAAGAATGTTCTGGAGGTGAAAAGAGTGTCAGACAGAGTAATGATTATGAAGCTGGAAATTGAAGATGGGATAGTGAATGCTGTTAGTGCATATGCCCCGCAAGTTGGGTGTGTAATGGGTGAGAGAAGATTTTTGGAGTGAGTTGGATGAAGTGATGAACAGTGTACCCAAGAGAGAGAGAGTGGTGATTGGAGTGGATTTCAATTGGCACATTGGTGAAGGGAACAGAGGAGACGAGAAGGTGATGGGTAGGTATGGTGTCAAGGAGAGGAATGAAGAAGGTCAGATGGCATTGAATTTTGCAAAAAGGATGGGCATGGCTGTGGTGAATATCTCTTTTAAGAAGAGGGTTGAACATAGGGTGACGTACAAGAGCAGAAGAAGATGCACACAGGTAGATTATATCGTATGCAAGACGGTCAGTCTAAAGTAGATTGGAGACAGCAAAGTGGTGGTTGGAGAAAGCGTAGTTAGACAGCATAGGATGGTGGTCTGTAGGATGATGTTGGAGATCAAGAAGAGGAGGAGAGTGAGGGCAGAGCCAAGGATCAAATGGTGGAAGTTGAAAAAGCAAAACTGCAAGGTTGAGTTCAGGGAGAAGGTAAGCCAGGCACTGGGTGGCAGTGCAGAATTACCAGAAAGTTGGGAAACTACAGCATATGTATTAAGGGTGACAGCTAGAAGGGTGCTTGGCATAATATCTGGACAGAAGAAGGAGGAAAAGGAAACATGATGGTGGAATAGTGAAGTACAGGAGACTATACAGAGGAAGAGGTTGGTGAAGAAGAAGTGGGATAGCCAGAGAGATGCAGAAAGTAGACGAGAGTACAAGGAGAGGTGAAGAGAGAGGTGGCAAAGGCTAAAGAAAAGGTATATGATGAGTTGTACGAGAGGTTGGACCCTTAAGTGGGAGAAAAGGACCTGTACTGATTGGCTAGACAGACAGACCGAACTGGGAAAGATATGCAGCAGGTTAGGATGATAAAGGATGAAGATGGAAACGTACTCACAAGCGAGGAGAGTGTGTTGAGGAGATGGAAAGAGTACTTTGAGAGGCTGATGAATGAAGAGAATGAGAGAGAGAAGGTTGGATGAGGTGGAGATAGTGAATCAGGAAGTGCAACAGATTAGCAAGGAGGAAGTAAGGACAGCCATGAAGAGGATGAAGAATGGAAAGGCAGTTAGTCTAGGTGACATACCTGTGGAAGTATGGAGATGTTTAGGAAAGATGGCAGTGGAGGTTAATGCAATCTTAGAAAGTGGGAGGATGCCTGAGGAGTGAAGAAGAAGTGCACTGGTACAGATTTTTAAGAGTAAGGGGGATGTGCAGAACTGTAGTAACTACATAGGGAAAAAAATAATGAGCCACAGCATGAGGTTATGGGAAAGAGTAGTGGAAGCGCGAATAAGAAGGGAGGTGATTAGCAAGCAGCAGGGCAGCAGGAGAGCCGCCCGAGGCATAAGCAAACTAAATGACTACTTAGTACCCCTAGAGAGCTTTTTTTTAAAAAAAATTATTATTACTATTGGAATTACAATGGTCTTACTTGCAAGACTTGAAAAGAAGCAGCAGTAAATTTCAAGGAACACAAACAGTGTATTCATAAATTGTTACAAAATAGAAACTGGGGTTGTAGCAGTGTCTGCATGTATTAGATGTTTTCTATAGTTTAACTGGTCTGGTTGTCTGATATGACAGACCTTTCTGTTCTCTATATGTTATCACTAGCCTGAACAAAATGAATACTTATTTCACCATTCTCATGATGGTATCTTTCCAAGCCCAAATAAGAACAACGTCCTTCATTTTCTTCTTTGAGCTGGAAAAAATATTCCAATGCGTCATGTCATCTTTCATGGCAATTCTGCCAAGTCATTTTCAACAAATCATCAGTCATGCCAAAAAAAACTTCTACCGGCAATCTAACTACAACACCGCTTTGCCAGGATTACAGGGCACCCATCATGTTAGTAATATGAGGAAATAGTTTGGAGGGCACAAATGAATGCTATTCCACTATTTCTGTATGATGCAATTTACCCAGAATATACAGGAAAGTTGCTGCATTTTAAATTTAAAATATATGTAATTCTGCATTGTGTCGGACATAAAGTGTGATGTATAAATCTTGACATGTTGCATTCTGGCATGGTTCCGTGTTGCTCAGATTTAACATACGAGATTTATCTGAAATCCCATTAATTATACTACTTGTTATGGCCCGCAGTGAAGCAGTGTGGCCATATGGCAAAGAAATGGGAAAAATGACAGATAGAACTTTATAATTTTAAGGGAACATATTAATATTTACTGATATAGTATGGCTACAGTAACCACACAAAAACACAGTCTTATGTTAAGCTGGTATGAGCTGGTGTCATGAATCATGTGCATGAATGCACATTGTAAAGAACATTATGTTGGTTGTGATCAGTCAGATTAATGTTAAGTTACAGTCTTCTCTGTGTCGAAAAGCTGCAAAAAAGTTATGTCACAGAAAAGAACATATCCTTCTGGAGCAGAGAAAAGAAAGAAGGAGACAATAGAAGATAAGAAAAAACATGACGAATTTCAGCATTTCACCATATTCACTTGCTAAATAGCGTTGAGCTTTTCTAAACTCAAACTGATCAAAAATTACTTGCACTAATTAGCATGAACAACAAAGTTGGCCGTCGCGTCTCTTATAATGATGTCATAAATTACTTTGCCACCAGAAAAGCCAGGAAAGAGAAATTCTAACGGAAAAATGTAATACTGAGGTAGACTGTAAGAGGAAGACATAAGAATATCTGAAAAAAAAAAGAAATCAATGCCTTAAATTTTACTTTGGAATTTATTTGCACATCTGTACATAGTTTTCATAATTATTCAGCTTTAGATTTTATTCTTGAACAGTTATTGTAATGTTGTTACAGGTTCATATTTTTATTTTATGTCATTATTTAAGTATTTATTTAATTTATTTGATGTTATCTTTGTTTTGGGTTGCATATTATTTTCATTTGAAGTTGATAGTTGTTCTGCACTTTTACATGTTGAAACTTTTTTAACAAAAACAATTAAAATGTTTAACCTGGTTAGAGTAAATGCATGGCCTTCTGGTTTATTTGGTTACTTTTCAACACACGACATTCAATATACAACTTATCACTATAATATACTCAATGTACTCTATCTCTTTGAATAGGGATTTTCACCCCAGTCCTCAGGCCCCCAAGACATTCCAACTTTTAGCTCAATTGTAACCAATCTTTACAGCAGAGCCAAGCAATCAGTAATACTGAACAGCTGGTTCTGGTGTGCTGAGAGTTAGGATAAAACAAAAAGTTGAACTGTCTAGGGGAGCCTGAGGACTGGGTTAGGAAACCTTCACTTTGAATATTAAAATGCACATTAACACTTTACTGAGTTTAATACCTTTAAAGATTAAAAACCACAGAAGGGTGAAAAGATGTCAGGCTGACATTGGTATAACGTAAGCCACGGCAAAAACTAATAAAAGTGATAATGGGTGTGTTAAATTTATAGTAGGTATGCGAATGATCAAGCATTGAAAATAGTAGTCATGGCAGTGCCAAAGCGGTGGGGTGGCCCAAATCTTGTTCTGCTTAGGGCTCAATAAAGGCTTGGGCCATCCATGAGCAGCAGTATGTTTTCATGCCAGGAAAGAGCACCACATGTGTGATGTTTGCTCTGAGAGTGTTGGAGGAGGAATATAGAGAAGGCCAAAAGGAGTTGCATTGCATCTTTGTGGACCTGGAGAAAGCATATGACATGGTGCCTCGAGATGAGCTGTATGAGGACATTGGGAGTGGCAGAGAAATATGTAAGAGTTGTATAGGATATCTATAAGAGAGGTGTGACAGTGGTGAGGTTTGCTATAGCAGTGACAGATGTAATCAAGGTGGAGGTGGGATTACATCAGGGATCGGCTCTGAGCCCTGTCTTATTTGCAATGGTGATGGACAGGTTGACAGACGAAATTAGACAGGAGTCCCCGTGGACTATGATGTTTGACACTGTGATTTGTAGATAGAGTAGGGAGCCTGTTGAGGAGACCCTGGAGAGGTGGAGATATGCTCTAGAGAGGAGAGGAATGAAGGTCAGTAGGACCACCACGACAGAATGCATGGGTGTGAATGAGAGAGAGGTCAGTGGAATGCTTAGGATGTAAGGAGTATAGCTGGCAATGGTGGAGGAGTTTAATTACCTGAGATCAACAGTAAAGAGTAATGGGGAGTGTGGAGGAGAGGTGAAAAAGAGTGCAGGCAGAGTGGAGTGGTTGGAGAAGAGTGTCAGGAGTGATTTGTGACAGACGAGTATTAGCAAGAGTGAAAAAGAAGGTCTACAGGACGGTAGTGAGAACAGCTATATTATATGAGTTGGAGATGGTGGCACTGACCAGAAAGCAGGAGACAGAGATGGAGGTGGCAGAGTTAAAGATGTTAAGGTTTGCATTGGGTGTGACGAGGATGGACAGGATTCGAAATGAGAACATTAGAGGGTCAACTCAAGTTGGACGGTTTGGAGACAAAGATACTGGGTATACTGTATTGTGAAAAGGATGCTACAGATAGAGCTGCCAGGCAAGAGGAAACGAGGAAGGCCTAAGAGGTTTACAGATGTGGTGATTAAGGACATAAAGGTGGTTGGTGTAACAGACAAAGATGCAGAGGACAGGAAAATATGGAAAAAGATGATCTGCTGTGGCAACCCTTAACAGAAGCAGCTGAAAGAAGAAGAAGAAGGAAGACCTAGAATGGTCTGGGAAGAGAGCATCAAAGAAGCAGTCAGAAAAAGTGGAACAAGTGAAGATCCTGGCAAAAGACAGAAAAAATGTAATCATTGCCTCAAGACCCCAACATCATAAGGTGTAATGGGAGAAGAGTAAATACATCAATCACAAATTAATTACTGCATGTGAATTCATGACCAGGGCCAGTATTTATCAGGTTTCAGAATTATTGATTGGAACTGCACGAAAAGTCACACCAGGATAAGATTTTGTCCTGCCTTAGAGCGTTCTAGTCCCAGTCCCAGCTAAGAGTAGTAATTTACAGTACATCTGTGAATGAATGACATCACAATTCGACGTCACCCCTTGCCGTAAATTACGAGAAAGGTATTGCTGTAGCCCAGAGAAATTATAGGCTGATCAAGGGTGGGTGTGGGATAAATGTCAATCAAATTCGAACTTCATCAAGTCATGTTGTTTTTAGTGCAGGACTTCATTGATTACTATACCATAAGATATTGCCTCTGGTATAGCACAGTTGCAGATGTATCTTATGACATACCACTCAGTCTCTCATACTACTGCTCTGTAAAACAACAAAGAGAGTTGTTTTTTCTTGCCGTACAACCCATTGAAATTTGCTTCATCTCTCCTGCCTTCTTTTTTCAATATCGGTTAGACAATTGGCTGAAGTTAAAAAAAGATTGACAAGTAACCCAAGTTGGTAATTTGCTGAATGACAAAGTAATTGACCGCAATATATTAATATATAATTGGCTGAAGAAGTGAGTCACAGAAAAAATCTAATATATTGTAATGAGCACCGAGATAGAAAGACAGAGACACACATCGAATGGGAGTTAAGCCCAGTAACGGGTATGTTCATTCCACAACAAATGATTTATAGTTGCCTTCAAGCAGAATCAAAACACTGTATCATGCCCCATTAAAATAACTTTCTCTTCAATAGACAAGCTATTCCACTCTCAAGTGTTCCCAAACATCATCGACCATCTCATGTGGTGCCCCTTCCCCCTATCTCACTGCTATCATCTGCAAGGTGTATCCAGCAGGGGGTGTTCTTTCTCCCCGGGATGTGTCCTTTCTTGATGCAGAACAGACAAGAACCAATACCCATCCCGTTCGTAACTATGGCGGAAATAATCAGACAAGAGAAGTATGGTACAAAAAGAGTTATATGTATTTAACTTGCTTTAAAAGATACCTTCCATCCCCATTAAAACAATGTATAATTCAGTTATTCATACATATCCAGGATGGAGAAAAGCCAAGGAACAGTACAGCCATCACAGCAAGTTCTTCAGGTGGAGGAATGCTGAGACTATACTTGGCATCCAGTAGGAATGCTCAACGGCACATAAAAGGCTTCTGACTTTGTGCTAGATCTTCATCATTATAACCACTCACATATTTATATTTCATTGAATTCTTGTCAGATATGGGCAACTACCAGACGGGCTGTTAATTTCTGGACTAAACCCAAATAACACCTTCACTTGTTCAATGTCTTTTGTAGACTATGGTCACGTTTAAAATAGCCAGCCTGTGTGTCTTTCACGTGTCTCTGTCCATATTCTCTGGCGTTTCCCCTCAGTCAACTGAATTGCCTGGCTTTAAAATAACCTTTAAGGAAATGGGTCAGGCCTGCTTTACAAATTCCTGTCCATGGAATTCATACACAAAAAAAAATTAAATTAGCAGACCAGGGCTCGTGGCCACGCACCAAATAGGGCAACTATCCTGCCCTGCCATCTTCTAATTGCTCGTATCATGAATCTCCCCATCAGCCAATTTGTCTCACACATGTTTTCTGTCAGCTGGCTTACCTAAATGTGTCTGGTTTCGGCGTTCTCTGGTTTCCACTCATATAAGTAAAATCAGATACATTGAAATAAACTTTACAGATCATAGTGACATACTGTAAATATTGGCTACACAAGGCTGTATTTATAATGCCCTGTGAGTTTCCACCTGCCATCTCAAGCCTTCTAGGACTTGAAAGGTAAAATGGGAATGCAGAGCTCAGCACACCTGAAAATACCCTGCAGTCAATCACCTGTTCAGCCCCTGCCCATGTCTAGGGTGACAATGCTGGCCACTACAATATGATTGGTTGAAGTAGAAAATGATTGACGGATGAACAGAAGTTGAAATTGATGGATGACCGTGCCCACCCTGACAACCATTATTTCAATTTCTACTTGCAGTACTTCCTGAGCCAGTGACATAACAGCGATGACAACGCACATTCGCTAGTATCTCTATCTTTGGGAAAGCCAGTGAGAGTCTCACATGCTTTTCTCACCAGTGAAAGGCTTTCGAGAAAGTGTCCCAAAATCTCATTATTAGTGCATGCAAGTAGTTTTAGGCGGGCGGCATGTGTCAAAATCGC
This sequence comes from Polypterus bichir lapradei, assembly GCA_026402145.1. Classification (NCBI taxonomy): domain Eukaryota; kingdom Metazoa; phylum Chordata; class Cladistia; order Polypteriformes; family Polypteridae; genus Polypterus; species Polypterus bichir. The sequence continues at coordinate 8,029,659 of JANRMT010049829.1, forward strand.
AATCAGAGCTGTCAATCAAAATGATTAATGACTTTTAAGCCCCGCCCCTATGACGCAAGACCGGAAGTCCCGGCCCGTTGCTTCCCTGATGATGTCACGTTGGAATTCACCGGCCCCTCCATGTAAACCTAGCCCCTCCCCCTGGCGGCGGATTGGTCAAGGGCCCCCTGTCCTATCCCAGACTCCGCCTTGAACCCTCCCCCTCCACCTGATTGGTTCAATAAACTGTCAATGGGCATTTTGACGGATGTCTGTCCCCTGCTTGAACTCACCACCGCCCGGGCATGTTACAGCCTTTACCTCGACAAGCTCAGACATGCCCGGGGCTGCCTTGGACCCTGCCCTTTCTCTACAACAAGCCCAGACATACCCGGGACGTGTCCTGCCCAGATCAGACATGCCCAAAGTCGTCCTGCACCGATCCCAGGACGTTCCCATCCGTACCCTGCTGGCCTGAAGGGCCTGCCTCAGCCCCTGGGGTGAGGCAGTACCTGCCGGTCGGCCTCCCCACACTTCCCAGTCCCCCACACCTCCCAGTACCCCACACTTCCCTGCTGAAAGCCTAAAAAGTGAAGCATTTTGTTCTACGATTTTAAGATGAGCACCCCATGAAAACATCTCATCTTTGCTTCAAACTAAATCAAGCTGCTTTTTTCCATCTCACAGACAAACTGTGAGATCAAAGACACGGTCTGAGTAAGGCTGCATTTAACCATAGGCTCCCCACACTTCCTAGCCACTTCTGAAATGGGCGGAATAAAACAGCCAAGCATTTTCTAAAGACTCTGACCGGGAAAATGGAATCTAGGACCGAGGTCCCAACATTCCAGCCTGGGCGAGTTACCTTATAGCCTGTCCTGCTTTGGGTAAGAACCCCTGTATCTATTATTTAAAATATCTCTCAACTTTGATTCATCTAAGCCAAGCTGCCTGTCCTGAAAATCCTAGAGAGAATCCCAGACAGAAAGAAATCAAGCACCCCCACTGTTAGCAGCCCCTGCAAGCAGGCCCCTGCTCTCTGCACAGAGAAAAGGTCAAATCAGCTTTTGACTTTAAAGTGCGGAAACGTTGGGATGGTCTACCCCTCCCGATAGCCCCAGGTACACAGCGTTCCAGTGTAATCTGTCA
>JANRMT010049829.1:8081336-8092842 GCA_026402145.1 Polypterus bichir lapradei
ATATATTTACCTTGGTTATCTGGTTCATAACAACTTTATTTAAAACCATAATTCACATTATACCGTATTACATCCTTGATAACGAAACAAAAAGCAGTTCTGTGAACGTGATTGGGGCGTTGAGGGCGTTTTGTGATGTTAGGGTATTACATGACTGACCTCATAGGAACTGCGGTCTGCAATTACACTCTGTTAGGATATTTTGGAGAATATTGTAGAGCTCCACCTGAAAGATGCGACGTTTTGATACTCCTTAAATCTTGGGCACTTTCCAATAACGTTCATGACTCAGATAATTTGCACATTAAGGGAAGGAAATCAATTTATCCATTTTCAAAACCCGTTTATCCAGAACAGGGTCACGGGAAAGACGCCTATCACGGGTTTTTCAGTATAAACCCATGACAAATGAGAATAAAAAATGCCTTACCAGAAATATCATTAACAAAATAAATGGCCAGCTGTTCAGATTGAATGATTTAATGGTTCAGACTTGACAGACTCTCTGTAATGTGTGGTAAAATGACCAGTAAAGTGGAGTCGTTTACAGCTGTACAGTTTGTTATGTCAGGACCGTAATTCTGTTCTGTTGGTCTTTGTACTGGAGTTTACACACTCTGTGTGCTTTTAATATGCGGTTTGCTTGGGTAGTCATATAGGATTATATTCAGCTGAAATATCTGCCATCTCTATCTTGTTACCAGTCGTGATGCTGATGCCCTTCAGTGCCTGCTGTACAGTTGGACTCCTGGCCTCCTCTTCCAGTCTCAGAGACCCTAAAGACAGGCTGGTGTGTTTAGCAGACCACTAGGACCTGATGGAGTCAAATGGAGGCTAAATGAGATATGAATTACAAACAAACATCTGTCAAGTTTCAGTCTCAAATGTACCTTTTGCATAAGTAACATGTATTATAATAAACATGTATTTGATGATCTTAAAGAGGAATTAAAAATTCCAAAAGTAATAAAGGTCCAATTAAGTCAAATAATTGAATAGCCTGATTAACAGGTGCACAGTCACAAAAATTGCAAAATGATTACTCATTTTAACATTTGCTCTTCACAGATCATTTAACATAGTAAATTTTATTTTAAAAATAATTATTGAAAGGTGACTATTACTACTGTGATGACTGTGTTTATTACATTTAACATTGATATCATGTGGAGACAGCCAAAAGGTGCTTTCAATTTACAGTTTTATTGCCAGCTTTCTTAATGTTATCTATTCCTACATGAACTTGAGAGTGTGAAGTATTCTGTAATCATAATACAGCTAAAAAACATCTTGAATACGAGATTCACAGACAAGAAACTCACTAGAGCTGCTGGTATGTTGAGAACAGAAATGAAGCCCGCAGAATATTTGACACACATCAGCAAACAAAGAACAGAGGCTGATCTGCAGGCAGAAGAGTATGAGGGGCCGAACAAGCAATAAATCATATATTTCTGTGTGTACATAAACGTGGATAAATAGTAATTAAAGTAATAAAATAAATGTTTAGGGTTGTGCATTATTGAAGTAAAGATCCAGCTTTGGCGCTTTATTCAAAGTTTAAAATTGTAATACGTTTATTGCCCGTCTTGTGACTTGTTAAATGTACGCGACTATTTCATTTGGAAATTCGATTAAACAACAACAGTCAAATATTTGTTTTAATTTGAGTGATTTACGGTAATCTAGTATAGCCCACACTTAAGTCTACCTCAATCCATTAAAATTAAGGCGGACACAAATTTATATTCATATGTTCATTGAAATTTTCTTCAGATATTGTTCAGTAACAAAGACAGTGAAGACGAGCGGGTGTAAGTGTTAGTGACACTCAGTCATTCTTACAGCAAATGCTGAAAGTGTGTTCATGTACCGTGCTTTGGTCAACTTGTCATTTGGATTTTGCGCATATCGTCTATATCTTCAAACTTCATGCAATCCCTCACCTCACCCCGACACTAGACAGGAAGTAAAAACGAGAGAAAAAAGACTTATAAAATAGTCCCTAAAACAAACAAAAACCATATTTTTGTTCTCATTCATGTCACTTTAGGAGCTGTTACAAAGGTTAACAAGAATGTATGATGAAAAAGATAACGAAACCCACTGTTCTGTTTATAATAAGGGAGAATGTAGAAGAACAAGTCATGAAAAACATATTGCGTCATATTGGTATGTCCAAATAGAGATTTATACATTATTTTAAACATCTAGATTTGGGGAAGGTGGGTGCAGCAGTATACATTCCTCAGCTCTATGAAATATTATAGAGATGTCCAGTCCATTTATTAGCCTTTTCAGTAGAATTAATGGCAATAATTTAGGCATTAGTGTGGGTAGAGGAAATAAGACATTGGAAAGTGGTGATTTGCTCAGACGTAGTGCGCTAGTTTGTTTTCAATCCAAAATGAGCAAGCTAAACTAAGACCCAATGAAATCCTGCATATGCTATGGATTGTAGGAAGCATATTAGGACTACGGTCAAGAAAAAAAAAAATACGGACATAGTGAAGACAAATAAAAAATATAACTTGAGAATAAAGTTGACATGTTGACTTTACTCTCGTAGTGTGTCATTAAGGTAGAATGTCGTAAAGTAAACTTAATCTTAAAATGACTATTTAATTTACTAGATTTTCTCAAATCCCATCATAAATTAATGTATAATTAAATCCTTTGTGCTGTATTCATCGACCCATTCTTCTTAAACGGATTTCCTCTTGCACTAAGAGGGGACGCACGCAGCGATCATCACACAGAATATTAATTCCATGACATTCCTGCTCCCTGCACATTTAGTATTTATCTTAGCATTCTAAATGTTCAGAGAGCAGGAATGTCATGTGAATGGATTCTGTGAGGCGATCGCTGCCTGCGCTTCCTCAGTGTAGAGGAAATCAGTTTAAGAAGCGCGTAGTGTTTAAAAACTGGGTCAGGGAACGCTTAACACAAAGCATTTAATGTGCTACATTAACTTATGATGGGGTTTGAGAAAATCCAGTAAATTAAACATTCATTTTAAGATAAAGTATAGTTTGCCACATTCTACTGACAAAATAAACTATGAGAATAAAGTGGAAATGCCGAGAAAAAGTCAACATGTCGACTTTATTATCGACAAATACATTTTTTTCTTCGATGTGTCCGTATTTTTTTTTTTCTTCACCTTGGCCTATACGCTTTCGTTCTATGCAACTAAGGTATTACAGTTGGATTTGTGTGCGTTCCAGTGCATGAGATATAGTGGGAAATTAAGTGGTTGTTAGATTCTCTAGGAAATCTTTAATCAAAACATATCTGACAGCGTCACTGAGTGCATCTGATAAAAAGTCTCTTTAAAAAGTAAATCGGAAAATTATACAAGGAAAGACGGGAATTGAGAAATGCAGCTGGGCAATTCCAAATTCAGAATTCAGTTTATGCGAAAATTTTTACAAAGAAACACAGAATGGATGGTATTGTTATAAAACAGATTAAGAGTAGGTCACTGTGGGTTAAATGGCAATATAAAATGGTACGCGATAATTGTGAGGAATGTGTGACACATTATGTTGTAAAACATGTTTTACTGTAAAATACAAATTATGAAATAAACAGAGTCTGGCTGAAAAGACAATTAATAATTTTAGGTATACAATTCATGGTGGCGCAGTGATAGCGCTACTGCCTCGCAGTTCTCCCGTGTCTGCGTGTATTTCCTCTGGGTGCTCCGGTTGCCTCCCACAGTCCAAAGACACGCAGGTTAGGTGCACTGGCGATTCTAAATTGTAAAGTGCATGTGTGTGGGTGCCCGGCGGTGGTAGGGGTTTGTTCCTGCCTTGCGCCCTGTGGTGGCTGGGATTGGCCCCAGCAGATCCCTGTGACCCTGTGTTAGGATATAGCGGGATCGATGGATGACCTAAGTTTAAATTTACTGTATAGCCTATATTACTAAGGTCTATTAAAAGAGAGCAGATATACGGTAGAGCACTACAAATTTTAAAACTGCCAGTATATACTGTATAAGATAAGGAAATTAACACTTCCAGTACAAAAAATTGAAGTGATACACCACTAAATAGTGAAAACCATGTTTATTCAAAACCGATGAGAAACCAAAAAAAACTACAGACTCTAGTAAGCACATTTTACCATGTAGAAGGTTAAAAATGCGGAACTTACACACAATATGTTTACTTTTTGTAGAGAAAACGTTTAGGTACCATGCAGTTTATCATTTGCCGATTTTTTATTATTGCTTGAAGTGTATAACGGAGTGCCCAATGCGTCGATCGCGATCGACCAGTAGATCGGAAAGGTAGTGCGGGTAGATCGCGTTGCATTCAAAAATCTTTTTTTTTAAAAATGTTAGTCTATCATATATCCTCCCTATGGCATTTGCCACTTGATTGACATACAGGGCGGCCAGTCTGAGATCTCTTTTCTTCAAACACACTGGTCATCCCACTCGCACGATCAAACGCGCGAGCTACTGCAAAACTCCGGCTATTTAAGTGATCTAGTTAGCCTTCCAATTTATATCGACTAAAGAAGGGATTTTTTTTTAAATTGTTGCTTATGGGCTGGATGTGGAATTGGAAGAGGATTTTTTTCTCTCACAACAAAATCGAAGTGCGTTTGTCTGATCTGTCAATCTATCATTGCTATTCCAAAGAAGGAAAATGTGGAAAGGCACTTTCGAACTGTTCATAAAAACTGCGAAACTGACTTCCTTCCGAAAAGTGATCTGAGAAAAAGAAAGGAGAGGGAACTAAAATCACAGTTTAGACGCAATGGAATGCGTGTGCGCAACTTAACAACATACGCTACAGATCAAGTTGAAAATTGTCTGTCAGACTTTATTCAATGGAAAAAAAAGTAACGATTCGATTCGAGTGTTGCCCAGTGTAGCGGAGTAAGACTAGCGTTTCTTCTTCACAAATGTACTCAAGTAAAAGTAAAAAGTATGGTGCAGTAAAACTACTCTTAGGAGTACAATTTTTTAAAAATTATTTTTTAACGTAGGTAGATCATTTTGACCTGGTCATTTTAAAAGTAGCCCGCAAGCCGAAAGAGTGTGCGTACCCCTGGTGTATATACACATGGTAACCCGTCTCTTCCCAACGCACTTCAAAGGCATGAATATTCACAGTCCATAATCAGACGGAAAAAGTTGTTGGTAAAAATTAAAGAACAAACAGAAACTCGAATGCAGTGTGGGAAAAAAATTAGAAGTCAAGAATAGTATAGATCAGTGCATCTCAAACTTTATTCCTGCAAGTTCCTACAATGTACCGGATGAATATGTATCGCCCACCTACTGTACATGATATTTGCCCTCTAATGTGTTTCCTGCTGTCATGACAAAGGAGCTTCTTTTTGAATTGCATTTATTAACAAAATAATATTTGCTGTTGGTGCTGTTACACTACTTGTATTTATTAAAGCATAATGAAAATTTAACAAGCCACTTCAAAAACATCCTACATGTTTTTATTAAATAAATAATATTTTACTAGTATCTGAATTACTAAATCATGGCATAAAATGAGTAGACATTTAATCTATATTATATTATACACTATAAAAGTCAATGTGTTTATGTATGCATGTTCCAGCATTATTTCCCAACGGTTGGAGCGATTTTCATGACACTTGGCACACATGTTTCTCATTGGTCGACTATGATATTCATGCCCGTACATTTCACTCCGGTCTGCAGCAATATCTACTTGCCCCCTTCTGGGTACGGTGGGGGGGTGATCTTGCGGTCTTGTATGCATGTCAATTGTATCCTGCTGCAGGTCGCAGACTCGGCCTTCCGCGCCTCTTGCCTTCCACACCACGCACCCAGCATTCCCGTCCGTCCTCTGTCATATTGTTTTCGTTGAAAAACTAACGTTGATTTACCATGTAACCCTAAAAGACGATATTAATATGACTTGCTCTAATCACGAGGCAAGAATCCGAGTTTCTGTTTATGGTATTACTCTCGTATTTACTTTTAGAAACAAAAAAAAAAAAACTGTTTAATAATTTATGAATCAGGATTCGATATAGTTAAAAGAAAGAGGGCATAACATATTTTTAGATTAAGGAAACACCATACTAAATGTGAATGTAGTTGCTCTAACTGCTATTATAGTGAATTCTATCATTCAAAATATTTGAAATTATTTTTATGGTACTTTTGTACTAAATGGCATGTCCGACATTATTTCTGGAACCTCGTTCAATAAAGGAAAATTCTGTTAATGACATTAATTTATTATGCTACAAAATAAATAATGATCCATAACACAACAAAGCAATCAACAGGCATGAAAATGAAGGTCTAAACTTTCGAGTTCTCAGTAAAAGAAACTTTTAAAATCTATATATATAATTCACTAAGGCAAGACACCCATGGAAAGCACGCCGGAAGGGGGGTGGATTCACTAAGCCGCCGACAAGTAACGCCCATGGCGCACGCAGGAAGGAGCCACGCCCTCCAACTCTAAGACCATTGGATACAACGACAACTCGCAGAACCACGCCCACCAACTCGGACTCAACGACACAGGAAAACGGCGTCATTTATGTTCGTCTGTCGTAGAGTCCACATGCACATCTGAGCCACGTTGACTGTTCATAGAGGCATGTTTCTTGCGGAAGTGAATCGCTATATGCAGCGTGTAAACAGTTTGCTGTATGCGCCGTCTAGAACAGTTTGCAAGGGGTATCCCATGGTCTTACAGTTGGTGGGCGGGTCTCTGTTCCCACTGCGCAGAGACACGTTGAAGCGACGTCTTTTCTATGTCATTTTTGCACGTACCATTTTGGTCCTCTGAAGGTGCAGATAGTGACGCCAGATGACGTCTTTTTTTCGACGTCTTCCGTACGTCAAGTATTGACGTCCCCAGGACCTCCAGATAAGGGCTAATTCTAGTCGAAATGAGGTCGTTGTGCGGTCCAAATGTGGACGTTTGGATTAGAATTAGCATAGCATGTTATGCTAATTCTAATAAAAATGTTATCTCGACATAAAATTTAAACATATTTAAACTCATTTAAGACATTGTTTTTACAGGTCTACTGTTTCTATTCTCTGTACACTGTAGTTCCATTTCAGAAGGTGGCATACTGTAGTTCCAGAAGGTGGAGGACCTGTTTACTGTACCAGTTTATTTTCCTGTAGCTTCGTTTGGCTCAGCAGCCGATTTGAACTGGAAATGCTTTACACTTTTGTATTCATTTTGTATGCATTTCCAGTCATCATATTCTCATTCAAATAAGAAAAAAAAAATCACAATTCACTCATTACACATTTCTTTCCTTTATTAATTCCATCCACCATATTGAATACAAAAAAAAAATTAAAAAGTGAATCAGTCATGATCGATGAGAGTTGAGAGATAAGTGTGTCCACTCGACCTCCACATCTTTGTGGTGCATGCTTTAAATGCTCTGAAGCACACATCCTTATAAAGCCCTCTGTGGCTACCGGGTCAAATTTCATGACTCCATCTGCACGAGTAGAAAAAGACAAATGATTAGAATTATGAAGGTAATCGCAGTCATACACCAAGTCCCCATATTTGAAAGCAAAAATAGGTTGCCTATGCATCCACTACCAATACTGGAATAATACAAAACCATGTCTGCAAATGTTAAAGATAGCCACAGCTAGTAGACATTAGGCGGAAATCAAGTTATAAATCAAATTATTACAGGTTGGCAAGGGCTAATGTTCTTGCCTTAGCCAACATGAAATATGGCCTTACCTTGTATTGCTCTATAAACCTTTGTGTTCTCCAAAGGTTTCTTGCCCTTTTTCCCCTTCCCCTTCATATTAAACCCTGCCATCAGGGCATTACTGAAGAGCCTAAAAAAAAAAAAAAAAAAAAGACATTTATAAATCAATGTGAATGATATACATAGGAACAACATCAATGTAGTATAAAGGCTTTATGACGTGTGATCAATGTACCCTAGGTTGGCCCCCTCTTTTCAGAACAGCTGGTGCTGGTCTATAAGACCACAATGCGTTGTGAATTTATAATTTCACTTAATTTTTATCTATTATGACATACTCAGACATTGTTTTATGCAAACAGAAATTGATGTTATAATGGGAGTCAATGGTGCAAAAAAATGTCTGCAGGGTAAAAGATGGAACTTTTTCTTCTACAGTATATTATAGTCCTATTATTAGATCCAAGATTCAAAATTTCATAAACTGAAATGCAAAAAATTTATCAAGGGGCGCACAAGGGTTAAGCAAGAAATGAAAACATTGAAGGCTGGTCAGCACCTGAAATAAAAAAGTTCAAGCAGAGCACCCACCCACCCACAATTCATACTGTATTGTAGAAACATACCGGTCAAGGACTTTGTGGACACAGTCCTTGGTGTTCTTCCCTCCAATACGTGCAATTTGCAGCACCTGTTGGAATAAGTCCATTATAAAGTTGACTGACACTCCTCAGAGGAACCGAACAGTGTTGCACTGTATTGTATTGTGTTATGCAAGACTCCATTATTTTCAGACTTGTAAAATCTACCAGGGTATCAAAAGCTTGCGCATCACAGAGGCGTTGCTCCTCTGCCTCAAAATCCTCCATAGTCTCCATCCTCAAAATGTGCATGGCTGAAGAGGCAGGTTCTGCTTTTCTGTACTGATCGCGCAGGTCAAACAGCAGGGTTAAGACCTTTTTCTGAAACACTGAAATACATTTGTTGATTACTATGATTACCTTAGAATAGCAAGGCTAGCTAGCTGGTTCAAAATTATTTTTGTAATCAGTTTCAGTGTTTATCAATACAGTAGATAGTGTTGGAGAAAGAAAAACGTTCAAACAAATGTTATAATATAACATGATTGAAACCACCCTACAATTGATGGTAGAAAAACAGGCCACTGCTATAACTGAAAAGCAGTTTGTGTAGACCGAGAGAACAGTAGACAAAGAGAGAAAGCTGAAGTCTCTCTCTCGCTCATCTCACACTGCCAATAGATCAAATACTTACCATCCGTAGGCAATGGGAATGTCCATTTTAGATCTGTCACTGCATCTGCACCACAGAAAGTTTAATTTAGAAATTACCAAATGACAAACTAACAGATTCGGGCAGGAATAGAAGAGAAATAATCTTAAATAACGTAATTAAAACAATTACAGGTTCATCAGTAGGACTAACTGAATTGCAAAGTGTTTTGATGAAATTGCGGCCTTTGGACAACTCACCATGCCTTGGCCTGTCATAGGGGGGGCTGGTAAGATCACTGTGCCGGGATCTTTCATCACATTGGTAGGCATCAGTACGGTGTGACCCATCATGCCTGTCCGTGTGCCTCGAACCACTGTGCCGTGACCTGGACCTGTGTCTGGATCCTCTGCTGGACCTACCTCTGGACCTAGTACCATTTAAATTTATTTTAAATCACTTGGACATAATACCATAACACGGAAACAGACTAACACCTACTGATTGGCGAACAAAATATGCTGGAGACCAACCAGTAGAAGCCAGCCAATACTGTGCCTTATCCTGTTTCTTTACCTAGAGCGATAGCCATCCATGGGACAACCTCCTGCTGCATGTCGAGATCCTGAAAAACCACAAAGAATGTTCTTACACAAAGATGATAAAATAAAAAAAGTGACTGTTTAAAGTGAGATGAGATGAATTCTCACTAGGTGTCGACAGATCTCCACGCTGAGGTGCTGTGCTTGCAGTTTGAGGGCCTGAAAAAGACAAAGAATATTCAAAGGTGCAAAATTATTGAAATGAAACAAAAAGATGACCTTTAGCTGTGATGGACACTTGGGCTGAATCCCATTTCTACCCTTAAGCCCTCTTTTTAGCCCTTCCCCTTTATGCTCAATTCAGAAGCAGTGAGAAATTCACCATCTTGAATGGACGTTTAACTTTGTTCAATGGGATGGTTGATGCGAGAGGAGAAGTAAATACTCACAAGGAGTGGACATTTCGCTGCCCTGAGAACTGTCCGCACGCTCCACAGACCTGGCTTCATCTTCAGAGGCTGAAACACATGAATCAGTGTGAATTGTGTGTATACACAAGACATTACCATGCTTCATAAGTTGTCATTAGTACCCACAAGCATTGAGATTCAAGTTGGTACCTTGAATGGACAACAGCTTTTTTGGTGCAGTGGGGTATTTGGGCAGCTTGACACCTATACAGAGGTAATACAGTGAAAATAAGCATATGCATCTCCAAAAAAAATGGAATAACCTTATTAAAAAAAATGTATTAATCGTGAAACAAATTATAAAGTCATTATAGAAAACCATTACCCATGATGTTCTCTTCATCTGAATCTGTCAATTCTGCAAAAAATGTTTATACACATAAAAGTCTAAAATTTGAGGCCCAATGTGTCAGATTACAAATGTCATCTATCTATACATGCAAGAAACATCTGCCTGTGTGCGAGTGTCTGTGTGTGTTTTCCATACATAATTCTCAAACCATCCATCTGACTGACCTCAAAATTGATACACATCTTGTTACTTGAGAGTGAGAAACATACCATTTCTTACAAAGCCCTCTGCAGTTCCTTTTTTAGTGCGGTTCCTCGTCAATTTAAATGGCACCTCATCATCGTCGTCCTCTGCCTGACTGGTCAAGTTGTAATTGTCACATTCACGATGACTGACTACAATTCAACATTTAAAAAAAAAAAAAAAATTATATATATATATATATATATATATATATATAAAAAAACATAAACAATATTTTGACTTGGATATATATTTAAATTTCTATTCATCATAAAACTTGCCTGAAGAAAATTTTATTTTGATTAAAGGGAACATCATCCAGTCACCCTGGGGGTTAATTTTGTCCCTTAGAGCCCTTTCAGTTTTTGTGGCTAACGTAAGCTGATGGGTAGAGAGGCAATGCTGGTGTAAGACCACAAAGCTAAAACAGCTAACACTTACAAATACATAAATGAACATACAATTAACTCACCTGGCTGAACGTTCACAATTTCACAAAAGAGACACCTCACAGCACCTGAGGGATAGGGGAAAAATTGGTTAGACACCTTAAAAAATTTCATTTTAACTATGGCCAATGTTAGCTAACAAAGAGGCAATGCAAAATGGCCCACAAAGCTAAAACAGCTAACACTTTTTTATCTTTCTTCGCAAACAGATCATTACAAAGTCTCAATTAACAAACATAAGAGTAGAAGACGAAACAAAAAATAAGTAACACACAATATCCTAACAAAAATAAACAGCTCACACTTACAAATACATGAATAAACATACAATTAACTCGCCTGGCCGAGCGTTCCTTCCGCTTGTTGCAAGACAAACTGAGCAGAGCCGAGTGAACAAAGAAAACTTGTGATTCGCGCCGAATGCCTTGTCTCGGCCAATCAGAGTGGCGTTGGAATATGATGATGCGCTGCCTCAGCAAATCAGTGGCATTGACTGGATGAAATCATGCCCACCATCATTTTTTTTATTAATAATATTAACTACAATGCTGATATTTGTCATAA
>JANRMT010049829.1:8103855-8131130 GCA_026402145.1 Polypterus bichir lapradei
AGTGTCAAGAACCATTTCTAATGTCCTAGTTGGAAGATCAGCTTTAAACAGCTGCTCAAAGCAGCCAGCCCAGCGGGTGACAACTGCAGTGTCATCAATAAGAACCGTTCCATCACCTGCGCTGTCAGCGACTCTCTGAGAATCAGATTCGGATGTGCGTATTGATTTGATTAATCTGCAAGCAGATGGTGTGTCACTTGCTCACAGATTCCTCTAACAAACGCCTCTTTACCTGCCCTCAGGGCCCTCACAGCCACCCTTCTCAGTTCCCGGTACAGACCAGAGTTGCCACTGAACCGTGGTCTGCAATTCCTCTCGATGATATCCAGGGTGATCTGCGAGACAAAACACCTCCTTCTGGGTACACCGGCAACATCAACACAACCCTCAGCAACCTTCAGAGGCTTGTCACAGAAGGTCTCCTACATCACATTAGGATCAGCAGTCAAACCCAAGTCTGCAAGTTCTTCACACAAACTGCATGCAAACATTTGAAACAGCCTGATCTTGGAGTATGGCTGGATCCAGCCTCATTCTCCTAGTAGGTAGTAGCCTACTGGCCTAAGCTGGATCTCCAGAGTAGCAAAAACAAGTCTGTTGTCAGAATTAACAAATTAGGCACTTGTGTATACCCTGCAGTTCTGTAGGAGCCACCAGAGTCTGCCCACAAGGATGTGATCGATCTCCTTCACCACACCACCAGTATTGGAGTACAAAGTCCAACAAATTGGCTCAGGGCACTGGAACTAGGATCCAGTGATTGGCAGCCCCTGACCTTGTGCAAAGTCAAGGAAAATGGAGCCACTTTCAACACCAGGACCTCACTCACCACAGTTGAAGCATACACTGAGACAACAGACAAGACACTCAGAGAGTGCCTTAATCTGATTCTCATAATACACTCACTGAAAGGAGTGACATCAGACACCATTGGAAGGAGCCAGTTCGCCACAAGACTAGCTACTCTCAGAGTATGACAGCCATCAGAGCAACCAGACCAATAAAAGGTGTACCCATCTACAGAGATCTGACAAGTCCCAGGTCTGCGCAACTCAGAGAGTGCTGCCACACATTCTCTGACAACAGAGGAAGATGATCATCACGCTGGAGAGACATGACGTTCCATGTGCCTACCTGGATAGAACGCCTCAAACTGGGATCCAAGCGCTGCCATGCAGTGGGTGACACCTCAGCGCCACAACAGTTCTTTTTCCAAACAGGCCTGACCCCACTGGCTTTCCGACAGATTTGAAACTACTGCGGATGAAGCTCCCTAAGGCTTTCTGACATCATCTTTATAATATGAGCAGCCTTCAAGCAGAGCTACTCCCACAGAGAGCAGAAAGAAGTCCTGTTTACCATTTCAGAGATGTGTGAAGATTTTTCAGTGGCAGGACTGCCAGTCCTCCCACCAAGCCCATGTTTTCCCTACAAGTTCCCTTTCAAGTGCCTTACTGTAACAAATAACATGGAAGGCATTTGTTTAGAAAGACTTGAAGTTCAGGCAACCAGAATTGGTTCACTTTCTTTAAGATACTGGAGTTGGATGTAATTCTGATTGAACTATACAGAAGCGAACGCTGAAACCCAAATTACAGAGTGCACATGTAGTCTGACATCAGCTGTCGGCTTTCTTTGGATTAATTTTATAAATCAAGGTGTAACATAAAAGTCTGAATTTGAAATAGTAAAACCTTTATGTGAAGCACATTATAGGCAGAAGATCAAGAGTGGAAAAAGTCTTGGCTTTTGTTGTCTGTCATTTTACATGAGGAATCCGTATTAAAAATAAAACACTGTTTGTGCCACTGATATGGGAATTCAGTCTAGTCTACACATCTGAATAGAATGGTGCTGACAAATAACTTGTGCTTTTAAGTTTGTTTGGCAATGAAATGATATAACAGTAGTTCGTACAATGACTTGGCTGGCAGTATGTCTACAGGACTACACATTAAGGTTATCGAGAGTTTGATAAAAGTGCTCAGAGTCTGAAAACTGGTGAGGAACTAAACCTGCAAACATGTTGGTGTTGTATTTAATCAATCAATCCAACAATTCATTAATTTCTTATTTGACCAAACAGCTAAAATACCTGATACTGTGAAAATAATTAGGGTCTAATACCTAATTTTTTTTCAGCTGGAACCAACTGAAAGTCTCTTTTGCATTATACTTGGGATCAATATCCTGCTGGAAGATATCTCTGCATCTCATCCTTATCGTCCTTGTTGATGGCAACCGATTCTTCTCAAGAATTTTCTGGTTCATGGCTCCATTCATCTTCCCTTTGATAATTTGGAATCTGCCAGTACCACGAGAACAGAAACAGCTCCATACCATGGCATTTACACCTCCAAACTTCACTGTAGGTTTAATATTTTTAGTGGCATGTCTTCTCTTCCAAAACATGGTTCATCATATTGTTGGCCAAAATGTTTTTGTCTCGTCTGACGATACTGCATTCTCCAGCTAATCTGCAGGTTCCTCCAAATGTTGTGAAGCAAACTTCAAATGAACTTCAACATGCCGTAAGTTTTCATCAGTAATGGAGCCTTCCTGAGTGACTGCACAGTAAGACTGTGGCAGTAGAGAGCAAAGCCCATTGTTTTCTCTGCTGTTTCCAGCTCTTTCTGGAGCTCTTCCTCTGTCTAATCTTCTGACTGCCCAGTTGCAAATCTTGTGAGAAGCTCCTTTTAATTCCTGGTTGATGGTGATGTGATGTTCCTTCCTCTAGTAAATAAATGTCTCAGTGGTGCTTATAGGAATATTTAGAAGCTTAGAAATCCATTAGTAATCAGTGCCATGGCTATGCTGCTCAAATCTTTAAGTGAAGGACTTGTGAAAGCTCTTTGCTTCTACCCATCATGAGATCTTGCATGACAGCTTGGTAACAAATGATTGGCTAACTTGTATTCAGAGATAAGTAACTCTTTTTCAAAGAATGGAAGCAAACTGACCAAGACGCACTAATCCAACTGATTCTTACTAGCACAAGTAGGAGATCCATTAGTTCAATCAGCTGGTTATGCCTTTTCTATACTCTGCTCTATATTTCTTTCTGGTGTCATTCCACTTTATTACATGTGGTACAGTGTGTCTGCAGCTTAGAAAGAGTGGCCGATTTTAATAAATAATCATTTGGCCGTGGCAGTCTCCATGGATGTGGGGTGTTGGTGGAGTAATTGGGGCGAGATGCATCAGCAGGTGAAGGTGTGATCTTTTTCAATTGCTTCATTGGCTTCCTGCATTGTACAACTTTAGATGCTGTGCCAACAGAGCCTTATAAGAACCGGCTGGCACAGAGGAAGAGGGAGGAATGTGTTAGAAGAGAAATGGCTTCGGAGGTTAAAAAGAGTGTGAAAAACAGTCTTGGGCAGGACGAGCTGGCCACCTTGCAAGGAAAGGTAAGCATGATCAGGGGTTCCAGAAAGAAGCATAGGTTTTGGTGCTCTAGGGTCTGGTTCACCCCTCTGATCATTTGTGTGGAGTGGGGAGAGCATGGTGGATGACCACCCCAGGGATATGAGGTACGACTGCGGGAACGTGAAAGGTGATGGGAAGAGTTCTGGCCTCGGAGTGTCTGACTTGAGCTGTTTAGAGGTAGCAAAGATGGGGTCGAGTGATGAAGACTGTGGCTGCTGAGCCTCTGCCTGCTGTGTGAGTCATGAGTGAGCCGGGGAGACAAAGAAAGAGGTGGGCTGGGATCATCCTGTACTAAAAAGAACATTAAAGATCCAATGACTATGTGTTTTGTAACCTCTGCTTTTATTGGATTTTTCTCCACTAACATTAGCACTTTGTTTTTATGAATTATTTATTATTGAAGGAGCACTGCACGTTTTGAACACTTTATTTTAATAAAAGCAGTTGGACACTCTGTACAATCCCCTTGCAGTGTGTGTTTGACCTCATTCGCTCAGTTCTGGTCATGGCTATCGACGTTGTCGGGTTCAAGAAGCTCCCTGCGGCACCCAGCTGTGTGGAGCCAACCCACACCATCACCTTACATATAACTTGTTTATGGAGGAAAATGTTACGATTTCTTTGGATGTGTCATTTTATTAAATTAATACCAATGTCTGGTATACATACCTGCATTGGAAATATGTTTAATGAGAAAAATGCTGACATGTTAAATTCTTATTTCCCCCATTCTATATTAATACTAATAATAATACATTAGTTATTTGGAAATTCAAATTGGTTCTATGTGACTGGGTGTGTGAATGATTGGATCCTGTAATGGACTGGTTCCTCCTTACACCCAATGCTGCCAGGATAAGTTCTGTATCCTCTCAACAAAAAGCTTAGACTTGGATTAAACAGATTTATGAAAACAGTTTTAAAATATTGCATAAAGAAAAGATAACTTCAAAAAAGAACTTATGATATGATTTCTCTTCAGTCATTTTCAATATTCACCATTTTAGGAAAAGGTTTATGTATACTACGAGAACTGACATTTCTATTTAAAATAACTTTTCACTGATGTGAAAAATCTTCAACCATTCAAGGGCAACATTTTTATACAGTGCCTTGTTATTCTGGTACATACCTGATCCTGGTGCCACTGACAAATTACCCTGTCATGTTTGAACACGTATATCTAATTCACAGATGACATTTATTTATTACCATTCTTAGATTTCACATATAAGTATCATTTGCCCAATACTAATTTTTATGGCCCTAATTTAATAAATCATTCTGGGTTTCATACACAGTTTCTCTGAAATATTTGTCTTTAAAATACATTTTTTGTTATTTAATGGGATTAAGCCTAAACATCATTATAAACTCCCTGAGCTAAGTGAAGCAATGCAGAGGATACATACTGTATGCCCGCTTCCCAATCTGATTCCCCCACACACTTCTCTCCAGCATCTTACTGCCTTCCCACACATTTCAAGCATGTCTGTGCTCCTTTCTCTCTCTTTCTGCTTAGTCAATGGTTTAGGATAAATGTCTTTACATTAACAACTATAGTATGTGTGATGTTTGTTTCAGCATTGGCTCTGCCTCCTATTTTGGAAAAGTGTTGTTTGTGTGCTGTCTGTATAACCAAAGGAACTGAGTCACATAGGTGGAACATTTCTTTGATTAAAATGACTATTTTATGTTTTATTCTGGTGGTCTTTTTAAAATTCCCAGAAGAAACTGAATCTGCTAATGCATCTGTCAACAGGAAAAACACAACTTCAACATTCCCCTACTTTCACCTCTCTCTCTCCCTTCCTCTTCTTAGGATGGGTTTAGAGGTGTCCTGCTGGTGTTCCCAGATCGTGCATACTGTCTCTGAGTTATTAAAGGGGTAGTGGTGTTCTGCTAGGTGCTCAAAATGTTTGGACACCTCCAACTCAGGGGTTGATGTGTAGGGATGTGGGATGCTCAGATTCTCACTGTTAAAAAATGGTGATTTATTTATTTTATAATGATGAAACACACCCGGTCTTGACTGGACCTGCACACACTCACACACAAGAAACACTTGTTAAATTGAACTCAACAAAAAATGCATTAAATAAATGAAAACAAATATGCACAGACTCTGATGGGCAGCCATGGCCATTACCATTGCCAGGATGCCAGCTGGATGGAAGGACCAGGGGGAGAACATCTACAGGGCATTACCTCCCCTGGAATGCTAGAAGGCAGCCCTCCTGGGCAGCTGTGGCACAATGGATTCCCACAGGGAACCCTGGGAGTTCCAAGTTTGGTACAGCCTTGTTGGGTTCCGTGGGGGCCACCAAGGGGCGGTGCAGGGCACTACTTTGGGCTTTAACCACACCTGGGAATGATTGCAGGTCTGATTAATGAGCCACCTGGAACATTCCCGGGCCTGCTTAAAAGGAGCCCCCCTTACTCCACTCAGGGATGAGGACAAAGCTTGCCAGAGGAGGAGTGGTGGTGGAACTATAAGGGAGAAGAAAGGAAGATGACAACTGTATATTTGGTGCTTGGTGTACTGTGCTGTTGAGGGTAGCAAGGGAGACGCGTTTCAGTGCCTCATCTTTCTCCTCCCAGCAGCCCCAGAGTGAACAGCACAACCAGTACAGTGGTGCAGTGAACCCAATGCTGCTAAGAACTGAACTCTTTTCATGTTGTTCCGGTAAAGACATCTCTAGACAGCATTCATGACTTAGTAAGCAACCTGTCTCTGGTGATTGGAATCTCGTTCTGCTCCTTTCATAAGGTAGATTGTATCTCTCTATAATAATAAAAAAATCTTGGGATGAGACGTGACTTATTGAAGAGACTTTTTGGAATGAAGTCCCGTGAGACGGAGACTTTTAACATGAGGTTCTTTCAAGTCATGTCATACTTACAACCTTTGGAAGCAAATCCTGGTCATCTAACCTCTCTGTCGTGTGGAATGCTTTTGGCAGACACACTTCCTGAGCTCTCCGCTCTTATAAATTTTATCAGGACAATAATTTTATACCTTCTAGATGACACGTAAACAACTAAGTGAAGACAAAAGAGCAGCACGTCGAAAAGAGACCCAAAATCGTTGGAGAGAAAAGAATGCAAAAAAGGACAATAATAATCTATGTGCAAATTCAGAAAATAAGAAAAGTAATAATCAGGTTGGACCAAGGGAATTGAAAACCTTGCAGGTCCAATCGGGGTCATAAATAAAAGACAAAGAGTAAAAGACAAAGTAAAACTTCATAAAGATGTTTAAAAATGTTGGCGCAATACAAATGCAGAGCCAGTTAAAGATTATGAATTAATGCGAGAATTGTCAATCGGTTACACGGTAAATTGGTTAAATGTGTATCAATAGACCCTGCTGAAGCAGTTGGTGGTGACAGTGCGGAAGATCAATTTACAATATCCCATAGAATATCTACAAGCGTTAACACTGTCTGGTCTCCCACTGGCTGAATTACTGTTGAAAGAAGGATGTATCGTAATGTTATTGCGTAACTTATGTATGAGTGATGGACTATGCAATGGGACAAGATTAATTGTATTGAAAATTGGTCGAACAATTAAACCATGTAAAATGTTAACAGGCGATAAGAAAGGTAATGTAGTACATACAGTATTCTTGATATGCCATTTGTATTAAAATGTTTACAGTTTCCCATTAGAATAGCTTTTGCTATGACAATTAACAAATCACAGGGACAAACATTCAAAAAAGTCAGTTTATTTATTAGAGAGAAAGAAACGATATTCACTCAAGGGCTGTTATACGTTGCGTTATCACAATGTAAGTTCAAACAGAATCAAAATTCAATGCAATCTTGAAGAAATGTTAACTCCAAATATTGTTTTCACTGAAGTTTTAAAGTAAAAGTGAAAATAATGCATATGTCACAATACCCATGAAAGTGACAATCTCTTTAAATTGTATATCCAGTTAACCAAACCAGGGGGTTGGCGAGCGAAGCGAGCAGGGGGCAGAGCCTCCTAGTCTTTCTGAAAACCATCGATTGCAAGTTCCTTATTTGTCTGTTGTAACACAGACCACTTACCCACTCTTCAACTACAACAACCTTAAACTTAAGGTGCTAAGTTAACCAGCCCTAGACTTAGAAGAAGTTTACCTTTGTGAACAAAAAAAAAATCAAAAATGGCTGAAATTTCAAAAGTTTCCCTATTACAGTTTCTTGAGAAATACTAGTTTATTTTCTATTTATGAATTTAAATACAGACTATAATTAATGTGAATGAAGTATTGTTAAAAATGTTTTAGTCTTTTGAAGCATAAGGCTTTGGGCGAATTACAGCTAACTACTATTCTAGGTTGTTATGTGTTTTTTATTTTGTTTGTTGCAGGTTAAATTACCTCTTGCTCCTGTTTCTTGTTCAAACCTTGCCCAGTAAGAACATATGCAGGTCTTCATAGTGTGCTTTTACATGGCTGGAACCTTCAAAGCTATTTTTAATTGGAATTAGCCTCTTCATCTTTGTTTTGCATGCGGATACAATTTCAATGTAAGTTCATGAATTGGGACTACATCACCCTATTAACATTTATATGACTTGTTTTAGACAGTTTCTCTTTGGTTTCATCTGGCAATGGCTCCTATCTTTTTCTCTCTCAGGGTTCATCTCTACCCTTGAGTGTACTTTCCACTATGAATAAAATCAAACTTTAATTAAAATAATAATCTCAATAGTTGTTGGCTCTTCCTTCTACATGTCAGTTATCTTCATAAAGATATTGCAGTTACCAGGCAATGCGACTATACACA
The DNA here is from genome assembly GCA_026402145.1 of Polypterus bichir lapradei. NCBI lineage: Eukaryota > Metazoa > Chordata > Cladistia > Polypteriformes > Polypteridae > Polypterus > Polypterus bichir. The sequence continues at coordinate 8,112,066 of JANRMT010049829.1, forward strand.
CATACTCAGAATTTTCTCTTATGCAACTGAAAGAACAAATGAAAAAGTCTAAGAAGGCTGAAAAAAGTTCCTTTGTGGCAGCCAAAACCAAGTTTAGGAGCAAACTGTGTAAATAAAATGGGAAATCATAAACAGAAATAAAAACTTTCACAAAAACACAATAGCAAAGACATGATATAACCAATATGATTTTACCATACAAATCATTCTTTGAAGGTCGATTAATCAGGAAGCAACAATACCATAGATAGACAAAGGACCAGAAAATAATGAGGTTAAGATTTTTATTTTTGGATTATTGAATACAGAATTTATATGAAGTTAAAACATATGGTATTTATGTGACTACACTGCGTTTACTTAATGATGCAAAAAACATATGTCTAATAGCCAGGCACTTCTTTTAATTAGGTTTCAATAAATGTTTAAGCAATCTATTTGATTACATCATGTTTTGATTTGGCAACTATTAATCAAAAATCTTTAAAACTACTGTTAATATCATCAATCAATTTAGTAATAAGGCTATAATGAAAATAGACTAATAATACTAAGATATGGCAGAGGAGCCAGATAGTTCAATGATTTTTTTAATTACTGAATTTATTAAAAGCAAATAACATTCCATGCAAACAAGTCAAACTTAACAAAACTAAATTCAATTCAACCTCCACCAAGAGAAAGAGAGGAAGGCCAACAGCCAGCGTAAGAGCAAAAAAGAGGGGAGAGAATCCTTTTCCCCAGTATAGGAATTTTAACATTTTTAAAACTAAATATCTCAAACCCTGTGCACTGGCAGTATCAATGCTTACACATATCGATTTTCAGATGAAACAAATTGCAGTTTTCTCTCACAATAAGGACGAGAATGCATAATTTCACATATTAATCTTTACTTTGAAATGTAGCTTAACTACTTTTAATGTGAAGCTGCCAGAGATGTTTCACTTGCATTTCAAATCACAGAGATGAGGCAGGAAACATGCGGTTACAAAGCAAAATGGCAAGTAAAATTTCAGGCTGGATAATTCCCATGATGAGATTGTCAATAATCAGACAATGTTCTGATTATTGTGGCTTCAGACTGTAAAAGAAAAAATAAATAAGTCATTTCAAAGCATTAACAATCAGTGGAAATTCAAGCAAATTAGTCCTCAACTGTTTTGTCATTTTCAGCTATATGATAATTATGTTGTATAAAATATTAAGAATGTTTTGTTGAAGCTTACAGTTCATGACAAGGTCAATGCTGTTTGATTTCTTCAGGGAATAATTTCCTATTTCACCCAGATGATTGCGCTCTTCCAGAATGGTTGCTTTATCTACATTCAAAATAACCAGAGTTATTAAAAGTCATCATAATATTTGAAGAGAAGAGAAATCCATTTAGTCTTTCATGAACTGGTTATCTATCCATCCATCCATTATCCAACCCGCTATATCCTAACTACAGGGTCAAGGGGGTCTGCCTGAGCCAATCCCAGCCAACACAGGGTGCAAGGCAGGAAACAAACCCTGGGCAGGGCGCCAGCCCACCGCAGGGTGCACACACACACACACACCAAGCACACAGTAGGGACAATTTAGGATTGTCAATGCACCTAACCTGCATGTCTTTGGACTGTGGGATGAAACCCACGCAGACATGGGAGAACATGCAAACTCCACGCAGGGAGGACCCGGGAAGCAAACCCAGGTCTCCTAACTGCGAGGCAGCAGCACTACCCACTGTGCCACCGTGCCTACCTGATAATCTAGTAAGTATTAATTTAATTATTCTGTTCTGTCAGACAACAGGGGGATTTGCTGTAACACAATGACTGAGAGAACTCTCCTTCTCCTTTGTATATAAAGATAGTTCTAATTTCTTTTTTAAGTGAACATTCATTCAGTTTCCACACTTTATTTCCTATTGTGATGGTCTATAAGTAGATGTCTGACACTATCTAGCCATTTTAGACCTGTTTGTTCCACTTCATGGTTACGGGGAGTAAGAGTCTTTACAATGAACGCTTCAACAAACAAATGTATTTTAACAAATGCTATTCTGTGATGGAAGGTGTACAGCAGAAAAGCTGATATCAGTTATCTATTAATTAAAATGAAGTTGTTTATTTTCACACATCCCTGTTTACCATGGTGATGAGAAGTGGCAATGTCATACATTTAAGTAAGAATGTCACTGTGCTCTGTATATGTGACAACAAAATGCCAAACTATACAATGTTGTTATTAGGAATCTATGACTTCAGATATTTGGATAATGTATTCTGATACTGAAGAAAATAAGACTAAATGTTAAAATAACATAGCATAACACTATCAAACCTGCTAAATTTCAATTTATTTGACAAATAAATTAATGTTCATATAAAAGCTTTACCAAAATAAAGTGAATACTCTCTTTTTAATTAAAGTGATAATCCTTAAATCAGTTAGGTCTAGTAAATTAAAAGAGTATTTAATTACAGTTTAGAGAAGATGTTGTTCCTCATACTTCCTAAGGATTGACTATATTTTAAAAGAACATTTTTGTGAATAACTTTTTTATGCCTTTAAAAATCCTGACTGTTTAAAGCTAAATATATGGTTCAGTAATGTGACCTTATCACACCTCTATCTAAACGGAAAAAACTACACTGCTGTTTCAGATGTTTGAAGTCACTCACTCCTTTGAATCATAACAACAAACAATAAGGCATGCCTGTAACTACTTTCAGTTTATAAGAATAATAATGTTTTAACCTCCATTGTGACCTCCTAAACAAAGCACACAAAAATCAATCTTTCCATTCTGTTTTCAAAAAAATAATATTTTGAAGAAAGTTTTGCTTTATTTGCGATTCCACAGTAAATATAATTTTGGTATAACAGTTCGAGATAATGACCACATAGCATGTGGTCATTATCATGTACAAAGCAAACAATTTTTATGCAAAAAAAAACCAAAAAAAAAATAAACTTGACTCATTCACTCACTCACAAATCAATAAAAACACTATTTTCATTTGATATAAAAACTGAAAGTTGGCAGGCTTGTACATCTAGGGCAGTAGGTATCTGTCAAGAAAAGAGATTTTGAAATATCAATATTTAAGGGTAAAAACAATTGCTCTGACAGAAAAATTAAATACCCCAAAATCTAAAAAATGCTTTGACTGATTTGACATTTGGTGATGTTATAGAAAACAGAAAATTAGCTGACTCTGTTTTTTGTATTTGTTGATAATTTTTTATTTATGGATAGTAATACTGTAGTGAGTAGGGTATGCTAATGTGTTTTATAGAGTACGTGCTCTCTGCAGCACTGAGACGGAGTCCAGCCTTGCTTTTTGGAACTTGCCAGTTAATGCAAGTGAAGACCCCCAGCAGAAGGTGTCAGCGGGGTGCGCAAAGAGTGGCATTGATCAATAGGGTGGATGGGTGAGTGAAGAAGTGGAGGTCTCATTTGGCATGTAGTGAGGTCTACAGTGCAAGGAGGAAAGTTCTGCGATGTTCAAGGAAGATGTGGTTAGGAAACACACTATAAACCTCGAGGGCGGTTGCCATGGTCTGTGGCTGTAAAAAGGCTCATCTCTATCAATCTTTCTTCATAATTCATCCCCCTGTAGCCCTGAATCAGCCTAGTCGCTCTTCTCTGGACTTTTTCTAGTGCTGCTATGTCTTCTTTGTAACCTGGAGACCAAAACTGCACACAGGACTCCAGATGAGGCCTCACCAGTGTGTTATAAAGCTTGAGCAGAACCTCCTTGGACTTGTATGCTACACATTAAGGTGCTATATAACCTAACATTCTGTTTGCCTTCTTAATGGCTTCTGAACACTGTCTGAAAGTCAATAGCTTAGAGTCCACTATGACTTCTAAGTCCTTCTCATAAGGTGTACTCTTGATTTTCCGACCGCCCATTGTGTATTCAAACCTAACATTTTTACTGCCTACATGTCATACTTTACATTTACTGACATTAAATTTCATCTTCCATAAATCAGTCAAAGCCTGTATGCTGTCCAAGACCCTCAGTAATGATTCAACAGATTCAAGATGATCTGCCAATCCACATATCTTGGCATCATCTGCAAACTTAACCAGCTTGTTATATATATTCCTACCCAAATCATTATCTATATGTATTAAAAATAGCAGTGGCCCTAGCATTGACCCCTGCTGGACACCACTCATAACTTTAACCAATTCTGATAAGGTTCCTCACACCATCACCCTCTACTTCCTGTGTCTGTGTCTTCCTGAACTCCCACTTTTAGTTTGATTACCAACCTGCCATGTGGCACCTTATCAAATGCTTTCTGAAAGTGAAGATAATTAATATCATATGCACCACTCTGATCATATTCTTTTGCTGCTTCCTCATTGAATTCCAGCATATTGGTAAAATATGACTTCTCTCTTCTGAACCCATGCTGTCTGTTAAGAAAAACACCTGTTTTGTCATGTGTTGCTCAATTGTTCCTTTAATAACTCCTTCCATTAACTTACCTGTGGTTCATGTTAAGTTTACTGGCCTATAATTGCTTGGATCTGCCCGTCACCCTTTTAATATAATGGGATAATATTTTCCATTTTGCAATCCTTCGGAATTCCCCCAGTGTACAGTGTCTTCCTAAAAATATGAGTGTTTTATATACTACATGTACTCGCTAACCTCCTTAAAAACTTGAGGATAAACGTTATCTGGTCCTGCTGATTTGTTTGATTTCAGCCTATTTAATTTAAGCAACACTTAATAATACTACTAATAATAATAATACATTTTATTTATAGGGCACTTTACATTAGCAGTAAATATCAAAGTGCTACATAAAAAGTTTAAACAAAGACAAAGCAAGATAAAAACAGAGATAAAACAACAATAATTTTAGCATTTTTGTTAATATGCTTTCCTAAATATAAAAGTCTTTAGCTGTTTTTTAAAACAGTTTTTTAAAACAGCCCACAGTCTGCTCTGTTCTTAGGCTCTCTGGTGAGGCATTCCAGAGCCATGGAACAGCGGCTGCAAAGGCTCGGTCACCCATTGTATGAAGTTTGGTCACAGGGAGGCGAAGGCGGTGGGTATTTGCAAAACGCAGGTTTCTTGCAGTGGATTGTAGTATTAGGAGTTCCTTCAGATATTGCGGAGCATTTCCATGGGTACACTGGTGAGTGAGCAGACAAAGTTTGTATTCGATATGGAGGTGGATAGGGAGCCAATGAAGTGACCGAAGGATTGGTGAAATGTGTTCATATTTCTGCACCCTCATCAGGATTCTTGCAGCACTTCTCATTCTACAATTTCCAAATCTCTTTGTACCTCTTTTGTAGTCCCTTTTACTTCTGGGAGGATATCTACTAATCATGTGTCATTTCATCACAGTGTGTGATCCTTTGTGGATAACCTCAACCTCTGGATCATCAGTTAATTATTTAAGCTTTACGGGGACACATTTACAAGATTACTGAGATTTATAAAGGTCAATTGCTCATATTATACTTTAAATTTTATGTACCTGAGTTAAAAACTTATCTTTATGAGTTCAATTTGTTTACCTGGACTACTACATTGGGTTTAATTTGTGGCTCAAAAATTAGAAATTTGACTTCTTCACCTTCAAATGTGATATTACTTTTGTAGGGGGTGTGAACATGAACCAAACATTTTCTAAGGGTGCAGGGCATACAAAGCGTTGGGAACCGCTGTGCTAGAGGCAAGCTGAGTGTAAACTCAGAAGGAGAAAAGACAAACAATCAACCACAGGAGAGGGAAGAGAAGAAACCATAGTATAACTAGAGCAGAGAAACTGATGACAGGAAAGGAATGTTTTACATGTTTTACTCCTATGGACAAGTGAATGAGCAGCCACCAAAAGGTAGATAACTTTCAAATCGTTTAAGATAGTACTTCATATATTTCCCATGTTGTATATTCCACTTTGTTTGTTATATCTAAAAAAATACATGTTATTTTGTGTTTTTCTTGGTGTGAAGGGCTGCCCTATAGTGTCATCTTATCATATAAGAAATGTAAGAAGAAATGAATTGAAATAATTTATCCTAAAGTTAGACAAGTTTTGTACTGCTTCCAACAAAAGTGATTTATTAGACTTTTAGATAGAATTCAACCTAACATTTACCAGTTAACTCAAACTGAATGGAAGCTTTTGCACTGTTGGAAGAAAAGTACATGAATTTAAGGAAAGGAATTCCATTTCTATAAAATAAAATGTAATTTAAAGATATACATTGAATCACAAATTATGCAAAACAGGAAGACACTCTTTGTTTCAAATTAAAGGGAACAATTCAAATATACCCAAAAGAAAGGTAAAAGAAGATAATCAGTAAAAAATAAAGACAAAACTTTAAACATTTTGACAAACCTTTAGCCACAATCCACTTCTCCACCTCCTTGTTTTCCTTCAGCTTTTTGTTTTTAAAGGTGGTGAAACTGTTCAGCTTCCCCAGCAGTTTCTTCACGGACAGTAAACCTGAAACATGTAAAAGTCTAGATTGTTGGCTATTCTGCATTTCACTTATATGGAACATTACATTGTTTCATTATATTCTGATACCAAAAGGAATAGGCACCATTAAAAGAACTTGTATAAAAATTTTGAAAGGCATGATTGAGGAAAACAGTCCAATGTTACACATATTTGTGTGTGAAAAACTATGCAAACTTCTAAGATTATCAGTTAATTTAAAGGGGACATTAGAGTCAGGTGTTTTCACTGATAGGATGGCAATCAGATGTGAGTGTGGGAGGCATTGCCCTTTCCCAAGAACATAAATCTGGGTGTTCATTATCAAAGTCTAATCTTCACCATACAGGTTTGTGAAAGAGTGTCATGTCTTGATCAAAGGAGATTTCTGAGAACATGAGACAAAAAATGTCGATGATCATGATATTGGAAAAGGTTACAAAAGAGAGTTTGGACAGCACCAGCTCACTGGAATGGGCAGATTGTATACTAATAGAAGAAATTCAACATCACTGTTTTCCTCCCCAGCAGTGGTTGACCAGTAAAGATCACTCCAAGAGCAAGGCATGTAATACTCCTGGAGGTCACAAAGAATTCCAGGGTAACATCTAAGCATCTTTCTTGCACTGGCTAATGTCATTGTTCATGAGCCCACTTCAGGAGAACACTAAACAACAATGGTGTACATGGCAGAGTTAAAACGAGAACGTCACTAATCTCCAAGAAGAAAATTGCTTAAGTTTGCTAAATGCCAAGTGGATAACTCAGAAGGCTATTGGAACAACGTTCTGTGGACAGATGGGTTCAAAATAGAACTTTTGTACTTCAATGAGAAATGTTATGTTTGGCGAGAAACAAATACTGAATTTGATCATAATACATGAGAACCTTATGACATATGTAAACTGTGGTATCATGATTTGGGCCTGCTTTATTGCCTGTAGAACAGGATTATTTGCCATCATTGATGTAACTATGAATTCTGAATTCACCAGCAAATTCAACAGGAAAATGTTAGGATTCCAGCAATGAACTGAAGCTCAAGAGAAAGTGGATCATGCAGTAAGACAACACAAATCATTCTATCAAAGAATACTTTGGAATGACTGAGTCAAAGTCCTGACCCTAATGCCATAAAAATGTTGTGGAAAGACCAAAAGCAAGCAGCACATGCAAAGAAGTCCACCAACACCCCTAATTTAAAGCAGTTCTTCAAGGAGGAATGGGTTAGAATTCCTCCAAGCCTATTTGCAGCGCTGATCAACAGATACTGGAAACATTTTGTTTCCTTTGAGGTACTTGTATTAGATATTGAAACAGATTCCAGCACAACTGTAATACTCGTCTACAGACCACCAAGGTCATATCCATTGTTCATGACTAAATTTGGTAGCCTTATATCTGATGTAGCTATAAATTATGATCATATAGTGTTGATGTGGGATTTTAATTGTACACATTGATGTGGAAAATGACACTTACAACAAATACTTTATTTATTTATTAAACTCAATAGGGTTTTGCTAGATTGTCAATGGCCTTACTTACAGTCATAACCACACATTAGATATAATTATTACTTACGGAGTTTAGAGTCAAAATTTTAATATTATGGGTTTAAATGAAGTTACTTCTTATCACTACTTAATTATGTTGGACTTAGCTTTGCCCTTACAGTATACTCATAGATTAAAACAAGATCAGTGCTCTACCTTGATCGTAACTCTGCATCAAAATCATAAATGTGAAAAAGAATTTGGATCAGCCAAAAACTAATGATAATGTGACTTTGAAAGATGCTTTAGATACAGTGTCTCACATTAAAACAAAAATGATTATACAGCATAGAACCTCGCCCTGGTTTAATGAGATACTCAAGCTCTTTAATTAAAGTGTCAAAAACTGGAGCGTAGATGGATAACAACAAAATTGCAGGTCTCTTTAATGCCCGCTTGGACTACTATTCTAGAGTAACAGATAGCAACAGATATAAACCTCGTGTACTGTTTAGAACTGTGGATGATCTAACAAATGGCAATTCTGAAGTACAGTGCAAAATACCAACAGACTTCAGCAGTACAGACTTTGTGAAGTTCTTTAAAGAGAAAATTGACTAATATAAGATCTCAGATTTCAGTATCACCTAGTAAACTCAATACTAGATTAAGAAACCCAGTCCCTTCTTGCGTACATTAGTTTAGTAATTTTAATTTGGTAACAGATCAGGAAGTCATACCTTTAATTTTCAAAATGAAACCTAGTACTTGCTCCTTAGACCAGTGCTAATTAAACTAGTAAAAAGCCCAATAAATGTTCTGGCAGCACCCATTCTTAGCATTATCAATAGCTCATTACTGAATGATGCAGTTCCTGGTGCACTAAAAGTGTCAGTTATCAAACTATTACTTAAAAAGCCAGAGCTAGACCCACATACACTTAATAATTTTAGACCCATTCAAATTTACCCTTCCTCTCTAAAATACATGAAAAAATATTTACCACATAGCTTCAGTCTCACCTTGCACTTCACCATTGATTTGAAAAATTCTACTCTGGCTTCTGCAACATACAAAACACTGCAATTCCAATAACCTGTGTTGTAAACGACATTCTAATATTCTCTGTTGAAGGAAATTGTACAGTAACTATGTTGTAAGATTAAAACACAGCATTTGACACCATTGACCATTTTATTTTACTACACTGGCTGGAAAATTGCATTGTTCTCACAGGCATTGCGCTTGCCTGGTTTAGTTCTTATTTATCAAATTGAGTTCAGTACGTACAGAAATGTGCTGACAGTACTCCATCATTATATTCAAAAGTTAAATACAGTGTCCCACAGGGCTCAGTACCAGGACTGTTACTGTATTTACTTTACATGCTTCCACTGGGAACTAACTTAGAAAACGTAACATTAATTTTCATTTGTATGCAGATGACATTCAGTTATACCTTTCTTTTGGACGAAATTATGTTTCTCTGATGCTGTCCTTAACTATTTATGTTAGTAATTTAAAGGAGTGGATGGATGAGAACTACCTGTCTCTAAATACAGAAAAAACAGAAATGTTATTTTTATAGGTAATTATGCCAACAGCAACAAAATTCTGTCACTCTTTAACACAGCTGGAATCACCATTAGTTTTACTGAATCAGCACACAGTTTAGATGTTATCTTTGACGCTGGTATGTTATTTAAAAAAACATGCATTACAGAACTATCCAAAAAATGCTTTTTCCACTTTAAAGATGTTGGAAGACTAACATGTTTTGTAAATATGTAAGATACTGAGAAATTAATTAATGCATTTACTTCTAGTAGGACTGACTACTGCAATGCGTTATTTACTGGCTATTCAAATAGTTATTTATGCACCTTTTAGGTAATTCAAAGCTGCTGCAAGAATTATCACAAGAACCAGAAAATATAAACACAAGATGCTGGTCTACTTAAGATTCCAAGGATTAATAAATAAACAGTGGGAGGTTGAGCTTTTAGTTACAGGGCTCCAGAAGTGAGTGTGAGATGATCTGTCTGCTAATGTAAGCAATGACCCTTCAGTCTCGGCTTTTAAGTAAGCTGAATACTCACTACTTTAAAACAGCAAACCCTGACTAGAGCTGCTGATTACCTATACATAATGTATCACTGTTTGTTAGTTATTTGTACAGAAATGTAAGCAATATAATATTTATACCCTGTTACTAAACCTCCTCTATTCTGTTTCTCTTCTCTGTATCTGGATGTGACACTTACTGCCACTGCTCTACTACTAACCTGCACTCCTGGAAAAGTTATTTCAGATAAAGGAGCATTGGATTTGTTGGATGGAAAGCTTCTCTCATCATATTAGATGGCCAATACAGACTCTACTATGCAGTGGCCCGGGTGGCCAGCTGTCCAACGTCTCCAGGCTGTGACTTTGTTTTTGACTTTCTCTTTTACAATTTTAATCTCCTCCATTGTCAACAGGCCATTGTTCCTCAATTAATTAATGGATAGATATTGTTGGCTTCCATTTACGTTAATCTGTATCTATCTTTCTCTCATTGTGAATTTTATGGGTACTAATTCTGTATTTTGCAATCAGTATAATCTATGCTTATATTTTAACAAAGAATTCTTCACAGCACTCTGTGTGAGTTATTGCTTCATGGGCTGGTCATGCCAGCTACCGAAAGCAAAGATTCACATAGTTTTTCACACATAAATATTTAATATTGGATCATTTTTCTCAATAAATAAATGAACAAGTATTATATTTTTGTCATTCATGTTAATTGGGTTCCTTCATCTAGCTTTTGGACTTGAATAAAAATCTGACCCATTCTGTGCCATATTTATGCAGAAATAGAGGAAATTCTAAAGAGTTCACATACTTCATAGCAGTATTGTACAATTGTCTTAAGTCTTTATATTGTGAACTCTGTTGTTCAATTAAGGGCAAGATGGGGGTGCAGTGGCTAGTGCTGTGGCCTCTCAGCTATATGAGACAGCTTAAATATGAATCATGCCCAAGACAGTCTAGTTACAGACCTTGAGCAGCAGACCCCTCTGTGGCTGTTACTTCAACAGGACCCTGTGACTTCATTCTGGGGTCTGTGGCTGGAGGGCTGAAGTGGAAAGTCTTTGCATAGGGTGTTGTGTTCATGTAAATGTAGATGCAGATGCTAAGCATTAAAAAAATAAATACATGTGGCTGGTTTTGTTAAGGAAGCCCCATCTTAAATCAAGAAGTCTGACTTCAATAATAAAATGCACTACTAATACATTTGTACCATAGCGGTCTTTTATTTAATATTAGCCACAATGTGTGTGTATTTAACCAGCTACTATCTACTATGGGATTTGAAAAAAAAATTTTAATGTGCCAATGCAGGGACAGTCAAATTCAATGTAGGAATTGAGTGAAGTTGGTTAATTAATTATCAGTTTTGCCTTTAGCAACACTTTTAATTACACAAATAATTTGGTAATATACTTTATTTACCTTACCTTTTCTGTTTTAGGAGGGGGTCTCTGGCATTTAGAGTTATATCAATGTAACAGAAGCACACTCATTTTAAGGAACAGAATAACAAAATTTATGAATAGATACAAAGATTATAGTATGATAAAAGAGGGGTCTGCCACTAGAGGTCTTCAGCCAGGCACCTTCACCAGGCCACTGTATGTGTGCAGTTTGTACATTCTTTGCATGTCTCATTGATCTTCCTCCGAGTATTCTTGTTGGGACCTTGGTTAGAATACACATTTGGCTGTTTTTCTCTGTGTTACCTTACACTTATTCATACCATTTCTTCTATGACACTTTGAATCACTTGACAATTTATCTCAAAGTAAAATATTTGTAAAACAATATTTCTGTTGTTTGTTTGTTGCAAGTTTTCTGTGTATTATTTTCATTGTTACCAATATATCCTTCAGTAGACACAATACTTCAGTGTAATTAATTATATTTCAAAGGTTAGATCTCCTAAATATAAATCTTCATCTTCACTGCCCTTTGTTCATCTCTCTCTCTCTCTCTCTCTTTCTCTATCAAAGAGTGTATTTACATACGGTCATACATGTGTGCCTGAGGGTTGCCCTACGGTTTCCAAACAGGTATGTGAAACCACCACAGGCCAGGAGGGGGCGCTGCTGCTAATACCTCTGACTGTTCTTTCCTGCACAGCCCCAGAAGGACCATAGTGCTACCCTTTTTGGCTCCCCTACTATGAAAGAACTGCCATTGGGAAGGAAGGGGTCAGACTTGCTAGATCAAAGACAAAGACAGAAGTCTAGAACAACTCCTGTATCGCATTACAAATATATACTTGTTTGAGTTGCTTTGGTTAACTTTCTCATTCTTTTGCAGTCTTGGAGTGCGATCTAGTGGACTTTTATGTTATTTCACCTTGGGAGAGTTTTGCCATTTTCGTTATTGTTCATAATACATTGGGTAAGGGAAAGCCCCAAAACGTCATCCTTGTGAGAACCAGTCATTCATTCGTCCAAGACAATACACTTCAATACCCTGTTTCAAACATGCCATATGTTATGGTTAGAAAAACCGGGTTATTGGTCTCTGAAAAATTTGGTTAACAGATGTAGTTTTCTCTGCAAGTAGCACAATTATGCAGCCATGGAAACCCCTCACTGGGTTACAGTTAAGGATTTCATAATCTGCATCTTCTTTGCACTCTGTTAGCTTCTGCATGTAAGTGGCCACCTGGCTTAGCAGTCACGGGTAAAAAACTGTGGAAGTGTCCACAAACATAAATTTTCTGAGGCTTGAGCAATCATGTTATGCCTTCTCATTGAAATAATCTATCTAATTATTTCAGAAAACACTACATTTGTATTGATGAGTTGAAACCTACAATGCTAAGCTCAGTAGCACAATATTGGGATCAGTAATGCGTTAAAAGTAACATGCATTATGCAGTCCAATGACCTTTTAAAGTAACGAGTAACCTAACAAAATGCTTATTTTATTGAAGTAAAAATATCTGCATTATTACTATCTCAGCAGCACTGGCTGTAAGGCAAGAAGCATACGTACAGGTATGCCGCTCCTTTGCAGGACCCAGTCACACAAGCAAGAAAAAAAGGAGTGTACTGCTTGCAATATGGTAACAGAAATATATTAATAACTTTTCAGTTTAGGTTTAATCCAGCTATTTGTCAATGATATGTTCAAACAGTGTGACTGGGTGACGCAGTGGCCTGTGTTCATACTACGCGTTTTTGTGGACTCAGGTCGGGGACGTATAAAGGGGGTCATTGTTATTTATTTCATAGCACATGAAGGACTACGTGTACTGATCATTCCTCCCCCACACTATGCGACTCTTCAATTCCACCTGGGGGAGTAAACATTAATATTATACAAAATAATTGTAATTGTATTAATAAATGCAAAATAATAACAGACAGATTGTCTATCTGTTATACCTTCATTGTTATCACTCTTTAATTTAATATTGTTTTTTATCAGTATGATGCTGCTGGAGTATGTGAATTTCCCCTTGGGATTAATAAAATTATCTATCTATCTATCTATCTATCTATCTATCTATCTATCTATCTATCTATCTATCTATCTATCTACTTATAATACTGTTATAATACATTTTGCTATAATATTAAGGTTAATGTCACTGTCTTTGTAAAACACTTTTAATGGATTCATTCACATGTGCAAGCCAAGTTTGGCACATGTGGGCTAGTCTGCCTGCATTTAGAAACCACTAGGTTAGCAGTCTGAAGAATGAAGGGGTCAACTTCAAAGGCATTGTACTATTTTTGAGATGAAGTTGAGTCTGTTCTGTCCTTGTTTGGAGACAAGAGAGGACCTGCACTTGGAAGACCAAATATAAAAAAGGCCTGGACACGACCAAACCCTTTGAAGCCGGTGGATGGAAGAATATGTCATCTATCCAGAAAAAGCCTTCCTGTGCAGTGGACGAAAGATAGCAGACTGCGTAGATCAAGATTCTCACCTTGATAAGTTTGTCATAGGCTTCCCGTCTGTAATGCCGCGTAAACCGTCATTAAAGAAAACTAAGTATATATCTCTGATGTGATTTATAACCGCCGTAATCACTATGGGAGGGATATCGCCTTTTAATATCATATCTCTATATTTTCGGTTACTTAAAATGCCGCAATTTAAAAGAATGTAGCTTTTGCTTCTAAAGGAAACAAATACACAATACAAGTGTTATGTTTTTGTTGGCAGAGTACCTCTAGGCCATTCTCAGTTAGGACTCCCGCAGGGTAGCATGGGAATTAGGCTATGGAAACACAGCCCTGTTGGGGTCCTTGCATACTAGCAGAGGTTACTGCCAGAGAAGGACTGCCCTGGTTTCCACAAGACCCAGAAGTACTTTGGATGACCAATAACATGATGCCAGAAGCACTCCTGGGTCTCGCCTAAAAAAAGTCTCAGTGCCTAATCTTATGGAGTCAGAGTTGGGAGGCAGTGGGCAAAACTCATTTAGAGGGGTGAAAGGAGATAAAGATAATTTCATTTATGTGCAGTTGTGTTATTTTGGTTGTGTTCATTCTTGGAATATGACCAGAGTTGTTTTGGGTTATATTGTATGTGGGGTTTAGGGTTCAGTGGTGCCCACTACTGGTAACACTGTACATACTTGCATATATCCATCTTCTATGATCCTAATGTCATGAATAAACTATTGCTTTGTTTATTGTAGCAATAAATTTTGGTATATTTATTGAAAAATAGTCTATAGTCATCCACAAACACAGAAAGTTAGTGTTGATTTGAATAGATTTTTACCAAGTTCATAAATTGAACACATCTCTTAATAGTTCTGGCATCCTGGCTGGAGCAAGAAACCACAATCACTTACAAGCCTATTGCATCTTATCAAAAGCCTAAACACAAACATAAGAATACCGAACACTGCAAGAATTTTTGGTGTTGTCAAAGAAAACCCAAATTCATTTGAGGTGAGCATATTAACCTTAAATAGAAGGACCACCAGTACAATAACAAACTGTGGCCTAAGTTTCATTCTACCTCCCCTTTACTTTATGAAACACACTAATGGAAATGCACAATAGAATTTAATTTTAGTATGCAAAATAATTTAAAAAAAACTATAGAAGACTGAAAGGAAAAGAAAAATCAAATCAAATCAATGTGAACAAGTTATTTATATCCAAAGACAATTTATCAATAGGAGACTAAAGAAAATACAATAGAAAAGTAAAACAAAATAAGGCTAAATTATAACATTTCTTGTGAACCTTTAGCCAACATCCACTTGTCTTTCTTGTCTTGCTGCAGTGTGCTGTTTAAGATTTTGCTGTTTATCAGGACCTTCACAAAAGCCTCATTCTCGAATGATGAACCTGAAACATTTAAGAAGTTACTTGTATATTTCATTATATATGAGTGACATACTTTTAGTACAATAAGGAGCAGACAGTTATTACAAGCAGTTGGAGGAAAAATGAGAAAGACATGAAACCTTTCCAGACAAAAAGGACATGGATTTCCATAATGTCTAAATGTATGATAACCTGAAGATGACTAGAAAATTCTGACAAGCCTTAATATGGACACCTGTATTTCAAGCATTTCAGATGATATGCTTGAGTTGCTTTAATTTTGGAGACCATAATTATTGTTATATGCCATAAATGACCAAACCACAACAGTTCAGATGCTGTGAATTTCCAATGTATAGGTGTTTGCATGTAATCCAAGAGTAATGAGGATTAATTTTATATTCAGTCATTAAAATTTAGCAATTGGCATGTCTCCTATGAAAAATGTGCATTAGAAGATGGGACAATGTCAGAATCTGAAAATAAACCAGGACAAGTTTGAAATGTATGGTGGTGAAACACAAAATCCTTATTACTGTACCTCCTCCTCCACCTGCACTACCTAGGATTTCATTCTAAAGTGAACTGTATACTATTAGACTATTCTCCAGTAAATGGAATTCATGAACATTCAGTTAAGGGCAGTACATTGATACAGTGGCTAATGCTTCTGATTCACAGCAATAGTCAAATGGGTTCAGATTTCAACCAGGACATTGGCTATGCAGAAACCTGATGCTATTTGCATGCCGGAGTTTCCTCTATAAGCATTCTGTATTGCACGTTTCCCCAGATCCCAGAGGTATTCATATCAGGTGGTTTAATATTTGAATTTACCATACAATTATGATTCTGCCTCCTCCCTGTTTGACAGGTTAGGATAAACACCAGTTTATGCTTACAAAGAAAAGAACTTCATAGTTAATTAAACATCAAGGTGCTTTATTGATTTCCAGTTTTACTTCTATTGTCTCTGGGATCCTTGTGAAGTTTAAACCCATCATGAAGTGTTTGGCAAAAAACTGTTCTCTAAAAATAAATATGTTTTGTGTGTCAATCTCCAGACTAAAAGCCAAAAACCTAGAAACCAGCAAACTTGAATTAATGCAGGAAACCACTAAGTGAAGACCTATGGCTATTAAAGAAAGTTTGTTCTATAATTGTAATAAACATGTACTATTACTTGTAAGTGAGAAAACGCCCCACACAACATTGAAAATATTTGACAAATATTTTCAGAAAAAAACTAGTATAATTTCACACTAGTCATCAGCAATAACAAGTGGTAACTGGACCAGTCAGTAGGGTCCTTACCTTGTTTGAGCAATAAAGTAATTAAAACTGAGTTAAATAACAGGTTAAGGTGGTAGATACAATTGTTGGAAATACGCGTACATTACAAAACAGGAGGGCTGAGAGTTGGGTCCAGAAGGCTGATAGAAGCTTGGGGGAAAGCCAAGATTTTCTAGAGCTGATGGAGGCTTTGGCCTCTTTGAATTCAACAACAGGAGAAGGAGTAAAGGTCTCTATCTCCTGAAGTTCTGGGAGGCATAAAGACGTAACAACATCAGAGAAAGTAGAAGTGAGGGATAAAAGTGAAAGAGAACAAAAAAAAATGTTGATGACCAAAATCATAGCAAATGACTCCTGTTTCTGAAGAATGAGGATCAGTAATTTGCTGGGTCTGAAAATGCAAACATATAGTAGCAGCATGCCCTAGTGTGATGAATCATAAACTCAACACAGAGTTATAATGGGGCACTTAGTTCAAAATACACATGAGCAAATACTCTCCACATATGAGAGCCGATGCTCAAGATCTGAAATCTTTTGATGAGATTCATAAGCCAGGCCCCATACAAGAATATGATACTCACAAAATCATACCGGCACTACACCCCACAGAGATCCTCATATAATATAAAAAAACGCAAATAAATAAATAAGACCATGGGAATAAGCTAAAAAATTAGGAAGCTTCAGTACGAATGAGCAACATAATATGAACCAAAGCACTGAGAGGCTGTAAAAGGCAATATGTGGACCACCCATACCAAAAGTGAAAGAAGCCTGGATTTCTTTTAGAAGAATATACTCTATGATATCTTTCAGTGACCAGGGGCCTCATGCACAATGCAGTGCATAGAATTTTCAGTAAAATATAGCGTATGGACAAAAGTCGAAATGTGCGCACGCACAAAAAAATTCATATGCAGAAAACCATGCATAAGCCAACTTCCATGCTCTTCTGCTACATAAATCCCAGTCTGTGTGAAATGTAATGCTTGTGCATGCACCTGCAGCCCCTCCCAGACTCCTCCCAGAGTTACGCCCCTTTGAATATGCAAATCAATATAAATATTCACTTAAGTTCAGTGTTCTGTGAAAAGACAATGGCAAAAGCACAGGGAAAAAGAAGAATATCAGAGAATAACAAGAGGAGGCAAGGAAAAACATACTATTTGTTGGTTTAAGCAGATGTATAAACAACAAAAGGAAGATGATTGAAAGTTCAAGTTCAGAAAGTCACACAGTGCCCGAAATAAAAAAAGATGTGGTCAGATATGAAAGTCACTGTGAAAAGGTGAGTTTTTTCCCACCGTCTGAGTGTCATATGAAAGCTTATTAGGGTACAAAGAAAAGAAAAAAAAAAAATGGGGACACAGTGGGAAAAAAAGCTCAAAATGTCAACTTTAATCACGTAGTTTATTTTGTCATTTAAAGAAGAACATCGTAAAATTAATTTTAGAATCTTTTAATTTACTAGTTTCTCAAATCCCATGGTAACTAAAGTAGCACGTTAAATGCTTTGTATTGTTTGTGTTCTTCTATGTGCTCTATGTGTGTGAATTACTACATGCTTCTTAAATGGGCTTTCTCTTACACCGACAGGACACCGAATACATTACATTCATGATATTACAGCTCTTTGAACAATTTAAATATGAAGAGGTATGTTTGATATCATTTTCATGATGAAATGAGTTAAAGCATGGATTAAACATGGGGCCACGGTGGCGCAATGGTAGCAATGAGCTGCCTCCCACAAGATGCTTTCTGTGCCATTGTGCGACCCTCAATGAGATCATTTATTGCAGCAGCACTGCCTCTTTCAAACATACTAATCCCCAATTCCTGTCCTTCCTTTTCTTTGTCCAAGTAACCAATCGCCACACAATCAGCTCTTTAATAAATGCCATTGATAAGCTTAGAATGGCGATTCTTCAAAATTTTAAGGAACATTGAAATATCTTCATAGTACATGTTTAAATATTCCATCTATCTATCCATCCAGAGTTGAGCCAGTCCCAAGAAACATACAGAGTGAGGCAGGAACAATCCCTTAACGGGGCAGCAGTTCATCACTAGCACTGTCCACCGTGTCCACACGTTTAATAACAGTATTTATTTAATAAACATTATTTAAATGAAGTTAAAAATGTATCATTATAATGTATCCATCCATCCATCCATCCATCTTCTTCCGCTTATCCGAGGTCGGGTCGCGGGGGCAGCAGCTTAAGCAGAGAAGCCCAGACTTCCCTCTCCCCGGCCACTTCTTCCAGCTCTTCCGGGAGAATCCCAAGGCGTTCCCAGGCCAGCCGGGAGACATAGTCCCTCCAGCGTGTCCTGGGTCTTCCCCGGGGCCTCCTCCCGGTTGGACGTGCCCGGAACACCTCACCAGGGAGGCGTCCAGGAGGCATCCTGATCAGATGCCCGAGCCACCTCATCTGACTCCT
>JANRMT010049829.1:8134274-8144797 GCA_026402145.1 Polypterus bichir lapradei
TTCATAATCTGCATCTTCTTTGCACTCTGTTAGCTTCTGCATGTAAGCGGCCAATTGGCTTAGCAGTCACGGGTAGAAAACAGTCGAAGCGTCCACAAACATAAATTTTCTGAGGCTTGGGCAATCATGTTATGCTTTCTCCTCATTGAAATAATCTGTCTAATTATTTCGGAAAACACTACATTTGTATTCATGAGTTGAAACCTACAATGCTAAGCTCAGTAGCACAATATTGGGATCAGTAATGCGTTAAAAGTAACATGCATTATGCAGTCCAATGACCTTTTAAAGTAACGAGTAACCTAACAAAATGCTTATTTTATTGAAGTAAAAATATCTGCATTATTACTATCTCAGCAGCACTGGCTGTAAGGCAAGAAGCATACGTACAGGTATCCCGCTCCTTTGCAGGACCCAGTCACACAAGCAAGAAAAAAAGGAGTGTACTGTTTGCAATATGGTAACAGAAATATATTAATAACTTTTCGGTTTAGGTTTAATCCAGCTATTTGTCACTGATATGTTCAAACAATATGACTGGGTGACGCAGTGGCCAATGTTTATACTACGCATCTTTGTGGACTCAGGTCGGGGACGTATAAAGGGGGTCATTGTTATTTATTTCATAGCACATGAAGGACTACATGTACTTATAATACACAATACAATTATTGTGTTTTTGTTGGCAGAGTACCTCTAGGCCATTCTCAGTTAGGACTCCCGCAGAGTAGCATGGGAATTAGGCTATGGAAACACAGCCCTGTTGGGGTCCTTGCATACTACCAGAGGGTACTGCCGGAGAAGGACTGCCCTGGTTTCCACAAAACCCAGAAGTACTTTGGATGACCAATAACATGATGCCAGAAGCACTCCTGGGTCTGGCCTAAAAGAAGTCTCACTGCCTAATCTCAGGGAGTCAGAGTTGGGAGACAGTGGGCAAAACTCACTTAGAGGGGTGGAAGGAGATAAAGATAATTTAATTTATATGTAGTTGTGTTATTTTGGTTGTGTTCATTCTTGGAATAAGACCAGAGTTGTGTTGGGTTATATTGTATGTGGGGTTTAGGGTTCAGTGATGCCCAATATTGGTTACACTGTACATACTTACATATATCCATCTTCTATGATCCTAATGTCATGAATAAACTATTGCCTTGTTTATTATAGAAAGAAATTTTGGTATATTTAATGAAAAATAGTCAAGTCATATCCAATCCACAAACACAGAAAGTTAGTGTTGATTTGAATAGATTTTTACCAAGTTCATAAATTGAATACATCTCTTAATAGTTCTGGCATCCTGGCTGGAGCAAGAAACCACAATCACTTGCAAGCCTATTGCATCTTATCAAAGCCTAAACACAAACATAAGAATACCGAAGACTGCAAGAATTTTTGGTGTTGTCAAAGAAAACTCAAATTAATTTGTGGTGAGCATATAAACCTTAAATAGAAGGACCACCAGTACAATAACAAACTGGGGCCCAGGCCTTATTCTGCCTCACCTTTACTTTATGAAACACATTAATGGAAATGCACAATAGAATTTAATTTTAGGATGCAAAAAGATTTAAAAAGAAAACTATAGAAGACTAAAAGGGAAAATTAAAAATGAAATCAAATTAATATGAACAAGTTATTTATATCCAAAGACAATTTATCAATAGGAGGCTAAGAAAAATACAACAGAACAGTAAAACAAAATAAGGCTAAACTATAAAATTTCTTGTGAACCTTTAGCCAACATCCACTTGTCTTTCTTGTCTTGCTGCAGTGTGCTGCTTAAGATTTTGCTGTTTTTCAGGACCTTCACAAAAGCCTCATTCTTGAATGATGAACCTGAAACAATGAAGAAGTTACTTGTATATTTCATTATATATGAGTGACACACTTTTAGCACAATAAGAAGAAGACAGTTATTATAAGCAGTTGGAGGAAAAATGAGAAAGACATGAAACCTTTCCAGGCAAAAAGGAAATGGATTTCCATAATGTCTAAATGTATGATTACCAGAAGATGACTAGAAAATTCTGACAAGCCTTAATATGGACACCTGTATTTCAAGCATTTCAGATTAAATGCTTGAGTTGTTTTAATTTTGGAGACCATAATTATTGTTATATGCCATAAATGACCAAACCTCAACAGTTCAGATGCTGTGAATTTCCAATGTATAGGTGTTTGCATGTAATCAAAACTAATGAGGATTAATTTTATATTCAGTCATTAAAATTTAGCAATTAGCATGTCTCCTATGAAAAATGTGCATTAGAAGATGGAACAATGTCAGAATCTGAAAATAAACCAGGACAAGTTTAAAATGTATGGTGGTGAGACACAAAATCCTTATTACTGTACCTCCTTTTCCACCTGCACTGCCTAGGATTTCTTTCTAAAGTGAACTGTATACCATTAGACTATTCTCAAGTATTTAGTGATAGTGTTACTATAATTCTAGGAGACCCGGGTTCACTTCTCGGGTCCTCCCTGCGTGGAGTTTGCATGTTCTCCCCGTGTCTGTGTGGGTTTCCTCCGGGTACTCCGGTTAATTCCCACAGTCCAAAGACATGCAGGTTAGGTACATTGGCGATCCTAAATTGTTCTTGGTCTGTATGTGTGTGTGCCCTGCGGTGAGCTGGCGCCCTGCCCGGGGTTTGTTTCCTGCCTTGCACCCTGTGTTGGCTGGAATTGGCTCCAGCAGATCCCCATGACCCTGTAGTTAGGATATAGCGGGTTGGATAATGGATGGATGGTTACTACAATTCATTTAAGTAAACCTGTCAATGGAATTCATGAACATTCAGTTAAGGGCAGTACATTGATACAGTGGCTAATGCTCCTGATTCACAGCAATAGTCAAATGGGTTCAGATTTCAATCAGGCCATTGGCTATGCAGAAACCTGATGCTATTTGCATGCCGGAGTTTCCTCTATAAGCATTCTGTATTGCACGTTCCCCCAGATCCCAGATCCCAGAGGTATTCATATCAGGTGGTTTAATATTTGAATTTACCATACAATTATGATGCTGCCTCCTCCCTGTTTTGACAGGTTAGGATAAACACCAGTTTGGCTTGCAGAGAAATGAACTTCATAGTTAATTAAACATCAAGGTGCTTTATTGATTTCCAGATTTACTTCTATTGTCTCTGGGATCCTTGTGAAGTTTAAACCCATCATGAAGTGTATAGCAAAAAACTGTTCTCTAAAAATAAATATGTTTTGTGAGTCGATCTCCAGAGTAAAACCCAAAAACCTAGAAACCAGCAAACTTGAATTAATGCAGGAAACCACTAAGTGAAGACCTATGGATATTAAAGAAAGTTTGTTTTATAATTGTATTAAACATGTGCTATTACTTGTACGAGAGAAAACGCCCCACACAGCATTGAAAATATTTGACAAATATTTTCATTAAAAAACTAGTATAATTTCATAGTAGTCATCAGCAATATCAAGTGGTAACTGGTCCAGTCAGTAGGGTCCTTACCTTGTTTGAGCAATAAAGTAATCAAAACTGAGTTAAATAACAGGTTAAGGTGGTAGATACAATTGTTGGAAATACGCGTACATTACAAAACAGGAGGGCTGAGAGTTGGGTTCAGAAGGCAGATGGAAGCTTGGGGGAAAGCCAAGATTTTCCAGAGCTCATGGAGGCTTTGGCCTCTTTGAGTTCACATTCAACAAAAGGAGAAGGAGTAAAGGTCTCTATCTCCTGAAGTTCTGGGAGGCATAAAGACGTAAAAACATCAGAGAAAGTAAAAGTGAGGGATAAAAGTGAAAGAGAACAAAAAAAAAAGTTGCTGACCAAAATCATAGCAAATGACTCCTGTTTCTGAAGAATGAGGATCAGTAATTTGCTGGGTCTGAAAATGCAAACATACAGTAGCAGCAAGCCCTAGTGTGATGAATCATAAACTCAACACAGAGTTATAATGGAGCACTTAGTTCAAAATACACATGGGCAAATGCTCTCCACATATGAGAGCCAATGCTCAAGAAATCTTTTGATGAGATTCATAAGCCAGGCCCCATACAAGAATATGATACTCACAAAATCATGCAGGCACTACAACCCCCAGAGATCCTCATATAATATAAAAAAATGCAAATAAATAAATAAGACCATGGGAATAAGCTAAAAAAAATAGGAAGCTTCAGTAAGAATGAACAACATAATATGAACCAAAGCACTGAGAGGCTGTAAAAGGCAATATGTGAACCACCCATACCAAAAGTGAAAGATGCCTGGATTTTTTTTAGAAGAATATACTCTATGATATCTTTCAATGACCAGGGGCCTCATGCACAATGGCGTGCGTAGAATTCACACTAAAATATAGCGTATGGACAAAAGTCGAAATGTGCGCACGCACAAAAAATTTCAGATGCAGAAAACCATGCATAAGCCAAGTTCCATGCTCTTCTGCTACATAAATCCCAGTCTGTGTGAAATGTAATGCTTATGCACGCGCCTGCCGCACCTCCCAGACTCCTCCCAGAATTATGCCTCTTCGAATATGCAAATCAATATAAATATTCTCTTAAGTTCAGTGTACTGTGAAAAGACAATGGCAAAAGCACGGGGAAAAAAGAAGAATATCAGTGAATACCAAGAGGAGGCAAGGAAAAACATACTATTTGTTGGTTTAAGCAGTTGTATAAACAACAAAAGGAAGATAATTGAAAGTTCACGTTCAGAAAGTCACACAGTGCCCGAAATAAAAAAGATGTGGTCAGATATGAAAGTCACTGTGAAAAGGTGAGTTGTAGCCCACCGTCTGAGTGTCATATGAAAGCTTATTAGGGTACAGAGAAAAGAAAAAAAAATGGGGACACAGTGGGAAAAAAAGCTTGAAATGCCAACTTTAATCACGTAGTTTATTTTGTCATTAAAGTAGAACGTTGTAAAATTAATCTTAAAATGTTTTAATTTACTAGTTTCTCAAATCCCGTGGTAATTAAAGTAGCATGTTAAATGCTTCGTATTGTTTGTGTTCTTCTATGTGTGTGAATTACTACATGCTTCTTAAATGGGCTTTCTCTTATGCCGACAGGACACCGAATACATTACATTCATGATATTACAGCTCTCTGAACAATTTAAATACAAAGATGTATACTTGATATCATTTTCACGATGAAATTAATTAAAGGATGGATTAAACATGGGGCCACGGTGGCGCAATGGTAGCGACGAGCTGGCGCCCCGTCCAAAAATTGTTCCTGCCTCCTGCAAGATGCTTTCTGTGCCATTGCGCGACCCTCAATGAGATAATTTATTGCAGCAGTACTGCCTCTTTCAAACGTACTAACCCCCAATTCCTGTCCTTCCTTTTCTTTGTCCAAGTAACCAATCTCCACAGAATCAGCTCTTTAATAAATGCCGTCTATAAGCTTAGAATGACGATTCTTCAAAATTTTAAGGAACATTGAAATATCTTAGTAGTACATGTTTAATTATTCCATCCATCTATCCATCCAGGGTAGCGCCAGTCCCAGGAAGCAAACAGATTGAGGTAGGAACAATCCCTTAATGGGGCAGCAGTTCATCGCTACCACTGTCCACCGTGTCCACACGTTTAATAACAGTATTTATTTAATAAACATTTTTAAAATAAAGTTAAAAATGTATCTGTATAATGTAATATACACACTTTACTGCATTTCATTTGAAAAATTACTGAACACTACAAGAATTTTTGGTGTTGTCAAAGAAAACCAAAATTAATTTATGGTGAGCATATAAACCTTAAATAGAAGGACCACCAGTACAATAACAAACTGGGGCCCAAGTTTCAATCTACCTCCCCTTTACTTTATGAAACACACTAACGGAAATGCACAATAGAATTAAATTTTAGGATACAAAATGATTTAAAAAGAAAACTATAGAAGACTGAAAGGGAAAATTAAAAATGAAATCAAATTAATGTGAACAAGTTATTTATATCCAAAGACAATTTATCAATAGGAGGCTAAAGAAAATACAACAGAACAGTAAAACAAAATAAGGCTAAACTATAAAATTTCTTGTGAACCTTTAGCCAACATCCACTTGTTCTTCTTGTCTTGCTGCAGTGTGCTGTTTAAGATTTTGCTGTTTTTCAGGTCCTTCACAAAAGCCTCATTCTCGAATGATGAACCTGAAACATTGAAGAAGTTACTTGTATAATTCATTACAAACAGTAGCAGCAAACCCTAGTGTGATGAATCATAAACTCAACACAGAGTTATAATGGAGCACTTAGTTCAAAATACACATGGGCAAATACTCTCTACATATGAGAGCCGATGCTCAAGAAATCTTTTGATGAGATTCATAAGCCTGGCCCCATACAAGAATATGATACTCACAAAATGATACAGGCACTACACCCCGCAGAGATCCTCATATAATATAAAAAAACACAAATAAATAAATAAGACCATGGGAATGAATAAGCTAAAAAAATTAGGAAGCTTCAGTAAGAATGAACAACATAATATGAACCAAAGCACTGAAAGGCTGTAAAAGACAATATGTGGACCACCCATACCAAAAGTGAAAGATGCCTGGATTTCTTTTAGAAGAATATACTCTATGATATCTTTCAATGACCAGGGGCCTCATGCATAATGGCATGCGTAGAATTCACACTAAAATATAGCGTAATGACAAAAGTCGAAATGTGCGCACGCACAAAAAAATTCAGATGCAGAAAAGCATGCATAAGCCAAGTTCCATGCTCTTCTGCTACATAAATCCCAGTCTGTGTGAAATGTAATGCTTATGCACGCGCCTGCCGCCCCTCCCAGACTCCTCCCAGAATTACGCCTCTTCAAATATGCAAATAAATATAAATATTCCCTTAAGTTCAGTGTTCTGTGAAAAGAGAATGGCAAAAGCACGGGGGAAAAAAGAAGAATATCAGTGAATATCAAGAGGAGGCAAGGAAAAACGTACTATTTGTTGGTTTAAGCAGTTGTATAAACAACAAAAGGAAGATGATTGAAAGTTCAAGTTCAGAAAGTCGCACAATGCCTGAAATAAAAGATGTGGTCAGATATGAAAGTGACTGTGAAAAGGTGAGTTGTAACCCATCGTCTGAGTGTCATATGAAAGCTTATTAGGGTATAGAAAAAAAAAATGGTGACACAGTGGGAAAAAAAGCTGGAAATGTCAACTTTGATCACATCGTTTATTTTGTCATTAAAGTAGAACGTCATAAAATTAATCTTAAAATCTTTTAATCTACTAGTTTCTCAAATCCCATGGTAATTAAAGTAGCATGTTAAGCTTAGAATGGCGATTCTTCAAAATTTTAAGGAACATTGAAATATCTGCATAGTACGTGTTTAATTATTTCATCCATCGATCCATCCAGGGTTTCGCCAGTCCCAGGAAGCATACAGAGTGAGGCAGGAACAATCCCTGAATGGGGCAGCAGTTCATCGTTACCGCTGTCCACTGTTTCCACACGTTTAATAACAGTACTTATTTAATAAACATTTTTAAAATAAAGTTAAAAATGTATCTGTATAATGTAATATATATACTTTACTGCATTTCATCTGAAAAATTATATCAAGAGCTCCAAGAATATAGTTTCTTGAAATCTAAATCGACTTAAAAGCAAGTCATCATCATCATCTGTAAATATGCGCTCTCTTCTATTGAAGTGAATGAGACTCAATATGCAAATCCTCCATAAATGTATTTTCCTATAAAATAACAACAAAAACAATAATAATAATTCGATAAAAAACAATGAAAAATATACAATACGAAAGCGTAAGTGGCTCAGGTTGTGCAACTGCAATGCAAATTTACAGTGAGGTGATTGTACTTGTAAGTACAAACAGTTCTACCAAGAGCAATTGATGGACTGATTGAGTGCGTTTATAGCTCTTGGGATGGAACTGTTTCTGAACCACGTGGTTCGTGTAGAAAAGGCTCTGAAGTGTTTCCTGAATGGAAGAAGTTCAAATAGACTGTGTACAGAAGCTGTACCCCGATAATTCTCTCTGCTCTTGACACAATCTGCTGTAGAGCTTTCTGATCAGGTGCAGTAGAGCTGTGATTCCACAATCAGATACAGTGGGTTAAAATACTCAGTGGTGAGTAACAACGCTAAAACAGCTATAGTACTTGGAATAGTTTGGCCATTCCGTCCACCATTATAAGGTTTCAGGTTGACTGTCAATGTTCACTCTAAGGAACAAGGGCATGTGAGCAAAATATGTGTGTGGGTGGTGCTCTGAAACGACTTGCGCAAGGTAATATGTATTTTTAGGCTTGCAATTTAAATATGTGATGAAGGCCTGTATTGTGATAAATTAATATAATATGTATGAAACTTTATTCATTTACCACCCAGTTATAGAGAAACATAAATACAAACAAAATACATGTAGCCAATAAGCTATCAGTATAACTGACTTGAGTATTATACTACGAAAACAAGTCATGTAGTATAATAACTAATGCAATGTAAGTCAACTAAGTGGCAGTGGCACTACCAATAATCACACTGTTAATAACATAACAATAATACAATATCAACCATGTTCTTAAAGTATTGAAACAATAAAACACAACAGTTTTATATACTGTATGATACAGTTAAAAATCTGCCTTGATAAAATTAACAAGGTGGTTATTACAACTTTTCACATCTAATTTTACATTCCTTCCACACGTTATATGTTTTGTGCAAATCCACAGTCTTTCCAGCATTTAAATATAATTTTATTCGCATAAGATGATCCAAATAAGTAACGTCAAGCCTGTTTCGTGTTTTCACTTTAACACTATTCATGAGACTAAAACCTCATTCACAATCAGCACTGGATACTTGAAAAATACAGCAAATATTGATTAACATTGCGAGTGAGCTAAATTGTTCATCATTTAAAGTTACTCCTGCGATTTCAGGTAGCGAATTTATGGTACCAGATTTCAGTTTCTCTCTGATCTGAAATTTGAAGTCATTGTATTGGGTAATAATCAACTCATCATTTGTTGTATGTAACAAATCTTTATACACAGTTCTTTTATCTCTTTGACACCAAAATCAAATGCATTTTTTTTCAAACCTGTGGGATCAAAAGCTGACCAAAATTGTAGTTCACCCACTGGAAATCTTACCTTTAAGTGATCACAGACTGATCGTATGAACTGTTTGATTTGTCTTGTGTCAATGCCTTCATTTTCACTCAAAATTTGCTTGGCTTTATCATTCCAGTAAACATTCTCACCCAGATATTATGCTTCCAATTTACAGATTTTAGAAAAGCAAAATTGATGTGCTTCAATTGGTGATAAATTACTTTGTTGTAATAACATGGATAAATTAGATAATTCAGTTAAAACATCATTTGCTGTATACAGAGCAATCTGATACATTGGATCTCGTAATGATTTCAAAACATAATTACAAGCAGGATCATTGCAATCTTGCACTTGTTCTTCACAGTATGCAGCTAAAACATCAAGATTTTTAACAAAAGCACTGATAGCAAAGTGACGTGACAACCAACGAACTGCATGAATTGGTCGAAAAGAAATTACATCCATATCATTTACATTTGCCAATTCTTCGAGTGCACCTTTTTAACTGAAGATCGACTAAATAAAGTATAAACAGTACGCAACAATCTCAATATTTTTAAACAAACTAACATCCTTCCAAGAATCAGTAAGTGCCAAGTCTTCTCGGTGAGCAACACAGTGCTGTTCAGCAAGATGAGGAACCATTGCCTTGAGTAAAGCGGCCAATCCATTCCGACGGCCTAACATAACTGATGCCCCATCTGACGTTATCATAACCATGCACTTCATATCGAGTCGATGATCAGTGTAGTATTGTCTTATTGCTGCCTCAAGGGCTGAAGCATCACATGCTGTTAGCTGAATGATCCCACCAAAAATGGCTTTGTAATCACACGAATTTGTTGGACGATATTTAAAGTAGATGATTAGCATTTTATATATTGTTATGTCAGTACTTTCATCAACAATGAGCGTGTGGAACGATGCAGCTCGAAATTCTATAAATATGTTGTTTGCAACCACTTCGTTGATTGATTCAACAAACTCAAAGGTGTAGTTCTTACTTCGCCAACTGTCTGGTAAAAAATCATATTTTCCCATATGGTCGTGAATCATTTGCACTGACAGCATCGAAGCGTTCATCCTGATAGCAAGAAGAACATTATCCATTAAGATTCGAACTTGCTCCTCGTTTGATCGCTGGCGCTCGTTATGCTCAATTCGTTCTTCTCGCTCAGTACTTGTTTCAACCAGAAGACGTTTCAGGTCGATTCCATGCAAGCGATTGTACAAAATTTCAACATTTTCTAAGTGAATACGCGACGTTAAATATCGTTTACAGTAGTCAAGCTTCCACGTATCCCAACGCTTTCCGGTAATATATTTATGAGGGGCCAAACAGGCCATAAATCATATATTACTGTGTGTAATCTATTGGTTTACGTGTGAACACTATTGGTTTATGAATATTTACTATCGGTTTGCGTGC
>JANRMT010049829.1:8155384-8168894 GCA_026402145.1 Polypterus bichir lapradei
CCACTTGTTTCTCCAATCCTCATCAGTATGCTGACATAACACATCGATAATGAGAAGCTTCGCCACTATTAACACCTTACTTTCATTTTTGATTTGCGACGTAAAACAGGGTGTTCAGACAGAGCCTCTTCACATTTCCTCTTATCCTTTATGTTTCTACAGTAGCATAGTTAAAAGGATCATTGCTACAAGAAGACAGAACAACAGGAATGCAGGACTGTGGTACAACAGTTGGCTGAAACTGTACAACATCTAGACTTACGGGTAACCAGCCAGCAAACCAACTTTGCAGAGGAGTAGGCAAGAAGATTGTCAGAAGTCAGTATACAGACCAAAAGAACACATGGTCAGTTGCAGGTACTTATATCTCTTCAAAAACAGATGACATTAAAACAACTTTGAGTGGAAATAGAAAGACATAAATGGCTAAAGTAGGACTGGGCACATAAATTAACCCCATTCCTCTACTGTGAGATGCAGAAGGGTTTATTATGACCTAGATACGCAGGTGATGGCTGACTATAATATAGTTAATAGGGAGATCCTTGTATTTTATGGGATGGCCTCAAATGTATATGCCATAAAATACCAGGAGTGGCAGTCTGAGTGTAGCTAACCAGTCCAGGCATGAGCCTTTGACTTATGTGGAAAGAGGGCCCACTAAGTAGAGATGGCTTCATGCTGTCATCTACTCTATGCCTTGCCAGATAATTATGGAGACAAACATGGATAACAAGAACAATGGAAGACCTCTGGAAAATTGTTAAGGCACACAGGATGACTACAGATTGGGAAAAAGTCAACCTGTTCAACCGGCAGTAGATGATACATGAAGAGAACCAGAGCTGCCTACTCAATGCAAAGAAGTGTCCCCACCTCTGAGCCGCTGTTACAAGTGTGGAGAACTCAGGCATAACATTTAAAAATAGCCCCTGCCTTGAGGAATCAATGAACTTTGGTTGGAAATGATTATAATGGTACTGTGAGGTGATGGTAACTAACATGTCTTCTAACCTTTGTACAGGTATTACTTTAATAAATCAAAGAATAATAGCTATGGTTGATTCTGGCAGTAAAGTTACCATTATTATTTGCTAATTCATTCACCCACCACAATTTATAAATAAAAAGACTGTGGTCACCTGCACAAATGGAGACTCCCACTTGTATCCCATGAGTGAATGCTTTATAACATTTCAAGGCAATCCAAAAAGAGTTACTTTGTTGGTACATTTCTATTCTCCATATACTGTAATAATTATGAAAGACTGGTCTAATATTAAATGTGGACAAATAAGCAATACTTATAACCAGCCAGCTAAACCAAACCCAGACATCCTGAGTGCTGGCCTAAACAAAGGCCACTCTGTATGCAGTGTGCTCTGTCTCAGCATAGGTGTCCCTCAAGGCTGTGAACATTCCCCCTACTCTATTCCCTGTATGCCAATGACTGTAGGTCCACTAAACCTGCAGTAAAAAAAATCATTAAATTCACAGATGACACCACCATCATCGAACCATTTGATAATGGAAATGTAACTGCATATAGAAAGAAGGTGACTTGTCTTTTGTCTTAATGTGCTACCAATAACCTGGTACTCAAAACCACTAAGACAGTGGAAATGGTAATTTACTTTTGCAAACATTTGATACAACCTCTTCTAGAAAGTAATGGTTCTACTGTCAATATGGTGCAATCCTTCAAATTGTTGGGGACAACTATCTCAAAACTCTCAGTTGGGATATTTAAACCATTTCCATCACTAAAAAGTGGACATATTTAATTTCTTTAGTTGGTGTAAGAAGTATTTGCCAGCCCATTGTAGTACAATTCTACAAAGCCATAATTGAAAGTGTGATTACATTCTCAACTTTTTTCTAGTTTGGTTCAGCAACAGTCCACTTCAGAAATAAATTAAATGTGTTGTGTTGTCTGCTGAGAAAATAATTGGCTGTGCTTTTCCATCTGTTGCAGACCTGCATGCATCTAATGTCACAAACCATATGAAAAGGATCACTAGTGACTAATCTCACTCTAGTTTGATGCCTGGCTTGACCTCAGCTGGCATTTCTTCCTCATCATAGACATGAGTGTACTGGGCAACAGGATGTTGGTGCAAACAGTGTTCACAGTGCTTTTAATCACCTAGTTCTAAGTGCAAATAAAATGCACTGTAAGCTCAATTAATGAATAAATAGTACTGAGTAAAATCAGTGTAATCATGGAAATTCAAACCAGAAATATGGTTCTTTCAAACATTTAAATCCAACAATAAAACCATGCAGACATTGGTTTTTCTTTTCTTGTTTTTCCTTGCAGTCTAGCGTGTCTTTCACCCTCCATCTCCCCAACTCATCCTTCGGGTCTTACAGCCAGGCTGAGATGCCAACAGCCATGGTCCATCTCTCTAGCTTTTGTCTTGACCACCATCCATCGACATCCACTAAAATGTATGGAGGTGTACCTACATGATCCTGCCACTCATCCGTCAGTCCAGGAGGGCTGGAGGAATCCCTCATTTGCACTTGATCTCTCAGAATGTTCAAAAGGAGTGACCCACCCCTGGGGCACTATTTCTCAAGTTTCCTTGTGGGGCCACTGACCGCCTGCTTCCTCACCACCACGCTGGCTCACACTCTCAATTTTGCCTTTCTTGAGCCTTGGTTTCTTTTGATTTCTCTTCTAACTAACTAATGCTCCTTTTATATTATCTTGGGCACAGGTACCTTAATTACGTCCTCTGAAGTGTCACAACCAATTGCACCTTCATGCGTAAAAGTGATTTATCCAATCCTCTCATCAACCACAGGATATTACCATGTTTTTAAAAGGAAGCAGTGGAATGATGACTCCCTTAAGCACACCAGGAATGCAGTTGTTTCTGTTAAGAGTGTATCCACCTCTGAGTCCATCCCACAGGTAGCCTATTTTGTTATTGAAAATGACCTGTTATATCAAGTGGCTGATCACCAAAGGGAAAACCAACAACTTTTATTAATCCCATCCTTGCACTGTCATGAGGTACGTAAGTTAGATTTAGATAGATAGATAGATAGATAGATAGATAGATAGATAGATAGATAGATAGATAGATAGATAGATAGATAGATAGATAGATAGATAGATAGATACTTTGTTCAACCAATTCACTCTACTCTATCAAACAGATCCACTCAAAATTTCCGCCTGTGGAGACAAATATATTTTGGTGTTGTCTATATACAGAGGTCATCCCGTATTGAGTGAGTAATTAAACAAAAATTGCTAAGGAGTTGACTGGGTGTTTCCTCATGTGAGCATCCCTAAAGAAATCAAGAATCAAGGGACAGACTTTAATTCTACCACATTTGAAGAAATTGCAAAGCTGCTTTGTATTAAACATCTGAAAATATCTGTTTATCATTCCCAAATGGATGGCTTAGTAGAGTGCTTTAATTAAACACTAAAACAAAGGTTAAAGAAAATAATGAGAGAGGATCGGCAAGATTGGAATAGGCTGTTTCCATTTGTCCTTTTTGCATACACGGGGGGTGCTACAAACCTCTACTGGCTTTTCTCTGTTGAAACTCCTGTATGGGTGACAGCTGAGGGGAATATTGTGGCTGGTTAAGAAGGTGTAGGTGGAACAAGATTTTCAATCCACCAATGTATTAGAGAACGTAGTGCAGTTATATCAACAATTTGTAAAAATTCTTCCACAGACGCAGGCTTGGCTATACAATCAAGGAGCTTTTGTTTGTCCTTCTCCACTTTAAGCCCATCTAGAAGAACACCAAACATAGCTGTTAATGGGTGAGGAGGGATTGTGACCCCAAGGCTGTCTGAAAGGCACTTAAAAATTTTTGTCCAGAATCATGTTACTTTGATACAGGCCCAAAACATGTGACCCAGTGAGGCTGGAACTTGATTGCAGCATTCGCAGGTTGGATCTTGCCCTGGAAACATTTTGGACAGTTTTAAGCGAGACAGATATGTGCTCGATATATAATTTTGAGTTGAATAGCTATAAGCTTTGTGCATATGGAGCTCGAGTGAATTCTCTGCATTGCTCCCATTCACTCCTTTTCTGATATGTTGAGTGAGAGATCTTTTTCCCATTGTCCTCCTGGATCTTTGAAAGGGAGGGACTGTAAAATAATTTTACATTTTGCAGAAATGCTGTCTGAGTCCTCAGAATTGAGCAATATTTTTTCCAGCTTAGAGGAGGGTGCGAGATGAGGAAAATCGGGCAGGTTCTGTTTGACAAAGTTTCTAATTTGAAGACAGTGAATGAAATGTGTTGCTGGAAAGTTAAATTTGGAATGTAATTGTTCATAGGATGCAATGATGTTGTCTATATAAAGATCTCTAAGCAATTTAATCCCAAATGTTTTCCAGATATTAAAAACTGCATATGTTTGTGAGGATTGAAAAAAGTGGTTCTCTTTCAGAGGTACCACAGGTAAAAGATTCTCCATCTTAAAATGCTTTCTACATTGGTTCCATATTCTGAGTGAGTGAAGCACAACTGGGTTATTAGTATATTGGTGATAACTTACATTTATAGGAGCACAAAGCAAAGAATATAAAGAAGTACTGCAGGATTCTATTTCTATTGTGGACCAAGCCTGTGTATGTTCACCTATTTGTGTCCAGGCTTTTATAGCTTGTATGTTTGCTGCCCAGTAATAAAACTGAAAGTTGATAAAGAGCTTTATGTTAACTTGTGGTATTTACCCCTAGGTATTTAAACTGATCTTTAATGATAAAAGGGAAGGTGTCCAATCTAATATTGTACGCTTGAGAATTCACTGGAAAGAGCACACTTTAATTCAAATTAATTCTGAGACCAGAGATCTTTTAAAATTCTGTAAGTGCTGTTGTGGGTCTGATATATACAGTACCATATCATCTGCATATAGAGAAATTTTCTGTTCAAGTCCTTCTCTGATAATCTCCTTTATCTGGTAAGCATTTTAACAGTATACAGCCAGAGGTTCAATGGAGATTGCAAGTAGCAGTAGTGACAAGGGGCATCCTTGTCTGGTACCACGTTCTACTTTAAAGTAGTCTGAACAGATTTTGTTAATACAAACTGAAGCTTCTGGATTGGTATACAGTAGATTGATCCATGCACAAATGTTCGGGCCAAACCCAAATTTCTTTAATGTTGTGAAAAGGTAGTTCCATTCAATTATGTCAAATGCTTTTTCTGCATCCAGCGATAATAATATCTCTGGGGTGTTTGACATTGTTGGTAAGTATATTACATTAAACAGGTATTGAAGATTGGAAGCTAAGTGTTGGCCTTTAATAAATCCAGTTTGATCTTGTGATATTACCGAAGGCAGCACTTTCTCCATCCTTCTAGATAGGATTTTTGAGAGTATCTTAACATCATTATCAGAAGTGAAATTGGTCTGTATGATGCACATTGTAATAAGTCCTTATTTTGTTTAGGAAAGATGGTGATTAATGCTTGGCGAAAAGTTTGAGGTAGAATTTGATTGTCTATAGCTTCTGTAAATGTTGCTAGTAAGAAGGGAGCTAGCTGAGTGGAGAATTTCTTATAAACTTCTACAGGGTAGCCATCAGGGCCTGCTGCTTTCCCGCTTTGAAGTGACTTTATAGCATCTAGTAATTCTGATAGTGCCAGAGTTTTATCCAGTTCTTCTGCACTAAAAGTATCTATTTGTGGTGTCTGTAATGTATCCAGAAATGCATGAGATTGTGTGTTGTCTTCTTTAAACTCAGTAGAATATAAGGATTTATAGTAGTCTCTAAATGTGTGCATTATATTTTTATGGTCAATGATTTTATCTCCGTTCGTGTTGGTGATTGCTCGGATTGCATTGCGAACTACCCTAGACCTTTTTTACCAGCTCAGACAGAAAGAGCTCAGTTTTAAAAACTATATAGTCACTGAACTTGGCATAATTTTGAGTGAGCACCGCTACCAGATACCAGAGGATAAATGTGCTGAAGTCAATCTGGAAATAAAAAATATTTTAGAACTGGGTGATATCGAAGAGAGTAACAGCCCATGGACAAGTCCACCATTGACCAAGAAGCAAGTGCCATCAAATGGGCCATCATGAAGCTGAAATACTGCCTATTGTTTTGACCTTCAGGTATATATCACTTTAAGTTAGTTCATTGGAAGGGTTTACTTTGAGCTAAGGCAGATGCCCTTTTTCATTTTTACAAAAGGGACTGCACCGCCTTGTCCAGGTGAGCTGGAGCTGGGAGGAAGGAAGGCAACAGTCAACTGGAGGAGGGCAGTACGGTGATGAGAGAGAGAGATGAAGAGAAAGAGGAGAAAACAACTGGTTTATTGGCTTTACACAAAGTATTTTGAATAATAATCTCCCTTTGTTTGAACCCGTGGCTGTATTGATGTGCTCATGTGTGGGTCTCTGTGCCACCCCCTAGTCTTCACACAATCAGCTTTTACCAGGAATAAATGCAAATAAATCCATAACTCTAACTGGGTTATATATACTGTATGGTGTGAAAATAACATGTTGAGAAGCGTGTATTATATTAACATACGAAAAGTTTGTCACTTGCAAAAACCTGTGTAAAACCCACATGAGTAAGCAGTAGAGAGGTGCTACACATGTAAATGTTTCATACAGTATGGATAAATGGGTATAAATGTTCACCTTTTTTAATTAAGTCACTGGCAGAGGCGTAACATAACGAAATACAGCTATTTGTTACTTTATTCAAGTGTATTTAATTTTTACTCCACTATATTTTTAGGTTGAATTAGCATACTTTTACCCAACTACAGTTATTACTCGTACTCATTATGCAGACCAAACTAATATAAATTCATTTAAGAAAACAATCAGATGGGTTGTCAATTTAAGTTATACATAGTTCAGCATTGTTCAGATGCAGTCAATAGAATGCTTTATATCATTCCAAATAAAAGCACTGTAGCATCCCTTGCATGGCTTGGTAGGTCGTTCCCACGCTACTTCCTGCTCACTGCTGAGACAAGGAAATTGAATATGCATTTCTCTCACAATCGTATTTAAACACTTCGTTCAGATCTGTAAAATGCAAACATGAGTCAGATACAATGCACTGCCTTCAGTGCCTCCCAGCACCTAAAGAAATCTCTGCTTTCATGAATTCACCTTCAAATTTAAAGAAGCATGTTGAGGAAAGTGTTTTTTTTTCGTCTTCTTAAGCTGTCTTACATGTAAATGGTATTTTGAGAACAAAAGTTATATATTGTGTGAACAATATCCATATGTTGTATGCAAGATATTGTGGCCAATTACTACAAGTCTGATTACTTAAATGCCAGAGTGAGTCCAGCTGTAAAAGTCACTGATTGACTGGACAAGAAAAACTCAAATTTAAAGCGAGACTAGCATTTAAGTAAGTAGGAATGTCGCTGTGCCTGGATATCAAGGTCCTGCTGTTCCTTGTAATGTGAGTGCTAAAGGCGCGTCATCTTTCCTATAAGCAGTGATAAGTATTTTTGTTGTTAGTTTATGGAATTTGAGCTCAGGAAAAGTTAACGGAACACTACCCTGCCATTCAGAATCTGGTCTAGAGTCACAATGACTAAGGAAAGTACAGGTGACTTATTAAGTGAATATTCTTTTTTTTTTTTTGGATAAGAATAAACTTTGAACAATTCTATATATTGTCTTTATAAATAATTAAAGAATTATTGCACGTCAGTTATTCTATATTCCATCATACTGCAAAAATGTGACTTATAATAACATATTATCATTGAGCTGTCCTTACTGTTAGTTCTTTACAAGATTCAGGAGAGAGCATTTAATAGAACTGACTCCTGTCCAGATCATTCTTCAGTAGAACACTGACGTTCAGATTTGTATTTTATTATACTGAAAATGAGTTATTTTAGAGTAATATCAATGCATGTTGGTTATATACTGTATGTGGGAAAATGTTATTCTGTAGACTTAAAATTGTCAAGTGGAGTGCATTAAAAAATTAGGGTTGCTGTCTGTTTAAAAAATGTAATTGTGATTAAAATTTGTAATTGAAACTAACTGCATATTAATTTTTTACAATTGTTTTCAGACTTGTTCAACCCCAACAAAATTTTGTTCAACTACAGTAATTTTTTTCAGACATTGATACACTCTGTTCCAAACAGTTAACTTTCAGTTGAAAGAAACCAAACAAAATTTACAGTAGTTCACAGTAGATGGAAATATGCTGTATTTTGACAGAAATTAAACTATACGTACACTTGAAATAGATAGTGTGAGGGATGGATGGCATTTTCATCTGGCCAAGACACCTCTTTAAAGCAAGGATAGGGGCAGATGGCGTGTGAAGGGTGCTATCTCCCCCCAACTGCTACATGGTAGACCCACTGGATTGTAACGGTGCCTCAGATTCCCACAGGACTGTATGGGAATTAGTATTTGTCTGTCCAGCCCTGTTGGGTTCCTGGGGTGCACTGCAGGAATTGCTGAGCTGTTCCAGGTCACAATTGTTTGGCACCAAAAGTACTCCTGGGATTCTGAATATAAGGAGCCACCTCCCTCCATTCAGGGGGTCAGAGTTGGGAGGAGGTGAACAAAGCTTGCTGGAGGAGGAGTGGAGACAGAAGGACAGACAGATAGAGAAAAACATAAAGTGTGGTGTGCTGTATTTAATAGTGCTTTGTAATGTGCTGGAGAGGTGGGAAATTTGGGAAACATTCTTCAGTGCTGAAAAAGCCTGCGTTGTTCCGGGACTTGTGCCTGTGTGTGGTCTGTTTGGATGTTTGAGAAGTTGTGTGGCCCCTGGTGTTCACAATAGATAGATCATTCTGATTTTAGCTGACTTTGTAGCATTGTTACCATCTATACAAAAATGGTCATATTTGCACTGAAATGTGCATGTACAGTACATATATAGGTAGGTTGATGATGTATTTGTCGCTGTAGAGAATTTCCACTAATACTGCTGCATATGTGAGTCATGGACTATCACTTCATGCAATGTCGTTGATTCACTTACTGAAACACCTGGTTGTCATTTCAGTTAAAGACCCACCCAGGGTTTTTGTTTGTGTACCACATGTATAAAAGAGGCCATGTTTGGATCGGAATTTGCTTTCTTTAGACAATATGAGAAAAACAGATGTACCCAGAGACAGAGGAAGAAGAAAAAAAGTGCAAGAAAGGTTGTGCCTAATGAAATCAGAGCTACAAAAAACGATCATCTGTCTTTAAATTGTGATCATGTTTTAAATTGCTTATTGTCATAGAATCAATCATTTATGAATTGTAAAATAAGTCTAGCTATCTTGCACAATCAATTTGCTGTTTTTATGATCAATTTGCATGGATTACCGCCTAGACACATTGGTTACAGTATAATATAGCCTAATGTAGGCTACAGTAGATTAGATACTATTAATTAAACAACAACATACCATATACAGTATGCTTTGGAGGGATGTGTGCATTACAAATAAGGAATTCATTGATTTCATTCTCTGCCCTCTGCTTTTTAGCTGCTCAGACATGGGCAGTACCAGCAACATGATGTTTCAGGTAAGAGATCCCTCCACGGGCAACCGAAAAAACACCACAGCAGACATATTTATCACCAGGGACAAGGCAGACCCATTGACATTCTGCCTCCTATTCAGACCTAAACCTCAACAGTCTCTTTCACAGGCGGACTTGGATTAGCAGACATCACCATACTAATGTTTATACTACATGTAGCATCTTGTTCTGAATGTTCTGCTATGCTGTTTGATTTTTTTTGGTCAATGTGTGAATGCAGCATAATGGCAAGGATGATGCTGATGCGTAATCTGAGCGCAGTGCTTCTGTTTCTGCAACATTAGCAGGACATGAAAATGAAACTCATTCACTAAGCTAGTATAACTTGTTTGATTTAATTTTTCTTTTGTTTATCTTTGAGCTTTGAAGAGCTACTGTATTTATGGAACATTGTGTATGAAAATATGGAACAAATTGCGCTCCTTATCGATTCAATACAATATGAAGCATTTTATGTTTGAATACACGACAGTCCCATGTTAGAAGAGACAGGTGGCAAGCATCCTGGGGCCTCATGCATAACGCCGTGTATAGAATTCGCATTATAACATGACATAAGCACAAAAGCCGAAATGTGCTTACACACAGAAAAATCCAGATGCAGGAATCTGTTCATAAGCAAACTTTCATGTTCTTCTGCTACATAAATCCCGATCAGCGTGAAAAGTAACGCTCGTGCACGCGCCTGCTGTCCCGCCCCAACTCCTCCCAGAATTATGCCTCTTTGAATATGCAAATCATATAAATAGCCCTTAAGCTCAGCCTTCTGTGAAAAGACAATGGGAAAAGCATGGGGGAAAATATAAGAATTTCAGCGAATACCAAGTGGAAGGAACGTACTATTTGTTGGATTAAACAGTGGTATAATCAACAAAAGGAAAATGATCGAGTGACATAGTGTGTTGGAGAAACTTGAAAGCTCAAGTTCACAAAGTCGCACAGTACCCGAAATAAAAAAGAAGTTGTCACATATCCAAGTCGCCGTGAAAAGGTGAGTCGTAGCCCACCGTCTGAGTGTCGTATGAAAGCTTATTAGGGTACAAAAAAAAAAAAATAAGCATACAGTGGGAAAAAAGCTGGAAATGTCAACTTTAATCTTGAAATTTCCACTTTAATCACGTAGTTTATTTTGTCATTAAAGTAGTCCATCATAAACTTCAAATTATTGCACGTCAGTTATTCTATATTCCATCATACTGCAAAAATGTGACTTATAATAACATATTATCACTGAGCTGTCCTTATTGTTAGTTCTTTACAAGATTCAGGAGAGAGCAATTAATAGAACTGACTCCTGTCCAGATCATTCTTCAGTAGAACACTGACGTCAAGATTTGTATTTTATTATATTGAAAATGAGTTATTTTAGAGTAATATCAATGCATATTGGTTATATACTGTATGTGGGAAAATGTTATTCTGTAGACTTAAAATTGTCAAGTGGAGTGCATTAAAAAATTAGGGTTGCTGTCCATTTAAAAAATGTAATTGTGATTTCTTTAATCTTGAAATTTCCACTTTAATCACGTAGTTTATTTTGTCATTAAACTGGTCCATCATAAACTTCATCTTGAAATCGATTAATTTACTAGTTTCTCAAATCCCATCATAACTAAAGTAGCACATTAAATGCATTTGATCTTCTTTGTGCTCTATGTGTGTGAATCACTGCATGGTTCTTAAACCGGCTTTCTCTTCCTCCGACAGGACACAGAATCCATTATATTTGTAATATTACAGCTCTCTGAATAATTAAAATACTGAGATGTATATGTGATATCATTTTCATGATGATAGGAGTTAAAGCATGTTATTAAACATGGAAACACGGTGGCGCAGTGATTGTGCACGACCTTCAAAGAAATAATTTATTGCAGCAGTAGTGTCTCTTTCAAATGTACTAACCTCCAATTCCTGTCCTTACTTTTCTTTCTCCAAATACCCAATTACCACACAATCAGTTCTGTAATAGACGTTAAACCATCTGTAAGCTTAGAACGCAGATTCCTCAAAACTTTTAAGGAACATTGAAATATCTTCATAGTACATGTTTAAGTATTCTATCCATCTATCCTTCCAGTGTCGCGCCAGCCCAACAAGAATACAGCACGAGGTAGGATCAATCCGTGAACTTGCTAGCGCTGTGGCACCGTGTCCTCACATGTTTAATTATTAACAATACAGATTATTTAAATGAAGTTAAAGTTTTATCTGTAGAATATAATCAACATATTATTTAAATGAAGTTAAAGTTTTATCTGTAGAATATAATAAATATATTTTGCTGCATTTCATCTTAAAGATGATATTGTCATCATATGTAAATACGCGCTTTATAAAGTGGCGCAGGTTGTGCGATATTATAACTGTAGTGCAAGTTTACAGTGAGGTGATTGTACTTATAGTACAAAAAGTTCTACAAGGAGCACTTGATGGACTGATTAACTGTTTAATGTTCTTGGGATGAAACTGTTTCTGAACCGCGAGGTCTATACAGGAAAGGCTCTGAAGCATTTTGCCGTGGCTGAGACAGCGTGGGCTTGATGCTGTAATACCGAGAATTCTCTTTCCGATCAGCTGCTGCTGTGATTCACACTCAGATACAGTGATATAAATACTCCGAGTGGTTCAGTGAAAGTAATATGGAAAAAGATGATCCGCTGTGGCAACCCTTAACGGGAGCAGCTGAAAGAAGAAAAAGAAAGTGCAGTGACAGTAACAACGCTAAATCCAGTTATGGTATTTGGAATACTATGGCTATTCCCTGGACCATTATAGTGTTACAGGTTAATTACAATCAGATGCATTATACTAATAAATAATATGCGGTTAATTGCAGTGTATTTATAAAGCCGCGTCAGGAATGTGGATCTAAGAAAAAAAGGGTAACCACACGGGAACAGTAGCACTGCTTTGAAGCTGGGTGCTGCCAGTCTGCAAAAACAAGCGGAGAACTTGCGTACGACAAGGTATGAGGTACCGTGGAAATGTGCGTGGCTTTACACGAAGTTTAGGTTTTATACATCACGATTTGAACGTGGAAACGTTCTAACACAACATTTCTGTGCGTATGCACCGTTTATACATGAGGCCCCTGGTGTGTGTGGGTGAAAATCATTATCAAGAAACAACATAGGAAACAATCAAGTGCAGGTGACTTGGATTCATATGGTGTATAATACATGCTGCTCATCTTTCCACAAGATATTAACTTGTGGAAATAATATACTGCGGCATGCAAATGTTAGGGCAATCCAGGTCAAAATTTCTGTTATTGTTAAGTGAGTATAAGATGAATGGGTTTCCAAAATGCATAAAGTTTTCAGAATTTTAAGCAAGATTAGTGTTTTATTTTTATTTTGAACAATGGTAGAATGAAAAAAGGAACGGGGCACTACACAAAAGTATGGGCTCCCCAAGAGATCTAAGGTTTCAGATTACTTTTTCCAAGGTCTCAGACCTTAATTAGATTATTAGGGCTATAGCTTGTTCACAATCATCATTAGAAAAGGCCAGAAAATTCAAAGCTGTATAAATTCTATGACTCCACAAACCTTTACCCAACAGCCATGGGCTCCTCTAAGCAGCTGCATAGCAATTTGAAAAATAAATTAATTCATGCTCACAAAGCAGCAGAAGAATATAACAAAATAGTAAACAATTTTCTGGTAGCCATTTCCTCAGTTTTTAATGTAATTAAGAAATGGCAGTTAAGAGGAATGATGGAGATCAAGCTGGGGTTTAAATACCAAGAAAACTTTCAGAGAGAATTATCAATAGAACTGTTTGAAAGGCAAATCAAAACCCCTGTTTGACTGCAAAAAACCTGCAAAAAGATTTATCAGACTCTGGAGTGGTGGTGCACTGTTCTACTGTGCAGAGATACCTGCATAAATTTGACAAAGGGTACAGAATTACAGGACTAACAGCAATGATATTAGTGAGTGTGATATATAAAGTACCATAT
>JANRMT010049829.1:8178190-8192105 GCA_026402145.1 Polypterus bichir lapradei
CTAATATCCTAGCATTTCCACCCATCTGTTATCTTGGCGTGGCCGGTCGGGTCGGTGCCGACCCGTGTCCTAAATCAGCCTCCCTCAACCCTCAAACATTTTTTTATCATCCAGTTTGTTTCCTTACCTCTTGGTTACCTTGTTAGGCTTCCTTATCCATGAAAAGATTTTAAAATTTGGTTTTAAAATTTTTGGTGTGGCCCTCTGAAGATGAGACGTATGATGTCAATAAAACGGCCCAGTCCAAAAAAATTGGTAAAATAAACCTCAGGAGAATTATACAAATAAATCAAAGGTTTATATGTTACCTGACTATTACTGAGGGGTATTAGAACACAACTGTTAAAAAAAAAAAAATTACAATTTTTTATTTTAAAAATATATATTTTTTGATGAGGGCTTGGTTTTTCTTTGAATGAAATTGTTTCAATTAAAAGTCAGATGTTTCTAATTTTTTTCTAATTTTTTCAGTGCAAGGTGACATTTCCTCACAGGTGGTGCAGTGGCAGTGGCAGTGCTGCTGCTTTGCAGTAAGGAAACTATGGAAGATTGTGGGTTCGCTTCCCGGTTCCTCCCTGTGTGGATAGCGCTTTGAGTACTGAGAAAAGCACTATATAAATGTAATGAATTATTATTATTATTGAATTATTTCTTCAGCAAACAGGGATTTTTTTTTTGAACCCTTCTTACTAATTTTTACAAGGGGTGCCAATAATAGTGGAGAGCACTGTATACAGTATATCCTTTTATCTTAGGATGATGTGACTTGCATATTACTTTAGGTAGTGTCCAGATTGGTGTATTCATAATACTCTGAAATAATTGATGTATTCTAAGAAACTATTAAGATAACCATAAACGAGAGTTTTTGTAGAGAACCACAGAGTAATTCTCACAGTTTGAACTTCATTCCAAAGTGTCCACTTTTATGAGATAGCAGGAGTGTTCAGACCCAAACCAGATAGCTTGCACAAGACAAATACTTCATGTGACAGTCTGATGTATTTATTTGTGTGTGTCCACCGTGTAGGAGAGCAGGCTGGCTGTGTGGCTGCAGAAGGGCAGCTGACTCGAGAACAAGGGGCTCAGGTTTATGAGGCTGCA
Organism: Polypterus bichir lapradei; assembly: GCA_026402145.1. NCBI lineage: Eukaryota > Metazoa > Chordata > Cladistia > Polypteriformes > Polypteridae > Polypterus > Polypterus bichir. The sequence continues at coordinate 8,179,295 of JANRMT010049829.1, forward strand.
GAGATCAGCAGGGCCTCCAGGAGGACTCAACATGAAAAACTGTTGGAGTTCATCATAAAGGGCCTTGGAGCAGATGATCACTTGCTGGTAAGTTAGTTCAGATAACAAGTAAAACTTTGTTATTGTAATCTATCTAGTAGCAAAGAGCTATGATGACTTTAGAGCACCAAACTCTTGTATTTGCTTGTCCAACAGGCTGTTGTATCTGAAAAGGTGTCATCCAAATGGTTTAAAAGCGATGCAGATCCTAGAGGTCAAAGGGTAATGACCTCTATACAGTAGATGATGAGGAGCTGACAGATGGCCTCTACAACTACCTGATGAAGTGCTGTCAAGAGCTGTAAGTACTTTTGAAAAGATCGACAAGAGTTCTCATCATTCTGGATATGCTGATGCTGGAGGCTCATTTGGCTTCAGTGAACCTCTAATGAGTACAGAAATTGTCTCTATGAGTAAGAAGCAGAAGGTCTGTTCATTAATGGACCAGCAGATGGTGACTGGGGTGTCATGTGGTGTTGGGGGATAGACAGCCCTTTCTTTGATTTTTCAGCACCATTATTCTGTTAATCAGAATACCATTTTACTTGTAGTGAATTTAGACAAGAATAAAAACTAAATACATATAAATGTAAATATATGTTTAAAGTGAAATTTAAAATATGCATTAATACACTTTTAGTATTGGTAAAAGTATTCTTTTTTTTTTAAAGTGAGCGAAGAGTTTGACACACTTGAGCTTCAACTGTTGGAATACGAGGACAGACAGCATCACTAAGGCATCTCAACTTGGGATTCCATCTCATCCTCTCCTCTAATAAACATGTCACTTGCTTTATTTATCTTTGGCCTTTTTTATTTCTGAGTGTTAAACTGACTGTGCATAATAAAGTTGTGTATATTTGATTTAACTATTGATGTAAATAATAAAGGACACTGTTGATTAAGTTCTGTATATTTGACATTGTGTATCTGTTTTAGCCAATTCATGTTGTCTGCATTCTTTCTTTAATTTTTATAACTGCATTGTACATTTTTATTACTTTTTTGAACTTTACAAGCAAACATGTGTATCCCCATTACATATTATTTATATATATAGAAGTGGATGTGCTTCAGTATATTCCCCGATCAGTCTGTTTGTTGGAATGTACAAAGAAGATTAATTTTTCTTTCAGTTCAACTGACCCATCATTATTGTTAATTATAAACATTTCTTGAAATGGTTGTACAATTTATACTGAATAATTATTAATAACATTTTGTTTTTGGTAGTGACAATACTGAGTGTTTGCATTTGTGCTGGTCCAGTCAATTTGTGTATTAACACAACTAGAATTGATAGATTTGAGCAGAGCCTCCTCTTGTATCAACACCATCAACAAATGGCACTTTACTGGACTCGCTGGTAATCCCACAGCTTGGAAACTGAGTATCCTGATCAAGACTTTGCTGTTCACTTACAAACATAGTCTACAACAATAAGGGTCTTACTTACTGTATCTTTATTTAGGAGTCACATTTTCAATAAAACTTGCATTGTCTTTAACTGAAAATGCAGCTTGTATATGCAGGTACAAAATTAAAGGAAAAGATTGAATATTTCTGATAAATGGAGAGTCAAAACCTTTGAAGCTCAGTATTCTAAAACCATAACTCACAGCTAGAAGCTCGTTATGCTAAGGTCTTGACATTAAGTGTGTGTCAGTGTTTATGTGTATATATGTATAAATATAAACTGCTCAAAAAATTTAAAGAAACACTTTGAAAACACATCAGATCTCAATGGGAAAAAAATCCTGCTGGATATCTTTACTGCTTTGAACTGATATGGTGATATGTTAGGAACGGAAGGATGGAAATGAAAATGATCAACGGCAGTCAAGGTGCCATTGTCTAGCTTGTAGAGGTCTGTGCGTCCCTCCATGGATATGCTCCCCCAGATATACCATCACTGACCCACCACCAAACCGGTCATGCTGAACGATGTCACAGGCAGCATAACCTATTCCAGACCCTTTCACGTCTGCCACATGTGCTCAGGGTGAACCGTTTCTCATCTGTGAAAAGCACAGGGCGCCAGTGGTGGACCTGCCAATTCTGGTACTCTTTGGAAAATGCCAACTGAGCTCCATGGTGCCCACTAGAAGACATTGGGCACTCAGGCCACCCTCATGAAGTCTGTATCTGATTGTTTGGTCAGAGACATTCACACCAGTGGCCTGCCTGCTGGAGGTCATTTTGTAGGCTCTGGCTCCTGGTCCTTCTTGCCCAAAGGAGCAGATACCTGTGGGTCCTGCTGATGGGTTAAGGGCCTTCTACGAGGGACCCTGTCCAGCTCTCCTAGAGGAACTGCTTGTCTGTCTCCTGGAATCTCCTCCATGCCTTTGAGAATGTGTTGGGAGACACAGCAAACCTTCTGACAATGGCACATGGTATTGATGTGCCATCCTGGAGAGGTTGGACTACCTGTGCCAGCTCTGTAGTGTCCAGGTATGGCCTCATGGTACCAGTAGTGACGCTGACCAGAGCCAAATGCAAAATGAGTGACAAAACAGATGAGGATTGAAAAATGTCAGTGGCTTCCCTCCACCTGTTAAACCATTCATTCCTGTTTTGGGGGTCATCTCAGTGTTGCCCCTGTAGTGCACCAAAGCAGCTGAAACTGATTAACAAGCCCCTCTGCTACTTAACTGACCAGATCAATAGCCCAGAAATTTCATTGACTTGATACTATACTCTCATAAAAAGGGTTCCTTTAGTTTTTTTGAGCAGTATGTATGTATATATATATATATAGAAAACTACATAGATGTAAACCAGTTTTTCAGTATAAACCTATGACAAACAAGAAAAAAAGCCTTACCAGAAACATCATTGCCAAAATAAATTTCCAGCTGTTCAGATTGAATTATTTAATGGCTATGACTTGACAGACTGCAGTGTGTGCTAAAATGACCAGTAAAGTGGAGTCGGTTACAGCTGTACAGGTTGTTATGTCAGGGCCATACTGGAGTATACAGACTCTGTATGCTCTTAATATGTCGTTTGCTTGTGTAGTCATATAGGATGATGCCCAGCTTAACTATCTGCCATCTCTATCTTGTTACCAGTCGTGATGCTGATGCCCATCAGTGCCTGCTATACAGTTGGACTCCTGGCCTCCTCCTCCAGTCAAATGGAGTCTAAATGAGATATGAACTACAAACAAACATCTGTCAAGTTTTATCTCTAAATGTAACTTTTGCATAAGTAATATTTATTATAATAAACATATATTTGATGGTCTTAAAGAGGTATTTAAAATCCCAAAAGTAATAAAGGTCCAATTAAGTTAAATAATTGAATACCCTGATTAACAGGTGCACAGTCAGAAAAACTGCAAACTTATTACTCTTTTAAAGGCATAATATTTGCTCTTCACAGATCGTTTAACATAGTAAACTTCATTATAAAAATAATAACTGAAAGGTGACTACTAGCACTATGATAACTGTGTTTCTTACATTTAACATTGATAACATGTAGAGACAGCCAGTGGATTCTTTAAAGTCACAATTTTATTGCCAGCTTTCTTAACGTTGTCTATTCCCTGATACATGAATGTGATAGTGTCAAGTATGTGATTTTTAATAATCTGTAATCATAATACAGCTAAAAAAACGAACTTGACTACGTGATCCACAGGCAAGAAACTCACTAGAGCTGCTGGTATGTTGAGAACAGACATGAAGACCGCAGAATATTTAACACACATCAGCAAACAAAGAACAGAGGCTGATCTGCAGACAGAAGGCGCTAAAATAGATTAGGAATACTTAAATAAAAAAACGTGGATAAATAGCAATGAAAGTAATAAAACACATTTTAGGGTTGTGTATTATAGAAGTAAAGATTTAACTCTGTAGGTTTATTAAACGTTTAAAATTGTAATACGTTTATAGCCCGTCTTTAAGGTGACCTGTTAAATGTAGACGACTATTTCATTTGGACATTCGAGTAAACAACAACAGTCAAACATTTGTTGTAATCTGACTGACTCAATCAAGCAGAGCCCACACTTAAGTCTACGTCAATCCATTAAAATTAGGTGGACACAAATTTGTATTGTTATGTTCATTTAAATTTTCTTCAGATGTTGTTTAGTAATGATAAATATCTCATATCCAAACTTTTATTATCATTATTTTTTCAGAACCGCTAATCATAAATGACGGTGGTAAAAAATACACTGCATTCTTAATAATGCAGTCGATAGAGTACTATAGTGTAAGACAGTTTCACTAGTAGACTATCGTTGCAGATATATTTTACGAATATACATTCCGTCTCTTACAGTCACTTTATCTTGACCATCCACCTTTAGAAATCACTCCCACCTTTCTTTTTACGTATCCATAAGGCAATTGGCTAAAGTGGAGCATGAATGACAAATAACACCGATTAGTGATTTGTTAACTAAAGAGGTGATTGACCGCGACGTTTAAATTTTCGATTGGCTGATCAGTGCCTGACGTTCGCAAATTTAATATATGATTGGCTGAAGTCGAAAATAATATTCACGCCCATTTTACTCCGGTCTGCAGCAATATCTACTTGGTACAGTATCTCACTTCACAGGGTGACATCACTGATCGTCACTGACGATCTGTGTGCGGGATTACAAAATGACTGCACGGCATGTTTACAACTACATTGGGTGATGTATACCAATTTCTCCTTTAAGAGAGTTGTATTGAATCTCTCATGGTAAAAAGCTGGGCAGTCAAAAACTTCATTATGCACTCCTTACGTTTGGCCATATTAAAAAACATACCAATGCCTTCACCACCAGACTGGAAGCAAATGGTATCACCTACTCATTCCACAAGATTACAGTTTGAGATTCACCAATTCCTTATTTTGCACTATGAATGAGAATGGTGAACACCCAAGTCATGATGCCTTCTTAGGTCCAAAAACCAGATTCAATACTGTACATATAAGCCATTCATTAGTCTGGGAAGAAAAAACAATTATATCTTCCTTACTGCTCTTTTAAATATATATGATCTTAAAATTTGTTTCAAAGAAATATATTATGAAGAGCTGTTCTGTAGACGTAGTTTTAAAGGACTATTATACTTAATTTCAAACCAGCAAACAACGTGTATTTGGGCTGGAGCCTACAGGTAGTCTTATAGTGCTCTTCTAGTCTTTCTAGGCATACGTTTACCTGATGACCTGTTTGTTTGTACTGAAGTAAGACTTTCATTTACATAGCATTCCTATTTTGTTAAAACATCAACTAATTGCTCTCTTCTTCTCCCCTCTTGGGGTTTCCACATTTATTTATTCAGTTTGTAACAAGATTCTTAAAGAGAAACGCTCTGAATAAGATCCTTTAGGTTAAAGGCAAAGGAAAAAAGGTCTTTCCTTTTTTTTTTTGTTTGGTATTTAAGGCGATCCAAAAATGTGATCAAATGCCAGTTTAATGACAGCGATGATTAACCAAACAAAAGGTCTACCAAGACAAAGTTGTTGAAACCATGCAAAAGTCAAAGAATACAAAAATAAAATAGACTTTGAACAGATCTCAAGGCAAAATATATTATAACTAGCCATGTGCGCCCAACTACGTTGCCCGTGTTAAAGTTGTCTGTGAAGGGCTCCCTGTTTAAACGCGGCTGCCAGTCGTGAACTGGACCCTTCGTTGCACAGCATTATGATTTTTTATAAGGGAAACAAAATTACAAAAGAAAACCCTTAGACATTGATTCGATAGGAACGGCCTACTCAGAATCACTGTCTGAATAGTAATTATGTGGTGGTGTAGGAGCATTTCTGCTTCTGTCCGTTCACAGTCCGTCTCGTTTTCACAACGCTATCGTTTCCTCTCATGATGTCTTCTCAACCTTTCTCCAATCTCGCAGGTTGCTTTGTGGCAATCCAAAGAGTAAGGCAATATACACGAAGCAATGGTTATAAAAGGGGGACACATAGGTATCCAAGCTCTTTAAAGCATAAATAGGGATCACTTCACTGACATGTGAGCAAGCCACGGTACAACTGTGAGACGCGCAGCACTCGCCGGCTACAACGTAACAATAATAATTTCCGGAACGTGCTGTTACGTTGTCATTCATTTTACCCACTGTCTTTCTCTCATTCATATGTTACGTAGGCACGTACCTTTTATCTTCGGCAATCTCATTCTCTAACCAGGCCTCAGGAGCTAACCAGCGTAACACTGTCCACCACCCCTTTCGTTATTCCGGCACATTGTTGACATCCGTGAGTAACAACAACGTACTAAACTGGAAGGTGGTCTACGCATGCGTGGAATTCACGGACAAACAAAGATCAAGATCTAAATGAAGCTTATATATAAAGATTAACAATGAATCTTAAAGCAAAAAGTAGACACAATCTATCTAAAACCTGGTCTTGTATAATATGGCTTGTGTGACATCATGAAATACAAGCTGAGACTGGCCATCTCTTTGACATTCCAGGACAGAAGAAAAATAAAATAGAATCTATCTCCCAAAGTGATCTCTTGCAAAAGTGATGTTTGTTTCAAATAAAAGAAAAAGACAATGAAGAGCATAGCTAATGTCATGCAGTCTGACAAGATGAAAAAGATGACACCTTACAATGCAAAGGGACAATACAAATATAGGATTGTGCATGAAATATTCATTAAAATGATGTCCTTCTTCTACGAACATTGCACATTGAAACTCCATTAGTTTTAGGTGTGATTTTTTACATGATCTTAGATCTCTGTTCCTTGGGGAGGTACAAAACAAACTTGTTCTCTCTAATTGTTGAACCATAAGCACAAGGAATTTAAATTTTGTTGTTATTTGCTTCTCAGGAAATACTTTTGCCTTGCTTCCCTGCTCATCAGCTTTGGGTTTATATATTCTTGCACATAAGTAGGTATGTAAATATAAAAAAAATGCTTTTTAGCTATACTGATTTTCCAGAATGACCTTCACCAGAAGAACTGTTGCTTCTTGGAAAGATACGCTCCAGCTGCCAGAAATTGAACAAAATATGGAGTGGGTGAATTTCACATTCAAAAGATTATTACATGTCTAACTTTCAATCCACCTTTTTCATTTACAATATAGCCTAGTGGTGGAACACCATTTTTCTTGGCAGCGTGACATGGACAACAGGATCCAGGACTGGAGAAAAAGACATCGAATGAAAAGGCAAACTGCGTAGTGGCTCAATGCGCTACCTCTTCCACACAAAGGATAATCTCAAGGTGTTTAACTAATGAGAGATTTACAATGAAATACACAGAGCTTAATGATAAAATGCAGTCAGAATAAAATATCAACAGAATGCTGTTTTTCTTCATTTTGCCAATGAAAAATTCTGAATTTCATGGCACTCTTTTATTTTATTTCACTACACTAGTACTGGTTCCAGGAATTCCTCAATTTAGGATGGAAAAATCAAGTTAAGAAAAAGACCATCAACTTATAGGATTGACATAACATTAAGGGATGATCCTGGGTTTGTACCTAATGTTGCTGGGAAAAGCTTCTGTCTGTTGAGACCCTAATTTTAGTTCAGAGTTTTTGAACATGGATACCTACTTTACCGTTCATTAAAGCAAACAATACAGTGACTTAACATCACCCTGGGGTCTCATCTTTATTTCTATACAACTGTGTTAGCATTGTCCTAGATAGTCTATGATGAAACACAACCTATGTGTAAAAATAAAATGAGTTCTCTTAACACCCTGCTTTATGTTTTAGCCATAGTAAGTGAGGTGGCAGAAGTTATTAAATTTCTTTATAGTGTGGCCCTGGAGCACAACATCCCTAAGGCTGGTGGGAGTAGAGATGCATATGCAAAAAAGCTTTTATACAAAAGTGCAATTTACCTTTCATATTTTGTGGAATGCAGTTAGAAGCATTCCAAGATCCAAAACTGACAAAAACTGTAGGTTTCTTCATTCTTCTTTCTTCTAGCACTGCCAAATAAAGATGCAAAAAGCCCATCAAAATGCAGCATTGGTTGGTGATTTGACTTCAGTATAATGATATTTTACAATTGCAATTTCTGTTGCTGCTTATTATCAATTTAAAATATTAATGCTGAATTACAGGAGGTATTTTAGTAACCACTCGGTTTTTAAATGTATTCCCACACTGCATCACTCACCTCTCCAGTTGGATTTTAGTTTATTCAGGATAGGATCCCCCTTAAAAAGACAAAAAAAATAAACCTTTACTTTTGGAAATAACATCCTAACATACTTCCGCTCACTATAACTGTTAGGCATTTTTGACTGACAAACAAATACAGTGGAACCTCGGTTCACGACCATAATTCGTTCCAAAACTCTGGTCGTAAACCGATTTGGTCGTGAACCGAAGTAATTTCCCCATAGGATTGTATGTAAATACAATTAATCCATTCCAGACCGTACGAACTGTATGTAAATATATACTTTTTAAGATTTTTAAGCACAAATATAGTTAATTATACCATAGAATGCACAGCATAATAGTAAACTAAATGCAAAAACACTGAATAACACTGAGAAAACCTTGAACAACAGAGAAAACTAACACTGCAAGAGTTTCCACTATAGTGCTACGAACCGCTCGCTAAAAACACTTTTTTTTTAATGAGTTTTAAGCACAGGGAAAAAATTAACATTTGAAAAATCCGTAATTTAATAAACCACCAAGAAAAGTAACATTGCAACAATGCAAGCTACGTACCGATCGCTTTAAACAGAAGTGAAGTGGAGGTTAAAATCCAATAGAAAAAAGTCTTCATTAAATACGAGGTTAAAACAATGCTCGGATCTGTCTCTTTAAAAACAAGCCTTATGTGTCCAGCCGTCTCTCTCTCTCTCGCGCATGCCTGTGTGTGTGTGAGTGTGTGTGTCTCTTTCTCGCGCGTGTGTGTCTCTCTCGCAAATGTGTCTCGTGCGTGTGTCTGTGTGTGTGTGTGTCTGTCTCTCTCGCTGCACAGGGAATGCACAGGGAGAGACTGAACACGTGCGGAAATCATCGGCGTGCACAAACCGAAAGGGAAACTGGCTTGTTCGTATACCAAGTCTGTGGTTGTGAACAGATGCAAAAGTTTGCCGAACTTTTGGTCGTAAACCAATTTGTACATGTTCCGAGACGTTCGTGAACCGAGGTTCCACTGTATATTAAAAATAAATTACCATATGATGAAATTAAAAGTAAATTGTTTTCACAAAATAGCTAAAGGGAAAAAAAAAAACCCCAAAAAAATCATATTTGGTGAAATAAGATTAAATTTTAAGGACATAATAAAGTAAAGCAAATGAAGGATAATGAAACAACTGAATCAAAGAGAGATGAATATAAAGCATGTGCTTAAATACCAGTGAAAGAGGCAGGTACAATAACAGTTTTATATTAGTAGAGAGAAGAAGGCGAGCTGAATAGCCAGAAACATAGTGGGGTCATAAGTTTATTACCATCACAAGAAAAAGAATACCAAAGGGCTATCGTCATAAATAACTTCATCAGTTTAGAACACCGCTTGATAATATATTACCAGCAGTGGAGTCTCAGGCATGAAATGATGGTATCAGCCACCAAAAATGTAAATCCTGTTTTAATCCATGCCCAGGACTATATAACCTTCATTTTTTTATAAGTTTGACAAGCATAAGAAAACATACATGAAAAGAAGCTCTTTACTTTAAAAATTCCATGTTTTTAGTCATACAGGTTTGCGATTATAATGGGTAAATCTACAGCAAAGCAAAAGCTAATAAAATATTTAAAATGCAGTGGTCAAAATATGTCTTTGTCAGATTAGTTTATTCTAAATCTATTTTGTTTAACAGGAATGCATTTTATTAATAGGGCACAACATTAAAGTAGTGTAGGTACTGTACTGTTACTGTTTTGTACCATTTGAGATGGGGCCTGAGTTGACAGAATACTAACTTTGAACCTCCCTCCACTAGCCTTTGGGAACCTCATGGATTACCTTTTGACTGTTTTGTTTGTTTTATTTTATTTTTAAAATAAGGTTTCTTTTTTCACATTTTTTTTTATAATTTCATTGTGCCATCATATGTGTGTGGTATGTCATCAGTGCCAACAGCATCTATTGTCAGTCAGTTGACTGCAGCTGTTTGATGTCACTATGCTGTTGATATTTAAGATGGCATTGTGCTGTTCAGGTCATCCAACCATTAAATCTTTCAAAGGAAAGACTCTCATAAAACACAGGAATAATCAATTTACTTGAAACTCTCTCTGGAAAAGCAAACTCATTTTTAAGCTTGATCTCTGGTATTGGTTTTGGCTTATCATTTCTTGTACTCTTCAGACCATTCTTAAGCATTCCACTAAGAACTCAATTACATCCATCTATTCATCTCAACTTTATCTTAACAAAAGGTCTGACCATTTAAATATGAACACCTCTGAGATACCTAAAGTAATATGACATGGCAAGAGAGATAAAAGAATTAAAGCAGCATGTTAGTTTCATCATACAGTAGACTGCAAATGGCTCCTCTCTCTATTCCAATAGATTCATTGTTGTGTATTCTTTCAAATGAAAAAGCTTCCCAAATCATGTTTTTTTTAAGTTTGCAATGCATCTAACATAATTTATAACAAGTAGGAAAGTCTCCTCAATAATTTAACATCTTCGTATAACACGCTACGGTGGCTTTTTGTTTGTCTGTCCAGGATTTTAAATCACCTGTAGCTCACAAACTGTTTGACCTATTGACCTGAAATTTGGTACACATCTACTAAGTGACCTCTACTGTCCGCTTTTGGGGTGATGATTGACCTCCAAGGTGGTTCCTCTTTTTTTTTTGATTTTATTGTAGAATCAACTCTCTGCAGCGGTGCATGCATACGAGCGCCGTTCTCATCCTTACCACCTTTGCCATCACTGCCCCTACCTCTTCATACCTTACGTTTTCAATCTGCCTTAAGAATGATTTAAGTGCCAGCTTAAGTGAAAAATGAAAGAAAATGTGCTATGTAATTGCAACACAAACACTGACTTAATCAGTTTCAATGCGAAAAGATGCCAACGAAAGAAGAGAAGAAGCGGGCTACTAGGGTGGAGAAAGGCAGAGCTGCTCAAGAAGCAGCAAGTGCATCAACCTCTGAGCAAACGAATGCTAAACGTACAGAGGAAGAGGAAGAAAACTAGAAATGGTCAAGTGAAGTGTATTCACTGCATCTTATCGTGCAGTGTGCCGTTACTGGCATTAAAATAATTACAGCAAACTCAACTTAGCCGTCATAATCACATTTTTACAACGTTCCACAATATGCTCAGTGCAATTTGTAATCTAGAAAAATAGTTATTTTTAGAATATGACATGCCTTTGCTCATGTGTTTGCATGTGAAACATGAACTTTTTGATTCAACCTAGAGGCTTGAAGGCTATAGTCTATTTTAACAGATTCCTTTGTTGATTTATTGGTGAATCAATGACATTTAAAATTAGCAGTATCATGCCACATGTTAATAACAGTCTTTTGGTGTCAATTACATTAAGTAAGAATCGTGGTGGCCTCAAAAGGCAAGCAGCACAAAGTTCAAACAAAATAACAGGTGATGTACATGAGATACAAGGGATGTCAGCATTAAATTGTGGGGCACAGAAAACCAGAGGGGAATAAGAATTATTGAGTTGGGAACGCAAAATCAGTATGATGGCAGCATAAACAGGTGGTGCGCACAAAATATGAGTTTAGTGTACAGAAAAGTTAGGTATGATTTCAAAAGAAAAGAACATTGCTGGCTGGTTGAAACAACTGTCAGTCACTTCCTGATGAAAGTTTGATGACAGTTACAGGAGTGCAGACTCGTAAAGTTAATTCATTTATTTTTAATGTGTAGAAACACATTTTGTAAATGACTCGTAGTTATCAGAGTCACTACAGGAGAGTACTACTTTCAACTTTGATTTCAGCTCTAATGCTGCCATTCTACTGTAGATTAACAGAAGTACAGCTATAAAAATAATTTCTTTTTTATATTGTATGCAAGAACACCACAGAATTGTGTGCATTATTATTCCAGTTCCACCACGAAACAATAACATTAATGTGGATATATTTGTCGGTATTCATTCCTGTATCATGTGAGGGTGGGGAGCATTAACAAGCTTTGTACTAAATGCTATCAGATATACACTTCTTAACCATGTTCACCTATACTGGATTATTTAAAGTCAATAAGGGTGTCTTTGAAAGGAGTCCAACTGTCAAGTATTTTACCAAATACCAACATATTTATGTGAATGTGCATGCACCTTAATAATAATGCTGCCTGACAAAACAGCGATGTGATTCTGGTCTCACTTATTGACAGATTTACTTATTCAGTGATCTCACATACAAATACCATTTCTGTGTTTGTAAAATGTTGCATAAAATAATCTCATTTTAGTCTCTAAAGCATCATAACATTTGAATAACAAGTCTTAACACTTGTCTGTGCATAATCTTGTTAGGCATTGGGAAGTTCTTAGCAGGCAGACAATTGTCTGTATTAAAGTTTGATTATTTGACGATAGGTTTGACAAACATGTAAATGCTCTCATCATTAGTGGTTTATAAGTGAGATTACTGAATAAGTAAATCTGTCAAAGAAGTAGGACTGGATGTATTCCAGAACTGTGGATCCCAGCTGAATATTTTTGTAATGAGCGGACATGGGGTGAGTAGACTTTATTATGAGAGTGCAGTCAGAGCACAGATTTCCCTCAGAGAAAATTCTTGAAAAATAAACTATATTTTAAACATATACATATATATACATGCATACATACATA
>JANRMT010049829.1:8192205-8212132 GCA_026402145.1 Polypterus bichir lapradei
GCCCTTGATGTCACTTGTAACCCATGGCTTGTTGTTAGCATAGCAGCGTACTGTTCTTACTGGAACTACAATGTCCATACAGAAGTTGATGTAATCAGTTGTGCATTCAACAGCCTCTTCAATGTTCTCACTATGTGACCCAAGCAATATATCCCAGTCTGTAGTTCCAAAGCAGTCTCTCAGAGCCTGCTCTGCCTCAGGGGACCACTTCCTGAATGAGCGTGTGGTTGTAGGTAGCGCCCTCACTCTTGGTTTGTATTGAGGCTGTAGCAGAACCAGGTTATGATCTGCTTTCCCAAGCGCAGGCAGCGGGGTGGCGCTGTATGCGTCTTTAACATTTGCATACAGTAGGTCGATAGTCCTGTTTCCCCGGGTGTTACAGTCCACATACTGGGAGAAGGCAGGTAATGTTTTGTCCAGCGTTACATGGTTAAAGTCTCCAGCGATTAGCACAAGTGCCTCAGGGTGCTGCGTTTGTAACTTAGCAACTGCGGAATGGATGATGTCACTCGCTATCTCCGCGTTCGCTTGAGGGGGGATGTAAACAATGACAACAATCACGTGTCCAAACTCTCTGGGCAAGTAATACGGACGCAGACTTACGGCCAACAATTCGATGTTCCTGCAGCAATTGGAGATTTTAACGTTTACATGTCCTGAGTTGCACCACTTTGTATTGACATAGAGAGCGAGTCCTCCTCCTTTCTTCTTCCCGCAGGTACTTGCGTCTCTGTCCGCTCTAACTGTGCTAAACCCGGGTAGCTCCACGTTAGCATCTGGGATGGTAGTTGTTAGCCACGTTTCACTAAAACACAGCAAGCTGCATTCTCTGTAGGTTCTGACAGTTTTCACCAGCACAGCCAGTTCGTCAATCTTATTTGGTAGTGAGTTCACATTTCCTAGGATCACAGAAGGCACTGACGGTTTATAACGCCATTTTCTCTCAAGTTGTCTCGATTTAATCTTATCTTTTATCTTTGCGCCGGCTCGGCTGCCCCGATATCGTCTTCTTACCTCGTCAGGTAAATAAGCAACCACACCGGCATGTGCATTTCTTCTCAGTGCTTTAAGCTGACTACTTGAATAGGTGATTCTCGGAGTGTAAAAATCCATGTCAAGTAGTAAAAATAGTAAAAAGTGTCCAGGGAGCAATTCCACATAAAAGAAAGTGGTAGAAGTGATCAGTGAAATAGATAAAAATAGAGATAAAAAGGTAAAAAGATAAAGTCATATACGGAGCTGCTGGAAAAGGCTGCCACTCGGATGCGGCGCCGGAAATGATCCCTATCTCTTGGTAGTACGTGTTTAATTATTCTATCCATCTATTATTCCAGTATTTATAAAGCCACGTCAGGGATGTGGATCTAAAAAAGAAAGGATAACCACACAGGAACAGTAGCACTGCTTTGACGCCAGGTGCTGCTAGCCTGCAAAACTGAGCTGAGAACTTGCGTATGACTGGGTATGAGCTACCGTGGAAATGTGCATGGCTTTACGCCAAGTTTAGGTTTTATACATTTCGATTTGAATGTGGAGACATTCTTACACAACATTTTTGTGCGTACGCACCGTTTATACATGAGGCCTCTGGTCACTGTTCAGGGAGTGGATGTAGATGTGGTCCACTCATACAAGTACATAGGGGTCTACATCAATAACAGGCTAAACTGGTCTTTAGGAACTATATAAGAAAGGGCAGAGCAGACTCTTCTTTCTTAGGAGACAGTGTTCATTTAATATATTGGTAGTGACATTCTTCACCTCTTCTACAACTCTGTAATGGATTGTGCGGTGTGCTGGGTCAGTAATATCACTTCAAGAGAAAACCACTGAATCAACAAGCTAATTAAAAGGGCAAGCTCAGTTATGGGATGCACTTTGGACCCCCTGGAGGTAACAAAGGAGGAGAGAATGAAAACAAAATGGAGTGCTAATATGAACCATGCTGCACATCCTCTCTCAGACACATATAATCATTCAGCAGAAGTATGTCAGGAAACTGACTGGGAATCCTTTATGTCAACAGTAATACGCCTATATAGTGTCTCATTGGGACTGGAACTTCCATGTCAGAGGTTTTTTTCCTTTTTAAGCATTCTGGTGTGTGTTCAGACTATAGTGTGTGTGTATATTAATTTATTTACTATTGAATGAGCTTATTAAACCAGCCACAAGAGATGCATAAACCAGTGTGTTTTTTGTGCTGGTCTCAAGCCTGGATAAAGGAGGAGGGTTATGTCAGGAAGGGCATCCAGTGTAAAATTTTGCCAGATCAGTATGCGGACAACAATGTACATTTCCATACAGGATCACTCGAGGCCTAGGTTAACAACAACTGCCACCAATACTGTTAGCCAACAGGGTGCTGGTGGAAATTGGGCTACTGTTGGCCGAAGAAGGCAAAGAAAAGGCTGCAGATGTCTCCAGAGGCAGGAGGTGTGGAGGAAGGTAAAGAGAGTGGAACTGAGGGTAGGAACTTAGAATGTGGGCAGTATGATTGGTAAGGGGGGGAGAGTTAGCTGATGTAATGAAATGAAGGAAGTTTGATATATTGTGTGTGCAAGAGACTAAATGGAAGGGGAGTAAGGCCAGATGGATCGTAGGTGGGTTCAAATTGTTCTATCATAGTGTGGATGGGAGGAGAAATTGGGTAGGTGTTATCCTGAAGAGTTACCAGATAGCTGGGCAACTACAGCAGAAGTAGTAAGAGTGACAGCAAGAAGGGTGCTTGGCGTGACATCTGGACAGAGGAAGGAGGAAAAGGAAACCAGGTGGTGGAATGAGGAAGTACAGGAAAGTATACAGAGGAAGAGGATGGCGAAGAAAAAGTGGGATAGTCAGAGAGATGCAGAAAGTAGACAAGAGTACAAAGAGATAAGGTGTAAGGTGAAGAGAGAGGTGGTGAAGGCTAAAGAAAAGGTGTATGATGAGTTGTATGACAGGTTGGACACTAAGGAGGGAGAAAAGGACCTGTATTGATTGGCCAGACAAAGGGACCGAGCTGGGAAAGATGTGCAGCAGGTTAGGGTGATAAAGGATAAAGATGGAAATGTACTCACAAGCGAGGAGAGTGTGTTGAGCAGATGGAAACAGTACTTTGAGAGGCTGATGAATGAAGAAAATGAGAGAGAGAAGAGGTTGGATGATGTGGCAATAGTGAATCAAGAAGTGCAACGGATTAGCAAGGAGGAAATAAGGACAGCAATGAAGAGAATGAAGAACTGAAAGGCCATTGGTCCAGATGACATACCTGTGGAAACATGGAGGTGTTTAGGAAAGATGGCAGTGGAGCTTTTAACCAGATTGTTTAAACTGAGAGGATGCCTGAGGAGTGGAGAAGTGTACTGGTACCGATGTTTAAGAATAAGGGGAATGTGCAGAGCTGTAGTAACTACAGGGGAATAAAATTGATGAGCCACAGCATGAAGTTATGGGAAAGAGTAACGGAAGCTAGGTTAAGAAGGGAGGTGATGATTAATGAGCAACACTATGGTTTCATGCTAAGAAAGAACACAACTGATGTGATGTTTGTTCTGAGGGTGTTGTGAGAGGAGTATAGAGAAGGCCAGAAGGAGTTGCATTGGAGAAAGCATATGACAGGGTGCCTCAAGAGGAGTTGTGGTATTGTATGAGGAAGTTGGGAGTGGCAGAGAAGTACGTAAGAGTTGTACAGGATATGTACGAGGGAAGTGTGACAGTGGTGAGGACTGCAGTAGGAGTGATGGATGCATTTAAGGTGGAAGTGGGATTGCATCAGAGATCGGCTCTGAGCACTTTCTTATTTGCAATGGTGATGGGCAGGTTAACAGACGAGATTAGACAGGAATCCCCGTGGACTATGATGTTTGCTGATGACATTGTGATCTGTAGCGAGAGTAGGGAACAAGTTGAGGGGACCCTGGAGAGGTGGAGAGGAATGAAGGTCAGTAGGAATAAGACAGAATACATGTCTGTGAATGAGAGGGAGGTCAGTGGAATGGGGAGGATGCAGGGAGTAGAGCTGGCAAAGGTGGATGAGTTTAAATACTTGGGATCAACAGTTCAGAGTAATGGGGATTGTGGAAGAGAGGTGAAAAGGAGAGTGCAGGCAGGGTGCAATGGGTGGAGAAGAGTGTCAGGAGTAATTTGTGAAAGACAGGTATCAGCAAGAGTGAAAGGGAAGATCTACAGGACGGTAGTGAGACCGGCTGTGTTATATGGGTTGGAGATGGTGGCACTGACCAGAAAGCAGGAGACAGAGCTGGAGGTGGCAGAGTTAAAGATGTTAAGATTTGCATTGGGTGTGACGAGGATGGACAGGATTAGAAATGAGGACATTAGAGGATCAGCTCAGGTTGGACAATTGGGAGACAAAGTCAGAGAGGCGAGATTGCGTTGGTTTGGACATGTGCAGAGGAGCGATGCTGGGTGTATTGGGAAAAGGATGTTAAAGATAGAGGTGCCAGGCAAGAGGAAATGAGGAAGGCCTAAGAGAAGGTTTATGGATGTGGTGAGAGAGGACATGCAGGTGATGGGTGTAACAGAACAAGATGATGAGGACAGGAAGATATGGAAAAAGATTATCCACTGTGGCGACCCCTAGTGGGAGCAGCCGAAAGACAAAGAAGAAGATTGAATGAGCGTATTATTTAAAAAGTAAAATTTCCCTCGAGGGACAACTAATGTTCTATTTATCACCCTGCTTGTTATTGTTACAGATTGATTACAATAAAGTGCCTTAAATTTGTAAATGATATGCAATTAATTTCAGTGTATTTAATAAAGCCCACATCATGGATACGTATCTAAAAAAGAAAGGGAAACCACACAGAAAAAATAGCACTGCTTTGATGCTGGGTGCCACCCGTTTACAATACAGAGTAGAAATATGAGTACACATAGTGTGAGGCTGCTGTGAAAATCTGCCTAGCTTTACATCAGGTTAAGTTTTTATACATCTTGACGTGAGCATTGAAAGTGGCGTATCCAACATTTTTGTGCGCATGCATTATATATACATGAGGCCCCTGGTCAACCATGCCCTTCTGCTGGTCATCCACATGACCTTTAAGATGAGAGCCAAACTGCTCATAAGGTGGCACTGGATTGGGTAGTGCCACAGCTCTTTTGCCCCAATTTCTACATTCGACAAAATGCACCTTTTTAAACCCCTGCCAGCACACTTCAATTAAGCTGCAAAAAAGGCAGTTTTTTAAAATTTTGTCGTCTTTTTCCTTCTTGGTGCTTTTAAACTAGCGACAGCAAGTGACTGACTCTAAAGGAGATGAAAAGGCGACGGCTGATACAACTCCCAGAGGACCCTTGAAGGAGAGATGCATATAATGCTGTCCAAAACCCTCCAAAGGCACATTGTCCGTTTGCCGCAGATACTGCCCTACACACAAGGACACAGGATGTTGCCAGAACACCCCTTTTAAGTCAGTGAGTCATTTTTATCGCATGTACCTTTGACATGTGCCATCTACCTAAAGATTGTTGCTGAACACATACACCCCTTCATGGCGATGGTATTCCCTGATGGCAGTGGTCTCATTTAACAGGATAATGCTCCTTGACACACTGCAAAATTGTTCAAGAATGGTTTGGGAAGCATAACAAAGAGTTTAAGGTGTTGACTTGGCCTTCAAATTCTTGAGATCTCAATCTGATCAAGCATCTAAGGGATGCGCTGGAAAAACAAGTCCAATCCATGGAGGTTCTCTTCTCATAACCTACAGGACTTAAATATCTGTTGTTAACATCTTGGTGCCAGATACCACAGGACACCTTCAGAGGTCTTGTAGAGTCTGTGCTTTGATGTCTCTGAGCTATTTTGGTGGCACAAGTGGAACTTACACAATATTAGGCAGGTGGTTTTAAAGTTTGGGCTGATTGGAGTGTACATAATTTAGATTACTGCCCTTTTTATGTATAAGGATTACTCCGTATAATTAGATGAAAGATCAATATCTCCTTTGTCACACATATGTGAGTAGGAGGCAGCTAAAGGGTCTGAGTAATTGTAATACCACCACCAACTGGGGGGGTGGCGGAGTGTGCTGACTGTCTTTCTCAGTTACTGTACATGCAGACTGTTCCTAAGAAATCCCACCAGGTTCCAGCACCCTTGACAACACCACTTCCGGGTCTGGCTCCAGAGATGATGTCACTTCCGGGACAGGGCCTAGAGATAATGTCACTTCTGGTCCCTACAACATCACTTCCGGGTCCGGCCCTAGAGATGATGTCACTTCCTGACTGGGCCTTTAAAGCCACCATCTTTCTTGTCTTAAGTCAGTTCTGTTTTGGACTCAGTCTTGTGAACATCTCTGTTCAGTCACTTCAATTTTAGCAGCCAGGATACTTTTGATCACACCTTGATCAAACACTGCATGATTTATTTTTGGTACTTTAGAAAAGAGCAGTATTAACAAGTGTAGAAGAGAAATTAAAAAATGTATGCATAGTTTTATTTTTAGGAGTGTTTTGGGATGTATTTACCAGATTTTAAAGCTAAAACTTTTTAATTTTTTTAATTACTTCATCAAAGAGTCAGTTAACACATTTTTGCTTATTAAATACTTTTGTAAAAATGAGTCAAATTCAAACACAACAGCAATAATGGAATTCAATTATGTGTGTTAGTAGACTACAACAAATACATGATTTGTAACAGTACTCCACAAAATGGAGGTGGTGACCAAATAGCTTTCACAGGGAAAATTCAGATTGCCCAGTTATCAAGTCACATTCAAGTTACGATTAAATTGCTGTTTTTAGTTGTTGGTCTGCAGCTTTCCTGATAAGTTATAAGGCACATAAAATTTTGAATTGTTATGATTAGTAGATGCAGCCATGAGGTTTTTTTTAATGTAATGTAAATACTGAGGACATTTTCTCACTCTCTGCTTACAGAGTGATGTTTACATAATTCTTTCTTCTTACATTAATTTCTAGATTAAAAATCAAAAATAATTCTTTTTAACAGTTAACTTCTTTCAAGCAGCAGGCAAAATAAGCATGTGCAGAGGCAGTGAAGCTTGCATGCATGTGCCTCTCCTGCCATTTGATTAATTTACAAAGGCAGAATTTGAGGAATTGTGCTCTACCTGCTCCTTTGCAAGTTCTTTCCACCCTCAGGTTTTTAGCAACAGGAGCTTTTCAATGTGAACTGGCTGACTGATCAGGTATTTCTCAGTCATCACTGAGTGGCACCATACCAGCTGCATAGGATGTCATTACCGCTATGTCATCGAGATATATAAGATTATCTCACACTGTGGTTGAACATGCAAACATCAAAGCACAATTCGCAGCAACGTCCAGGTTTCCAAATGCAATTGGAACAGACGACACCACGCACATTGCTTTAAAGGCACCATCAGAGAATGAATTTACTTATGCAGATAGAAAGCATTTTCACTTTATTAATGTGCAAATTAACAGTGATGCAAAAATGCATCTCATTAATATTGTGGTGAGATGGCCTGTTGGACGAGTAGAAGAGAAAAATATACCAGACGAAATGCCAAGATGAATTTGAAACAGCAAACTAATCAGTAAGTAAAGTCTTACAGTATGTTTCTCTATTTTACATTAGACAAGTTTGCAAATAAGAAAAAAAAAATCCAGAGGACTCTGTTCAAAATATCTCAGTACATTTCCTTGAAAACTAAGTGTGCCAAATTTCAACAAAATCATTTCTCTGGAAGCTGAGTTGATTCATGTGAGCAGAAGTACAGACAGACAGACAAGTTTTGCTCATTACTATAATGTGCCTTTATCTTGAAACTATGAAAAGGACATGAGCATATTTATTAGTAATCTTCAATCAAAGTGTTTGAACACAATTTTGCACAAAAATGCATTTGGGATAGGTACAATATAATTGAAGTTTTGGCAAACTATTTGTTACATAATTAAATGACACAATAGACTAGTTGTTCAAAATAAATAATATAGTGACAATTCTTAAAAAAAATCACTAAAAGAAGTCTTAAATAGTGTGCAAGATCAAATTTTTGTACTTACATTTACTTACTTAACATTCACGTTATTGCTATCAACAAAGAATAACTTTAATGATAAGCAATTTTAACATTTCCTAATCTATATTAGAAACTGACACTTTAGTTAGAGGCTTGATGAAATATAATAAATGGTACAGCTTAGAAGCACATCATTATGAAATTTTACTTTTATGTCTTAATTTTGTTTTGGTGAAATAGATGTGATAAAATTTTGTTTGCCACCAGAAACTTAATTTATTTTCAGGATGAAACCAAGCGTTTTATTAGTGGGAAAGCCAAAATAATTGTAATCATCCATGTTTGGTAGAGAATTATATAAATGTAAGGACTTCCCTTTATTGTAGACTTTATTGCCTTATTCTGCATTACTTTTTCTGTATTATCTACCTTGCCTGCTAACTTACAGTAATTATAAGGCTGCATACACGTATTGTATTTCAATGCCAACAATTAAACATTTGTCAGTTTATTAACAAGTGTCTTCATGTGGAAATGCTGAAGGTGAAACTACAGATTCAAGGTGCAGGAGAAAGTGATCAGCCCATTGGTTCAAATCCAGCTTTTGGAGTGAGATACCTTTTCATCTGCATTTCTGAATTAATAACACTGTTAACCCACTTGAGATATCTTTGAATATTTTAAAAAGAGATTTTACTGAGATTTAAAGAACTACCCTGGATGTGTTTGATTACTTCATGGAGAATGTCAGCCACTGTATCAGCATTGATACAGTGGTTTCCAGTGTTTATTGAACATGTACAGGCACATACAGGACTCTTTGAATAATAAAAGACAATAAAATATCAGCAGCAATATTACTTTGGAGACTCAAAGGGCATTAATGTAGGAGTCCTCACTTCAACAGCTTTTCAGCTAGTTGAATACCTGCTTTATTTTCATAAAGTGTTCACAGTGCTTCTTCCTTTTTGGTAGTAATAGTGCTGTCACACATTACCACCTGACTAAGTAAAGAAGTCTCATTGGGATACTACACATTGTGAAAGATATTATAAGAATTAAAACTTGTTGTCTGTTGGACAGATTTACATTATACTACATTTACATTTACTCAGTTAGCAAATGCTTTTGTCCACAGCAACTAAACACCAGTCTGTGAACTATACATAATACAAGAAATATAAAATAGAAGATTGTGCACTTTCAGTTCTGAATTTCACACAAAATGAGAAAAAGTGCATGCAAACAGTTTTTGTAATAGTCTAAAGATAAAGTTTACTCATTTATTGATAATTGTGCTGGTAGAAGCAAAAGCAAACAACTACACATTCAACATGTACTGTACTTCACTCAGTAATGTGGCCAAGTGTCCATTTTAGCAGTCCTGAAAGAATATTGCAAAAATGTGATTTTAATATAGAGGATTTCTTTTGTGTCAAATGAGTTTCTCATTCTGAGAATGGCAGTAACCTTTTCTGTTGTTTATCTGTTGAATATGTGATAAACTGTTGATTTTGGCCAATTTTGTTTTCATTTAAGGCATTGATCACTTTAAGGGTTTTGACTCATTTTCATGTTTGGCAAAAAATAAAAGAAATCTTATCAATTTGATTCCATCTGTACAAAAAACACTTGTTCTATTATTCTATATACAGTACAATATATTACTTGAAAATAAAAAGTATGATCCTCTCATGTTTATTTCTACATCTTATTTCCTGCTCAGGATTAAGCAAGATACAGAGAAAGCATGTTTTTTTTGAGGTAGGAGTAACTGCCTGCTTAATCGCAGAAATTGCTTGATTCTTAATAAGGCATATAGATTAGAATACAGTTAAATTATTTATTACACAGATATGCCATTACAAGACCTTTTAAGCATTTCTATTTTAGAGAATATGGATATTAAGTTTTCTTCTAAAACATTTTTGTCTTAGTGGCAATGCAATAACCTAGCTTATAGTTCTCAGATAGCATGCTGAGTTTATTCTGTGACTGCTATATTGCCTTTTCTGGAGGGTCACAACCTTGCTGTGGTCGAGAAGCTTGTGTGTGCCAAAGATCCCAAGAGTGATGCCATCTGGAGTTTTTTTGCTCCTTGCTTTGTATTTTCTACTTTGTGAGAATAAAAAAAGTTACATTTTTGCAATAATAAAGTGCCTTCAGGAAATATTCAGACCCCTTCACCTTTGTCACATTTTGTTATGATGTAGCCTTATGGTAAAATCATTTAAATTAATTGTTTCCCCTCATGAAGCAACACTCAATGCCCAGAATGATGAAGTGAAAACAAGATTTTTGGTATTTTTGCAAATTTCTCAAAAATAAAAAACCTGAAATATCCCATTGACACAAAAACTCAGACCCTTTGCTTTTAACACTTGAAATTTGGCTTACTAGTTTTTCAGCACTGAAGGTTCCCAAGAGCACAGCGATCTCCATAACTCCTAAAGGGAATATTGTAACAATTGCTCTAAACTCAATGCGAGATATGCTATATTGTTTAAAAACATTAAACATAATATTCCAGATAGTCTGGGCACCTCCAATTTACATCACAATCTGTCCACAGAGGATGGTATTTGCCATAAATGCTACACCAAGCTTGAAAATCTGAATAAAATAGTTCCTTGATTGCAGCTCAGCATATAACCATAAAAGCTAACCACCAGACTTCCCAATGTAGGACTTAGCAGCACCCCTGCAATTGGATTTTAACACCTTAACCAACAAAAATATTAAACAACAAAGTTTGATGTATGCAGTTGCAAAACTGCTTTCCAAATTATAATGATATGTACAGTATATTGTATATATTGCAATGAATAAACAGCATACAAGTACTATAGCATAAAAGAAGTGCACAATAACTGGGTAACAAGAACATCTATGAAGTATTTCAGACTTCATCTTGCTATGAAGCTTTTATTTATTAAGAGGTGTTTAATGCAGTATAAAATACTAACTTCTTTTGAAATCAAAATGGCATTGATCTTGTGTATGAATTTCTTTATCTTGTTCAATAAACAGTTTCATTCTTTGAAAATAGAAAAGAACCGACTCAAAAAAGACAAAAAATAAAATTTTGCAGTTTTTATGGGAATATTAATTTTTGTCCTATTAATGTTTGCATTTGTTACAGTTTTGTTGTACACGGTGGAGATACAAGGACAAAGAAAGGTGACTCCTTAAGTTCTAAGCAAATAAATTCATTTACTACATCATTTCTTCTAAGTTACTAAAAAGACCATATGCCAAAAGTGAGGTAAAGTGGTGTCATAAATGGAATTATCAGTACTTCCTTAATGGCAGTAAATTCAAAACGACAGAATTTCAGTCACTAAATGAAAAATATGCCAGTATGCTTTCTTTGCAGAAAGAGGGAACCAAATTCTGTTTAGACTTAAAATACTGGCTTGGACCATAACCATTAACATGAGAAAGTATCTCTAATCTATGGTGGTAGGCCATTGTCCTGGAAAATAGATGTGACAGTCTACCAAGAATGGATGCAGGAAAAAGAAGCAAACAAAGAAAGAAATACAAAATTTCACTCGATCACTGTAGCAGGAAACTTACTAAGCATTTAATATTTTTGGAATATAAAGAATTTTGTTTGGTTAACACTTACCTCTTCTGAAGTCAAAATTTCAATCAACTCGTGCAATTCTTTCTTCATCCCAGTGACTGCATCTGTTATTTCATTCTTTAACAATTTCTTCTGTGCAGTAAAAGATATGGTTGCATAAAAAATGTGCTTCTACAGTACCACAAGCAGAAAGAGTCTGCCTTCCTATTAAGCTGTGCATTTACATCAGTTCCATTGTGTGAGATGGAGACAACAGAAGACACCAATAATTCTACTGTTGTTCAAAACGGCATCACGTTCTACACCTGAATCAGAAACTGCTGGAATGGGAAACCGTTGTCATCAAATGTGCCATCATGTGGCTGAAATACTGTCTACCTGGAAGGCAGTTTACTCTTGTCACCGACCACACCCTCCCCCTTACAATGGATGGTGACACATAAGAAGATTAATCCTTGAGTGACATGCTGGTATCTCAAGTTTATCGATTCAAGGAAGTTAATTGCCAGTGTTTAGTTCTCTCCAATGTGAATGCTCTTTCTCATGTTCACTACCTCTCATCCAGGGAAGATCTTCCTTCTTGGAGTGAGGTAAGGAGGTCTTCCGTGTCACACCACAAGCCTGGACGGTGTCTCATGGATAATGGCTTGGTTTGTCTCAGGGGATGGAAAATAGTGATACACAATTATTAACATGGTTTCTGTGTCCTCTAGAATAGAAGAGAAGCAGCCAGAAGATCAATGACCTCGCATCTGACACAATTGCTGCAACCCCAGCCCCTTATGGTCACCCAGTTATTTAAATCGCTTCTTAGCCAGAAGTCAGTGTTCTTTGTTGGAGATGCTTTAAAAAGGGACGGAGCTGTAACACAGTGGTTCTCAACCTGTGGGGCGGGCCCCCTAGGGGGGCGTGAAGTAACAAAAAAGGGGGCGCGAAGATGTGAAAAAAAGAAAACAAGAATCAAAAATATGAAAAAAACATTTGTTGAAACCAAAACAAATTAACTTAAACTACATTCTGATACTAGAACAATAAATATAGAGTTAGATAAATGTCAATAAAAGTTAAGTAGGTATAATAAAATATGCATCTGCATTTCAAAAAAATGTTAGGGGTGGCGCGATTAAAACTGTTATGAAAACTCGGGTCACAAATATTTAAAGGTTGAGAAACGCTGATCTAACAGTAAAGTATGATTTTGGCAACTCAGGAGAATCAAGAACGAAGAACATCATCATTATTAATGTCTTGCTTTCATTTTTGATTTAGGACATTAAACAGGGTGTGCCACCTATTTTTCCCTGTGTTTTTACACAGCAGATAAGTCATATAATGAGAAGACTTCTAAAGCGTTTCTTACTTAACGTGTCTTTAATAATAAAGAACACTTACTCGTTTTGAAATCAGAATGTCATTCAGGTTGTTTAGTCCTTTAGTGATTGCAGAGACTTCATTCATTACATTGCGCTGTGTGGGAATGGAAAAGGTGAGATGAAAAACACTATAAAATGTAACTTTACAGTATAAGAAATTAAAACAAGCTGCCTTCCTAATAATGTGTGCATTTATATCAGCTCAGAAGTGCATTCTAGAGACATCAGAAAACACAAAGACATCTTTTCAAAACAGAAAATTAATGCATTTTTCCTTTTGGACTATTAGAAAAATGCATATAGTAAAATGAGGTTAACTTTATGTTATGAATTGAATTATCAATCAGCTTGTACCAGGGAACAAAATCAAATAAATCTATAACTATTATTATGCTTATATTGCAAAAACCTGTGCAGAACCCACATGAGTAAGCAATAGAGAAAGGGGTTTGGAGCATACACTGATACAGCTCGTTGCCACACGAGGGGTGGTACGATGTAAACGTTTAATACAGTAAGGATAAATCGGTGTAAATGCTCACCTGTTTTAATGAAGTTACTTTTTTAAGAAAATGAAAATAAATAAATAAATAACTTTCCAAAAGCAGCCCATAATTGTGGGCATGGTCTTTTACTTTTGATGTGTTATTCATTTATTTATGTATTCATTAACTATAGTTATTTGCACTAACTTCCAAAAATAACCTTATTAAAAATGCAAACAATGAGCATAAAATACAAACATTTCAGAAGATTATTCATGTACCAAGAACACCAATATTGGAAATTCTGTTACTATAAAGCTTGCTTTCCAGTAAATAATACAGAACAGTTACTTCTTTTGAATTCAAACTGTTACTGAGTTTTTGTATTTATTTCTTTATTCCATCGACTGTCCAATTTCAAATCCCCCGCCTTCTAGAATCCACTATATTAGTATTTTTTAAAACAGCTTTAATTTGAACAATCAAAACATATATAAATAAACAAAGAAGCACACATCACAAACTTAACTATAACTGTTTGATTTGTTTCCTTTATAAATGAAGCCGAATGTAGCGGTAATAATAATAATAATAATAATAATAATAATAATAATAATGTTCCATGGTATGAATGTGCTGTTACTCTTTATTACTTAATATAGTTAACAGTATTGCTTATGACAAGTGATGTAACAAACAACAAAAACAACAATTTTAGAACCACTACTATTACTACTACTAATAAAATATACTACTACTACTATTACTACTAATAATAATAAATACTACTACTACTGCTACTACTACCACTACTACTTATAATAATAAATACTACTATTGCTACTACTACTATCTTTTTACTAATATTAAAAAGGCAAGTTTACAAGGAGATATTATAGTCATGGGGGTCATTAATTATCCGAATATTAACTGGGATAACCTTGCAAATGGAGGAGCACAAGAGCAGGAGTTTTTAGAAGTAATCAGCGACTGTTTTATAACACAGCATGTTAAAGCACCAACATGGGGTGAAGCCTGTCTGGATTTAGTATTCTGTAATAATCAGGATAGAATTGAGGGTGTAGAGGTGATTGAACCACTAGGGTCAAGTGACCATAATATAATACAGTTCTCAGTACTTTGTAAGAGTACAGATGCAAAGACTAAAATTAGTAAGTTTAACTTTGGTACGGCAAATTTTAAGCAGATGTGGCAAAGTCTCAGTAGGATAGACTGGGATAAGCTTTTAAGTGTGGAGACAGTAGAGGAGCAGTGGAACAGGTTTAAAAATGTTTTACATGTAAGTAATGCAGGACAGATGCATACCTAGATTAGTAATTAATAGGAAATTTAAAGAAAAAACTTCACAGTGTGTTAATAAAGAGTTAAAAAAGAAGCTGCAAGGGAAAAAGCAGCTGTATAAGACATATTAGACTAATAACTTCAAAGTGAATTGTAGGGCGCATGAGAACATGAGGGCAAACATTCAGAAGGATATTAGGGAGGCTAAATGACAGTTGGAGCAGACTATAGCAGATAAGGCGAAAGATGACCCTAAGAGATTCTTTCAGTGTTTTAATAGTAAAAGAACAGTCAAGGAGGAGGTGAAGTGCAGTAGGAATCATAAAAGTGGAATTAAAAGTTACAAACAGTGAAATATTTCTTTCTGAGGTCTTCAAAAGTGAGCAAGTGGATAACCTCCCAGCGGTAACCGGGACCACTAAGGAGGTACTGAAGGATTTGGAAATTGTAGAGAGAGAAGTGCTGCTCAGATTAAATAGGGTGAAATCAAACAAATCACCAGGACCAGATAATATTTACCCTCGAGTTCTTAAGGAGTTTAGTGAATAGATAAATAAACCCTTGATGCAACCAAATCGTTTCTAGAATCGAAATACATAATCCTTAAAATGAGAAAGTATCCTTAAACTATGATGGTAGCCCATTGTCCTTGAATACAGATGTAACAGTCTACTTAAAATTGATGCATGAAGGAGAAGCACAACAAGAAATAAAGATAACATTCCACTGTCTAACTGTAAGTAGAAAAATAATTACGGGTTTAGTATTCTTTTGCTATAAAGATTTTTAATTGCACTTGTTCCATCTGAAATCAAAGTGACACCCAGCTTCTCAAATTCTGTCTTTATCCCAGAGACTACATCTGTTATATCATTTAGAAATGATTTTTCCAGTAATGGAAAAGATATGGTAACACGAAAAAAAAGAAATTGATTCTGCCATACGTCAACAAAAAAAAAAAAAAAAAAATACTCTGCCTTCCTATTAAATCTGTGCATTTATGTCACATCAGTACTTTGACTGTTGTTGAAAATATCATCCTGTTTTCATTCACCACACCCCCTTACAATGGATGGAGACACATAAGGAGAACAATCTTTGTGTGATGGAATGGATTCTGCACCTCAAGGTATATTGCTTCAAATTGATTCATTGCAAGGGTTTAGTTCAATGTTGATATTCTTTATTGTGTTTATGACCTCTTGGCCAGGGCCAGTCCTTTCTCTTAGAATGAGCTGGGGAGTTCTGCCATGTCACACCACGAGCCTGGGAGTGACTCATGGGTAATTCAGATTGTTTTGGCGTTAAAGAAAAGAGTGATGCACATGGTTTCTGTTCCCACTAGAATGGAAGAGAAACAGCTGGAAGATGAATGCCCAAACCTTGTGTAATCACCGCACGCCCCACCACTTCTGGTCAACTGGGTACCTAAATTGATCCTCAACTGGCAGCTAGTAGAGGACAGAGCTCCAACTCTAAAGTACCATTTTAGCAACTCAGGAGCATCAAGAATGATGAATGTCATCATTATTACTATCTTATTTTCATTGTTGATTCAGGACATTAAAAAGAGTGTCCCAGCTGTTTGTATGTTTCTGCACAGCAGATAAGTCATATAATGAGAATACCTCTGTAGCATTACCTACTTAACATGTTTTTAATAATAAAGAACACTTACTCTTCCTGAAATCTGAATGCCATTCAGCTTGTTTAGTTCTTCAGTAATTGCAGAGACTTCATTCCTTACATTGTGCTTTGATGGAATGGAAAAGGTAAAATGAAAAAAATTATAAAATATAATTTTAAAGTATAAGAAGTAAATACAAGCTGCCTTCCTATTAATGTGTGCATTTAGATAATTTCAGAAGGGCGTTCTGGAGACTTCAAAAAACACAAAGACTTATTTTGCTGTTCACAACAGAAAATTATTTCATTTTTTTTCTCCTGGGCTAACTGAAAACTGCATATGCCAAAAATGAGGTTCAGTTTAGGGTATGAATTGAACAATAAATCAGCTTCTATCGGGGACAGCTTTAAATAGATCAATATCTATTACTGAGTAATTATTTATTTACATGCATAGTGAATATGTTGTGAAGAAGTGTGTTAGTATCTATACTAATAAAAGGCAAAGCCCTCACTGACTCACTCACTCACTCACTCACTCACTCACTGACTCACTCATCACTAATTCTCCAACTTCCCGTGTAGGTAGAAGGCTGAAATTTGGCAGGCTCATTCCTTACAGCTTCCTTACAAAAGGTGGGCAGGTTTCATTTCGAAAATTCTACGCGTAATGGTCATAACTGGAAGCTATATTTCTCCATATACTGTAATGGAGTTGAGCTCGAAAGCCGTGGGGGGCGGAGTTTCGTGTGACATCATCACGCCTCCCATGTAATCACGTGAACTGACTGTCAATGCAGTACGTAGAAAACCAGGAAGAGTTCCAAAAAGCGCTGAAGAAAACATGCATTATATAATTGAGAAGGCAGCGAAACAATAAGAAGCGAGCGAGTGACATATACATTATTTTTTTTTTTTTACCGTGTCCTGTTCGGCTGTGAAGCAATCAGAACTGATGTCTGAATGCTGGCGACTAGCCTTACAGTTTTTCTCTCAGGTGGAGCGTTACAGCTTCTGCTGACGCCACGCCTGATACCAAAACTTTATTAGAAATATTTTCAGATGCTTTTAAGATTCGAACCGGACACGGAGACAAAAATGAAAGAAAAAGAAGAGAGAAAAGGAGGAGATGGAGGTAAAGGGGGAAGGGGGGATTTTCGTATAGATTAAACAATAAATGAACCAGAATCCGCTTCTAGACCTGCAGAAAAAGAGGGGGAAAAAAAAAACCACAAGACAAAAACATTGATGCATCAGCTACATGAAGATATATCAAAGTAAAAATGTTTGCTAACAATAACACAGTAATTATTACTAAGGCATTTAGGGCCAACCACAGCCTTAGGTCATGTGCTGAAGATGTCCAAGTCATACCTATGAAAGCACCATGTGAGCACCTGTGTGCGTACGCACGCTTGTATGTGTAAGGTTTCTCTATAGGAGCGTCCAATAGTGAGTGTGAAGGGCGACAGACCTGCCCCCAAAAACGTGTGGAAGATGGAGGGAGTTCCAAGCCCAGAAATCCAGTGGTCACCCCAGAGCGCGGAGACCCCAGGGAGACCGTCACCAGAGAAGCCCCAACCCCCCCTCGAGAGGCGCAGAGGATCACCCCGGGGGGCCACAACCAGCAGCCTGCAGAGTCCCGGGAGACATCAACGGCTAGCCCCCAGGCCCGCCCGTAATTGAGTGACATATACAACCATATTCATGAGTGCTGCTACTTCGGAAACAAAGCTCGGTGTAAATCTAAAGTTTAAATTAAGTTCATAGACAGGCTGCCGCTGGCGTTTGTCATGCCCACGGGTAATGCGGGATACAAGTTTAATAAGAGGACGCAGGATATAAACGAGAGTTTTGATTGCTTTGTAACTAAGTTAAAATTGTAGGTGAAGGGCTGTACTTATGCAAATTCCGACAGATTGTGTTTATGGGGGATTGACAGTTAAGGTGGGTGGGGGAGTCACGTCATCATCTCCCCTCCCATTCACCTCATTTCGCTCTGAGCTGAGCTCCGCAGCTAACGCAGTCTTACAGAAGTGACTTTGTGATGCTGCTACCAAATACTGCCAGAAAAATCCACAAGTTAATACACATGATGTCTGCAGAGTATCTCCAAACATAAAATCCTCCAGGCACTACTTACAAAAGTTTACATTGACAATCGTGTTACGTTATTTTTAAAATGTTTCCTTTTCTTAGCACAAGCACAGCTGAGAAGCTTCGATGCATGTGCTCCATAACGTGTTAAAAAATCACGCATTTAATCACACTTTCAATTCCAAACAAAGGGGAACTTCTGTCAATGCATGATTTCCTGGTACACCGATTACATTGATCAGCGCTTCCCGATTCATTTTACCCTTGCACCCCCTTGGTTTGAGAAGAAGTATGAAAAGATATGAGGTTAACACAGAAAAACAGATCACCAATTGAAGCTTTATGAATAATCAATTCGCCATCAATAATTGTTTTGGTCAAGCCATACTCAGTGTAATCCTCCTTCCATTTTATAAATTTTCCGCCACTAGCAGAAATGAACGGTAAAAAAGTAAGAGCGGAGCGAGGGTGACTTATTCAGGCAGGCAGGCGACAGCTCAATAGCTCGAATTTGGATATAAGTAGGTTCTATTTAGTCCCCAGAAATATCTTTGGTAGGAATGGAAGTTGAATTTAGTGTTTTTTAAATTTCTATGGTAAAGAAAAAGTTATGCAATGATGACTAAATTTAACTATATAAAGGCAAAACTTGTATATATAAAGTCATTCCCGAATATATAAAGTCAAAACTTGATTATATAAAGTCACTGTCGGAATAAATAAAGTCAAAACTTGTTTCTGAATATATAAAGTCAAAACTTGAATATATAAAGTCATTCCCAGATATATAAAGTCAAAACCTGAGTATATAAAGACGGCGTTGGAATATTTCGGAATATATAATGCAAGCGCTGGAATATATAAAGTCAAAACTTCAATATATAAAGCCAGCGTCGGAATATATAAAGTAAGCGCTGGAATATATAAAGTCAAAACTTCAATATACAAAGTCAGCGCTGGAATATCCATCCATTTCCCAACCCGTTGAATCCGACCACAGGGTCACGGGGGTCTGCTGGAGCCAATCCCAGCCAACACTGGGCGCAAGGCAGGAACCAATCCTGGGCAGGGCAAATGCATCATTTTCAAAACATTAACCGAACAGTGTTTTTTTAAATTTATTTTTCTGAATACGTTTTTGTTAACTTACTTTAGTTCAGAGTCGTTTCAATCAATATATTTTGACTGTGACTTTATATATTCAGGAATGAGTTTATATACTCCGACGCTGACTTTATATATTCAGGTTCTGACTTTATATATTCCAGCGGTGACTTTATGTATTCAAGTTTTGACTTTATATATTCCCACAGTGACTTTATATATTAAAGTTTTGACTTTATATATTCTGACGCCGACTTTATATATTCAGAAAATCAATGTATTTGCCTGTTTCGCACCCCATAGTATATGTGTGTGTGTGTATATGTACACATGTATGTATATATATATGTATATATATATATATATATATATATATATATATAT
>JANRMT010049829.1:8246438-8269984 GCA_026402145.1 Polypterus bichir lapradei
ATTGTACAGTATATCTATATGTTCATAACAGGTGTTTCTATTTTGTTTCTTTTTATGTTGCTTTATATAGGCATTTAAGAGTTTAGAGAGGTGAGATATAAAAAAATAAATGTTGCAATGCTTACCAGCACTGCAAGGCCTTTAGAGGACATCTGATAGCAGATTACAAGTCAATAGGATAATGAAGATGAAGGAAACAAGCAGCTGGTATTTATGAGTTTACTGCTCTACTGCAACAATGTCAACCATTTAATTTATTTATCTCATATAAAAAATAAACTTTCTTGTCAATTTGCAGAATCTTTTATCAAACTTCCAAGAAATAGTACTAACTCAGTAATTACATGATGTTTGTATCATATCATTGCCAAATGATCTTTCCAAAACATAAATGATTTGTCACCAACAAAATTCTGCTCAGGTATGTAGACTTTAGTGATTCCCTTTATCAGTGCGCAAAGTAACAGTTCATTTTCAAAAGGTATTTCTAACTACTGTGAGAAGTAACAGGTAACAAAATGCAAATAACTGAGACGTAAGCCCAAACATTTTTCAGTCATGATCTGCTGTTCATGGGACATTACAAATGATTTTGTTGACTACTACATCTAGCCTTATCCTTCTGAATTATATACACCAAGTGCAAAGAAAGCCAGAGGCTCATCATAACATCAGTACTTATGAACAGTCTGAGTTTGCTTTTCTTTTAGTGTGTGCCGCTCAGTATCAGGCCAGGGTGCAAGTAAACACAAACGTCCCTAACTAACTCCACCCTCCAACAAGCCAGTACATACATGAAATAACAGAAAAATGTATATGTAATATACTAAACTTGATAATTATGCTGGTAGTTATTTATAAAAATCAAAGATGCTGGTTTACCTTACAACTTGAATCAGTGTGTGTTTAGACATCTAGGCCAGCAGTTTAAATTTTGAATAGCTATGGACCGGGCAGCGCATTTGTGAAATTTCAGTGAACATTCAAAAGTGGTGTCAGACTTTACTGTTTGAGCAAAGTCGTCACCTTCTCATGCTTCAACATCTCGATTACTGGAATCCACTGTATAATGCAATCACTGTCCATTTCTAAAGAACTGTCATTAACACTACAAATGGCTTTTTTCTTCATGAGCTTCATGTTCTCATAGCCCATATTCCTTTTGTTGTGCAGCCACGAACACCATGTTAAGATGTGCTGTTTACTAAAGCAAACTGCAGGGACAGGCATTTAATTTACATTTCTGATTTGATTTTTTTCAACTACCTGCTTAAGTTAATCAATTCTTTTGATGCATTTGTTTCATCTGATTAATTTGCTACAGGTAAAATTCCATTATAACGAATATCTTTACAACAAAATTTTCATTACAAGAAAGTATTTTTATGGTCCAGACAGCTTCCCCATATGACACGAGTCTATAGAAATCTCGTTACTACGAAATACATTCAGCAGATACTTTCATTACAATCAAGTGCACAAAAGACCTTAAAATGCCTGAATAAATCATCCACAGAGCAGTTAGTTCTGTGGTCAAGGCTCAGTTGTGCATAACGATCCCCAAACAGAAACATTTTAATTTTTTTTAATTCTTCGAACTTTCCTCGTACTGTTTTTGTTTTCGGTGGTTTTCAGTGATACCTTTTGCTTATTGCTCGTCAACATTTGAAAAACATCCATTGGAATTTAACTCATTGTCACACTCCTATAGAAATGGCAGACACAAAAAAATGCTGACAGTTCATATTAGAAAAAAACTGACGTTCGATCAATCAATCAATCAACATTTATTTATATAGCACATTTTCATACAAAAAAAATGTAGCTCAAAGTGCTTTACAAAATGAATAGAAAAATAAAAGACACAATAAAAAATAAACATAAGTCAACATTAATTAACATAGGATAAGTAAGGTCCGATGGCCAGGGTGGACAGAAAAAACAAAAAAAAAACAAAACTCCAAAAGCTGGTCACGTTGCCAGTGAATTCAGAATTTCGCCATCAACACTATCAAATTTCTTCAAAGACGGAGCAAACAAAGAAGAAAAATCTCAGGTTGCAAACGTATGTAAACTGCTGCATTTGAAGATGCTGTAGACAGCATGCCGAAGAGCGTCCTGAAGTGTGATCTCTGCGTCTGTACGGGGCAACAGCAGGCTCACAGCTATGCTGTGTCTCTCCGCCAAAGTAAACAGAAAATATCTTGATGAATGATACAAGGTTAGGAGCACTACATTGTAAATGCAGATACAGGATTACTTGGTCATTGACCTGGCCATGACCCAGCCTGACTGCTGTGTCTGTGTATAGCAGAGTCGCAGAGCACACAACAATAAATAACTGTGCCGTTCCTGTTTTAAGCTGAATAAAGCTGGTTTTGCTAAAGTACTGAGACTGTTTTGGGGTGCAAAATAGGGACTTATAGCGCGACTCTGATCTTTTATGATTTGCTTCTGTGGCGCTTCACTGCAACACTGTGAGCCTGCTGTTGCCCTGCCCCAGAAACGGACAAACAATCTTCCACAGACACTGCAATCGCGCTTCGGGACGCACTTCAGCGTGATGTTCCTGTTGGGTGGGGGGATCCCAAAAGTATTCAGAAACCTCACAATATGAAGAAGAAGAAAAGGATGATACGGCTTCTGATTGATAACTGTGCTGCACACAACATGCTTCCACATTTAGATATGTTCGCGTTGAATTCCTCCAACCCAATTGCACAGCAGTCCCTGGGAGTTCGTTGTAATGGAATTTTACCTGTATTTGGCATATAATGGAAGCCAGGTTTGGGGGGTGTTACAAATATGTAATTTAATAATTTGTACATTATTTTGATATACAGTATATGTTTGTATGTATATAAATAACATTGCTTATTAATTTATTTATAATTGATTATATATAATTAATTATATTTTACATTATAATACATATGCCACTATCCTGTTTTTTAAAGAATCACAAGGGGATGAGAATTGTGCAACTCATAATGATTTAATGACTTAGTTAATGAGTCATTCACAAATCAAATGAATGAGGATTGTTTAACTGTTTCTAGGGTAGAGACTCATTCTCAAATCACATCAGTCAATCATGAGTCAGGTGGTTCTTGTGCAAGCGTTTTAAATATCTATCAGCGAAACAAAAGATGCTGACGACATTACGCAGGAAAGACATGCATGAGCTCCACTGAATACTCACAAATCAGTTCATATGATTCACTGAAAAGAGTCATTCAAAAAGAACTAATTGTTCATGAATCTCCTATCACTAGTTTATGAGTGAACTTGAGGAAGGCAGTGTGCGAGCAACTAGTGGTGGAGGAGCTATCTCAGGAATAACAGTAAGGAGGTTAAAGATGACATGATCGGCCAGCATTGAGGCAGGATTATATCTCTGAAAAATATAGAAGATATTTTTTTCCATCCAAGTTAATAAATTTTGCATCCCCTGTATCCCAATGAGTCAGCCCAGGTTAACCTGTGCTGAATTCCGGCCATAGTAATACACTTAATTATTATTCCAATGAAAAGGGGTACTGTGGGACTGGTAGCAACATTTTAATTCCACAATTCGCAAAACATATCACTTTTTGATAATGAAGATCTTTCTTTAAGATAATAGGATTAAATAAATAATTAAATAAAAAAAATAAAGAAATAAATAATAAATGGAAGACCTGCATTTTGTGCATGGCACTGAGCAATAAGCATGAAATACTGTATATAAATATGAACAGATTGGTCATGTAAACACTTATAAAGTATCTCTTACTTATTGTGTTTGTAAAAATACAAAACACTTACCATTTTTGAATTCAGAATCTTATTCAGCTTGTCCAGTTCCTTTCTTATTGCAGAGACTTCATTGTTAATATCACACAGAAACCATATCTGTATAGAAATGGAAAAGGTCAGATGAAAAACATTTAAAAATGTAATTTTACAGTATAAGAATCAAAAACAAGGTACCTTCCTAATAATGTATGCATTTATACCAATTTCATAGTGTGTGGTGGAGATACCAGAACACACAAAGATGTCTTCTGTTGCTCAAAACAGAATATTAATTTATTTTTCTTTTTTGGCTTTTAGAAAAATCCATACGTCAAAAATATATAATTAATGTATAATTACTTTCTGAGTTATTATTGTGTTTGTTTTGTGCTCAAAAAAATTAAAGGAACACTTTTTAATCTGAGTATAGTATCAAGTCAATGACACTTCTGGGCTATTGATCTGGTGAGTTAAGGAGCAGAGGGGGTTGTGAATCAGTTTCAGCTGCTTTGGTATTAATGATATTAACAACAGGTACATTAGACGGGCAACAACCCAGCAACATGGGATGCACAAACCAGTGTGTTTCTTCATGCCAGTCCCAAGCCAGGATAAATGGGGAGGGTTACGTCAGGAAGGGCATCCGGTGTAAAATTTTGCCAAATCAATATGCGGACAACAATACAAATTTCCATACCGGATCGGTCGAGCCCCGGGTTAATAACCAAAGAAGAAGAAGGAGAAGAAGAGGGGGAGACCTGTCCGGAGGCAGGAAGAGAGGAGGAAGTAAAAGAGAGTGGAACTGAGGGTAGGAACTTTGAATGTTGGCAGTATGACTGGTAAGGGGAGAGAGTTAGCAGATATGATGGAGAGAAGGAAGGTTGATATATTGTGCATGCAAGAGACTAAATGGAAGGGGAGTAAGGCCAGGTGGATCAGAGGTGGATTCAATTTGTTCTATCATGGTATGGATGGGAGGAGAAATGGAATAAGGGTTATTCTGAAGGAACAGTATGTCAAGAGTGTCTCGGAGGTGAAAAGAGTTTCAGGCAAATTAATGATTATGAAGCTGGAAATTGGAGGTGTGATGATGAATGTTGTTAGTGCATATGCACCGCAAGTTGGGTGTGTGATGAATGAAAAGGAAAATTTTTGGAGTGAGTTGGATGAAGTGATGAACAGTGTACCCAAGGGAGAGAAAGTGGTGATTGGAGCGGATTTCAATGGACATGTTGGGGAAGGGAACAAAGGAGACGAGGAGGTGATGGGTAGTGAGAAAGAAAAAATATTATTAACTGTAATGATTATAAGTAGTTAAATACCAAGGACTGCATTATGTATTAATCATGCTATAAAAAAGCTATATGATTAGTTCTTCACTTATGTAGAACAAGAATTAAGCTTGTGTACAGAATTATGAGAGTGGCTTACATTCTTTTATGAGAAACTGCTGACCTCTTGATACTAACAGAACATCTTATGATATTATAAATCAGTTGTGACCGTTTCTGAATTCTTGCTTAAAACTATAAGAAACATGTCACTTATGGATTAATAAATAAGGATTTATTAATCTAACCAAACAAATGTAATCTAATGTACTGAACTATAAGAAACTGCTTTAAACTGGTCTTGTGTGTGTGTGCTGATAAGGGTGTATTTCTTAGGAATACGAGTGCTCTGATAACTCTTTATTTTGGTAAGAAACTCTGTGCACTGCTGCATGTAATAAATCAGGATGTAACCGTAACTTATAACAAATCTATGTATGACCTCAAAATGAACTGCCATGTTTTTTCTCTTTGGCTAATGAACAAACTAGGTATATAGAGGGAGGCCCCACGTTAGGCTGCAGGCTGCCTGATCTGAGCAGTCAGTGACAATGAGCTTGTGGTGCGGCTGTCAATCTCTATGACTCACCAAGAATAAAGAAATTGCTTTTTACTTTAAATTGGTGTTTGTCTCCCATTAGTTTTCCGACTTCAGTGTCCACAGTAGGTATGGTGTCAAGGAAAGGAATGAAGAAGGTCAGAGGATAATGGATTTTGCCAAAAGGATGGACATGGCTGTGGTGAATACATATTTTAAGAAGAGGGAGGAACACAGGGTGGCGTACAGGAGTGGAGGAAGATGCACACAGGTAGATTACATCCTATGCAGAAGAGTCAATCTGAAGTGAGAATGAAGACTGCAAAGTAGTGGCAGGGGAAAGTGTAGTTAAGCAGCATAGGATAGTGATCTGTAAGA
The DNA here is from genome assembly GCA_026402145.1 of Polypterus bichir lapradei. NCBI lineage: Eukaryota > Metazoa > Chordata > Cladistia > Polypteriformes > Polypteridae > Polypterus > Polypterus bichir. The sequence goes on from JANRMT010049829.1 coordinate 8,252,463, forward strand.
TGATGTTGGAGATCAAGAAGAGGAAGAGAGTGAGGGCAGAGCCAAGGATCAAATGGTGGAAGTTGAAAAAAGAAGACTGCAAGGTTGAGTTTAGGGAGGAGATGAGGCAGGCACTGGGTGGTAGTGAAGAGTTGCCAGAGAGTTAGGAAACTACAGCAGATGTAGTAAGGGTGACAGCAAGAAGGGTGCTTGGCGTGACATCTGGACAGAGGAAGGAGAAAAAGGAAACCTGGTGGTGTAATAGGGAAGTACAGGAGAGTATACACAGGTAGAGGATGGCAAAGATGAAGTGGGATCATCAGAGAGATGCAGAAAGTAGACAAGAGTACAAGGAGATAAGGCACAAGGTGAAGAGAGAGGTGGCGAAGGCTAAAGAAAAAGCGTATGATGAGTTGTATGAGATGTTGGACACTAAGAAGGGAGAAAAGGACCGACTGGCTAGACAGAGGGACTGAGCTGGGAAAGATGTGCAACAGGTTAGGGTAATAAAGGATAAAGATGGAAACGTACTCGCAAGCGAGGAGAGGGTGTTGAGCAGATGGAAAGAGAACTTTGAGAGGCTTATGAATGAAGAGAACGAGAGAGAGAAGAGGTTGGTTGATGTAGAGATAGTGAATCAGGAAGTGCAACGGATTAGCAAGGAGGAAGTAAGGACAGCTATGAAGAGGATGAAGAATGGAAAAGCCGTTGGTCTAGATGACATACCTGTGGATGCATGGAGGTGTTTAGGAGAGATGGCAGTGGTGTTTTTAACCAGATTGTTTAATGGAATCTTTGCAAGTGAGAGGATGCCTGAGGAGTGGAGAAGAAGTGTACTGGTGCCGATATTTAAGAATAAGGGGAATGTACAGGACTCTAGTAACTATAGGGGGATAAAATTGATGAGCCACAACTCGAGAGGAGTTGTGGTATTGTATGAGGAAGTCGGGAGTGGTAGAGAAGTATGTAAGAGTTGTACAGGATATATATACGAGGGAAGTGTGACCGTAGTGAGGTCTGCGGTAGGAGTGAGAGATGCATTCAAGGTGGAGGTGGGATTACATTAGGGATCGGCTCTGAGCCCTTTCTTATTTGCAATGGTGATGGACAGGTTGACAGACGAGATTAGACAGGAGTCCCCGTGGACTATGATGTTTGCTGATGACACTGTCATCTGCAGCGAGAGTAGGGAGAAGGTTGAGGAGACACTGGAGAGGTGGAGATATGCTCTAGAGAGGAGAGGAATGAAGGTTTGCAGGACCACCAAGACAGAATACATGTGTGTAAATGAAAGGGAGGTCACAGGAATGGTGAGGATGCAGGAAGTAGAGTTGGCGAAGGTGGATGAGTTTAAATACTTTGGATCAACAGTACAGAGTAATGGGGATTGTGGAAGACAGGTGAAAAAGAGAGTGCAGGCAGGGTGGAATGGGTGGAGAAAAGTGTCAGGAGTGATTTGTGACAAACGGATATCAGCAAGAGTGAAAGGGAAGGTATACTGGATGGTATGAGACCAGCTATGTTATATGTGTTGGAGACGGTGGCACTGACCAGAAAGCAGGAGACAGAGCTGGAGGTAGCACAGTTATTCGCATTGGGTGTGACAAGGATGGACAGGATTAGAAATGAGTACATTAGAGGGTCAGCTCAGGTTGCACGGTTGGGAGACAGTCAGAGAGGCAAGATTGTGTTGGTTTGGACATGTGCAGAGGAGAGATTCTGAGTATATTGGGAGAAGGATACTAAAGATAGAGCTGCCAGGCACGAGAAAAAGAGGAAGGCCTAAGAGAAGGTTTATGGATGTGGTGAGAGTGGACATGAAGGTGATGGGTGTAACAGAAGAAAATGCAGAGGACAGAAAGATATGGAAGAAGATGATCCGCTGTGGCGAACACTAATGGGAGCAACCGAAAGAAGAAGAAGACACTAGAGGGGCAACAATGAGACGACCCCCAAAACAGGAATGGTTTCAGAGGTGGAGGCCACTCACATTTTCCCCTCCTCATCTGTTTTTTCACTCGTTTTGCATTTGGCTACGGTCAGTGTCACCATCAATACGTGCCATTGCCAGAAGGTTTGCTGTGTCTCCCAGCACAGTCTCAAGGGCATGGAGGAGATTCTGGGAGACAAGTAGTTACTCTAGGAGAGCTGGACAGGGCTGTAGAAGGTTCTTAACCCATTAGCAGAACTAACCGGTATCTGCTCCTTTGGGCAAGGAGGAACAGAAGGAGCACTGCCATATCCTACAAAATGACCTCCAGCAGGCAGGCCACTGGTGTGAATGTCTCTGACCAAGCAATCATAAACAGACTTCATGAGGGTGGTCTGAGCGGCCAACATCCTCTACTGGGCCCTTTGCTCACTGCCCGGCACCATGGAGCTCGATTGGGATTTGCCATAGAATACCAGAATTGGCAGGTCCACCACTGGTGCCCCGTGCTTTTCACAGATGAGAGCAGGTTCACCTTGAGCACATGTGACAAACATGAAAGGGTCTGGAGAAGCTGTGGAGAACCTTATGCTGCCTGTAACATCATTCAGCATGACCAGTTTGGTGGTGAGTCAGTGATGGTCTGAGGAGGCATATCCATGGAGGGAAGCACAGACCTCTACAGGCTAGACAACGGCACCTTGACTGCCATTAGGTATTGGGATGAAATCCTTGGACCCATTGTCAGACCCTATGCTTGTGCAGTGGGTCCTAGGTTCCTCCTGGTGCACAACAATGCCTTGCCTCATGTGGCAAGAGTATGTAGGCAGTTCCTGGAGGATGAAGGAATTAATACCATTGACTGGCCCCCACGCTCGCCTGACCTAAATCCAAAAGAACACCTCTGGGTGGGACATTATGTTTGGGTCCATCCGACACCACCAGGTTGCACCTCACCTGTCCAAGAGCGCAGTGATGTCCTGGTCCAAATCTGGGAGGAGATCCCCCAGGACACCATCCTTGGTCTCATTAGGAGAATGAGACGACGTTGTCAAGTATGCATACAAGCATGTGGGGGCCATACAAACTACTGAGTATGATTTGGAGTTGTTGCAATGTAATTTCGGCAAAATGGACAAGCCTGCCTGCTGCATCATTTTTTCACTTTGATTTTCGGGGTGTCTTTGAATTCAACCCTCAGTAGGTTGATAATTTTTATTTCCATCAAACAATGTGGAATCCTTTCGTTCTAAACACATTACCAGTCCATATCAGTAGAGATATCCTGCAGGATTTTTTTCCCATTGTGATCTGATGTGTTTTCAAAGTGTTCCTTGGGGGTTGGTGGCAGAATTGGCACTCCAGCCACCATAAACAAAAATTACACTGTTCCACTCCGTCTGAACTAGTGTGGTGCTGAGGTATCACCCATTTCATGGCTGCACTTGGGTCCTAATCTAGATCCTGAGTTGGTTTGTCGTGTGGTGGGTGCGGCAATGCACTGTATCAGTGCGTGCTCCTAACCTCCTCCTCCTATATATATATATATATATATATATATATATATATATATATATAATATATATATATATATATATATATACGAGGTGTGGCAGAAAAGTAATGAGACTGGCAACACTGCAAGCGATCCAGCGCTGCACTGTTGTCCTTGACAGAGCACGTGTATCAGTACCCTCCCATTGTGCGAGTTTCAACTCCTTCCGTTAACTACGTGATTTTTGTGACTGCTATTAGCGAAGTTGTGTTTTTGGTTGTGCGTCGCGCAAAATGGAACAGCGGAATTTGGAGCACCGTTGTGCCATTAAATTTTGTGTTAAGCTTGGAGAATCGGCAAGTGTGACCAAGTTTTTTATAAAGACGTCCTTGAAAGGCTCAGAAAAAGGGTCATTCGTGTGAGACCAGACATTGCAGACAAATGGATGCTCCATCATGACAACGCCCCATGTCACACTGCCCTCTCCATAACAGCATTTTTGACCTCAAAAGGCATTCCTGTGGTTCCCCAGCCCCCTTATTCACCTGACCTCAGTCCGTGTGACTTTTTCCTTTTTCCTAAACTGAAAAATGTCCTCAAAGGACGTCATTTCGGGACTTTAGAAAACATCCAAAAGAGTGTAACGGACATGCTGAAGACCATACCGGTTGAAGACTTCCAGCGCTGCTACCAACAGTGGGAACAACGTCTCCATCGGTGTGTAGCTGCCCAAGGGAACTACTTTGAAGGGGATAACATTGATGTTTGAAAAAAATAAAAACTTTGGTAAATACAAAATCAGTCTCATTACTTTTCTGCCACACCTTGTATATATGTATATATATATGTATACAGTGGTACTTTGAGATAAGAGTTTAATTCATTCTGTGACCGAGCTCGTAAGTCAAAATGCTCATATCTCAAACCAATTTTCCCCATTGAAATTAATTGAAATGAGATCAATTTGTGCCAGCCCCCAAAATACCACCACAATTTTTTGTTAAATATTTTCAACATAAGAAAAATGTATTTATAATGAACAAATATTGTATACAAACAAAATAAAACCTAATACATAAAAGAGAATCTAAAGAAATAAGCAGATGTTGGCGGAGCCGATTAGTGTATTGTAATGTTTTTTTCTTTCACTTTACTTTTGCTTAACTTAATTTTCTTTTTCAGTATTTTTTTCTTTTTTGGTACGTTTCAAGAGAAACCTGTCCAAGGAGCTTTGTTTCTTCCTCCCATTTAGAATGTTTCTGAAATGAGTTAGGCAAGTTTCTTTAAATTGCGCCGCTGCACCACCATTTGCAACTTTTTCAGGGTGTTTCTTTTCAATAAAATCTGAAACTTTTTCCCACATTGCCAACACTTCCTTTATCTCACTTGAAGAGATAACCTCTTCTGCCTCTGGCTCCTCTGTGATACCAGTCTCCTGCAGAACCTCCGTATGTTGCTGCGTCTGTAGTTCCATCAACTCCTCCGTTGTCAGTTCTTCAGAATGTGCGGCGACAAGCTCTTTGATGGCTCGTATTTCAAATTTTGGCTCGTAACTCAAGGCAAAAAATCGACCTAGTGACGGCTGGTATCTCAAAAAACTTGCACGTTGGGGCACTCGTATTTCAAGGTACCACTGTATGTATGTGTAGATTCACTTTTTAATTGTAAGCAGAAAACTTACTAAGCATTTCATATATTTTTGTCTATAAAGATTTTTTTTGTTAACACTTACACCTTCTGAAGTCAATTTCTTATTGAACTTGTCTAGTTCTTTCTTTATTGCAGAGAAGGCACCTGTTATGTCACTCAGTAACACTTTCTCCTGTATGGGAAAAAAATATGGTCACATTAACAGAATGTGACAAAGCAGTATAACAAGCATAAACAGGCTGCCTTCGAATTAATCTGTGCCTTTACGTCAGTTCCACAGTGTGAGCTGGAGACATCAGAACAAGCCAACACTTACTCTGTTGTTCAAAACGAAATTAATTTAATATCTTTTGGCTTATTAAAAAGCATATAACCAAAAATAAGGTTAAACTGATCCAACCAAATCTATGCTCTGAGTTATTAATTGTGTTTATTCACATATGGATTTTTGTAAAATTAAACAGTGAATAAGTATATTAACACAAAAAACTGTCATTTGTAAAATCCCATGCAACATGCGCATAAATAAACAGTTTGATACAAGATAAATGGAAGTACATGTTTATCTAGCTTAATTAAGTCACTTTTAGAATGCATATTCAATAAATAAATAAATAACATACATATATACAGTCATGGGAAAACAGTACACCCTTCATCAATTCGGTGGTTTTATTACTGAGGGTCTAAATCATATTGTGTTGTCATTAATAACTTGTATAACTAGAGAAATCTAATCTTAGGTGACAAAGAAAACATAACAGATTTCAATATATTGTTTTTTTTCCCAAAAATAAGCAAATATTCAGTAACAATTTGGGAAAAAGTAAAGCTGATGTCACATTACATAACTGTGGGGCATGTGATACTTGATGACTGCAGTTACTGATCTCACTGCTGAACCATGTCAATTTAAAAGACTGAAAATATCTAGGTCATGATATATATACCAACTGTGCCTTCCAGCACAGTCCTGCTTGCCCATTTTGTGCCTCCAATAACTTATTCCCTGACAAGAGCCAGTACTGTACAAATTGTTAACAGCTATGGTGAGTTCAGCCACAATACTGGCCCTTTTTTTACATACTGTAGTGGTATGTGAAACATGAGATATTAGACAAACAAGCTTTTCTTCTGTTTGTATGGTCCACAACATGAGCATTCCTTTTTTCTCATCACTCTCATGCACACTGAGCTCACCCCTACAACTAAGGACAAAATCAAACCTGTTTGAATTTGTTGGGGCAAGTTGTGAACTAGCTGGAGCAAGTTGCTGGGTATATCAAATTAAACAACTGAAAATAAACAAGTGTGCCTCTGACTTGCTAAGATTATGTAAATGAAGGCTATGACTGAAAAGCACTGGAAAATTCATGTAATGTAAGATGGCCTTAAATACACCCTTTCAACTCCCTCAATAATGAACAGAGTACTTAGCAGCCAGGTGTTACTAATCAGTTACTAGGAAGTATGACTACCTCTATATCAGAAAAACATTTGGCAGTTTTTACTTTTTATAAAGCATTTCTTTTTTGATTAAGATCTCTTTAATAATATAGAACACTTACCCCTTTGGAAATCAGAATGTCATTCAGCTTGTCAAATTCCCTCTTTATTCCTGAGGGTTCATCTCTTATATTGCTAAATAACATTTTTTCCTGTGTGGAAATAGACATGTTCAGACTCAAAAAAGATAAATCTAAAAATAACTTTATTATTTAGTTTTCCAGTAAAGGCATTATGAGAAAGTAGGACAATAAGGGTGGAGCAGATCTCATAAATTAAATTATCAGGGCACTCTTACTAGGCAAACAATCAAAATGATCTAAAACTGCATACTGAGTTATTATTGTGTTCATATATTTATGTAGATATGATATTATTAAACAATGAACATTAGTATAAAGGAGGTTTATCACTTGGGAAAACTCATGCACCACACTGATAAAGTAGCAAAACAAAGTTGTCAAATATGAAAATGTTTGGTACACAGTGGATGGATGTAAATGTTTTTTAAGGTCCTTTTTAAAGCAGTGGAATCAAGGAATACAATAAATAAAGAAATAATAAGCACTGTAAATGCAAAGGAAGGCCAACATTTTGTGTATAATTCTTAGCAATGACCATAAAATACATAAATGTAAGCAGGCTAGTCACATAAAAAACACTTTTTAAGCATTTCTTACTTAATATGTCTTTAATAATAAAGACCACTTACTCTTTCTGAATTCAGAATGTCATTCAGCTTGTTTAGTTCTTCCATGATTGCAAAGTCTTCATCTCTTATATTGTGCTGTGTGTAAATAGTAAAGACCGGATGAAAAAATCACTTTTTGAGATTGTGGTGAAGACTTTACAACACAAAACAAGAGCTTCTATTGTTCAAAACAGAATATTAATTTATTTTCCTTTTTAGGTTATTAGAAAAATTCTTATGCCAGAAATCAGGTTAACTTTCTGTCATGAACTGAATCATATATTAACTTCTACTTTTACTTAAAAGTAAAAGCTGACCATGCAGATGATGCAGACAATACACGCCTGCTTTTGCTTTTGGTATGTTATTTATTTCTTTATCTCTTCACTTTTTATGCATGTATTGATTCCTTCAATCACTTCATATTTATTCCCACTATCATTACAAAGTAAATTTACTAACACAATTTGATTTACATCAAAGTATCCATCTGTTTAAACCTTTACATGTGTACCACCTCTCTATTGCTTACTCATGAGAGTTCTGCATGGGTGTTTACCCAAGAGGAAAACTTATTGTATGCTAATATACCTACCTACACATTTGCAAACATGTCATATTCACTATGCATGTGCTGTAAATACAATTAAAAATAGTTGTAGATGCATTTAAATTTGTTCCTGGTAGAAGTTAATAGATCAACCCAGCTACAGGGGATGCACAAACCGGTGTGTTTCTTTGTGCCGGTCCCAAGCCCGGATAAATGGGGAGGGTTATGTCAGGAAGGGCATCCGGTGTAAAATTTTGCCAAATCAGATATGCGGACAACAATACCAATTTCCATACCGGATAGGTTGAGCCCCGGGTTAACAACGACTACCACCAGTACTGTTAGTCAACAGGGTGCTGGCGGAAATTGGGCTACTGTTGGCTGAAGAAGAAGAAGAAGGAGAAGAAGAGGGGGAGACATGTCTGGAGGCAGGAAGAGAGGAGGAAGGTAAAGAGAGTGGAACTGAGGGTAGGAACTTTGAATGCTGGTAGTATGACTGGTAAGGGGAGAGAGTTCGCAGATATGATGGAGAGAAGGAAGGTTGATATATTGTGGGTGCAAGAGACTGAATGGAAGGGGAGTAAGGCCAGGTGGATCGGAGGTGGATTCAAATCGTTCTATCATGGTGTGGATGGGAGGAGAAATGGAGTAGGGGTTATTCTGAAGGAACAGTATGTCAAGAGTGTTTTGGAGGTGAAAAGAGTGTCAGACAGAGTAATGATTATGAAGCTGGAAATTGGAGGTGTGATGATGAATGTTGTTAGTGCATATGCACCGCAAGTTGGGTGTGTGATGGATGAGAAAGAGGTTTTTGGAGTCAGTTGGATTAAGTGATGAACAGTGTACCCAAGGCACAGAAAGTGGTGATTGGAGAGGATTTCAATAGACATGTTGGTGAAGGGAACAGTGGAGATGAGGAGGTGATGGGTAGGTATGGTGTCAAGGAGAGAAATGAAGAAGGTCAGAGGATAGTGGATTTTGCCAAAAGGATAGACATGGCTGTGATGAATATGTATTTTAAGAAGAGGGAGGAACATAGGGTGACGTACAAGAGTGGAGGAAGATTCACACAGGTAGATTACATCCTATGCAGAAGAGTTGATCTGAACGAGATTGAAGACTGCAAAGTGGTGGCAGGGGAAAGTGTAGTTAAACAGCATAGGATGGTTATCTGTAGGATGACAATGGAGATCAAGAAGAGGAAGAGAGTGAGGGCAGAGCCAAGGATCAAATGGTGGAATTTGAAAAAGGAAGACTGCAAGGTTGAGTTTAGGGAGAATGTGAGACAGGCACTGGGTGGTAGTGAAGAATTACTAGACAGTTGGGAAACTACAGCAGATGTAGTAAGGGTGACAGCAAGAAGGGTGCTTGGCGTGACATCTGGACAGAGGAAAGAGGAAAAGGAAACCTGGTGGTGGAATGGGGAAGTACAGGAGAATATACAGAGGAAGAGGATGGCAAAGAAGAAGTGGGACCATCAGAGAGATGCAGAAAGTAGACAAGAGTACAAGGAGATAAGGTGCAAGGTGAAGAGAGTGGTGGCGAAGGCTAAAGAAAAGGAGTATGATGAGTTGTATGAGAGGTTGGACACTGAGTAGGGAGAAAAGGAACTGTACCGACTGGCTAGACAGAGGGACCGAGCTGGGAAAGATGTGCAGCAGGTTAGGGTAATAAAAGATAAAGATGGAAACGTACTCACAAGCGAAGAGAGTGTGTTGAGCAGTTGGAAAGAGTACTTTGAGAGGCTGATGAATGAAGAGAACGAGAGAGAGAAGAGGTTGGATGATGTGGAGATAGTGAATCAGGATGTGCAACAGATTACCAAGGAGGAAATAAGGACAGCTATGAAGAGGATGAAGAATGGAAAAGCCGTTGGTCCAGATGATATACCTGTGGAAGCATGGAGGTGTTTAGGAGAGATGGCAGTGGAGTTTTTAACCAGATTGTTTAATGGGATCTTGGAAAGTGAGAGGATGCCTAAAGAGTGGAGAAGACGTGTACTGGTGCTGATATTTAAGAATAAAGGGGATGTTCAGGACTGCAGTGACTACAGGGGGATAAAATTGATGAGCCACAGCATGAAGTTATGGGAAAGAGTAGTGGAAGCTAGGTTAAGAAGTGAGGTGATGATTAGTGAGCAGCAGTATGGTTTCATGCCAATAAAGAGCACCACAAATGCAATGTTTGCTCTAAGGATGTTGATGGAGAAGTATAGAGAAGGCCAGAAGGAGTTGCATTGCGTCGTTGTGGACCTGGAGAAAGCATATGACAGGGTGCCTCAGGAGAAGCTGTGGTATTGTATGAGGAAGTCGGAAGTGGCAGAGAAGTATGTAAGAGTTGTACAGGAAATGTTCGAGGGAAGTGTGACCGTGGTGAGGTCTGCGTTAGGAGTGACGGGTGCATTCATATTGGTGGTGGGATTACATCAGGGATCGGCTCTGAGCCCTTTCTTATTTGCAATGGCGATGGACAGGTTGACAGATGAGATTAGACAGGAGTCCCCGTGGACTATGATGTTTGCTGATGACATTTTGATCTGTAGCGATAGTAGGGAGCAGGTTGAGGAGACCCTGGAGAAGTGGAGATATGCTCTAGAGAGGAGAGGAATGAAGGTTTGCAGGACCACCAAGACAGAATACATGTGTGTAAATGAAAGGGAGGTCACAGGAATGGTGAGGATGCAGGAAGTAGAGTTGGCGAAGGTGGATGAGTTTAAATACTTTGGATCAACAGTACAGAGTAATGGGGATTGTGGAAGAGAGGTGAAAAAGAGAGTGCAGGCAGGGTGGAATGGGTGGAGAAGAGTGTCAGGAGTGATTTGTGACAGACGGATATCATCCATCCATCCATTATCCAACCCGCTATATCCTAACTACATGGTCACGGGGGTCTGCTGGAGCCAATCCCAGCCAGCACAGGGCACAAGGCAGGAAACAAACCCTGGGTAGGGCGCCAACCCACTGCATAGATGGACATCAGCAAGAGTGAAAGGGAAGGTCTAAAGTACGGTAGTGAGACCAGATATGGTATTTGGGCTGGAGACGGTGGCACTGACCAGAAAGCAGGAGACAGAGCTGGAGGTAGCACAGTTAAAGATGCTAAGATTTGCACTGGGTGTGACGAGGATGGATAGAATTAGAAATGAGTACATTAGAGGGTCGGCTCAAGTTGGACGGTTGGGAGACAAAGTCAGAGAGGCGAGATTGCATTGGTTTGGACATGTGCAGAGAAGAGATGCTGAGTATATTGGGAGAAGGACGCTAAGGATAGAGCTGCTAGGGAAGAGAAAAAGAGGAAGGCCTAAGAGTAGGTTTATGGATGTGGTGAGAGAGGACGTGCAGATGATGGGTGTAACAGAACAAGATGCAGAGGAGCAGCCGAAAGAAGAAGAAGAAGAAGAAGAGAAGAAGTGTTAATTATTTGATTGATTCATTAATTCATCCATTCACACTAATTAAGTAACTTAATTAAAACAGGTGATTGTATGAGCATTAAAGGCATACATTCACAAGATATTTATAAAGAGAAAACCAATAATTTCTGAATATGTCAGAACATTTGCTTTGTTGGTTAAACTCATGTAACACCTTCCTACGTAAGCAGTAGAGGGCTGCTATACTGTACATGGAAATGTTGGATATAGGATGAATGAATAAAAGTACTCACCTCTTTAAGTGAAGATACTTTGTAAACATATTTGAAATCAATTAAATAAACACTTAAATAACAATAAAAAAGCTAAAAGAGCACCAGCCTTTCTTGTGTGATATTTAACAACGAGCATAAAATAAATAAATCTTAGAAGATTAGTCAAGCAAGCGGAACACTTATTAAGCATTCCATATTTTTTATAAAGCTTTCCTGCTGTAGTTAAGGTGTTTTTCATAATATAGAACACTTACCTTTTTTGAAATCAGCATGTCATTGAGTTTACATAACTCTTTCTTTATTCCAGAGACTCTGTTTCTTGTCTTCCTCAATAACCAGTATGCCTGTGGGAAAATGGATATGGTCAGACTAAAAAAAAAATAAAAAAAGTATAATTTAGTAGTTCATAAGGGAAAATAAGCATCCTTCCTATTAATGTGTGCCTTGATATTAGTTCTGTAGTGTAGGCTGGAAGTATCAAGACAAAGAAAGACAACTCCTCATGGTCTAAGCAAAGGAATGAATTTACTATCTCATTCTATCTAGGCTTCTGAAAAGACCACATGGCAAAAATGAGGTAAACCTGGTGTTATGGGAGTAAGTTCAAAAAGACAGAATTCCTCTCACATGATGAATAATGTGCATGTAATGTATGCAATCAGCATGCTGTCTTCTCAGAATGATGGAAACATTTTTGGTTATAAATAGTTTGGTTAATTTGTTTGGTTAACACTTACCCCTTCTGAAATTGAAATGTCATTCAGATTGTACAGATCTTTTTTTATCTCATGGATTGCATCTTTTACATCACTCAGTAACCATTTCTCCTGTGTAGAAAGAGATAGGGTGGATTCAGAAAGTATTCAGGCCCCTTCACTTTTTTCACATTTTGCTATGTTGCAGTCTTGTGCTAAAATCATTTACATTCATTTTTTCCCATCAAGCAACACTCAGTACTCCAGAATGACAAAGCAAAAACAGGAATTTAGAAATTTCTGCAAATATCTCTCTATTATAAAAAAATCCTGGAGAGAAACACTAGGCTGTTAAGGTCACGGAAGACACTTAAAAGACCCGCAAGACGAAAGAAAATGGCCACGGAGCGTCTCGCAGAGACCTTAAACATGAGACATTGTGCCAAGAGATTGACCCAGAACCGTCTCGCGATGACGGAGAACATGAGATTCTTGCAAGACACGCCCTACTTAAAATCAATCTATACTAATAAAAGGCAAAGCCCTCACTGACTGACTAACTGACTGACTGACTGACTCACTGACTCACTCATCACTAATTCTCCAACTTCCCGTGTAGGTAGAAGGCTGAAATTTGGCAGGCTCATTACAGCTTACTTACAAAAGTTAAGCAGGTTTTATTTCGAAATTCTACGCGTAACGGTCATAACTGAATCCTACTTACGTACATATATACGGCCATAGCCTGCAGCTCGGTTGCCGTGTGAGGCAGAGTTGCATCCCCCATCACCACGCCTCCCACATAGTTGGCTGCCTGCCTATATTGCGTCCCCCATACCCACGCCTCCCACGTAATTGAGTGCCTGCCCATATAAGGCCGTCCATCAGCAGCAATCCAAGCTGTGAGAAAACAGTAAAAAGGAGGTGTGTCAGACGTCGTGCTACATTTTCTGATGCAGCTAGACGAAAACAACTTCGTGACGCTGCTGCCAAATACTTGCAGAAAAATCCACAAGTTAATACAGATGCTGTCGCTAAATACTCACGGGCAATTCCACAAGTTCATAGACACGCTGCCGCTAAATATTCACAGGCAGATCAAAAAGTTAATACCGGGAATGCCTGTTAAACATCTTAGATTCACGAGTAGCGATTTGGGTGGTGAGATGTCTATCGAGGTGATCACTGTAATATTTATATGTCATTGAAATGCATTATTATCAGGCATGGTTTAGGCACCTATGTCATCAGGAAGGCACCAGAAAAGGGGATCTCAAGGTTACTATTATGGAAGTTAATTTAGAGCACGGATGCCGTGAATGTAAGAGCTGTAATAAATAAAGTTCCCCTGCATACTTTAAAAGAAAGCCTCACCATCATTTCATTTTTCACAATTTGTGAAAACAAGACATGGTGTCAGAATAAAGGACAGTCATGCATTTTGTTCGAGTTCAATCACCATGAATTGAATGGGATTCTCTTAACCTGCCGGGAGAATGGAAAAAGTTCCGATAGTACGTGGAGCTAATGTTTTCTGGCCCGCTAAAAGGCAGAGACAAGAGTGAGAAATGCAGCTACCTGCTCCTGTGGACTGGGGAAAAAGGATGAGACATTTTTAACACATGGACTCTCACCCAGGAGGAAGCCAAGGTACTGAAAACTTATTATGACCATTTTGAGGCGTTTGTCATGCCTAAGACAAATACGATATTCGCGAGATACAAGTTTAATGAGAAGATGCAGGGTATAAATGAGACTTTTGATCACTTTGTAACGGAGTTAAAAACGGAGTACCGATTTGGGTAGTGATCACTTCGATGAATGAAACCTGTTATCTTTACAACGGTTGACAAACACAGAATGTAACTTGAACACAACACATCCTCCAAATACGAACCTGATTGAAAGAAATAATGATAATCAAATCCTTGATGACAACAACACTCACAACAGTCACACAACAATTACATTGACAATCATGCTACGTTATTTTTAAAATGTTCCCTTTTCTTTTTCATAACTTCTTTAACACACTACGTCTCCGCTGCGAAGCACAGGTATTTTGCTAGTATCAAATAAGACAACGGGCAGCAAAACATTCAGTCATGTGACGGATTTGAGCCACTCAGATCCAGGGTCTCAGCGCATATAAAGCGCATAAGGACAATACGTTATAAATGAAATGTTGACGACTAAGCGAAGAAGAAAGCAGTGCGGAGAAAAGAGACTCCAAAGCATTGGAGAGAAAAAAGAGCAAAAAAGAGAAAATAATCTAGGTGCAAGTTCAGAAAATAAGGAAAGTAATTATCAGCCCGTAACAAGTGGAATTTAAACAAAGCATGTCCAATCGGGCTCAGAACTAAAAGACAAAGTAAAAGAAAAAGTACAACTTCATAAAGACTTTCACAAAAATTGGCGCTATACACATGTAGAGCTGGTTAGAGATTATGAAAGCAGTGGAATTCGAAAGGCTAAAAAAAAAAAAAGTTGACGCAATACACATGTGGAGAAAGGTACAGAATATGAAAGTAAGAAAATTATAAAGTATAAAAAAAGAAAGTAAAGATCACAGTAGCACAAAAAAAAGGAAATTATTACTCGAAAAAGGGAAAATAATCACCATAGACTAGGTGTCACTGAAAAAAAAGTAGGACAAAGCAAGGTCAGAAATAAAAAACAGTAGAAAACAAAGTAAAACGTCATAAAGAGGTTAAAAAACAAGGAGGCCAAACACATGTAGAGCAGGTTAGAGATAATGAAAACTGGAATTCAAAAGACACATGCAGAAACACATACAGAGCAAGATACAGAATATGAAAGCAGAAAAAAAAAGACAGTGTCAAAAAAAAGAAAGCAAACAACGCATTAGCGCAAAGAAAGAGAAATAATGAAAAGGTGAATAGAGATTGAATATATGGACACAGGTGATATATCAGAAGTATATAAATATTGTTAGGCTTTGAAGTTTAAGTCAGAGAATTTCAAAAATGTGGTTTACCTCACATGCATCTATTGGTTACTTTGCAAAAAAAATTATTAACTGCTGATGATGCAGATCGCTTTGTCTGTGCTAAAATTCCAAACAGACAAACCTCTCCTGAATTATGGTACAAAGTAATTAAACACATGTCTCACTGACCTCATTTAAAAGATTCAGAATATTGGGACACAAAAGATTCCTAATATTGTTTTTACAGAAGTTCTGAAATAAAAGTGAAACTAATGAAATAGCAACAATTCAAAGAAAAAAAAATCTTTAAAGTGTGTATCCGGAAAACCAAACATGGGGGTTGGAGAGCGAAGTGAGCAGGGGGCAAAGCCCCCTAGTAGTAAAAATGAAAATATCACATTGACAAAAGTATTCAGACCCTTTATTCAGTACTTCACTGAAGCCCTTTCTTTTTACACTCTGGAGTCTTCTTGGGTCTAACCTTACTTTGGGAATGTTATGCCATTCTTTCCTTTAGATCCTATGAAGATCTGTCATGGTCAATGGAGAATATTGGTGGGTAGCTATATTCAGGTCTATTCAGAGATGTTTGATTGGGTTCAAGTTCAGACTCTGGCCAAGCAACTCATGAATATTCATGGAGTTGTTCCTGACACTCCTGTGTTATCTATGCTTGATGCTTAAGGTCGTTATCCTGTTGTAAGGTCAACCTTGGATCCAAGCTGAGGTCTAGAGTTCTCTGGGGAAGGTTCTCTTTAAGAATATCTCTGTACTTTGCTCCATTCAGTTTTCTTTCAACCCTGTCTAGTCTCTCAGTTCCTGACGCTGAGAAACAACCCTATATCATGATGTTGCCACCGCCATGCTCTACTGTTGGAATAGTATGGAATATAGGGGGAGTAGTGCCTGGTTTCCTCCTGACATACTATAACATTAATCTTGGTTCATCAGACAGGGCATTTTCTTTCTCTCAGTCTGAGAGTTCTTTAGGTGCCTTTTCTGTAAACTCCAAGAAGCCTTACATGTGTCTTTTACTGAGGAGAGACTTCTCACTGGGCACTTCGTGGTCAGATCAGTTGAGAGTTCAGCTAATGGTTGTCCTTCTGGATGTTTACCCATTTCCCACACAAGTTGTCTGGAGCTCAGGTGGAGTGACCATCAGTTTCTTGTACCATGGCCCTTCTCTCATGATCACTTAGTTTGGCTGGGTAGCCAGCTCTAGTTACAGTCAGGGTGGTTTGAAACCTCTTCCATTTAAGAATTCTAAAGGCAGCTGTCCTCTTTGAAACCTTCAAAGCTTTAAGAAATTTTTGTAGCCTTCTTCAGATCATACATGTTCACACTTGTCTCAAAGCTCTGCAGACAATTTGCTTGATCTCATGGCTTGGTTTTGCTGTGATACACATTGTTAACTGTGGGACCTTCTATAGACAGGTGTTTGTGTCTTTCCTAATCATGACCATTCAATTGAATTGACTACAGGTAGATCCTAAACAATGTGTAGAAAATTTTAATGATGGTCAATAGAATAGGATACTCATGAGACAAATTTCAATTGTTATAGCAAAGGTAGGGGAAAATTAATTTAAGTGATTTTGCATACTGCAGTGGGCTGGTGCCCTGCCCGGGGTTTGTTTCCTGCCTTGCGCCCTGTGTTGGCTGGGATTGGCTCCAGCAGACCCCCCGTGACCCTGTGTTGGGATGTAGCGGGTTGGATAATGGATGGATGGGTGGATTTTGCATAAAGCTGCAACACAGTAAAATGTGAAAAAAGTTAAAGGGTCTGAATACTTTCTGAAAAAAAATATTCTGCACTATAAGCAAAAATAGACTGCTTCCTTAATCTAGGCCTTTATGTCAGTTGCATAGTGTGAGCTGGAGATATCAGAACACACTAATACTTTTAATGTTGATCAAAATAGAAAATTAATTTAATAACATTTTGGGTTATTAAAAATGCATAGCCAAAAAGTGAAGTTAACTTGCTTTGACCAAAACTGTTTACTCAGTTATTATTTTATTTGTATTAAACATTCATGCAACACCCTCATAAAAACAACAGTAAATGTTGGATACAGGTTGAATGGATAGATGTAAAAGTTCCTCTGTTTCAATTAAGTCAATTTTGGAATATATTTGGAATAAATAAATAACACCCCAAAAACTAAGAGAGCTGAGAGAGGACCAACATTTTGTAACTACTTGAGGATAAAATGCATAAATGTAAGATAATTAGTCATGTAAGTCTGTAAAGCTTTGTGTTTTTTACATACCTTTGATAGTACAGAACACTTACCCCTTTTGAAGTCCAGGTCTCATTAAGCTTGTCTAATTTTTCCTTTATCATTGAGACTCTGTCTCTTGTCTTGTTGAAAAGCCCGTTTTTCTGTGTGAAAATGGATTTGGTCGTATTCAAAAATGATTATAT
>JANRMT010049829.1:8270084-8286245 GCA_026402145.1 Polypterus bichir lapradei
AGATGTCCAGTCTAGTATGGTGTGCTAGAGAGTTCGCTGGAGAAAGCACACTTTTAATCAAATTAATTTTGAGTCCAGATATCCTTTGAAATTTTGCTAATGCATTAAGGACTAACAGCAAAGATATTAGTGAGTCTGATATATAAAGTACCATATCATCTGCACATAGTGAAATTTTCTTTTTGAGTCATCTGATAATCCCGTTTATCCCTGATGTATTTTGAAAATGAATCGCCAATGGATAAATGGATACTGTAAAAAACAGTGATGTTACTAATCAGTTACCAGGACGTGTGACTATCTGGGTAACAGAAAAAAAAAGTTGGCCATTTTTTCATTTAATATAAAGCTTTTGTTTTGTGGTTAAGTTGTCTTTAATGATACAAATACAATCAGAATGTCATTCAGCATGTAAAATTCCTGGATTATTCCAGAGGCTCCATCTCTCATATTGCTCAATAACAATTTTTCCTAGATGGGAACAGACATGTTGAGACTCAAAAAAGATAAATTATTTTTTATTTTATATGTAATAATCAAAAACAAGCCTCCTTTCTACTAATCTATAACTTTTCATTGGTTTTTGTAATGTAGGCATTATTGAATCAGCAGTGCACTCTTACTATGCTAAGCAATCAAAAAGGTCCAAAACTGTATACAGTTATTATTGTGTTCATGTATTTATGGAGATATATAAGATTAAACAATATGAACTTATATATAGGAAGTTTGACACTTGGATCAGCTCATGCAAAACCCTTTAAATTAACAAAACAAGGTTGCCAACTGTGTAATGTTTTGATACACGAAGGATGGATGTAAATGTTCACAAGTTTAATGAAGATAATTTTTTATAATAATGGAATTAAACAATCATACATATAAAACAATAATTAGCACTACAAAAGGAAATGAAGACCAATGTTTTGCGAGAAATGAGAATGAAATACACATATATAAATGTCAGCAGATTAGTCATGTAAAGAGGACACTTCTAAAGCACTTCTTTCTTAATGTGTCTTTATTAATACAGAATACTTACCCTTTCGGAAATCAGCAAGTCATTTAGATTGTCCAGTTTGTCCATTATTGCATTAACTTCGTATCTTACATTGATCTGTATGGTAATAGAAAAGGTGAGATGAAAAATTTTACAAACATTTTTCAGCATAAGAAGCAAATACAAACCATCTTTCTTTTAATGTGTGCATTTACAGTGTTGTGAAAAAGTATGTGCACCCTATGGAAATGGTTGACTCTTTCAAAATATTTGAGTTGGCAAACAGTAGATCTTCATTCAAACTCTGCCTGCAGATAAATGTGATATACTTGAATAAAAACACATGGAAAAATTGCCTTTTCAATAATTTATTTAACAAAAATCTAAATAGATTGAATGGTGTGCTGGGGAAAGATAAGTCTACCTTTGCCCCCTTTACTGGAAATTAATTCATGCAGATGTTTTGCATAACTTCCCAACAGTCTATGGCATTGACTCAGTGAAATGTATGTCCACCCTTCCATGCAAAATTCATTCAGCTGCAAGATGTATGTTAGTTTTCTTTCATGTACCACTCTTTCAAATTCCCCACAACATTTCAATGGCTTTGACCAAACCAGTCCATAATCTACCATTTTTTCTTTAGAGTAATTCCTTGGTAGATTTTGTAGTGTGCTTCAGAATATTACATGAAAAGTCCATTTCTGGTTCAGCTTCACCGTTATGACAGATGGCCTCACACTCTCCTCAAGCACACTTTGATATGATGAAGAAATCATAGTTAACTCAAAGAATGCAAGCTGCCCGGGTCCTGAGACAGCATAATGACCACAAGGCACAACATGTCCAGCCCCATACTTCACAGTTGGTTTGAGGTTCTTTTCCTGAAATGCTGCCTTCAGTTTGTGCCAAACATGTCTACTGCCACTGTGGCCAAACAGCTCTAGATGTGATTCATTTGTCTTGAGCACATTATAACAGAAGGCCTGGTATTTGCCTAGATGTATGATGGCAAACTGAAGTCTTGCTCTAAGGTTCTTTTAAGATAGCAAATGCCCTTTCCTGGAACACCTCACATGCAGGTCAAATGTATGTAATCTCTTTTTGATTGTAGATGCATGCTCTTTGACACAGACTATTCCAAGAGTTACCTGCAGATCGCACAGTGACATTTTGGGGTTATTGGAGACTTCTTTTAGTATCAAACAGTCATCTGTTGGGATGAAATTGCTAGACTGGCCAGTCCTGGAGAAATTAGCAGTTATTTAAAATCTACTGCAGTTGTAGATGATTTCCCTTACAGTGGAATGATTGATTACAATTAATTTGGTGATTTTTTAAAACCCCTTGCCAGGCTCATTGGAATCCACATTTATCTTTAAGATGGCATTAGAGAGCTCTTTTGATCTTGGCATGATGACACCACACACATCAATAGCAAAGAGAACACTAGACCTCAGATACTGTATATGCGGTTTAAAGCAAAGGGTCCACCTGCAAAATAATTGATGCTCACAAAGCAGGAGAAGACTACAACAAGATAGCAAAGGATTTTCTAGTAGGCATTTCCTCAGTTTTTAATGTAATTAAGAAATGGCAGTTAAGAGGAATGGTGGAGGTCAAGTTGAGGTCTAAAGACCAAGAAAACTTTCAGAAAGAATTGTCAATAGGATAGCTGGAAAGGCAAATCAAAACCTGTGTTTGACTGCAAAAAACCTTTAAGAAGATTTAGCAGATTCTGGAGTGGTGGTGCACTGTTCTACTGTGCAGAGACACTTGCATAAATTTGACAAAGGGTACAGAATTTCATGAAAAGAACACCTCTCCATCTGTTAAGCATGGGAATGAATTGATCAATTAAATATGATTTAGCCAATCCTCTCATCAACCACTTGGCTTTACCGCTGCACACACCTATACCCACGGAGCCTGAGTGGCATTGGTGTTGTTTAAAAAAAATGCACTACCACTTACCCCTTATGTACAGCACCACAACCAGCCATCATTTGTTCCAAAAACTCCCCTCTGGTAAACGCTTTAGATCAATTAAATTGAATACTAACAGACACCTAAACAGTTTCTTTCTCAGACCCATAGCCTTTGCAAATCAATATATTAGCCTGTCTTCCTTGTTTATTTGTTTGTTCTTTCATGTACAGTATGAAGGTGTATGTGTGTGTGTGTGTATGCATACACACTATATATACAAACTTTCACTTGCACATTTCCTTTAAAATATCACTAGCTGTTTAAATTATTTGTTATTTATATGTGATGTTGTGTTATACAATAAACTGATCCAAAACTATCATCATAAAGTTCTGTGCATTAAGTACTCACAAGTAATAGTGATTCTATTTCTGATTCTTTATGATCAAACACACTAGCCATTCAATGTGTTGAAGTCCTTTCAGCGCCTTAAACTGTGCAAGATTAATTCAATGACTTACTGCTGATAGAATGCAGATGTTATTGTTCCAATTTCAGAAAACTACCGTGTTTTTAAAAGGAAGCAGTGGAATGATGACTCCCTTAAGCACACCAGGAATGCAGTTGTTTCTGTTAATAGTGTATCCACCTCTGTGTCCATCCCACAGGTAGCCTATTTTGTTATTGAAAATGACCTGTTATATCAAGTGGCTGATTACCAAAGGGAAAAGCAGCAACTTCTAATAATCCCATCCTTGTACGATCGATCGATCGATAGATAGATAGATACTTTATTTTATTCAACCTGTCAGGGAAATTCATCTACTCTATCAAACCAATCTACTCAAAATCTCCGCCTGTGGAGACACATATATTTTGGTGTTGTCTATATACAGAGGTCATCCCATATAGAGTGAGTAATTCAAAAAAATTGCTATCGAGTTGACTGGGGTGTTTCCTCATGTGAGCATCCCTAAAGAAATCCTTATGAATCAAGGGACAGCCTTTAATTCCACCACATTTGAAGAAATTGCAAAGCTGCTTTGTATTAAACATCTGAAAATATCTGTTTATCATTCCCAAATGGATGGCTTAGTAGAGTGCTTTAATTAAACACTAAAACAGAGGTTGAAGAAAATGGGAAGAGAGGATAGGCAAGATTGGAATAGGCTGTTTCCATTTGCCCTTTTGGTATAAAGCGAGGTGCTACAAAACTCTACTGGTTTTTCTCTGTTGAAACTCCTGTATGGGAGACAGCTGAGGGGAATATTGGGTCTGGTTAAGAAGGTATAGGTGGAACAAGATTTTCAATCCACCAATGTATTAGAGAACATAGTGCAGTTATGTCAACATTTTTTGAAAATTCTTCCACAGACAGCTTGGCTGTACAATCAAGTAAGCTGACACTCACAGATTCCAGCTAGGGACCATGTGTTATGGTCTTGGTGCCCACCTACCACCCTAAAATTCTAGCACACTGGATGGGATGAGGTAAAAGAATGCAAGAGTTTGGTGGATCACATAATTAGACACCCAAACAAAGAACCCCTAAGAGAATTTATCATGTAAACATCCTTAAGCCCAGGAAGAAAAGAGCTGAAACAACTCCAGCCAGGAGACCTTTTTACCAACTCAGACACACTTAACTTTTGTGACTCTTTGAGTGCTCTCCAAAGAGCTCAATTTTTAGAAACTATATAGTCACTGAACTTGGCATAATTTGGAGTGAGCACCCCAATCAGATCCTAGAGGCTAAATGTGCTCAAGTCTATCTGGAAATAAAAATATGTTAGAACTGGGTGTTATCAAAGAGAGTAACAGCCTATGGTCAAGTCCACCATTGAACAAGAAGCAAGTGCCATCAAATGGGCCATCATTAAGCTGAAATACTGCCTTATTGTTTTGACCTTCAGGTATGTATCACTTTAAGTTAGTTCTTTGGAAAAGTTTACTTTGAGCTAAGGCAGATGCCCTTTAAAATATTCACAACCTCTTAGCCAGGGCTGCTTCTTCTAGTTAGAAGGTGTTGTAGGTTGAGGTCCATGTCATACCATGAGCCTTGGGAATGTCTCAGGGGAAATGGTTCAGGTTGTCTCTGAGGTGGAGGTGGGGATTTGGCAGAAAAACAGCGATGCACCATTATTAACATGGTTTCTGGAATGTCAGAAAATTAGCAAGAAAAGTTGCCATTTTTTGTTGAAACTACTTTGGAAGAGGACAGAGCTCCAACACTAAAGGATTATTTTGGCAACTTAGGAGCATCAAGAATGACAACAGTTATATTTATATCTGAATTAAATTTTTTATTTAGGACATTAAACAGGGTATGCCACCTATTTTTCTCTGTATTTTTACACAGCAGATAAGTTATGTAATGACAACACTTATACTGCATTACTTAATGTGTCTTTGATAATAAAGAACACTTACTCTTCCTGTAATCAGAATGCCATTCAGCTTGTTTAGTTCTTCAGTGACTGCAGCGACTTCAAGAGTAAAATTTTTCTGTGTGGAAATGGAAAAGGTTAGATGAAGGAACATTATAAAATGTAATTTTGCAGAATAAGAAACGAAAACAAGGTGCTGTTCTTTTAACATGTGCATTTAGATCAGTTCAGTAGTGCATTCTAGAGACATCAGAAAACACAAAGACAGCCGATGTTCAAAACAGAGAATGAATGTATTTTTCCCTTCTGGGCTATTAGGAAATGCCATATGTCAAAATTAGGTTACATTTCTGTTATGAATCGAATTATCAATTGTAAGTGCCACACGAGATGAATGGGTATTCTGACCAGGGGAAGGGAAGGTTGCTTACCTGGATGGGAGACCCCAAGTGGGCAGACAGACATCCTGGTCGAGAGATAAAAAAGATGCCATACCTGAACAAGGCTCCCCAGGTGGACGGACGGACATCCCAGCCAAAAGGTAAGGACAGGGGAGGACTGTCTCTGGGGGATGTTTGTTCCTCCAGGATGCTAGATATCAGGGGCCCTGCATATCGGTACCCGATAAGAAACCAGCAAGGAATGCTGGGAATTCTAGTCCGGAAGCACAGCTGTACTGAGGTCCCTGATTGCCACAAGAGGGAGATGCACTTCAACTTCCCAAACACCCAAACAGACCAGACACAGGCTGGTGTTCACAATAGATAGATCATTCTGATTTTAGCAAACATTTTCTACTTTGTAGCATTGTTACCATCTATACAAAAATGGTCACATTTGCACTGAAATGTGCATGTACGTATATAGGTAGGTTGGTGATGTATTTGTCACTGTAGAGATTTTTCCACTAATACTGCTGCATATGTGAGTCACGGACTATCACTTCATGCAATGTAGTTGGTTCACTTACTGAATCACCTGGTTGTCATTTCAGCTAAAGACCTACCCAGGTTTGTTGTTTGTGTCTTGTTACTACATAAAGAGGCCATGTTTGGATCGGAATTTGTTTTCTTTACTAAACCAAAGCTATGCTGGTGACACACAACTGTATTTATCAATAGCGCCTGATGACCCAGACTCTCTTGATTCACTGACACAATGACTGACTTGTGTTTCTGAATGGATGAGAATTAATTTTCTCAAACTAAATAAAGAGAAAACAGAAATTTTAGTGATTGGCAATAATGTATATAATGAGGTTATTAGAAACAAACTTGATGCATTAGGATTAAAAGTCAAGACGGAGGTAAAGAATTTAGGGGTAACTATTGACTCTGACCTGAATTTTAAATGACTTATTAATCAGATTACTAGGATAGCATTTTTCCACTTAAGAAATATCGCAAAAGTTAGACCTCTTATAACATTGCAAGAGGTTGAGAAATTAATTCATGCTTTTGTTTTTAGTCAACTAGATTACTGTAACGCACTCCTCTGAGGACTACCCAAAAAAGACATAAATCGACTGCAACAAGTGCAGAATGGAGCTGCTAGAATCTTAACTAGGAAAGAAAATCAGAGCACATCTCTCCAGTTTTGATGTCACTACACTGATTACCTGTGTCATTTAGAATTGACTTTAATAGGATTTTTCAGGCTGCTATAGTGGAGCACTTTAAAAAACTGCTAAAAACTCATTACTTTAACATGGCTTTCTCTTAGCTTCATCTTAGTTTAATCCTGATGCTCTGTATATGCATTTAATTATCAATATAATTCCTGATGGCTCCAAAATCCATACTAACCCCTACTTTCTCTTCTGTTCTTTTTCCGGTTTTCTGTGGTGGCGACCTGTGCCACCACCACCTGATCAAAGCACCGTGATGTCCCTACATTAATGGATTAAAGGCCAGAAGTCCACATGATCTATCTATGACCGTCATCATCAAGTTCTTCCATGAAAACCCTGAATACAATGAGGACTGATTGAGGTCATGTACGTTAGGTAGAATGTCTAGAGGGGGCTGGGTGGTCTCGTGGTCTGGAACCCCTGCAGATTTTATTTTTTTCTCCAGCTGCCTGGAAATTTTTTGTTTTGTCTGTCCTCCCTGGCCTTCGGACCTTACTTTTATTCTATGTTAATTAGTGTTCCCTTACTTTAATTCTTATTTATTCTGTTTTTTTTTCTCTTTCTTCATCATGTAAAGCACTTTGAGCTGCATTATTTGTATGAAAATGTGCTATATAAATAAATGCTGTTGTTGTTCTTTAGATAATATGAGAAAAATAGATGTACCCAGTGGCAGAGGAAGAAGAACACAAGTGTAAGAAAGGTTGTGCCTGATGAAATCAGAGCTACAAAAAATGATCATCTGGTAAATCATTGTCTATCCCTGAGGCAAGCAAGTCTGAGGGTTCAACCAACCTTGCCTAGATCCACAGTAGCATAGATAGTCAGGATTTTTAGGCAAACCAACAGGTACTGTGCAGTATTTACTGCATTCTGACAGAAGGCATCTGATTGATGTGTATATGACAGCAGTACTGTGTTATGAGAAAAGTATCTAGAAAAAAAACTGATGTATCAGTGCACATTTGACTTTGTCTCCCTACCGAATGACCCAGTGGTCACCTCCAACAGGGGGAAGGGGAAGAATATTTACAGATCAACAGGAGGATACAATGGTTGAGATGGTCATTTCCAACAAGAGAGTCATGCTAAGAGAAATACAAAACAACATAATCTGAAACAACAAATTTTCAACCATTCACAATGTTAGCACTACAACCATTTCAGGAGTGCTCCAAAAACATCAGATCAGGATGAAACAGTTGTCCACTGTCCTTTGGAGAGGAACTCTAAACGTGCCAAAGAACTCTGATACCAATATGTTTAGGTAAGGTATGTAAGGCGATTTTAATAACACACCATGTATGGGCATTTTTCTTTGAGATCTCTCACAACACAGTTAGCTATGCAATTTGTGACTAATGGTATCTTGCTTATTTTCTAATTTACTGAAGAGAATAATGGAGCCTGAAGCCAATGGAGTCAAGCACAGGTGGTGGGGTAACATCACCATGTGAGCTGCATAAGCGCACCATTGGACCAATACAATACAACATGCCTTACTGCTTTTCTTGATGAACTGCAAGCTTTCAGCAGAAAGAAAGCAAGAGAGGCAAAATTTACCAAACTTTGTGATTTTATAGGAAAAACTTGGCCTTTCATCATTTTCGCCATGGCACAGAATGGCTTATTGTAAAGCCCATTCTAGGATAATGTTATTATTTCTGCCACCAAGCTTTCATTTCCTCAGTCCCAATGAAGAATTTTATTCTGCATGGAGATGGAAGGTATATGACCATAAACATAGAATTACTAGATGCCTCATGACCAGCAGCATCGTACGTCAACGTCGCCGCCATATTACGAGTGGCACTGCTGTGGAGTGAAGTAATGGATAAAGATGCCTCATGCATGTGCTGCTTGGGATTGTACAAATCGCTGTACGCTCCAAACCAGATCACAGGGATTACATTTCATAGGTAAAGCTGAACAACTGTTTTGATTATATTTGGCCATTAGAAAATCCTGTTTAATAATCTTAGCTTTAGCTACGCCAGGCTAAGCTAGCAAAGCTATGCATTTATGTGCTCAAGTGAGCCTCCAAACAACATTTTGGCTAAACGTATTTAGTCACTAACTATGTAGATTGTTGTTAGCTGTTAACATTTCTCAAACTTTGAAAGTTTCTCAAAGAAATCCACCTCAGGAAGCAGTGGGAGGTAGCCCTTAGACAGGATATCAAGAAAGCTGTCCTGTGATGTGTGCCGTGCTAGTTTGGTAACAGATGCTGTACCGGCATCATATGATCAAACCTACCACTCGCTCACATTAAAAAACAAAGGAGGTTTGATGATTACTTCTGAGGGTCCAATCAAGGTGGTCAAAGCAGCTGAGCGTGTTATCCGACTGCTGACATTAGGTCAAGCTGTCAGTGTATCTTTGATCAATCAGTTTGTTCGGGCTGAGATTGGTTCAAATGATGTGTTTTTTCTCAGGGAGCACATTGAGGAAACACAGTTTGAAATTGACTACCATCATTTTATGCTCATGTCTTTAGTTGGGTCTGTCTTCCACAAACTAAGGCTGTACTATATTGCCAGACTGAATACTCTCAAATTACAGAGTGGCAACACACGGAAAAAGCTATGTAAGACAGTTCTGTTTCATGGATTTTAGATCCTATCCTGTATATATTTAAGTAACCATATTGTGTGTGTGTGCGTGTGTGTGTGAAACAAAGAGATTGAGAGAGGAATGTGAAATGTTTTCAGAAATTATTAAGCCAATTTGTATACAATAAAATTGTTTATTTTTGCCATTGAGTGGATCATTTCACTGTTAAAAGAAAGACAAACAAAGATAACTGGCAGTAACAGTGCAAAATTCACAATTGGTATGCCAGTTTGAAAAAATAAGTTTTGACGGCAGTTTTAAACTGCGTAATTGAATCGAGCTGATGTGTATGAGAGAGAAGAGAATTCACGAGTTGAGGAGCACAATGAGAGACGCTCGAGGTCCCATAGCACAGAGTTTGCTGAGTGGTACAAAAAGTAGAGCTGTAGATGAGAATCAGAGTGAGCGAGACGAGTGTCAGTCTGTAGGAGATCAGTGAGGTTGTGGAGAGCTTTAAATGTTCAGAGCGGTATTTTGTATTGTATTCTGTAGTGAACAGGGAGCCAGTGAAGTTGAGAGAGAATCGGTGTAATAGGTTCAGTGGATTTAGAACAGCAGGTTATTATCCTGGCAGCAGAATTTTGAAGAAGTTGTAAGCGATGGATATGTTTTTGTGGGATGCCAGATAGAATAGCATTACAGTAATCTATATGTGAGGTGTCTTGGGCATTAACCGATACTTCAGTACTGTGTTACGTAAGAACAGGACAAAGTCTAGAAATATTTTGGAGATGGGAGAAAGCAATCCGAGAAATGTTACTTATATGGGAGGAATTATGTGTTGTGTTTCACTTGTTGTACAGGACATGAATAAATATGTACAAGATGTAACCTAACTTTTATCTTGCAAAGCAACACTAAACCATGGATAAACAGAGGACACGGAAACACATAATGTATGAATTTTGTGATGCTTCAGTTTGTTTGTTTTGTAGTTGATTGTACAATGAGTGACACAGTGGTCTTATAGGAGGGGGCATATGCTATAGTTATAGTAGAACAAATCATTTTTGGGTGAAGTATGAACTGTTTTGGTGGTTAAAGAACATTTTGCACCAAGGGCTAACTGATATACATGGTGTGTTTTGTAAAGAACAGTGTGTGAAGAGTTTTTATAAAGTGAATATGGTATTGAGACAGGCCTTAAAACAATTCTAAAAAAAACTCTAATTGCAATTTATCATATTTCCTTCAAACAGATTGATATTTTTCTATAAAGCGGAAATAACAGTGATTGATTTGTAAAGCAAAACAGTTTTAATAATCACTTGCATATGCATATTAAATTATTCCAATTAGTTTATTGAACAGTTATGTACAGTAGAAACAAAAAACACCAAATACCTCCGAGGTGTTTTTTTTATAATATTTAAGAAAGTCATTAAGTATGATTTGATTGCTATATTGCAAGGCAACATACCAAAAGTAGTAGCAATTACAAAAACAATTAAAAAATAAAACAGAAACATAAAATCATGGGTCAGCTCATGTTCTGATACACAGAAGTCAATTCTGCAGCTGTTACCCACAGAGGTGGAGTCATTTATTAAAATTACTTTTAAATTAAAAACGTTTAAAAATGCATCATGATAAAATTATTTACTTAGATGTTTTGAATTGCTTATTGTCATAGAATGAATAATTTATGAATTATAAAATAAGTCTAACTGTCTTGCATGATCAATTTCCTGTTTTTATGATCAATTTGCACAGATTATTGCCTAGATTCATTGGTTATAGTATAATATAGCCTAATGTAGGCTATAATATAGGCTGCAGTAGGTTACATACAATTAGTTAAACAACAGTATGCTTTGGGGGGATATGTGTATTATGTATAAGGAATCAATTGATTTCATTCTCTGCCCTCTGCTTTTTAGCTGCTCAGACATACAACATGATGTTTCAGGTCAGATATCCCTCCACAGGTGACTGAAAAAACTCCACAGCAGACATATTCATCACCAGGGACAAGGCAGACCCATTGACAGTCTGCCTCCTATTCAGACCTGAACCTCAACAGTCTCTTTCACAGGCAGACTTGGGTTAGCAGACATCACCATACTAATGTTTATACTGCATGTAGCATCTTGTTCTGAATGTTCTGCTATGCTGCTTGATTTTTTTTGGCAATGTGTGAATGCAGCATAATGGCAAGGATGACGCTGATTCGTAATTTGAGCGCTGTCCTTGTCCTTCTGCAACATTAGCATGACATGAAAATGAAACTTATTCACTATTCTAGTTTAACTTGTTTGATTTTATTGTTCTCATGTTAATCTCTGCACTTTGAAGAGCTGTACTTATGGAACAATGTGTATGAAAATATGGAAAAAACTGTGTTCCTTATTGATTCAATACGATACGCAGCATTTTATGTTTGAATACACGACAGTCCCATATTAGAAGAGAAGGTGGCAAGCCTCCAGGTGTAATAATAATATACTGTGGCATGCAAATGTTAGGGCACTCCTGGTCAAAATTTCTGTTATTGTTAAGTGAGTACAAGATGAATGGCTCTCCAAAATGCATAAGGTTTTCAGAATTTAAAGCAAGATTAGTGTTTTATTTTTGTTTTGAGCTATGGTAGAATGAAAAAAAGAAGGGGGCACCATGGAAAAGTATGGGCTTCCCAAAAGATCTGAGGTCTCAGATTATGTTTTCCAAGGTCTCAGACCTTAAGTAGATAGTTAGGGCTATAGCTTGTTCACAATCATCATTAGAAAAGGCCAGAAAATGAAAAGCTGTATAAATTCTCTGACTCCTCAATCAATCTGAAAAATAAAATAATTGATACTCACAAAGCAGGAGAAGACTACAACAAGATAGCCAAGGATTTTCTAGTAGCCATTTCCTCAGTTTTTAATGTAATTAAGAAATGGCAGTTAAGAGGAATGGTGGAGGTCAAGTTGAAATTTAAAGACCAAGAAAGCTTTCAGAGAGAATTGTCAATAGGATTGCTGGAAAGGCAAATCAAAACTCGCATTTGACTGCAAAAAACCATCAAGAAGTTTTAGCAGACTCTGGAGTGGCAGTGCACTGTTCTACTGTGCAGAGACACCTACATAAATTTGACAAAGGGTACAGAATTTCATGAAAAGAACACCTCTCTAACTGTTAAGCATGGGAGTGAAGTGATCATGCCTTTGGCTTGTGTTACAGCCAGTGGTACTGGGAATATTTCAGTGGTAGAAGGAAAAATATATTCAATTAAATACCAGAAAATTCTGGAAGAAAACCTCAAACTGTCTGTAAAAATGCTAAAAATAAAACAGGCTGGCTTCTACAATAGGATAGTAAACTAAAAACACCTCAAAATCCACAATGGACTATCTCAAGAAGCACAAGTGGTAGGTTTTGCCATGGCCTTCACACTCTCCTGACCTAAACATCAAAAATTCGTGAAAAGACTTCAAAAGAGCAGGACATGCAAATGGCCCAAGAATCATAAAGAAGAAAAAGCCTTTTGCAAAGAAGAATTGGTAAAAATCCCCTATATAAGACCTGAAAGACTCTTAGCTAGCTACAGAAAGCATGTACAACCTGTGATACTTGCCAAAGGGTGCTACTAAGAACTGATCATCCAGGGAACGCCAAATTTTTGTTTCATGCCCTTTTTTTGTTGTTGTTATTTTGAAACTGTAAATGATGGAAATATAAAAATAATTTTGTTTAA
Organism: Polypterus bichir lapradei; assembly: GCA_026402145.1. Taxonomy (NCBI): domain Eukaryota; kingdom Metazoa; phylum Chordata; class Cladistia; order Polypteriformes; family Polypteridae; genus Polypterus; species Polypterus bichir. Next base: position 8,283,320 of record JANRMT010049829.1, read on the forward strand.
AATATTAAAGAAATGTCTTGTATTTAACTTTATGTCTTTTGGAAATCAGGTCATCTTTTACTTGCTTAGCTATTCACAGTAAAAAACATTTTGATCAGGGGGGCTCAAACTTTTGCATGTCACTGTACACATTTTGTTTCAGCAATGTATAACTTGTGACCACAATGTAAGATCTTACCCAATACAGCCACATTAAAAATTAAAATGATTGTGTTTAAATGAGATAGAATTGCATTTATATGACATAAGAGAGGGTTTTAAACTAGACAGTACTGCATTAAAACTCAATGGCTGTGTGAAAGAAAAAAATTAACTGCTTGTAGGCTACTAAGGGTTAACAGCTAACAAAGCCATTTTGCTATAACGGCAGGTTATTCATACCGGTGTCATAAAACAGGGTTCAGTAAGCTGACCAAAGACAATTTTCATTTTCTTTAGGAACGCCTCGTCTATTTGACAGAGCAAAGATGACCTTTCCTTCTTTAGGGTCTATCTGACAAGTAAAAAAAAATAAGAACAGATGGCCCATTAGCGTAATAAAATAAAATGCTTAAGTAAACGATATTATGCTTTTTGATTAAGTAAGGGGAAGGGGGAGGAAGAAGAAATTATAAAAAGCCAATCGAAAAATGTAACTTTGCTCTTCTGCCTTACAACGTAGAATCCAGATACTCATCTGTGATTGAATAAAAATATAATTGATTGAACTATTCCTGTCTTCCTCTGGGGTTTTCTTCCATAGCTGCTAGGCATTTTTTCCTCACAATCACCTACACTTACAAATCTGAAATTCAATAATTAAAAAGAAACAGAAGCATACTGTTTTGCCATGGCCACATGACACACTGTGCTACACACTTATGTCTTTTGAAACCAAAATGTCATTGAGATTCTGTAATCATTCTTTATTCCAGGGACTCTGGCTCCTGTCGTACTCAATAACCAGTTTACTTGTGAGAAAAGGGATGTGGTCAGGCTCAAAAAAGACTGCAGTTTAAAAGGGAAAACATTTCCTTCCCACTAATATCATGGCCCTAATGTGTGCCTTCATATTAATTTTGTAGTGTAGACTGGAGATATCAGGACATCTCCTCATGTTCCAAGCAAAAAAATAAATTTACTACATCATTCCATCTACAGTAGGTTATTGAAAAGACCACATAGCAAAAGTGAGGTAATCCTGGTGTCATAAAATGATCAACAGGACTTTCTTAATGGGAGTAATTTCAAAAAAGATAGAATTCAATGATGCGCCAGTGTGATGGAGCAATGTCCTTTCTAGACATGAAATACTGGCTGGACTCATAAACCTTAATATTAGAAATCATCCCTAATCTATGGTGGTAGCCTGTTGTTCTGGAAACTAGATGTGACAGTCTATGTAGTGTTGATGCAGAACAGAGAAACAATTTAAGAAAGAAATAAAGATAAAATTCCACTTTCTAATTGTAAGCAAAAAACTTACTAAGTGTTTAATATTATATATTTTTTGGTGAGAAAAGATTTTTGTTTGGTTAACACTTACTCCTTCTGAAATTAAACTGTTGCTCAGCTTGTCCAATTCTTTTTTAATTCCACAGGCTGCATTCTTTATATCACTCAGTAACAAATCCTCCTGTGTTGAAAAGATAAGGCCACATAACAAAATTGTGATTTTGTAGTACAACAAACCTAAACAAAATAACTTCACAATGAAACTATGGAAAACACCAGAAAGGTCATCTAAGCAAGAATTTCATGTTTAACAATTTCAAATAATTCACAATGTCACTTAACCGTTGAGTAAGAATAGGTGGGTTGGGATTCTTCCAGCTGAGCAAAATAAGAGCTAGTAGTGTGATACCAACAATTAATTTGTCCTTCTTCACTTTAACCCTTTTTGGAAGTCCACCAAACACAGCTGTTAATGGGTTAGGCGTGATTGTGACAGGAAAGCTGGCCGATGGGCATTAGAGATTATGTTAATTTGGAGCCTTCCGAAACCATGTGGCCATGTGATGCCGGCACTAGATGGAAATGCTTGTAAGTTGGATCTTGTCCTAAAGACATTTTAGACAACTTTGAAGGAGATAAGTGAAATTGATTAAAGAGGAAGGTGTAAATGTTCATAAAATGCAAAAAGATTATCTTCTCTAAGTTCTCTAAGTGTCTTAATGTTGAGGGTTTTCCAAAGATTAAATGTTGTGCAGAGGTCTGAGAGGGTGGAAAAATGTGATTATCATGAAGAGAAGCAACAGATAAAAGCTTCAGTGTCTTGAAATGCATCCTGCATTGGTTCCATATTCTGAGTGATTGGTGGATGACTGCACTATTGGTGTAATGGTGAAAGAAGAACAGAAAGATTTGATTTTCATTGCTGAACAGGCTGGTATAAATTCATTATTATGTACCAATTTCCAGGTGTTTATTGTGTGTATATTTGCCACCCAGTAGTAAAATAAATAAAATGTAAAGTTAGGTAGTGCCATGTCACTTTCTGCCTTAGGTATTTGTACAGTTATGTTTAAAATGCATGGACATCTCAAATTCCAGATGAAACAGGTGATCATTGAGCTTGATTTCTTAAAGAACGATTTGGTGACGTATACAAGGATGCTCTGAAATAGAAATAGAAGCTTAGGAATGATGTTCATCTTGATAGTATTGATTCTACCCTGCTAAAATGGGAACGAAGGTAGACCATTTATTTGTTAACATCTGGTTTGATTTTTTTTTCCATGCTGTGATCAAAATTGTGATGAAAAAGATCTTTGTATTTTGTTATGATGTTCATACCCAGATATCTTAAAATATAGAATAAACAAATAGATGTCCAGTCTAGTATGGTGTGCTAGAGAGTTCGCTGGAGAAAGCACACTTTTAATCAAATTAATTTTGAGTCCAGATATCCTTTGAAATTTTGCTAATGCATTAAGGACTAACAGCA
>JANRMT010049829.1:8296728-8318298 GCA_026402145.1 Polypterus bichir lapradei
ATACATACATACATACTTTTACTTTATTCAACCTGTCAGGGAAATTATTCTACTCTATCAAACTGATCTACTCAAAATCTCCGCCTGTGGAGACAAATATATTTTGGAGTTGTCTATATACAGAGGTCATCCCATATAGAGTGAGTAATTAAAAAAAATTACTATCGAGTTGACTGGGGTGTTTCCTCATGTGAGAATCCCTAAAGAAATCCTTATGAATCAAGGGACAGCCTTTAATTCCAGACCATTTGAAGAAATTGCAAAGCTGCTTTGTATTAAATATATGAAAATATCTGTTTACCCAAATGAATGGCTTAGTAGAGTGCTTTAATTAAACGCTAAAATAAAAGTTGAAGAAAGTGGTGAGAAAGTATAGGCAAGATTGGAATAGGCTGTTTCCATTTGTCTTTTTTGCATACAGGGAAGTGCTACAAAACTCTACTGGCTTTTCTCTGTTGAAACTCCTGTATGGGTGACAGCTGAGGGGAATATTGGGTCTGGTTAAGAAGGTGTAGGTGGAACAGGATTTTCAATCCACCAATATATTAGAGTACATAGCTCAGTTATGTCAACATTTTGTGAAAATTCTTCCACAGACGCAGGCTTGGCTATACAAGGAGCTGACACTCACAGATTCCAGCTAGGGACCATGTGTTATGGTCTTGGTGCCCACCTCCCACTCTAAAATTCTAGGACACTGGATGGTATGAGGTAAAAGAATGCAAAAGTTTGGTGGATCACATAATTAGACAACCCAAACAAAGAACCCCTAAGAGAATTTATCATGTAAACATCCTTAAGCCCAGGAAGGAAAGAGTCGAAACAACTCCAGCCTTACCCTTACAGTTATACCCTTGACCTTTTTACCAACTCAGACACATTTAACTTTGGTGACTCTTTGAGTGCTGTCCAAAGAGCTGAATTTTTAGAAACTATATAGTCACTGAACTTGGCATAATTTTGAGTGAGCACCCGTATCCGATCCCAGAGGCTAAATGTTCTAAAGTCGATCCGGAAATAAAAATATGTTAGAACTGGGTATTATCAAAGAGAATAACAGCCCATGGTCAATTCTGCTATTGAACAAGAAGCAAGTGCCATCAAATGGGCCATCATGAAGCTGAAATACTGCCTATTGTTTTGACCTTCAGGTATATATCACTTTAAGTTAGTTCATTGGTAGGGTTTACTTTGGGCTAAGGCAGATGCCCTTTTTCATGTTCACAACCTCTTAACCAGGGCAGCTTCATCTCTTTGGAAGGTGTGGTAGGTGGGGGGCCATGTCATACCATGAGCCTTGGGAATGTCTCAGGGGAAATGATTAGGGTTGTCTCTGAGGTGGAGGTGGGGATTTGACAGAAAAACAGTGATGCACCATTATTAACATGGTTTCTATTGCTCTGGAATGTTGGAAAATTAAGGAAAAGTTTCCATTTTTTGTTGAAACTACTTTGGAAGAGGACAGAGTTCCAAAACTACAGGATTATTGTGGCAACTCAGGAGCATCGAGAATGACAAAAGTTGTCATTATTTATATCTGAATTTCATTTTTTATTTAGGACATTAAACAGGATATGCCATCTATTTTTCTCTGTATTTTTACACAGCAGATAAGTCATATATTGAGAACACTTCTAAAGCATTTCTTACTTAATATGTCTTTAATAATAAAGAACACTTACTCTTTCTGAAATCAGAATGCCATTCAGCTTATTTAATTCTTCAGTGACTGCAGAGACTTCATCACTTAAATTGTGCTGTGTGGAAATTGAAAAGGTTAAATGAAGAACATTATAAAATGTAATTTTGCAGAGTAAGAAATGAAAACAAGGTGCCTTCCTTTTAATATGTGCATTTAGATCAGCTCAGAAGTGCATTGTAGAGACATGTGAAAACACAAAGACAGCCGATGTTCAAAACAGTAAGTGAACATATTTTTTTCATCTGGGCTATTAGGAAACACCATATGCCAAAATGAGGTTACCTTTCTGTTATGAATTGAATTATCAATTGTAAGTGCCACATGAGTTGGATGGGCATTTTGACTAGGTGAGGGGAAGATTCCTTACCTGGATGGGAGACCCCAAGTGAGCAGACAGACATCTTGGTCGAGAGATAAAAAAGATGCGTTACCCGAAAAAGGTTCCCCTGATGGATGGACGGACATCCCTGCCAAAAGGGACGGACAGGGGAGGACTGTCTCTGGGGGATATTTGTTCCTCCAGGATGTTAGATATCAGGGGCCCTACATATCGGTACCCAATAAGAAACCTGCAAGGAATGCTGGGAATTCTAGTCTGGAAGCACAGCTGTACTGGGGTCCCTGGGTGCCACAAGAGGGAGATGCACTTCTTGTTATTCGGGACTTCTGTATGACCCAGAAGTGTTTCCAATGGGAAAAAGCCCTGGCACAAGAAGTACTCCAAAACCGTCAATAAAAGGGACTGCACTGCCTTGTCCAAGTGAGCTGAAGTTGGGAGGAAGGAAGGCAACAGTCAACTGGAGGAGGGCAGTACGGTGGTGAGAGAGAGATGAAGAGAAAGAGGAGAAAACAACTGGTTTATTGGCTTTACTCAAAGTATTTTGAATAATAATCTCCCTTTGCTTGAACCCGTGGCTGTGTTGATGTGGTTGTGTGTGGGTCTCTGTGCCACACCCTAGTCTTCACACAATCAGCTTTTACCAGGAACAAGTTCAAATAAATCCCTAACTCTAACTGGGTTATATATACTGTATGGTCTGAAAGTAACATGTTAAGAAGCGTGTAAGTATATTAAAATACGAAAACTTTGTCACTTGCAAAAACCTGCGCAAAACCCACATGAGTAAGCAGTAGAGAGGTGCTCCAATATAAATGTTTCATACAGTACGGATAAATGGGTATAAATGTTCACCTGTTTTAATTAAGTCACTGACAGAGGCGTAACATAATGAAATACAGTTATTTGTTACTTTATTTAAGTGTATTTAATTTTTACCCCACTATATTTTTAGGTTGAATTAGCATACTTTTACCCAGCTACAGTTAGTACTCGTTACTCATTATGCAGACCAAACTAATATAAATTCATTTAAGAAATCTATTAGATGTGTTGTCAATTTAAGTTATACATAGTTCAGCATTGTTCAGACGCAGTCAATAGAATCCTTTATATCATTTTAAATAAAAGCACTGTAGCGTCCCTTGCACAGCTTTGTAGGTCGTTCCCACGCTACTTCCTGCTCACTGCTGAGACAAGGAAATTGAATATGCATTTCTCTCACAATTGTATTTAAACACTTCGTTCAGATCTATATAATGCAAACATGAGTCAGATACAATGCACTGCCTTCAGCGCCTGCCAGCACCTAAAGAAATCTCTGCTTTCAGGAATTCACCTTCAAATTTAAAGAAGCATGTTGAGGAAAGTGCTTTTTTTCATCTTCTTAAGCTGTCTTAAATGGTATTTTGAGAACAAAAGTTATATATTGTGTGAACAATATCTATATGTTGTATGCAAGATATTGTGGCCAATTATTACAAGTCTGATTACTTAAATGCCAGAGTGAGTCCAGCTGTAAAAGTCACTAATTGACTGGACAAGACAAACTCAAATTTAAAACGAGACTAGCATTTAAGTAAGTAGGAACGTCACTGTGCCTGGACATCAAGGTCCTGCTGTTCCTTGTAATGTGAGTGCTAATAAAAGGCACGTCAGCTTTTCTATAAGCAGCGATAAGTATTTTTGTTGTTAGTTTATGGAATTTGAGCTCGGGAAAAGCTAACGGAACACTACCCTGCCATCCAGAATCTGGTCTAGAGTCACAATGACTAAGGAAAGTACAGGTGACTTATTAAGTAAATATTCTTTTTTTTTTTTTTTTTTGGATAAGAATAAACTTTGAACAATTATATATATTGTCTTTATAAATAATTGAAGAATTACTGCACGTCAGTTCCATCTATTTGTCACTGAAGCTAATCCTCTGCCTGGAGATGACACTGTTCAGTTGATGCAGTGGATTCTTCATGATTGACAGGAGTTTGCTTAGCACCCGTCACTCTGCCACAGATGTTAAACTGTCCAGCTTCATTCCTACAATAGAGCCTGCCTTCCTAACAAGTTCGTCCAGGTGTGAGGCGTCCTTCTTCTTTATGCTGCCTCCCCATCCTACCACCACGAAGAAGAGGGCACTCGCCACAACCGTCTGATAGAACATCTGCAGCATCTTATTGCAGATGTTGAAGGACGCCAAACTTCTAAGGAAGTATAGTCGGCTCTGACCTTTCTTATACAGAGCATCAGTATTGGCAGTCCAGTCCAATTTATCATCCAGCTGTACTCCCAGGTATTTATAGGTCTGTACCCTCTGCACATAGTCTCCTCTAATGATCACGGGGTCCATGAGGAGCCTGGGCCTCCTAAAATCCACCACCAGTTCCTTGGTCTTGCTGGTGTTCAGGTGTAGGTGGTTTGAGTCGCACCATTTAACAAAGTCTTTGATTAGCTTCCTATACTCCTCCTCCTGCCCACTCCTGATGCAGCCCACAATAGCTGTGTCGTCAGCGAACATTACATTGGTTCCATATTCTGAGTGAGTGAAGCACTATTGGGTTATTAGTATATTGGTGATAATTTGCGTTTATTGGGGTGCAAAGCAAGGAATATAAAGAAGTACTGCAGGATTTCATTTCTATGTTCATCTATTTGTGTCAATGTCCAGGTTTTTATAGCTTGTATGTTTGCTGCCAAGCAATAAAACGGAAAGTTAGGTAAAGCCATGCCACCTTCTGCCTTTGGTCTTTGTAGGGTCGATCTTTGAATACGTGAGTGTTTTGAATTCCAAATAAATGAGGTTATGGTTGAATCTAATTTCTTAAAAAATGATTTTTGACGTATATTGGAATGCTTTGAAACAAAAAGAGAAGCTTAGGGAGGACAGTCATCTTAACAATGTTAATTCTTCAAGCTAAGGTGAGATGAAGGGTTGACCATCTATGCAAGTCTTGCTTGATTTTTTCCATATAGACAGTGAAATTTTGTTGATAAAGAGCTTTATGTTTTACTTGTGATGTTTACTCCTGGGTATTTAAACTGATCTGCTATGATAAAAAGGAAGGTGTCCAATTTAATATTGCGTGCTTGAGAATTCACTGGAAAGAGCACACTTTTATTCAAATTAATTCTGAGACCAGAAATCTTTTGAAATTCTGTAAGTGCTGTTAGGACTGCGGGCACAGTATTTTGTGGTTCTGATATATACAGGACCATATCATCTGCATATAGAGAAATTTTCTGTTCAAGTCCTTCTCTGATAATCCTCTTTATCTCATAAGCATTGCAACAGTGAACTGCCAGTGGCTCAATGGTGATTGCAAAAAGTAGTGGTGACAAGGGGCATCCTTGTCTGGTACCACGTTCTAGTTTAAAGTAGTCTGAATTAATGTTGTTAATACAAACTGAAGCTTCTGGATTGGTATATAGTAGTTTGATCCATGCACAAATGTCCGGGCCAATGTAGTGAAAAGGTAGTTCCATTCAATCATATCAAATGTTTTTTCTGCATCCAAGGATAATAAAATTTCTGGGATGTTTGACTTTGCGGGTGAGTATATTACATTAACAGGTGACGAAGATTGGACGCTAAATGTTGGCCTTTAATAAATCCAGTTTGATCTTGTGATATTACTGAAGGCAGCACTTTCTCCATCCTTCTAGCTAGGACTTTGGAGAGTATCTTAACATCATTATTTAGAAGTGAAATTGGTCTGTATGATGCACATTGTAATAAGTCCTTATTTAGTTTAGGAAAGATGCTGATTAATGCTTGACGAAAAGTTTGAGATAGAATTTTATTATCTCTAGCATCTGTGAATGTTGCTAATAGGAGGGGAGCTAGCTGAGTGGAGAACTTCTTATAAAATTCGGCAGGGTAGCCATCAGGGCCTGCTGCTTTCCCACTCTGAAGTGACTTTATAGCATTTAATAATTCTGATAGTGCCAAAGGTTTATCCAATTCCTCTGCACTAAGAGTATCTATTTGTGGTATCTCTAATGCATCCAAAAATGCATTAGATTGTGTGTTGTCTTCTTTAAACTCAGTAGAATATAAGGATTTATATTAGTCTCTAAATGTGTGCATTATATTTTTATGGTCAATGATTATGTCTCCGTTTGTGTTGATAATTGCTGGGATTGCATTGCGAACTTCTTGCTTGTGGATTTGTTGAGCTAAAAGCTTATTAGCTTTCTCTCCATGTTCATAGTAATGATGTCTTGATTTGAAATTGAGTTGTTTAGTTTCTTTAGTTGTCAAGAGGTTGACTTCTGAATTCAAAGCCTGTCTTTTCCTATGAAGAGCCTCACTTGGACAACTGGCATGTTCTTGCTCTATTCTAGTAATTTCTTTGGTTAGCTCTGATACCTGCTTGGTTTCCAGTTTTTTTCTGTGGGAAAGATATGAGATAATCTGTCCTATTACGAAGGCCTTCAGGGTTTCCCAGAGTATTCCTGCAGAGACCTCTGAGGATATATTTGTCTCTAGAGAAAAACTGATTTGTTTTGATATAAATTCTGTAAAGTTCTCGTCTGCTAATAAAAGTGGGTTAAGATGCCATCTGTAAGATGAGTATGTGGGGCAAAATGATTTTATCTCCAAGATCAGAGGGGCATGGTCGGAGATAACAATAGCGTCGTACTTGCAGGATTTAAAGGCAAGAAATAGTTATCTACAAAAAAATAATCAATTCTTGAGTAGCAATGATGCACTGGTTAGTAGAAGGAATATGTTCTTGAATTTGGGTTTAGAAATCTCCAGGGGTCTGATAAGTTGTGGTCAGTTAAAAACTGTGTAATTGCCTTTGCAGTGTTAGATGTTACCACCCCTGTAACAGGAGACCTATCTAGGTCTGGATTTAAAACACAATTAAAATCCCCAGCCATTATAATGTTATGAGTGTTCACATTGGGAATGCATGCAAATATATTTTGGATGAATTCCCTATCATCCACATTGGGTGCATAAACATTTATCAAAATCACTTTACAATTAAATAAATTACCCATAACAATTATGTATCTCCCTTCAGGATCAGATACTACATCTGATACCACAAATGAGACTGTTCTATGTATGAGAATTCCCACACCTCTAGTTTTTTTTTGTAAAACTGGAATGGAACATTTGGCCAGTCCAGTCTTTTTGCAGCCGGAACTGATCCTTGCTTAATAAGTGGGTCTCCTGTAAAAATACTATTTTAGCGTTTAGACTTCCTTAGTTGAGAGAATACTTTCTTACTTTTTAATCTGTGATTCAGGCCTTTAACATTTCCAGCTCACAAAGTTAACTGTCCCGCCTTGGAGACATTGATTCTGAATTTTTCATGTCATTTTGTAGTCTTAACCAAAACTGAGACAGCTTGAACCTTAATATCCAGTTTTCCCATGGGTTACTGCCATGCAGTCCATTGTTACGTTGGCAATTATAATTATAAGGATTAAAAGGATAGTTTAGAGATAATATTTTTTAGAAATTTTCAACCATTCACAATGTTAGCACTACAACCATTTCAGAAGTGCTCCAGAAACATCAGATCAGGATGAAACAGTTGTCCACTGTCCTTTTGAGAGGAACTCTAAACGTGTCAAAGAACTCAGATAGCAATATGTTTAGTTAAGGTATCTAAGGACATTTTAAAAACACACCATGTACAGGCATTTTTCTTTGAGATCTTTCACAGTTAGTTATGCAGTTTGTGACTAATGGTACCTTGCTTATTTACTAATTTACTGAAGACAATAATGGAGCTTGAAGGCAATGGAGCCAAGCATCGGGTAACATCACCATGTGTGCTGCAATATCTGGTGATTAATTGCAGCAGAATAAGCTCATTATTGGACCAATACAATACAGCATGCCTTAGTGCTTTTCTTGCAGGCTTTCAGCAGAAAGAAAGCAAGACAGGCAAAATTTACCAAAGTTTGTGATTTTATGGGACAACTTGGCCTTTCATCATTTTCACCATGGCACAGAATGGCTTATTGTAAAGCCCATTCTAGGATAATGTCATTATTTCTGCCACCATGCTTTCATTTCCTCAATCCTACTGAAGATTTTCTGCATGGAGATGTAAGGTATCTGACTGCCACCCACGTGACCAGATGTCACTTGCAGATGCAATGGTTGCTGAGTGTATGGGCATCTAGGGCTGAATAAGGCACGCTAAGAGATTTTTTCCTTGATTTATGGCTAAAGTTAACATTCAGAGTGATTCTGATGAAAATCATTTGGATGCAGAAGCTTTCAGAGAGAATTGTCAATAGGATTGCTGGAAAGGAAGATCAAAACTCCTGTTTGACTGCAAAAAACCTTCAAGAAGATTTAGCAGACTCTGGAGTGGCAGTGCACTGTTCTACTGTGCAGAGACACCTGCATAAATTAGACAAAGGGTACAAAATTTCATGAAAAGAACACCTCTATAACTGTTAATCATAGGAAGTGAAGTGATCATGCCTTTGGCTTGTGTTACAGCCAGTGGTACTGGGAACATTTCAGTGGTAGAAGGAAAAATATATTCAATTAAATACCAGAAAAGTCTAGAAGAAAACCTCAAACTGTCTGCAAAAATGCTAAAGATAAAAGAGGCTGGCTTCTACAATAGGATGATAAACTAAAAGCACCTCAAAATCCACACTGGACTATCTCAAGAAGCACAAGTGGTAGGTTTTGCGATGGCCTTCACTCTTTCCTGACCTAAACATCAAAAATCTGTGAACAGACTTCAAAAGAGCAGGACATGCAAGAGGCCCAAGAATCATAAAGAAGAAAAAGCCTTTTCCAAAAAGGAATTGGTGAAAATCCCCTAAATAAGACCTGAAAGACTGTTAGCTGGCTAGAGAAATTATTTACAACCTGTGATACTTGCCAAAGGGGTGCTACTAAGAACTGATCATGCAAGGAACGCCAAATTTTTGTTTCATGCCCTTTTTTCTGATGGAAATATAAAAATAATCTTGCTTAAAATATTAAAGAAATGTCTTTAACTTTATGTCTTTTGGAAATCAGGTTATCTTTCACTTGCTTAGCTATTCACAGTAACAATCATTTTGATCGGGGGGATCAAACTTTTGCATGTCACTGTACACATCTTGTTTCAGCAATATATAACTGTGACCACAGTCAGCTTTTATGTTCAAATGAGATAGCATTACATTTATATGACATAATAGAGGGTTTTAAACAAGATAGTACTGCATTAAAACTCAATGGCTGTGTGAAAGAAAAAAATTAACTGCTTGCAAGCTACTTAGGGTTGACAAAGACTGACAAAGCCGTTCTGCTATAATGGCAGGCTATTCATACAGGTATCTGTCATAAGACAGGGTGCAGTAAGCTGACCAAAGACAATTTTCATATGAACACATCTATTTGACACAGGAAAGATGACCTTTCCTTCTTTAGGGTCTATATGACAAGTAAAAAAAAATAACAACAGATGGTCTATTAGCGTAATAAAATAAAATGCTTAAGAAAACTATATTATGCTTTTTGATTAAGTAAGGGGAATGGGGAAGAAGACAAATTTATAAAAAGCCAACTAAAAAATTTAACTTTGCTCTTCTGCCTTGCAACGTAGAATCCAGGTACTCATCTGTGATTGAATAAAAATATAATTGATTGAACTATTCCTGTCTTCCTCGGGGGTTTTTCTTTCACAGCTGCAAGGCTTTTTTTCCTCACAATCACCTGCACTTACAAATCTTAAATTCAATAATTAAAAACAAAACAGCAGTGCACTGTTTTGCCATGGCCACATGACACACTTTGCTACACACTTATGTCTTTTGAAAACCAAAATGTCATTGAGATTTTGTAATCATTCTTTATTACAGGGACTCTGGCTCCTGTCATACTCAATAACCAGTTTGCTTGTGGGAAAAGGGATGTGGTCAGGCTCAATAAAGACTGCAGTTTAAAAGGGATAACACATTTCCTTCCCACTAATATCATGGCCCTAATGTGCGCCTTCATATTAATTTTGTAGTGTAGACTGTAGACTGGAGATAACAGGACAACTCCTCATGTTCCAAGCAAAAAAATAAATTTACTAGATCATTCCATCTACAGTAGGTTACTGAAAAGACCACATAGCAAAAGTGAGGTAAACCTGGTGTCATAAAATAATCAACAGGACTTTCTTAATGGGATTAATTTCAATAAGATAGAATTCAATGATGTGCCAGTGTGATGGAGCAATGTCCTTTCTAGACATGAAATACTGGCTGGACTCATAAACCTTAACATTAGAAATCATCCCCAGTCTATGATGGTAGATGTGACAGTCTATGTAGTGTTGATTCAGAACAGAGAAGCATCTTAGAAATAAAGATAGAATTCTACTTTCTAATTGTAAGCAGAAAACTTACTAAGTACTTAATATTTAAATATTTTTTGGTGATAAAAGATTTTTGTTTGGTTAACACTTACTCCTTCTGAAATTAAACTGTTGCTCAGCTTGTCCAATTCTTTTTTAATTCCACAGGCTGCATCCTTTATATCACTCAGTAACAAATCCTCCTGTGTTGAAAAGATAAGGTCACATAACAAAATTATGATTTTGCAATACAACAAACCTAAACAAAATAACTTCAAAATTAAACTAGGGAAAACACCAGAAAGATCATCTAAGCAAGAATTTGATGTTTTATAATTTAAAATAATTCAGAATGTCACTTAACTATTGAGTAAGAATAGGTGGGTTGGGATTCTTCCAGCTGAGCAAAATGAGTGCTAGTAGTGTGATACCAGCTATAACAATTAATTTGTTCTTCTTCACTTTAACCCTTTCTGGAAGTCCACCAAACACAGCTGACAGGTTAGGAGTGATTGTGACAGCAAGGCTAGCCGATAGGCATTTACATATTTTTTTTACAAGATTATGTTAATTTGGAGCCTTCCAAAAACATGGATCTTGTCCTGGATACATTTTGGACAACTTTGAAAGAGGTAAGTGAAATCGATTAAAGAGTTTATGTTGAATTATTGAGCGTGTGGTGCATATAGAGCTAAAGGCTATTCTATGTACGGTTGACTTCCACTCCTTTCTGAGATGATAACTGAAAAGTCCTTTCCCCAGTGTACCATGAGATCAGTGAAGGGAAGTGTAATTGTTCATAAAATGCAAAAAGATTATCTATATACAGTTCTCTAAGTGTCTTAATCTTGAGAGTTTTCCAAAGATTAAATGCTGTGTAAAGGTCTGAGAGGGCGGAAAAATGTGATTATCATGAAGAGAAGCAACAGATAAAAGCTTCTGTGTCTTGAAATGCATCCTGAATTGGTTCCATATTCTGAGTGATTGGAGGATGACTGCACTATTGGTGTAATGGTGAAAGAAGAACAGAAATATTTGATTTTCGTTGCTGAACAGGCTGGTATAAATTCATTATTTTGTACAAATTTCCTGGTCTTTATTGTGTGTATATTTGCCACCCAGTAATAAAATAAATAAAATTTAAAGTTAGGCAGTGCCATGTCACTTTCTGTCTTAGGTATTTGCACCATTATGTTTAAAATGCATGGACATCTCAAATTCCAGATGAAACAGGTGATCATTGAGCCTGGTTTCTTAAAGAATGATTTGTTGACGTATACAGGGATGCTCTGAAATAGAAATAGAAGCTTAGGAATGATGTTCATCTTGTTAGTATTGATTCTCCCTACTAAATGGGATGGAGGATAGACCGTTTATTTGTTAACATCTGGTTTGATTTTTTTTCCATGCTGTAATCAAAATTGTGTTGCAAAAGATGTTTTATTTTGTTATGATGTTCATATCCAGATATCTTAAAAAATGTTTTGATAGAATAAACAAAAAGATGTCCAGTCTAATATGGTGTGCTAGAGATTTCGCTGGAGAAAGAAAACTTTTGTTCAAATTAATTTTGTGTCCAGATGTCCATTAAAATTTTGCTAATGCATTAAAGACTAACAGAAAAGATATTAGTGAGTGTGATATATAAAGTACCATATCATCTGCACATAGTGAAATGTTCTGTTCGAGTCATCTGATAATCCCCTTTATCTCTGATGCATTTTGAAAATGAATCGCCAATGGATAAATGGATACTGAAAAAACAGTGATGTTACTAATTAGTTACCAGGACGTGTGACTATCTGGGTAACAGAAAAAAAAAGTTGGCAGTTTTTTCATTTAAAATAAAGCTTTTCTTTTGTGGTTAAGATGTCTTTAATGATACAAATACAATCAGAATGTCATTCAGCATGTAAAATTCCTTGATTATTCCAGAGGCTCCATCTCTCATATTGCTCAATAACAATTTTTCCTATGTGTGAACAGACATGTTGAGACTCAAAACTTAGTTTATATGTGAAAAGAAAAACAAAACTCCTTCCTACAAATCTATTACTTTCCATTGGTTTTTGTAATGTAGGCAAAATCAGCAGTGCACTCTTACTATGTAAGCAATCAAAAAGATACAAAACTGTATACAGTTATTATTGTGTTCATGTATTTATGGAGATATATAAGATTAAACAATATGAACTTATATATAGGAAGTCAGACACTTAGATCAGCTCATGTAAAACCCTTTAAATTAACAAAACAAGGTTGCCAGCTGTGAAATGTTTTGATACACGAAGGATGGATGTAAATGTTCACCAGTTTAATGAAGATCCTTTTTTATAATAATGGGATTAAACAAACATACATATAAACAAATAATTAGCACTACAAAAGGAAAGGAAGACCAATGTTTTGTGAGAAATGAGCATGAAATACACGTATATAAATGTCAGCAGATTAGTCATGTAAAGAGGACACTTCTAAAGCACTTCTTTCTTAATGTGTCTTCATTAATACAGAATACTTACCTTTTCTGAAATCAGAACGTCATTCAGATTGTCCATTTTGTCCCTTATTGCATCAGCTTCGTATCTTACACTGACCTGTGTGGTAATGGAATAGGTCAGAAGAAAATTTTTACAAACATTTTACAGTATAAGAAGCAAAAACAAACCATCTTTCTATTAATGTATGCATTTACAGTGATGTGAAAAAGTATGTGCACCCTATGGAAATTGTTGACTCCTTTAAAATATTTGAGTTGGCAAACTGTAGATCTTCATACAATCTCTGCCTGCAGATAAATGTGATATAGTTGAATAAAAACACATGGAAAAATTGCCTTTTCAATAATTTATTTAACAATTGTGTTTACATACATAGTGAATATAAAATATTGAGAAGTGTGTGGGTATATTAGCATACAAGAAGTTTGTCACTTGCAATAATCTGTGCAGAAACAACATATGTAAGCAGTAGAGAGGTGCTACACAAGTAAATGTTTGAAAATGGATATAAATATTCACCTGTTTTATTAAGGTTACTTTTTTAAGATAGTGGGAATATATACATTAATGAAGAAATAAATCAATAAAATATTAAAAACAATATTTGGTGTGTTGCTTATTTATTTATTTATTTATTCATTCACTGTAGTTATTCCCACTGTCTTCAAAATGTAACTTCAATAAAACAGTTGAACAAAGAGCATCAAATACCCACATTTCAGAAAATTAGTCATATAACAACACCACCTATAAAGTGTTTTGGACATTCTCTTACTATAAAGATTGCTTTTGGGTTGGGAAATCGTAAATAATACAGAACACTTTTTTAAAATCAAAATATCATTGCGGTTGTGTATTTATTTCTTTATTCCGTAGAGCCTGTCTTAGGTCTTACTCAATAACTAGTTTACTTGTGGGGAAAAAGTATGGGCTTGGACTCATAAAATATTAAAGCATATAATGCCAAGGCTGTAATTTGTGCCTTGGTATTAGTGCTGTAGTGTAGGGTGGAGGTGTCAGGACACAGAAAGACAATTCCTCATGCTCTAAATAAATAAATTAATTTATTAAATCATTCCATCTAGGTTACTGAAAAGACCACAAAGCAAAAATGAGGTAAACCTGGTGTCATAAATAGAGTTATCAGGACTTTCTTAATGGGAATAAATTCAAAAAGATAGAATTCCTCTCATTAGATGAATGATGTGCCAGTGTGCTTTCATCTCAAAATGATGGAGCCATGTCCTTTCTAGACATGAAATACTAGCTGGACCTATAACCCTTACCATTAGAAAGAATCCCTAATCTACAGTATGGTGGTAGCCTATCATCTGGTAAAACAGATGAGACAGTTTACCCTAGAAAAGATGTAGGAAACAGAAACACAACAAAAAAGAATGATAAAATTCCACTTTCTAATTGTTAGTAGGGAAATTATAAAGCATCTCTTAATTTTTTTGGCTATACAGATTTTTGTTTGGTTAACACTTACTCTTTCTGAAATCGGAATATAGTTTAGCTTGTTCAACTCTTCCTTAATCTCTGTCAAGGCATCACTTAGATCGCTCCCTAACCACAATTTCTGTATAGAAAAAGATATTGTCAAATTGTTAAAAAGAACAAAAATGTGATTCTGAAGTACAAAACGCAAAAACTGCCTTTCTATTCATCGGTGCCTTTACTTCAGTTCCTTTGTGCAAGCTGGCAACATCAGAACACATCCATACTTCTTACATTTTTGAAAACAGGAAAATAATTAATCTTGCATTTTAATTGTTACAAATGCATATGCCAAAAACGTTAAACAGATCTTACCAAAACTGCTTTCTGAGTTATTATTGTGTTTATATAAATATGGAGTATTGTATTATTAAACAGTGAATAAGTGGGTTAGTATACAAGAAGTTTATAATTCGGAAACATTCATGCAGCACTCTCATACATAATCAGTTGAGGACAGCTAAGCATGCAAATGTTTGATACAGGATAAATGGAAGTAAATGCTCACCTGGTTTAATGCAGTCACTTTTAGAATTATTTTGGAATAAATAAATAAATAAAAATACATATATAGAAGCACATAAACATATATTCAAATATACTGTACATACAGAACACTACAAAAGCTAAAAAAGGACCTGAACTTAGTATGTAATACTTAATATAAAATACATAAAATACATAATTGCCAGATGAGCCATGTAAGCAAAAAACTGGTAAAGCATTTCTATTTTTCAATTCCTACAAAGCTTCTTTTTTTTGGTTAAGATGTCTTTAATAATATAGAACAGTTACCCTTTTTGAAATCAGAAAGTTGTTCAGCTCGTTCAATTCCTTCTTCATCATAGTGACTCTGTCTCTTATTATCCTCAATAACACTTTTTCCTGTATGGAAATAAATTTGGTCAGACTTAAAAAAGATAACAGTTGTTATTCTTCAGTTTATAAAAACAGTGCAGTGGTAGCGCTGTTACCTCACAGTAAGGACATCATGGGTTTGTGTCCTGAGTCCTCCCTTTTGTAGAGTGCTCTGAGTAGTGAGAAAAGCACTATATGAATGTAAATAATTTTTACTATTAAGAAAAAACAAGCCTTCTTCCTAAGTGTTATGTATAAGCCAGGGTCACCTTCCTGGTTTAGGTTTAAATTCCTTTTTTCTGTCTTTTTTAATCATTTTTGGTCCTTTGGTTATTATCATTTATGTTAATATTTATGTTTATTGCTTAACTATGTATCAGTTTTGTTTATTGTTTGGTTTGTATTTGCTAAAATTTGTTCTGCCATGTCTGTTGTATTTTGTGGGTGGTTCCCAAAGGTGGGACTATCTGTCTCCACTGAGTGAATGCTCTTAGCTCTATTAAGGCTCATGGGAATTATAATCACTCTACTATATGTTGTGTGTACTAGGTGGTTGGTGAGTGTTTCCTTTTTTTGTATTTTTGATTCTTTGTATTTACTTGTTGTTTTGACTTATTTTGCTTTGGTTTTGGGATTCTTATTTTTGGTTAGCGTTTATTGACTTGTTTGCAATGATTTTGCCTTGTTGACAACTCTTTTTGTAAAACAAACCTCCTATTATAAAGATTTGTTTGCCCATTCATTCACACGTTCAAGGTTTATGATCAGACTCCCTTGGGTAGAGTGTGGCCTGTATATTTTGTGAATTTGACTTATTTTTGAACTTTTGAAGCTAAGCACATTTTGGCACTGTTATGCTTCAGCCAGGGTTCCTCCACAGGTTAGGGTTTAAATTACATTTTTATGTTATTTTTTTTTATTGTTTATATTTACATTGATAATTATTTTGTTTCTTTATGTTTACACATCTCTTATCTTGTTCCTTGTGTATTCCGGGTGGTCAAAACATGGGACAACCTGCATATAATTGCAAAAGACTGTACTCAGGCCTATAAAGGCATGGGCTACTCAAAGTCCCTTGCAGTTCATTTGAATGTACTTGGGAGATGGAGAGTGTTGTAATTATTTCTATTCTTATACTTTGTGCTTTGCTTCATAAAGCTTAGGGCTATTGAATTGCCCTATTACTAAGGCAACGTTTTTGCTTTTTGTGGTCCAGACATCTGCACACTTTGTGAAATGAATATTTCTATTTTAGAAAGATTCTGTGTCTGCCCTTATTTCTACCTGTGGTTTAATAGTAATGTTCCCCTCTACTGCATGGGAATTCTCAAATATCACAACAGGCACAGGATAGGCCAACGCCAGCCTCACACCTCCTTTGCCATTTTGGGTGAGTAAATCACAACACTTTGCATTAGTTCAGTAGTGTAACCTGGAGACTTCAGGAACACATATCCTAATGCCACAAGGAAAAATGTAAAAAATATTTGCTTCCTACTTAAAAAGATTATAATCCAAAAACAAGGTGAAGCCAGTATCGTAAATTGAATCATCAGTGCATTCTCACTGGACATGCAGTCAAAAAGGTCCCAAATTGTGCACTGAGTAATATTGTGTTAATATATTTATGGACATATTATAAAATTAAACAGTGTACCTTAGTATATAGAAGGGAAACAGACTACATGGCCAGACCTACCTTCTGGGTGATTCAGGTGTTTAGCCTTGGGCCCTGCTTACAAATTGGCCTTAACATGTACGAGGAAAAAATGTCAAGGAATAGGAAAAGTCCAAGTTTTCATTGACAGGCATTTACAGCAATCTGCAACTGAGCACCAATCCCTACCCCTCTTAGATTGTCACTGCTATAAACCTATCCAATAAAACTTAAATAAAGGGCATTTAAAAGAAAAATATGAGTGGGTAGGACACAATCAGAGCAGATGTCTAATAGATCACTTTTATGAAATTGTGTAAAAGAGAAAAATAATATGCATAATTATTCTAAGTAAGACCCCAATAGTAAAACAAAGGGAATAATTAAAAAGAGATGTAAAAGATGCTGTTTTGCCTAAAACTATACCTGACATTTGCATCTTTAAAAAAATGAAGATTTGAACAGGCTGTAAATATCACAGCTGAAACTATTGAAACTAACCTTATTACTTTTTCATATATGAAGTATAGAGAAAGTATAGTAATCATGAAAAAATTCAACCTTGAGATTTTGATGAATCTTGATGTCTTAGACCTCTCTGAGTCTGAACATACAGTTTTTTGGAATTATGTCTGTGTGTGTGTGCCTGTGTGTAAACACGATAACTCAAAAATGCAACGAGACAGATGGATGAAATTTGAAAAGTGGTTGTTACACCATAATTGTACATCCGTATTAACTTTTGGGCCAAATCCATTAAACCGGAAGCGGTACTTTATCTGAACACATATTCGATTTTTTTTTTTATTCATGCAGCTGCAGAGTCTGATTTATTCAACTTTACTTTTATAATAATTGATCAATATATTATTAATTTGATTTGATTTGTTGTTGATGGTTCTTTAATGTACATAATATAAAAATATAATCATTGTCCTGCGGGGTACTCCCCAAATATCCATCCCCATATCTGAGTATATGAGAAAGTCTAGGAGAGACCACTCCCGATTTTATTTAATCAGAATATGGCTAATGTTGCTAATTTTGCTGCTTCTAGCTGCTTTAGTAGTGCAGTGATGTCCATTAACACCAACACAGAACAACAATGTGGGAGACAACGATGCACCAAACAACACCAAACTTGAACAAAGGAATTCTTCCATACAGTCTTTTGTTTTATTTGGTGCAAATATGCAAACACAAAATTCACAAATACATATCACCCTTTTCCCCACAAAATGGCATAATACTTTTAAAAAGATTTAACTTAAAGTTTTTAGCTGCAATATCAAAAGAAAGATGATTTCCTGTAGATGTGATTTTGCACTGATAAATTCATTTGTTACATTCATTGTAATGAACAATTGAACAAAAAAAGGAGTGAAGTTGACCCAATATAAAGTTTTTTTTTCACTTCAATCTCTTTATCCTGATTTATTATTGACATAAGCAATATTCATAGTGAGTATGTACATGTCCTTAATGGGGGTAGTGGCAGGCCCTTAGAAATCCTAATTTGGCCTTGACAGGCTGACATTAAATATGAGTCAAAAACAAAGTACAGTTTAATATTGTGCACTGCTAAGCTAAGTCCTAATGAAGAAGTAGTTAAAAAATATGGGACAGATTTTAATAAATATAATAAGAAATAAGAAAAAAAACATGCAGACAGACAAGATGCAAATTGCTCAAAGTTTGTTTTATTTGGGACAAAGTTGCATTTAAAGAGCTAGGTTATAGCTGAGGCAGTAGTTGAGGTAATATTTGCATTCAATGGGACTTATGTTTTATCTGTGGAAAGAGAGCTCACTGAAGAGGCAAATGTCCTATGAACATATAAAATAATCCAGGCATAGGATAAATTAGAAATGATGTTCCCAATACACAACTATGGAAAACCTGATAGGTCAAACATAGGAATTCTGCTGAAGAGCCTCACTTGATGCATTATATTAGTCAGTGTCTTTCAGGTGACCACCCGATGTCATTTTAACAGTAGATGGAAAACATGTTCCATTTTTAGTTGGCACAGGTACCACAAAATCCACCATTTAAGCCTCTAAATTTAAAAATGTTCCACTGTCACTCTAAACATTTCATAATAATAGGGGTTGAAGCCAGTGCAACCTCTGCTCAAGTTACTTCAGACCTTCATGTCCAATGGGGACCTTTACAACATCTGTCAATCTTCTAGGAAGAGACCTGCTTTGGAAATGGGGTGTAATCTAAAATGTACGCCTGATGGCATCTAATTAGAAGTCCCATAGAATTACCTTAGTGTGGTTCAAGAAATATTAGATTAGGAATCCAATATTTTAGAAATGTATGGGTTTACAATATTTGGCGCTTCAGTGACATCTAAAATGCAAATTACTGAGAGGACATTAAATGCTTTTCTTTTGTCCTTCTCTTTACTTCACTCACTCCAAGCCCAAGTTCCTGCACATTTGTAGGCACAAGACAAAATTTACAGGAAAAACACAGGATATTACTGTATAATTCCATATACAAGTCCTTGTAATACTCCTATTTTACCTATTGAGAAAGTAAAGACAGGCACATGGAGATTTGTACAAGATTTACAAGAAGTTAAGTCTTGTGTTATTCCATGACTCACAGTAGTTCTGAATTCTTTCATTATTTTAGTATCTGACTGAATACTGCCAGAGACAATGTTTTTACACATTCACAAATTTATGCAGTTCATTCTTTTCAGTTCTGCTCCATCCTGATAGCTATTATTCATTTGCTTTTGCATTTGTGGGCATCCAATACACTTGGACTGTGTATTCTCCAAGATATTTGATTTAGTGGAATTTACAGATTCAACATTAATACCATATATTGATGACTTTTACATTTTTCTCTTAATTTCCTTAAGTGTGAAAAATGCTATTATGTGTAACAGAAATATGTAAATACCAAAACATCAACATAAATACAGTAGGAAAAGCTATGTCTAACATCCACTGCTGTACTGATGTAGATTTAGTACATGCCCTCCATGTGATATGTTTTGAATTCAGTCACCAATGCACAGCTCGATATTGCAATCAGAACAGTAGAAGCATGTTTCTTTGCACACTTTTCTTATAATATTTTTTCTGTTATGAATGAGATAGTAGAATGTCAGTGTCTGATCTGCATGCTGGACATGCCCATAATATTACTGTGGGCTACCACAGCACAAGGATTAATGACTACCAAATTTTCCCTGACACAAACATTGACAGTTGCTGCACAGTGAGCAGTGCTTAGGGGCTAACATCTTTCTTGTCTTTCCATGTGATTGCAATCATTTTGCCTTTTAGCCACACAGCTACTTGCACCACAGTAGTTCAGTCATGCAGTGCCATGTGAATTAGGTTTCACTATCTGTGTCAAAATCTGAGGACCAATTCACAGTGCCATCACTATCACTTGATTCAACTAATGGTTCAGTTAAAGTTTATTTTAAAACTGGCTTTACAGATTTTCATGCTGGATGGTATGACCAAAATTCCATATCACGTTATTTTTCAAAATTATACCAGTTTCACGGTATTCGACTGTATTTTTTCCCATGCATGAATGGATGTTAACCACATTTTCCACTGCAATTACTGGTTAAGAATAACCTATTCCACTGTCATGAGAACTGTACATTGTACAAAAGAACATTTTAATGTGCACACAAGTATTAATACAGGTTTGCATGGCCCCATAAAGTGATAGTTTCAACGGGGTGGCACTAATGAGAAGGAATCACATTGCATGACAGTTGCAGTCAAAATATAGAACTTTTTTACTGAACAAAGTTTGCAAACAACTTAAACTAAAATTTTGACAACATATTTTCAACCATCTAAAGAGGCATTTAGACTTAGTAAAATATCCAGAGGTGCTTGTCAAAAGTTGTATTGCACTGAACATGTCTTAGAAAAGGAATAAATAGTAAATATTTTTTGTAAACCAACTGCACTTTGTTAATGTTAACAAAATCTGTCCACTAACAAGTTAAAGTGACTTTTTAAACAACTTTACCATCATTAAATTGGATAATATTTAAACTAATAAATAATAACAATAAAATAAATAATAGGACAACTTCCAGTAATAATACTGTTACTTCCAAGACTTCAAAGCCCAGGTGCATTACACAGTATTCACCAAATTAAAATAAAATAAAATAAAAGAAGTGCAACTTGGTGATGACATCTTAACCAACTGATCCATCATTAAGGCAAACTGCATTAATATGGACCTTGCTTCCAGCTAAGCTATATACATAAATAATAAAACTGCAACTTGCATTTATAATGCTACTAGCAGAATACCCGCGCTTCGCAGCGGAGAAGTACTGTGTTAAAGAAGGTATGAAAAAGAAAAGGAAAAATTTTAAAAATAACGTAACATGATTGTTAATGTAATTGTTTTGTCACTGTTATGAGTGTCGCTGTGATATATATATATATATAGCAAAAAAACTGCACTTCGCAGCGATGTCGTGTGTTAAAGAAGTTATGAAAAAGAAAAGGAAACATTTGAAAAATAATGTAACATGATTGTGAAAGTAATTGTTTTGTGTATTTGGCGGCAGCGTCACGAAGTTGTTTTCGTCTAGCTGCATTAGAAAATGTACCACGACATCTGACACGCCTCCTTTTTACTGTTTTCTCACAGCTTGGATTGCTGCTGTCATAATGGGTTTGAGTCTA
>JANRMT010049829.1:8318398-8337564 GCA_026402145.1 Polypterus bichir lapradei
CCTTTTGGGGACAGTCGCGGTGGGTCTTGTGTAGACTGGTGAGACGTCTCTGCCATTAATCGGCTGTGATGGCATTGTCAGTCCTTCACTCGTGTGCGTGTCTTCATAATCCGAGCTGAGGACCTCATAATCGTATACGTGCAAAAGAAAGTGTGAATCACCTTAATATTATTTTGCCGTGGTGTAGAAAAGGGGTCCCGTGTTTGCACTTGTCTGGGCTATAGCTCAGGGGGAGGATGAAAAAAATTAAAAGTGCTCACTTTGACTTAAGGCAGAAGCGCAGTCAGCGTCTTAAATCCCGGCACAGCTATGCGCACGCACCGGCTGCTCGACTTTTGCTGGGAAGGAGACCCCAGTTTTTGTACACACGTTCCACAAATGAGACACACGGGTTTACCGGCAATGTCAGTAAACATATACTCAGCCTCCCATCGGTTTTTAAAGGCTCTATGTTCAGAATCACCTTTTCTCTTTGGCATCGTGTGGGCTAGCTTGGCAATAACTTGTAGCATCATAAGCTAGACTTAATTAACGTGGTAAGTGTTCGGCAAGGCAGCTGAAGTGCTGGATTATGGGATCTGTAGTTTATTGTGTTACCAGCGCTTCATATCCCCGGGCCATTAATAACAATAATACAGTATATAAAATGATCTCGCGGGCCGGATATAATTACACGCTGGGCCGGATGTGGCCCGTGGGCCTTGAGTTTGACTCATATGGACTAAATAGAACTTGAAAAGAAATATTTTTTGGAATGTGATCGCGCAAGTCAGATCTAGTTGACGCGCACTACAGTACATCGAGCCCGCGTGCTATTGTGGTTTTGCTTGTGTGCTTCAGTAAGTTACCGTCCCCTCGCTCTTACTTTTTTACCGTTCACCTAATGAATACACTGAGTATGGCTTTACCAAAACAATCATTGATCGCGAATAAAGTATCCATTATTCATGAAGCTTCAATAGGTGATCTGTCTTTCTGCGTTAACCACATGCGTTTTCATACGTCTCAAACTAAGGGGATGCGAGGTTAAGAATAAATCGAGAAGCGCGCGTACATACTTAGTGCATCCCCTCTCGGGAATCGAGCCTCGGACGCCGGCGCTAGAGGCGAAGCCTCTACTATTGCGCCATGGCGTGTGGTTTGTCTATTTGAGCGTAGCAGTGTAATTCGGTTTTTGTTCAGCACTCTTTGGAACTGTTGCTTTTTGTCTGCGCACTGCGTCAGTTCACATGAGCCGCTGAATATGGTTTTATATGTCACTCGCTCGCTTCTAATTGTTTCGCTGCCTTCTTAATTATATAATGCATGTTTTATTCAGAGCGTTTTGTAGCTCTTCCTGGTTTTCTACGTAATGCGTGATTACGTGAGAGGCGTGATGATGTCACACGAAACTCCGCCCCTCCAGCTGAACTCCATTACAGTAAATGGAGAAAAATAGCTTCTAGTTATGACCATTATGCGTAGAATTTCGAAATGAAACCTGCCCAACTTTTGTAAGTAAGCTGTAAGGCATGAGCCTGCCAAATTTCAGCCTTCTACCCACACGGGAAGTTGGAGAATTAGTGATGAGTCAGTGAGTGAGTAAATGAGTGAGTGAATGAGTGAGTGAGTGAGTGAGTGAGTGAGTGAGTGAGTGAGTGAGTGAGTGAGTGAGTCAGTCAGTCAGTCAGTCAGTCAGTCAGTGAGGGCTTTGCCTTTTATTAGTATAGATTTGTGGTATAGCTCTATGGAAGCGTATTAGGGCCACGGTGAAGAAAAAAAAAAATACGGACACAGTGAAGAAAAAAAACCAACTATATGTCGAGATTAAAGTTGACATTTCCACTTTATTCTCATAGTTTATTTTGTCATTAAAGTAGAACGTCGTAAAGTAAACTTCATCCTAAAATCAATGTTTAATTTACTAGATTTTCTGAAACTCCATTATAAGTTAATGCAGCACATTAAATGCTTTGTGTTAAGTGTTCCTGACCCAGTTGTTAATCACTACGTGCACAAAGCATTTAATGTGCTACATAATTTATGATGGGGTTTGAGAAAACTTAGGATATTAAATATTCATTTTAAAATAAAGTTTAGTTTACGATATTCAACTTTAA
Source organism: Polypterus bichir lapradei (assembly GCA_026402145.1). Taxonomy (NCBI): domain Eukaryota; kingdom Metazoa; phylum Chordata; class Cladistia; order Polypteriformes; family Polypteridae; genus Polypterus; species Polypterus bichir. Next base: position 8,320,498 of record JANRMT010049829.1, read on the forward strand.
TGACAAATTATGAGAATAAAGTTAATATGTTGACTTTAATCTCGACATAAACGGCGAGAATGAAGTAGAAATGTCGAGAATAAAGTCAACATGTCGTCACACTATGACACAGTACCCCGGTACATTACACAGTAATGAAAAAAAAAACAAGTACAACTTGGCTTGCAGTATTATCCAGTAGTATAGAAATAGTATTCACACATTTGAACATAATGGTCCACATCTGAGCTTTTAAAACCAAAGTATCTACAGACAACAGATACGGCTCCTTTTTTCGGCAAAAGTTCTTCTGTGTCATCATGTTCAGCTTTATCGTCTGCTACAGCTTCAGTTTCAGAATGTTCTCTGTCCATTTTCACCGTTCAATACCTCCATTAACGCATGTACTCTGTTGCATTCATGTTTAGTAGTGCAGCAGTGAAAAAGGTCCCTCCTTAAACAGTTTCCCGCTGTGCCATGTTCCGAATGTTGTTTAGGCTATTTAAACCGGTGTTGCGGTATAAGAAAAATCCATATCATAACAAAAATAAAAAACGTTTTTTGGTATGAACCGGTATACCGCCCAGCAATACATGCCATTGTATTCTTTGGTTGAAGGCTCCACCCCATGTAGAAAAACGTATGCGTTGCTGCACAGTGGCAGAGCACATAGAAAAATTCATGTTTTTTTGCAGTACAATGTTATTTCTCCCACAAGATGGCAGCAGAATACTGTCCCAAGTGTTACTAGGGCTTAATTAATTAAATATAATGAATCTTTCTTTGAGTAATTCTCATAAATTATAATAAGTACCTATGACATGTTCCTAATAGTTGTCAACTTTAATTTTCATATAGACATATTCAGTGTGATCTGAAAGTAAATGAACTCATGAATCTCCTGCACACTTTTGATCTGAGCCAGCACATTAGTCAGCCAACACACAAAGGGGGGTACACGCTGGATTTACAGTTATCAGACCATTTTCTCTTACTATTTAATGTAGATATACTGACAGATTAAATGAATGAAAAGCATATTGATAAAAAGCACTTCTTTGATTCATCTGCAGCTTCAAAGTTTACTAACGTTTTAAGTTACCAGTCCGTTTGTAGTGTTTATTACAATAGTGACAATAATGTAAATGGTAAGGTTGAAACTTTTAATACTAAAGTGAGAGCTTCCGCTGAAACGGTCTCTCCTGAAAACACAGTTAAAAAATCCTCCAGCACTGTCACACCATGGAAGACTCAAAGAGTGTCTGAATTAAAGAAAACATGCCGGAGAGGTGAGCGTAAATAGAGAAAAACTAAATTGATTGTCCACTATGAGATACTGAAGGTTAAAATAACAGAATACAACATCATAGTCCATCTTGAGAGGCAGTGCTATTTCTCTAAAATTATAAATAACAATGCTAGTAATCCCAGGGTTTTATTCTCTACAATTGATTGTCTGCTAAACCCAAGTCACTCAATGGAATGCCTCCAAAAAACTTCCAGTGAAACTTGTGAGGCGTTTGCTATATTTTTTAATCACAAAATGAATGATTTTAGAAATAATATAGTATATCCCCCCAAAACTGATCTTATTAAATCCCGGTATTCCATTTTAAGCTAATTTAATTCTTTCACCAGGATAGATTTACCCAATCTATATAGAATAATTTCTCGACTGAAACCTTCCACCTGCGTACTTGATCCAATACCAACAAGCTTTTTCAAAGAAGAATCTGATGTGCTAAATGATAGTGTGCTTTACATAGTAAACTTATCATTAGATATGGGGGTCTTCCCAGACAGTCTTAAGACTGCTGTTGTTAAACCCCCGCTCAAGAAAAATAATCTCAACTCCCCTGTTTTTGACAGTTTTAGACCTATTTCTATCCTGTCTTTATTAAGTAAAATCCTAGAAAAGGCAATCATTATGCAGCTAAATGACCACCTGAATAAACATGCCATTCTTGATAAGTTTCAGTCAGGTTTAAGAACAAATCACAGTACAGAAACTGCACTCGTTAAAGTTGTAAATGACTTGTGGTTTAATGCAGAAGAGGCCATTTATCTGTTCTCATCCTCTTAGATCTGAGTGCCGCATTTGACACCATTGATCACAAAATTCTTAGAAATCGCCTTAGTCAGTCAGTGGGCCTCTCAGGCAATGTCTTAAATTGGTTTGAGTCTTACTTGGCAGGTAGAAAATTCTTTGTTAGTTGTTTTAATTATACTTCAAAGACATATGATATTCTATACGGAGTTCCACAAGGCTTTATCCCAGGTCCGCTGCTCTTTTTGATCTCCATGCTTCCATTAGGACAGATTATCTCAAGGCATAACATGAGCTACCACAAATATGCTGATGACACACAACTGTATTTATCAATAGCACCTGATGACCCCGACTCTCTTGATTCACTGACATAATGTCTTATTTGTGTTTCTGACTGGATGAGTAATACTTTTCTCAAATTAAATAAGGAGAAAACAGAAACCTTTGTGATTGAAAAAAATGGATATAGTGAGGGTATTAGAAATAAACTTGATCCCTTAGGTTTAAACTTCAAGGCAGAGATAAAGAATTTAGGGGTAATTATGGACTCTGACCTAAATTTTAAATCAGCATTTTCTCACCTAAGAAATATAGCAAAAGTTGGACCTCTTATAACTTTGCAAGACGCTGAAAAATTAGTGTAACCCTGATATTCTGTACATGCATTGAATTATCATTTTTTCATGGCTCCACAATTCGTACAAACCCCGACTTTCACTGCTGTGCTTTTTCCGGTTTTCTGTGGTGGCGATCTGCACCACCACCATCTGATCAAAGCACTGTGCAGTCCCTACATTGATGGATTGAAGGCCAGAGGTCCACATGACTATCATCGTCTAATTCTTCCACATGAAGCCTGAAAACTATGAGGACTGATTGAGATCATTTAGTACAGAAGAATCCCCAGTGGGGTCTAAGCAGCCTCGTGGCCTCGGAATCCCTGCAAATTTTGTTTTTTTCCAGCTCCTACAGTGTTTTTTTTTAGTTGTTTGTTTTTTCTGTCCTCCCAGCCATCAGACCTTACTTTATTCTTTATTATTTAGTATTGCCTAACCTTATTTTTATATTTTAATTTTTTATAAACTTTTCTTTCTTCATCTTGTGAAGCAGTTTGAGCTAAACATTTGTATGAAAATAAGCTATATAAATAAATGTTGCTGTTAATTGGCTCTATTTCATTCAAACAGATGACAATTTTTACAAACTATTCTGACCCCAACAGATGCTTGGAGGTAATGCCAAGGAGGTTAAAGCACGTGAAGAGGTTTAAAATTACTTCACGCTTTAGCTGAAAAAGGCCATAAAGATTTTTTAATCTAAACTACAGTTTTGCCAAACAAAAGCAAGACGTCTGGGTCCTAACCAGTGTGGCAACACATGAGCCATTACCCAGGAGTGTATCATTGTTACTCAAAATATACCTCAGCAATTAGATCAAACAAATGTGTAACTTCCTGTGAATGTGTGGTCACTGCAGACAATGGATTGCAGAATTTGCATTAATTGCACAACCATTGTCTGACATTTTTAAACATTTCACCCCTGATCACATACAGTGACTTGGTTATACTCTGAAAAGCTTTCATCAAAATAAACAGCTACTGTCTCTACCTTTTCTTCTAAATTTTCAAAAGGAATTATTTTTGTTCATTCATGAGACACAGGGGTTTTTACCAATTATATTTGCTCAACAACAATAATTCCAAGAAATATACAATTGCTTATTATTCTAAGCCTTTAAATTCAGTGGCTGCAGCTCTTCAAGCACATCTTGATGCTGTAACAATAGCAGCCCATCTGGTTTTAGAGGCCTCACAGCCTTTAGTGCTAGGGCATAATGTCACACTCCTAGTTCCACACGCAGTTGCTACTATTTTCACTAAAGCAGCTGCTCAGCACTTAACAGCTTCTAGACTAAACAAATATGAGTTGGCAATTATAGGAGCTGCTAATTTTAAAATCTAATAATGTTCTCTGTTAAATCTTGCTCCTCTTTTACCCTGACTGCTTCACAGAGAATTGGACGAAGACTGTTACTATTGTGAGTAAGTGATTTGTCATATTGCTATTCCTCCTGCAGACCTCCGAAACACACCAGTGCTAAATGCTGGCTTATCAGACCCACAAAATTCTGTGCCTGTAGCCCTAACTGTACTAGCAGAATTTCAAAAGATATCTGGACTTAAAATTAACTTGAACAAAAGTGTGCTTTTTCTAGTGAATTATCTAGCAAATAATATTAGATTGGACACCTTCTGTTTAATCATTACAGATCAGATTAAATACATAGGGGTAAACATCACAAGTAAATATAAAGCTCTTTTTCAACAAGAGTTTGCTGTTGCTGTTGACAAGACTTGCATAGATGGTCTACCCTCTGTGTTACTTTAGCAAGGAGAATTAACACTTTCAAGATGCATATCCTCTCTAAGCTTTTGTTTCTATTTCAAAACATCCCCATATACATCAACAAATCATTTTTTAAGAAATTAGATCCAATCATAACCTAATTTATTTGGAATTCGAAAAATCCATACATCCAAAAGGCGACCCTACAGTGACCTAAATCAAAAGGTGGCATGGCTCTACCTAATTTTCAATTTTATTACTGGGTGGCAAACATACAAGCTATAAAATCCTGGACATGGACACAAATAGATGAACACACACTAGTTTGGTCTGCAATAGAATGAAATCCTGCAGTACTTCATTATATTCCTTGCTTTATACCCAGTAAATACAAGGTACCGTCAATATACTAACAACTGAATTGTCTTTCATTCACTCAGAATATGGAACCAATGTAGGAAGTACTTCAAGTTAGAGTATATTTTATCTGTGGCACCTCTACATGATAATCACCTTTTCCTACCCTTTCAAACTTACACAGTTTTTAATGTTTTGAAAACATATAGGATTAAATCACTTAGAGATTTATATATAAATAATGTCTTTGCATCCTATGAACAATTACACTCTAAATTTAGTCTCCCATCAATTTTTCCACTACCTCCAAATTAGAAACTTTTCTAAATGAAATCTGCCCAATTTTGCTCACCTCCCACCTATGCCTATTCCAGAAGAAATATTGATTAGTCTTGAAGACTCAGACAGCATGTCTATAATATATAAAACCATTTTAAAGTCCCTTCCATTTAAAGATCCCAGAGTACAGTGGGGAAAGGATCTCTTACTCAACAAGTCAAAAACAGAGTGGAAGGCAGCAATGCATAGAATACACTTGAGCTCCATATGTGCTAAGCATTCAATTATTCAACAATAAATCTTTTTTCAAGCACATCAATATCACTTAAAATTGTCCAAAATGTTTCCAGAGCAAAATCCAACCTGTGAACATTGCAATTGAGCTCCAGCTTCACTAGGCCACATATTTTGGACGTGTACCAAATTAACATCATTCTGGACAAAAAATTTTAAATGCCTATCAGACAGCCTCGGTGTCAAAATCATACCTAACCAATTTACAGCTGTGTTTGGTGGACCCCCAGATGGACTTAAAGTGGAGAAGGACAAACAAATTGTAATGGCCTTTACTTCATTATTGACACGTAGGCTTATCATGTTCAACTGGAAGAATCCTAAGTCACCTCTTTTAAGTCAGTGGGTAACTGATGTTATATACTATTTGAAATTGGAAAAAATCTAATTCTCTCTTAGAGGATCTGTTCAAAGCGTTTTCAAAACCTGGCAGGATCTAATCAAAAACATTTTAGAATAAGCATTTATATTGGGGTGAAAAACTACTTTCTCTCTTTACTACTCTGAAAAGTTTTACTTTGGCTGTTGGCCTTCCTCCCTTTCTCATGGGTGGGGGTTGCACTGAATTTTGTTTTGTTAAGTTTGACTTGATTGTATGGAATGTTACATGCTTTTAATAAATTCAACAAAAAATTAATAAAAACACTGGCTAGAGCTACTTGTGGATGGTTAATCCAGTCATTATGAGGATAGGGAAATACAGTCAGGATACTCCATATGTACAGAAACAAAAGTACAGACACCTGTTTTGCTCAAGCAGATGAGTTATTTGTATTAACTATGGCTTGTATATTTGCAAAGATCAAACTGCTAACATTTATACTGACTCGTACCATACTTTTAGTAGTGCATGATAGTCCATGATTTTGGGGCTCTTTGGAAGCATAAAGCTTGAAGCTCTAAATTAGTTGTCTGTACTAGGTGTAGTAAAATGTCAGGCATTTGCTAAAGGAAATGATCAGAGGAAATGCTTTAGCATAATTGAATGCTAAACAGGCTGCAATCTCAGGTTCTTCTGATTCCATCGTTCTTTCTCAACTCAACAGGTGGATATAGCTCAATTAATTAATATGCAGTGCCAAGGTAGTGAGAAATAAATGCAGGTCAGGATAGCAGTCAGATGTGCGCTCAACACATGGATTTTTTTTTGCAAACACCTAAAGTACAGGGTTTTGAATATGAATTAGTGATAATGGATTTGCTTTCTAAATTAAAGAGGCTTTTTCCTGTAGAATGGGGGATTCAACAGCAGTTGCTTAGCATCTGTTAAAGGATTTAATATTTTGAAGGATTCACTTTTCAAATAAGGTAATTCAGGACATTTGTAAAACATCGAGTTCATCAATACCTTCATTGTTCTTACCATCCTGAATCAGCTGGATTAGTTGAACAGGCAAATAGTACTATTAAAAATAAACTTGCCAAGATATGTACAGAAAGTGTTGAAATGTACTGATGCTTTACCTTTAGCACTTATTTCTTTTAGGATTACACCATGTCATAAAACAAGACTTCTCCTCATAAAATTATAACTGGACAACCTATGCAGCAGCCTGTAGCTGCTCCTTTTGACTTGCAAAATTCTAATATTCTAAGTAACACAAGAAAGCAATAGGTAGAGCTAAGGTACAATATTGGAGGCATAACAGCTTAAGGTTTCACAAAAAGAAAAAGTGAATTTTGAAAAACTATCCATCCATCCATTATCCAACCCTCTATATCCTAACTACAGGGTCACGGGGATCTGCTGGAGCCAAACCCAGCCAACACAGGGCGCAAGGCAGGAAACAAACCCCAGGCAGGGCGCCAACCCACCGCAATTTGAAAAACTATTTAAAATTTAACCAATTTAGCCTCCAAACTCTTCCCTGGTTTTGTTTTCTGTGTATTTATAATATCCAATGTAAAAAATAAGGTTTAGTTCACCCTGCAAGTATTTTAAATCTTGTTGGTGAATGTTAAATAGGATTTATTTTTAATGATAATCAATGCTGAGGATACAGATTTACAATGATATGTGGATCCAAACATGAAGTCAAGATGTATTCTGCCACTTTGGCATGACCTGGAAAAACACTCTATCCAGAAATGGGGTGGATGGCTACCTCCAACATACTCTCTTAATGCCACACTGGCTTGTAAATCAATCAGCGTAAGCTGGAAAAACTCAGCATGCACCGAATTGCAGGTTTCCTTGACCTCTTTAGAATATTCCACAGCATCTTTGTTTGAATAAACGAGTAGCTGTTGACCAAGAGTGGAGATTCAAAATAATCCTGAAAAATTTCAGCCATCTTCTGTATGAAATCAACATGAGAGAAAATCTCCCTTTATAATTGGACCTGTTTTTACACTATTGGAAAGTGTGCACAGTCTCCCTAAAACTCTGTGTTGTAAAATTCCAATTTCCTCTGAAAAGATTGGATAGCGGTTATTAGATAAAATACTGAGTTATTTGTTCCCTTCAGGTTTAGACTGAGGTCATTGAGGTGTGATGTGTACTAAAAATGCAGTAATATAAATTTTCCTCTTGTATTGCCAAAAAATGTGTGAATTGATTTGTGTTTTTGCTCCTCATATTTATTAAGCCATCTCACATCATTGTGCAGCAGTAAGTTATTTCCATTTGCCTCTTTCAGGAATTCTTTCAGCAAGCTGCCCCAATGTGATGATGATGTCTTAATAAAGTTTTATCAATTTCATTACTGTGTCCATGACTTCAGCATATTCTTCTGCCAAACCAGAACACAACACAGACTAATGTATGATACAATGATAAGAGATAAGCTCAGGGTGGTACCCTTTCTTTCTTGAGACAGACCCCCCCTCTCCCATCTGATCATGGAATGAGCCCCTTCTATGGAAACTGAGACCACTGACTTTAGTTCTGTACTTATCTTTCACAGCATCTTTCTAAATGCAATGTATATGTCCCCTCCTCTTCTATGTATTTCATGTGTGTTCATACCTAACAAAAGTTCCTTTTTTGGTGCAAATATCTTATATATACAAGAAATTGGGCATTATTTGTTATATCAGCTGATTAATCAAAAGCTAAGGCCAGGCATAGTGCTGTCTGAATGGCTGCATCAAATTGTGATTGCACTTCAGATCTCTTCACTGCTGTTTGAGCTAACAGATGGATTTACTTGATTTTTTCTTTGAGTTAATCTATCCGTTTATCATCTATTAATATATCTACAACTGCATTCATGCACTCTGCAATAATTTATCCGTCACTAAACAGCTTTTTGGACAGCCCTAAAACCCACATTAACCTAATCAAACTCTCATTTATGGTTAATTTATTTTTCATGTCGTTGCCTATGAATCTGGTGGGTATGCTTCTTCAAACTGCTTGTGTTTGGCTTTGTAGTGCCGTTTTTACGTTACCGCTTTTTACGATAGGTACAGACTCTGAACATTTTAAGTACACTGGTCTTGTAGTTGTTTCAGGGAGAATGAACAAATACTTATTGGTCCTTTCATCTTTTAAAAATTTAGTCTGTGTCAACATTTCTTTTCTTAGAACTAGCCATCGTTCTGCCTTACACTGGTTTCTTATAACAAACTTTCTGCTTTATCGGAGCACAAAATGACTGGCAGTTTGCCTTCTAGTCTTGCTATGGTTCTAAGCCAAATAACTGGCTGAGCTGAGCATTATAATTTAAATAATACATGCAACTTGATAAGACTAGAAGTTATACTGCTTCTCTGGAGAACTGCATATGAGCTCCAACTGAAGAGAGAGGTTGTCAGCACCCATTCAGTGCCACTGCTCTGGCAATCTGGGACACATCATCTCAACCTACATCCAAGCGGACAATCACATGGAGTGTAGGTGGACTCACGGTGAAAGGTACTGCCCTACACTTGCACCTAACCCTCTTATGGTTCCCTTTTCAGGTTTGGCTCAAGTCACTGCACACCAAGTATATTCCTTATATAACTCCGGCAGCAACACCTCCATTGTTGCAGGCTACTTCATCCTGTCACAACAATTTTATAGGAAAAAGGCCAGCCTGACCTGTATAGATGGTGAGGCCTAGCAATACCCCACTGCTATATGTTGGCTACTTGTGCAGGGCTCGCTTCAGTGTCTGCAAGTGGCAGTGCTGCCTCATCCTTATGCAGTTATACTCGGTCACAACTGGCTTCAAATAAAAAGCGACCAGGAAGAGCCATGTCTGAACCCAAAGACAAGCCTGAAGAAGCACCCCAGCCATGCAAGACAGCAGATAAGTGTATGGCCACCCAATATGATAAGGCGGACTGGAGTTGAACTGCATCAGAATGTGTGAAACTGCTTACAACCACCGATCTGTCGCCGTATCTGGTGACCATGCCTAATCTCATTGCCTCCCTGCAACTTAGGTTTTGCACATTGCCCTCCTTCTTTAAGAGTGAGCAGTGGTACGCTGATTGCCTAAAGTTAACAAGGAATGCTGTTGCTGCAGTCAACCCAAAAATTAAAGGGGACCATTCTGACGTCATTCATTACAGTCCCAGCAATCTGCCTGCAAAAATATGCCAAAATAGTTTAAATTATTTTATGATGATCATTTATTAGCCTAAAATATATTCGGTTGCTAACGACCCTGAATGCGGTAAAGTGTTAGTATTTTTTTCCTGTGCCTTTTAAGTGCTGTGTTTGTAAACAGCACTCTAACAAAACCTGCTTTTTCAGGATTTCTTTGTACAGTATATCTATATGTTCATAACAGGTGTGTTTCTATTTTGCTACTTTTTATGTTGCTTTATATAGGCATTTACAAGTTTAGAGAGGTGAGGAATAAGAAAATAAATGCTGCAATGCTTACCAGCACTGCAAGGCCTTTAGAGGACATTTGATAGCAGATTACAAGTTGTCAAACATGTGTGCATGGGAGGCAGCTGAAGGGCTTAGAGAGGACTGATTATACATCTGCCCAGGGGGGGCGGGGTACGCTAACGCTCTTTCTGAGTTCTCTACAGGTCTTTCCCGGGAAATCCCACCAGGAGCTGACACCTCGAAGCGGGACACATCCCTTCCGGTTCCGGCACCGAGGACGACATCACATTCGGTTCCGGCACCGAGGACGACATCACTTCCGGTTCCGGCACAGAGGACGACATCACTTCCGCCCTCCGTCCTATAAAGCCTCCTGCCTTTGCTCTGGCAGGCAGTTCTGTTTTGGACTCTGTTGAGTAAACTTGACTCTGATGAATCAATTACTTTTGCAGCCAGGAAACCGGATTAAACGGGTGGCTGCCCCAAATCTTGCCATGCCTCATGTCTCTTCTTCTTACAGTGGCGTAGTCGGCAGGATGATGTCCCTGAAGAACCTGGGACACGACCCTAGAAGGAACCAGGTGGGTAAGTACCGGGGCCGAGTTTCAGGGCGGGGAGTGCGCCAGGGGGTCGGGAAGGACCCGGTGCAGGCTATGCTCCACGAAGGCAACCCTGGGCTGAAGCCCCATCTGGTGGAGAAGGTGGAGGGGACCCACAGGCGTGGGCTGGTTTCTGGGGAACACACACAGGTGGCTCAGTATACTCTCCTGGGCAGGAGAGCCGAGCCGCCCATCGGGACCAAGGTCCCTGATAGCGATGGGTTGACCCCAGGCCAGCAGGTAAAGAAAATACAAACCTGGGAGTTTAACCCAAGTAGAGGGCTCACAGAGCAGGCTATGGCTCTCTGGCAGCAGGTGGGTCAGTGGCTACGGCCATTCGAATTGACCCCGCTACAAATTGTGCAGTAGGTTGCCTGTTTTTTGCTGTTACAGCACCTACCCCAGGATTTTGCCCAGCCGGCCTGGGGCGAATTTCATTCCATGCAGGAGCTCCTACAACTCCTAAAGACCCCGAGGCCGGTTGTGAAACCTGGGAGGGCAGAACAGCCGCTCCGTGTACTACCCGGGAGGTATGTCCCACTGAGGCAGTCCCTACCACGCACTCCAGAGCCTGTTCCGAAGTCGCCGGACCGTCTGGCCTGCGACCTGTCGGGGAACAAGGCGGACCGTAGGGGGCAGCGGCAGTGTTGTTTGTGTGCCCTTAGCAATCCCCTGGCAGACAACCATACGGGGGAGCTTCTCATTAACGGACATAAAGTAACAGCCCTGTTTGATTCCGGCAGTAATGTGTCTGTCGTTGCTCGCCGTTTTGTTCTACCGCAACAGTGGACTAAAAGAAAGACCAGCCTAAAATGTATACACGGAGATATCCGCATGTACAAAACCGCCCGGTGTTACGTATGTCTCGGAGGAACCCTTCGAAAACTCACCGTAGCAGTGCACCCGGTCTGAAAGTAACAGCAGTAGCCTAGAGAGCATTCCCGAAAAAGCGTTAGGCCTCGTTATAGGTGAAAAAGACTCATCTCAAGCTGCTTCCACGCCGTGTAATCAGCCGACAGGGAGTGGGGCGGAAGGCCAAGAGAGTGACGAAGGCACTCCCGGACCGTCGAGAGCTGCTACGTCATCCACCAGCGCCCCGGCAGCGAGGAAGGAGTCTCCGCCCCTTGAGGTGAGACCGGACCCGCTCTCTGAGTTGCACTTTCAGTTTAGAGCGACGCCGGCTTCTTTCAAGAGAGAACAGTGGAATGACGACTCTCTGAAACACGCAAAGAATGCAGTGGTCCTCATTAACGGCCAACGCACTCATCAGCCCATGCCACAGGGACCTCACTTTGTCATTAATAATGATTTGTTGTATCGGGTCGCTGAGCATGAGGGGAAGGTCCGGAAGTTGTTGCTAGTCCCGCGAACCTACCGGCGGCAGGTCTGCGAGTTTAATGATTAATGAGGAGGATTAATGAGGAGGTTCGCCGCTTTTGCATTTCCTGTCCGGAGTGTCAACTGCGGCAAATTCCCAGGAGGGACCGTGCTCCTCTGGTCCCCCTTCCCCTGATTGACGTTCCCTTTGACCGAATTGGGGTCGACATAGTAGGACCCCTAGAACCCTCAGCTTGAGGATATAAATATATACTCGTCCTCGTGGATTATGCAACCCGATACCCGGAAGCCGTTCCGTTGCGCTTGGCCACTTCTAAAATAATTGCACGGGAACTAGTAGGAGTTTCTGCGCGGGTGGGCATTCCTAGAGAAGTCCTGACGGACCAAGGGACGCCTTTTACCTCAGACACATTCAATGAGACTGCCAAGTTACTGAAGATAAAGCATTTAAAGACCTCGGTGTAACATCCTCAAACCGATGGGTTAGTGGAGAGATTTAACCAAACTCTCAAACAAATGCTACGTAAGGTGGTCAGCAAGGATGGGAGGAATTGGGACCAACTCCTCCCCCTCGTCCTCTTTGCCTACCGGGAAGTTCCCCAAGCCTCTACGGGCTTCTCTCCATTTGAATTATTGTACGGAAGACAGCCCCGGGGTATATTAGATATTTTAAAAGAGGGCTGGGAAGGAGAGGCACATCCCTCAACAAATATTCTGGAGTATATCGCCCAATTGCGCGATAGATTTGATGCAATTAGACCCATTCTAAAAAGTCATATGGAGGAGGTGCAAGCAGCACAGGCCCGCCTTTATGACCATGGCACGACTCTCCGGGAGTTCCACCCGGGGGATCGCGTCATGGTGTTGGTGCCTACTTCTCACTCCAAGCTGCTCGCACATTGGCTGGGCCCTTACGAAATTAAGGAGAGGAAGGGTTTGGTCGACTATTTGGTGAAACAACCCAATCGTCGACCAAGCGAGCGGGTGTATCATGTAAACCTGCTGAAACCGTGGAAGGAGAGGGACCCCGATCCCTCCTCCGGTCAGCCCCGCTCTCTCTTCGCTGAAGTAAGTTCCCTTAATTTCGGCGAGCAGCTATCTCCCAGACAGAGGCAGGAGCTCGAAGCAGCTATCCGCTCCGTCCCAGAGGTGGTGAGTGAACAGCCCGGTCGGACCTCTCTGATTGCGCATGACATATTGACTGACCCGGGGGTGATCGTCCGAGAGCGGCCCTACAGACTCCCGGAGGCAAAGAAAGCGGAGGTGGAACTGGAAATCAAGCGAATGCTGGAACTAGGAGTAATCGAGGAGAGTAGTAGTCCCTGGTCCAGCCCCATCATCTTGATTGCTAAGCCCGACGGCAGTTGGAGGTTTTGCAATGACTTCCGTCGGCTCAACCAGGTTTCCCGGTTTGATGCTTATCCCATGCCTCGCGTGGACGACCTCCTCGAGAGACTGGGATCAGCCAAATTCCTGACCACACTTGACATGACAAAGGGGTACTGGCAGGTTCCTTTAACGGAGTCCGCGAAGGAAAAGACAGCGTTTAGCACTCCTAGCAGACACTGGTAGTATCGTGTCCTTCCATTCGGGTTACACGGGGCGCCTGCGACTTTTCAGCGTCTGGTGGACAAAGTGCTCCGACCCCATAACTCGTTTTGTGCTGCCTATCTGGATGACGTCGTCATCTATTCCAGCACATGGAAGGAACACATACAGCAGGTCACAGCAGTGTTGCGGACACTGGGGGAGGCCGGGCTTCGAATCAACCCCAAGAAATGTTTCTTCGGATTGAGAGGAGCCAAATATTTGGGCTACCTAGTGGGCCGGGGTACTGTGAGGCCACAGTGTTCCAAGTTACAAGCCATACTGGCCTGGCCCCATCTGCAGAACAAGCGGCAGGTACGATCCTTTCTCGGTTTGGCCAGGTACTACCGCCGGTTTGTGCCTCGCTTCTCCGAGAGAGCGGCGCCCTTGACCGACTTGACGAAGAAAAGAGCTCCTAACACGGTGGTATGGTCTGATAAAGCGGGGGCTGCATTCAGTGACTTGAAAAAGGCTCTGACTTCAGCACCTATATTAATCTCCCCTAACTTCTCTCTCCCATTTGTCCTCCAGATGGACACTTCGGACACAGGCTTGGGAGCCGTGCTGAGCCAAAGCGTCGACGGTGTTGTACACCCCATGTACCTGAGCCGGAAACTGTTGGACAGGGAGACCAGGTATGCGGCGGTGGAGAAGGAAGCTCTGGCGATCAAATGGGCGGTGACTCAGCTGCGGTACTACCTCTTGGGTTGCGTGTTCACTCTGGTGACGGATCATGCACCTCTGAAGTGGATGGCCCTTCACAGGGAGTCGAATCCACGGGTCACGAGGTGGTTTCTTGACCTGCAGCAGTACAAGTTTTCGCTCGTTCATCGACAGGGGTCTCTTCATGCCAACGCCGATGCCCTCTCCCGGGCCCACGACCTCTTGGTGCAGGTCGCCCGACCCGACGGGTCTGGGCTGAGGGGGGAGTCTTGTCACACACGTGTGCATGGGAGGCAGCTGAAGGGCTTAGAGAGGACTGATTATACATCTGCCCGGGGGGGTCGGGGTACGCTAACGCTCTTTCTGAGTTCTCTACAGGTCTTTCCCGGGAAATCCCACCAGGAGCCGACACCTCGAAGTGGGACACATCCCTTCCGGTTCCGGCACCGAGGACGACATCACTTCCGGTTCCGGCACCGAGGACGACATCACTTCCGGTTCCGGCACAGAGGACGACATCACTTCCGCCCTCCGTCCTATAAGGCCTCCTGCCTTTGCTCTGGCAGGCAGTTCTGTTTTGGACTCTGTTGAGTAAACTTGACTCTGATGAATCAATTACTTTTGCAGCCAGGAAACTGGATTAAACGGGTGGCTGCCCCAAACCTTGCCATGCCTCATGTCTCTTCTTCTTACAAAGTCAATAGGATAATGAAGGTGAAGGAGACAAGCAGCTGCAAAAATTGGACAAAAACACAGAAGATGTAGTTACAACTGCATTTCTATCATGTTGCTCAATGTTTAGGTATTTATGAGTTTACTGCCCTACTGCAGCAATGTCAACCATTTAATTTATTTATCTCATATAAAAAATAAACTTTAGTTTCTTGCCAATTTGAAGAATCTTTTATCAGACTTCCAAGAAATAGTACTAACTCAGTAATTACATGATGTTTGTATCATATCATTGCCAAATGATCTTTCCAAAACATAAATGATTTGTCACCAACAACATTCTGCTCAGGTATGTAGACTTTAGTGATTCCCTTAATCAGTGCGCAAAGTAAAAGTTCATTTTCAAAAGGTATTTCTCTTTACTGTGAGAAGTAACAGGGAACAAAATGCAAATATCTGAGACGTAAGCCCAAACAGTTTTCAGTCATGATCAGCTGTTCATGGGACATTACAAATGATAATTTTGTTGACCACTACATCTAGCCTTAACCTTCTGAATTATATACATCAAGTGCAAAGAAAGCCAGAGGCTCATCATAACATCAGTACTTATGAACAGTCTGAGTTTACTTTGCTTTCAGTGTGTGCCGCTCAGTATCAGACCAGGGTGCAAGTAAACACAAACATCCCTAACTAACTCCACCCTCCAACAAGCCAGTACATACATGAAATAACAGAAAAATGTATATGTAATAAAACTAAACTTGATACTTATTAGGCTGGTACTTATTTAAAAAAACAAAGATGCTGGTTTACCTTACAACTTGAATCAGTGTGTGTTTAGACATCTAGGCCAGCTGTTTTAAATTTTGAATAGCTATGGACCGGGCAGCGCATTTGTGAAATTTCAGTGAACATTCAAAAGTGGCATCAGACTTTACTGTTTGAGCAAAGTCATCACCAGCTCATGCTTCATCATCTTGATTACTGGAGTCCATTATATAATGTAGTCACTTTCCATTTCTAAAGAACTGTCATTAACACTACAAATGGATATTTTCTTCATGAGCTTCACATTCCCATAGCCCATATTCCTTCTGTTGTGAAGCCATGAACGCCATGTCAAGAGTTGCTGTTTACTACAGCGAACTGCAGGGATAGGCATTTAATTCACATTACTGATTTGATTCTTTTGAACTACCTGCTTAAGTTAATCAATTATTTTGATGCATTTGTTTCGTCTGATAATTTATTATTTGGCATATAATGGAATCCAGGTTTGGGGGGTGTCACAAATATCACTTTATAATTTGTACATTATTTTGATATACAGTATATGTTTGTATGTATATAAATAACATTGTTTATTGATTTATTTATAATTGATTATATATAATTAATTATATTTTACATGATAACACATATACCATTGTCCTGTTTCTCTTAAAGAATCACAAGGGGATGAGAATTGTGCAACTCATAATGATTTAATGACTCAGTTAATGAGTCGTTCACAAATCAAATGAATGAGGATTGTTTGACTGTTTCTAGGGTAGTGACTCATTCTCAAATCACATCAGTCAATCATGAGTCAGGTGGTTCTTGTGCAAGCGTTTTAAATATCTATCAGCGAAACAAAAGATGCTGATGACATTACGCAGGAAAGACATGCATGAGCTCCACTGAATACTCACAAATCAGTTCATATGATTCAATGAAAAGAGTCATTCAAAAAGAACTAATTGTTCACAAATCTCCTATCACTAGTTTATGAGTGAACTTGAGGAAGGCAGTGTATGGGCAACTAGTGGTGGAGGAGCTATCTCAGGAATAACAGTAAGGAGGTTAAAAATGACATGATCGGCCAGCATTGAGGCAGGATTATATCTCTGAAAAATAAAGAAGATATTTTTTTCCATCCAAGTTAATACATTTTGCATCCCCTGTATCCCAATGAGCCAGCCCAGGTTACCCTGTGCCAAATCCGGCCATAGTACTACATTTAATTATTATCCCAATGAAAAGGGGTACTGTGGGATCGTCAGCACCATTTTAACTCCGCATTTAGCAAAACATATTACTTTTTGATAATGAAGATCTTTTTTTTAAGATAATGGGATTAAATAAAT